>CM077016.1:14986579-15586579 GCA_039090855.1 Macrothele yani
TAAATTTGAAATTATTTGCAAACGATTTCCGACCAAGAGCTGTATACGGTGCAGAAAGAATTTTTCAAATCGGAGATTTAGAAGCAGAGATACAGGGAAAACGCCATTTACCTCAACGACCCCTAGCGAAAAGTCTATAAATTACTTAAAAATTTTAGAATTATGTGAAAAACATGTCACACTGAAAACACTATCCAAAAAAGAAGGAATGTTTCAAATCGGAGTCCTAGAAGTAAAGATATTGACAAAAATAAGGTGCACATCTGTGACCCCTGGCGGAGAAACTGTAGAATATATTAAGAAGAAAATATTCTAAAAAATTTTATCAATGTGAGTGGCATCAGTCCACGAAATAATTTTTTCAATCGATATTTTGGAAGCTCAGATTTTATGGCAAATATATCAGAAGCAAAAATTAACGCTTTCACCCCTGGTGGCGAAAGTATTCTTTACCAAAAATTGAAATTATATGCAAAATATATTCCATCACGAGGTGTATCCGCTGAATTTTTTTTTTTTTTTAAATAGAATTTTAGAAGAAGAGTTATCGGGAAAAAAGTAATTTACTTTTACGCCCTCTAGCGGAAAATCCATGCGTAATTTGAAAAAAAGTAAATATATCTAAAATACTCTTCGACATAAATGGAATCGAAAAAAAAATAAATATTTTAATCGGATGTTTAGAAGTTTTTTGTTATTGGAGATTTAACGACCACCGTGAGCAACTCAATGGGCTATAAGCAGTCGCCCGTCCCTAATTTAGGGCCACTGGTTCCAGGGAAGGGAGAGAGCCAGTGCCGTAAGACAAACACAACATCCATGCCTCACCGGGATTCGAACCAGGACCCCGTCCGTACGAATGATCAGAAGCCATCGCTTAGACCACTGCGCCACCGGGGCGGCTATGTTTAGAAGTAAATATGTGGAATAAAACCTGTTTTTTAATTCGACATCATCGGCCTTTGCGCCCTCTAGCGACGAAATTGTAGATCAAAAAAAAAAACGAAATGATGGACCATCATTCTCATATTTCGGGCTTCCCAATGCAAAAAGAACTTTTCAAATCGGACTAATAGTTGCAGAGATACCCTGGGTACAGGCGGACGGACGACGAACTGACCAACGAACGGACGTACAAACCGGTAACATAAGCACGACCTCTTTTTACCAAAGACGTGCTAAAAATAGTGTAGTGTGGGAAAAATTGGAATTAAAAAGATATGCTGTTTAGCCATTTACACGAGGAAGTTGTAAAGCCTTAATTTCAAAATGTATTTCTTAATATCACATATTTTCTCAATAAAAGATTGCTTTACTTCCAGGTTTAAAGCAAAAATTTCCTGTAAATTCAAATTTCCTTTTCAGGTTCTCATATTATATTGTCACAAACTGTATGGTATGTTCTTCCCATCGAAGAAAACTATGAAAAAAAAACCATGTCCATGTATTTCAAGGTAAGAAGGGTGTCTGTTTTTGTGTTTAAGGAGGGCATCAAACAAGCGCATCTTTGTTTGTTACCTGGGGTTTCTAGCGTTCATTAACAAAGCGTTCCAGTGTGCAATCATAATGAAGTAAATACAAAGTGCATTGGCAATCTGGATAAAAAACAAACCAAAAAAGAGAAAAAACCAAGCAATAGATTTTTGCAAAAATGTCAAAATGCAGTAGAAATTCAAATTCTGGGACACTTTTTCACACTTTATCAGATGAGATCTAAAATTTGCTAGATATGACTCTTGTGAAATACCGTCAAAATCACGTTTTCGTGTGCGGTTTGCTCAACATTTACGAGTATTGTACATGTCGCAGTCATTACATTTGTATATAGGTTTGAACTCGTCAAATAAACAATTCAATGTCAGATCTCACTTTTTTGTTTCTTTCTTCTTTATATGTATAAGTAAAAAAATTCTGATAAATTACTGTACGAATATTCCAAAGATTTATTCTTCGGTAACAAATTCCTAATGCGTTAATATGCTCATACACTTGGTTTTTGTTGAAGAGATAAGTATTTAAGAAACATCGTGAGATAAAGAGGATAGTATTAAATATTTCTATAGACAGGTTACTGAATAAAACAAAAAATATTAACCGTCTAATGAATTTTTTTCACAGTATCTTTGTATCATCGGTAATTTGATATGCATGATGAACCATCCATTGCTCTGCATTTGGCAATGTGTTGACGCATGGATAACTAGTGAGACTTCTGTTTTTGAAATTCCAATTATGTATTTCATCCGCTATGAACATCAATTTTAATGATGTACGAGAAAAGTTCTGGTTCCAAATACAATGATCTGCTTGATTATTTCATAGTTGTGCAAAAAAACGTTATTCGTTCATACATACATTTTTTTGGCTCCAATACCAATATGAATCGTTTCTTTAAAAGACTTGTCGAAAACGGTCAGAAATAACGCAAAGTTTGTAGTGGTTCAAGTGAATTGCAATTATTTAATGCACATGTGAGTAAATAGTGACCAAAGATGTAGGAAATCAGTGTTCGCAAAGTCTGGTATAATGTCTTCTATCGATGTATTAACGTGAACCACATTAACATATTGACAGGTAAAATCAATTTCCGGAGCCTTAAATAAATATTTTGGTATAATTTCGAAATTTTCGTAGTCTACAGTTAATTAGGATATTATTTGAACATCATATAAAATATTTGTCCATTATCACTACAGTAATAACAAGAAAAAGGTAGCTAAAAACGGAAGATTGTGTTTAACATTTAAATATCAAGTAGTCTGCTTAGAAATAAGTTAGAACCCTTTAAGGAATACAATTTTGGGATTTCTTTATTTGTCAAAAAGTTTGCTTCAGAAATCGTGTGAATGAATAAAAAGTATGGTTGTTGTTCGTTGCAGATTTAACGTCCGCAGTGAGCAACTCAGTGGGCAATAAGCAATAACCAGTCCATATTTAGATCAACTTGTTCCAAAGAAGGCAGGGAACCAGTGCAATAAGACAAACGCAAATCAATGCTTCACCGTGGTTTGAATCCGGACTCATCTTTGAAGAATTGTCAGAAGCCCGCACTTATACCACTGCACTGTGCAACTGGAGACGCATTTAGTTATAGAATCATGTTTGAATCAGTAAATTGGGGAAACTTTGAAATTAGAGAAGCGGAACAGTAAAACATTATAATAGCTAACTACATATAATTCCCGTTTTCCAAAAGTTTAGGCATTTGAAAATATGGAAAACGCTTACAATATTGTCTTATAAGAAGCAAGGTCACAGAGCGTTTACTTATTTTGCATGTCACTTGCTGGAGTTTAGAAACAACAACGTTTCTATGCAAGTAAACAAGATACTTTAGGTATTCCCTTAAATAAAGAACGTCGCCTAGTTGTTTGATCCATCTTGAAATCAGCAAAAGTATCATTACAAATTTCAAGATACAGCCGTAGTTTCAAGATCTAAAATGTGAATGATTAGCCATAAAAATCGATGATATATCAAACCATTTATCCACCAGATTCTTAGTTTTAAACACTTTACATTTACATTTAAAAATTTGAAAAGTAGTACGTAAGACCTTTTGGCACCTACTGTAGGACCATCATTAGATGAATAAAACACCAAAGTTATATGGGAGAAAGCTATGTATATCAATCAGTGTTAAAGCTTAAGTGTGACGTCTATAAAGTGTCTAAAACATATGTGCAGATCTCTGCGAAATGTTGCTTACCAACCGAGATCCTGAAAAAAACAAAATTACAGAATTGAAGAAAATAAAAATTATAATGTAGTAACCATAGTCCAAGAGTATTTTTAAAAATTAAAAAATCCGCTTTAAGGGTTGAGGAATGAGAAAAGGATGATTATCATTACAAGCTGCAGCATCAGACTTATGAATGTACAGACTTTCTGCAAACAAAGTCCGAAATTTCATAGTAGAGGTAGACAGAACTTTTGTATCTTCCATTTAGGGTAATGGGTCTCTTGGCTAATTAGACGAGCAAAAGCTGTTGATTTGGTAACTTATTTTAATCTGCATTTGTGTTCAAGGAGTTGTTTTGATGGTCTGTACAGCTGAGCCAATGTAATCTTGATCGTGGGATGAATCGTTAATGGATTTCAAAGTGATATGGTAAACTCCATATTTGTTGTCCAAAGTAGTAAGGTCCCCGTCATTCTTGATCATAGAAGGAATATTGTTAGTCCGGTTCCTGACATCTAAGTGAGATCCGGAATAACAATATGTTATTTAAAACATTTACAACAGCAGGGACATGGACATTTACAACCCATTTATTGTTGGGGGCTTTTAAATGCAGCACGTTTTAATGATTTCCCATGCGGCCATCCTTAAAATAACTTGGAAGTCACATAGCACTGGCAGTGGATTCGAACTCTGCTGTTCCAGTTTATCTTCGAGCAACCTACTGGTAACTGTGCTGGAGGATGAAGTTCCAAGACACTACGTTAAGCCAAAGCTGCTTAGGTACCAGAACTTTTCAGATGTGCGCTAGTCCAATCTATCTCTTCTTCTGGTACCTTAAACGACCATTTCTTATCTATGTATGATGATGAAGGGTAACATATATAATCACAGTTATAGATCGTAAAAAATGATCAGAGAAAATAAATGATACGATAATCTTTAAAAGAATTAATTTTTCAGAAGTACATGAAATGTATATTACACTGCTGGACAATTGCTAAGGACGGATCATAAACGGCTATATAGCGCATAAAAAGTAAGTGTGGTTGGATGCCAAGTGAAATAAAATAATGTCAGAATGCCAGGACATTACAAGAAAGACAATTTATTGTGCTCTGAAATCCAGAAGGCTTTGGAACGTGTTCAAGGGACAAACAGGCCATTTTGTGCAGAATACGTAAACGTGAAAACAAGGCAATTACCGTCCGCAGACGTTCCGGCGTAAGATGTCAATACCGGATATGGCCACCATGGAGGGCGATGCAAGATTCCACACGTCGTGTCATGCTTTGCACAACATTATCAAGCAGCTGTTGGGGTAATTTATCCCATTCCTCTGTCAGTGCACGGATGAGGCTGTCCTTGTTTATTGGAGGGCATTGGCGACGGGCAAGACTCCTCCCCAAAGCATCCCACACATTTTCAATGGGATTCAGATCTGGAGAATGTGCTGGCCATACGAGGCGTTGAATATCCTCGCTCTCAAGACACTCCTGAACAGCGACTGTTCGATTACATGTTGCTATGTCGTCCAAGAAAATGAATCTATCACCGACAGCACCACGGAACATGCGAACATGAGGTAGCAGAATATCATTAATGTATCGTTGGCCGTTCATAATCCCAGTTGGAAGCACATAGAGGGACGTACGGCCATTGATCATGATGCCAGCCCATACCATGACACTACATGTCGGATATCAGTCCCTTTCCTGTATGTTTGCTGGACAATATGCAGTACCACTATCACTCCAGATCAGTTGTCGTCGTCAATCAGATGATAGACTGTAGCTACTCTCATCTGAGAAGAGGACAGCAGATCAGTCGTTATCAGTCCAATTGTGATGTTGATGGCACCATTGCAAACGGGCAGTACGGTGACGTCTAGACAATGGGATGCACACAACAGGACGGCGAGCGTATAGTCCTCCTTCATGCAAACGTCTGGCGACAGTTTTTCGGGAGATCCGCTTGCCAATAGCAGCCATAAACTGATTTGCTACCTCACTAGCTGTGCTGCGCCGGTGTCTTTTTGTTTATAGCACTATGTACCGATCTTCTGCAGGTGTACTGCGAACACGACCTCACCCGTGACGATTGCTACACTCTCCATTTGTTTGAAATGATTTCCAAAGCCTTGAAACAACACTGTGGCTGACGTCGAACACCCTGGCAACATCTGTTATTTTTCGCCCTTCTCCAATCTTGCCAATAATACAGCCACGCGTAAAATCATCTAGGTGATGTTGGGAAGACATACTGAAAATTGCAAGTTCGTCAATTGATTCTTTCACTATTCAACTTTGCGTTTGAACAACAACGGTCAATACGCGTCAAATCCTTTATATCTCTTATCAGCGCTATGACGTCACGAACAAGCTCGGCAATTCAAAATTTGCATACGCACAACACGACTTACTGTATCCCGCACTTATGCTAATTTCCACATTTTCCTGCCTTCCATTTTATGGTTACTATCTTTGCTCTTTTCATCCGTCCTTAGCAATTGTCCGGCAGTGTATTATCATTCTAATGATGAACATGCCATACATTTTTCTGATTTCTCGTGTAACGGCAGAGGATTAATTCATCCAGGTTATAACTTCCGATTTATTTGTGTGATCAGTGTACAAATGACCCTCATCCGTATGTGGGCAGTAATTGGTCGTTAACACTACAGGAAATCAGGATTGCATCGACGACCGTTACACATCCTGTAGGTTCGAACTCCTAAGTTACGTGTTTATAATGGAGTTTCTTGCAATTTCTTTGTTCCGGGTGTTGTACCGGTAGCATATCCCAATGTAAATACGCGTACTTAATTGAGTTGCTTGCATATTATTTGCTAAGGGTGTTGTAAAGGTAGCATTTTCCAATGTAAATACGAACATGCCGTTTCTGTTCGGGTTCCAAGACACAATTTGCACCTTTTCTGAACAACAGGAACATGTTAAGTGTGCCACATGCACCGCACCTTTATACTGAAGACGATAAATATATGCCTCACATGTACTTGTGCAGAAATTATTTGTTTCTGGGATTCGCTTACCATTTACTGCCCGATTATGTATGTTGAATCATTTTACTACAATCTGAAGAAAACTTCTTGTGCTTGAGAGGACAAAGTAATGTTCATTATGCAATTCTGATAATATCAAGGAAGACCATTTGACACCGAACACATTGAACTTGAGTTTGACTAGACAAAACGACATTAATTTGAGTGGAATTATTTACTGCTGAATACGGTTTCATTTATATTGAACACCGAGATTTAGAATAAATAATATAACTGAGATCAAACATCAAAATTACGTGCTGGAATTCATTCTGTTCTGCTTTTACATTTAAGAACATACAGCTTCGTAGTTTTATTTATATATGCAGAAAAATTCCTTAAAAAAAGGTACGTAGCACCATTTGCATATCTTACACATAAAAGGTAATCATGGGTGCCAAACAAATATTTCAATTCAAGCATTTTAAGGTGCTGCTAAGTTTTTTGTAATGACACGAGAAAAAGTTTAATAAAAATATTATACTACACTGGTGTGCAAAAATTGAGAACGAAGAGGAGAAATTAGCATAACAGCGGAACGAGCAGGCAGAACGGACAGAAAGAACACTCAGGAGTTAAACTAGGGTTCAGTGCGGTAGGGCATGCGCATATATGCAGCATAACGTGGGGGGGGGGCTTTCCGGAAAAGAATAAAGGACACGGGCTGTGTACGCTCCGAAATTCGGCGAAAGCTGTTGCACGGTGTACATCGGTTTGAACGACGTCAAGTTGCTGCCACTGTGTGATGTGGCCAACAGGCAATCCAGTACACGACATCTGGATGACTTTACCCGAGGTCACGTCTTTGGGAAGTTGGAAGAAGATTGAAGTGTAACTAGTGTAGCCGAAGAGTTCGGGATCGCTCACAGCATCGTTTCACGAGCTTGGAGAGCATTTCAAACGACAAGAACAGCTGTCTGAGAGTTTAGCAGTGGTCGTCCACCGAGCAACCACGGCGGCGGACAACCGGTATATTGTTCTACAGGCGAGAAGAGACAGACGGCAGACCGCGGGAGAAATCGCAAGTCACATACAACAGACAACTAGTCGTCCGTTATCGCGTTTTACCGTGGCCAGGAGGCTGCACAAAAGTTGTCAATTTGCACGACGACCAGCACAGTGTGTGCCATTAACGCTTGCTCTTCGGATACGGCGGTTTCTGTGGTGCTCTGAACACAAGAGCTGGATACATCCGCAATGGGGTCGAGTTCTCGTTACGGATGAGAACCGATTTAGTCTGACGAGCGATTCTGGACGTATACACATTTGGTGAGAGCAAGGAACACGCATCCACACCTCCAACATCATCGAAAGTAACCAGTTTGGAGGTGGCGAAGTTGTCGTTTGAGGCGGTATCATGCTTGGTAGCCGTACTGACCTTCACATCTTCCAAGGAGTTTCAGTCACTGGTGTCCGCTATTGTACCGAGGTTCTGCTGCATCGCGTGCATCTGTTTAGAGGGACTGTGGATCCTGAGTTCCTCTTCATGGACGACAAAGCTACACCTTATCGTACTGTGGCTGTCACAGAGCTGTTGGAGAATGAAGATATTCAACGAACGGATTGGCCCGCAAGGTCCCCGGACCTAAATCTAATCGAACACGTGTGGGACCTTCTCGATTGACACTTGGAAACACGTCACCAGCCGCCAGCAACGATTCCGCAGCTGCGATTGGCGCTACAAGAGGAATGGGCAGCGATGCCTCAACAACTCCTTTACAACCTTCTCCTCAGCGTGGACAGACGTTGTAAATCCTGCAACGCAGTCAGGGGTGATCATATCCCCTACTAAAGAGTGGGTTTTTCTTGGCAGCCGCCTGTCACATGGACGTTTCTGTCTTCTGTCCAGTTGTGCTCGAAGCTACCTTTTCAATAAAGTGCCTTTGTATCCTTTGGATTCCTTGTTTGGACGGTTATCCTCACTTGTTCCATATTCTTACATCTTGGGGATCTTATGGTATGATTTGATTTTGTCGATATCGAGCACTTCTGCACGACGTTACATTCAAAAAACCGTCTCGTCTGATAAGTTATAGAATTGTTATTTTGGTCTGATATAGAATTGTTATTTGGTCTTTTAGAATTGTTATTTTGTCCTGATAGATTTGTTATTTTGGTCTGATAATTGTTATTTTGGTGTTTGTTATTTTGGTCTGATAAGTTCGTAGATACTGGAAGCCATTTTATACCAGACAACTGCGAAATAGAATTATTTTATATATCTTCCCTGCGGAAAAGTTTTTATTAGGCTGTATGAAACCCCTTGGCTTCCAGTATCTACGAACTTATCAGACCAAAAAACAAAGCGCTTTACTTTTTTTGACAGCTGTATTCCTATCCGTTTTCCCAGAGCAGGCACCGAATTTGCGACTATGGTTTGGAAGTACATATAAAAAGAAATAAGTAAACAAGCAGAAACGATGTTAAATCCCGGCCTACGTAAGTCATCTTAATCTTTCGATATCACATTCAGCCCTCACCGTTACGTAACAGGATCACACCATGGGATAAATAATGTCCTGCAACCGAGCTTTTTCATGTGAAGTCACAATTTGGAAGTTGCGGGACACCATGGCTCGTGTTACAATGTCTTCGCAATTATATTACCAATTCATGTTTGTTATTTTCAGAATCTGCACATCTTTGCAGTATGAATTTCTGCATCCTTATAAGCTGCGGATTGTTGACTTTTGTAACTAAACAATTTTATTGCGATGAACGAACGGAAAAATAAAACGAATATATTGACTTATGTTAGCTGTTCTGGAATCATCTGTCAGTATTACCAAATTGCTACGAAAACTAACTCTTGATCACGCTACGTAAAACTGGTCATGAGAGAAACAGTTTTCTCTTAAGTTGATACCAGATATTTTTAAGGACTGTCCTTGTGATTTATTGATCCTCATAGCAAAGCAGGCCTTCAAAGGAAACTGTATTCTCTTGAATTCTAATGGATAATCAGATGGAATAAGAGGTAAAACGTGGAATAAATACAGATTCCCCATGGAAAATCGCAAATTAGTCTTTAAAAGAGGAAATGAAGTGTGCAAACCGCTTAAGAAGACTTCGCATTCTTTGTTTTTTTTCAAACACGTCGTTTTTTTTTTTTTGGAGGATGAAAATACCATCAATTAGGATGATTAAAATTCAGAATTGCAGCACAAAAAAGTAAAAATGCCTACATGTTTTGCTCTTTCATATTAAAAGTTTCACATCTTTTACACATAGCAAAGACCTTGTCTCTTTAATCGCTTGTTATTCAAAGACATGACACACGTCTCTGTGTGAATACGTCCCCTCGAAAAACAACATTCAGTAAATTTCATTCTGAAATATCGTATTTATATACGAACAAATGTAACGAATAAAAAAATCTCATACTTATTTTTTGAAGTATAGGGTTTCAGAAAGTTATTTTTAAAAATATTTAAAAATAGCTTTAATAAGTACGTTTTCACATCTTATAGCCATATGGCTTTTCTGGAAAGATGGTTAAAGACTATTTGCTAAAATTAGGTCAAGTACGAGTGTTAACTGCTTATAAAATCACGGACCTTTAGGGACAGATCCCTAACCACACTTTAATATACTGGAGTGTCTCCATAATATATTCTTGGAGAAAATGACTGAATTCATAAAGGAAACATGTTTTATAGATATCACGATTCAAAGTAATCAAATAGTGTAAACTATGGCTATCGTTGTTAGCTACATAACTGGGGTGTAAAACATAAGGACAAGCCAGGTTTTGACCTTGGTGTGTCGCACAAGAGCGGCTTCGATTTGGGAAATCCAAACCATAAAAACTCCATTACTGACAGAAATGATACAAATGATAGAACTGCAGGTACTGTAGGATATTTTGGAACTTTTTTCAGAAGTGGCTACCCAGCATTGTGTACTATGTCACATGTGCATCACAGACAAAAACTGTACGAAGGGGAGATAAGTTTTTCAATATGGGATATGATCACCACTAACGTCGACCTATAATTTTTCTGTGCATACCTCATACTAGGATGTCAATGAGTTCTTGTAGTAACATCGCTCTTTCGTCCGACAGCGATGAGTTCATTTATTGGAAAGTTTCCGGTGTGTGTGTTTATGCACCAACGTCCCGTGGGTGTTCCACATGTTATATGGGATTTATATTGTGAACCGTGTTAGCGAATCTCTCCCGTAATGTTTCTATTTTCCAGCAGCATATCAACAGGCAGCGTGCGATGGGGTATGGCATTATTTTCCACTAACACGAATTGTGGTTACATCTTTTGCAGTAATTTTCAAAGAAAGAAATAGGATACGATGTTTTTTTAACCTTATACGTTCAGATAATTATTTCGAATCTCACTAATCTGTTATAAACTTTTATCAATATTTGTCACCTTTCAACATTTTTATGACTTAGTTGCCACGGTTTTTTTCAGCCAAAAAATTCGCGTCTTGTATTTGTAAATATTTATAGGAAATTAAATGTGCATTTCCAAACATTTAGCTTAGAAGTTCATCAAAATGGAAGAAACGCACGGATCATAATTCCACTTTAAAACAATATTTATAGTGGCATGTCTTGTGTATTTCCCAATCTTTTGTATTGTCAGCTGCCCTGAAATATTAATCGAAAACTGTGGAATAAACACCTAATTTCATGCACTTACTATGTAAATGTTTCCTGACACAAACTCAAAAGCAAGAGAGATTTTTGAGATTTATTTTATTCTGTAATCTCCTCAGACAAATCCTTTACATACCATTTATAAATACAAATGCAGTCATCTCGAAGAAAAAGCTGAGTGAACAATTTCAAGGCAACTCAATGAAAAAATCATGGACTGAATATCAGCATTAAAACAATATACGTGGTACGAGTGAATTATTTATTTAATAAAGGAAAAATAAATTCGCCAAACAATTACATAAAATTAGATATTTTAAAACCAATGCTTATTTAGTTAGTAACCAAAGTATTCTTCTAAAATATATTTATATATGAAAAGTTTTATTCATTTTAAGTTTGTTTTAAATTTTGATCAATTTGTCAGAAATCAGAAGTTGTCTGTTGCGATGATATTTTTAACCAATTTACGTAGGCTAATTGTGCTGTATCTGATGAAGCCATGAAATCTATTAGAACCGAAGATACCGCATAAGCTTTTTAATTAAGGTATAGATATTGATTTCTTCTGGCGTGGTACGACAGGAGCATTAATACCTGCTACACACAGTAATTAAAAAAAGGATATAAAATCTTCTAAAACTGTTATTTCAAAGCATCGATTTTTTCCAGTACTAATGAGGTAGCAGAACTCACTAATACACCAATTATATGACTAAAGTGATAATTCGTTTTAGAAACCAAATTGCAATTTTTCAATCTTTTACTCATCACAGGACGGGCTTTTCAAGCTAAATAGAGTTCATTATTGAAAGCTTGGCAACCTTTAATTTTGATTTGTTACACCGATAAAAGGGATTATCGCTTCAGCCTTACTAATGAGCTATTTTTTCAAACAACATTTGGAAACAGCCACATATTAAGGCCAAAGGAATGTAGAATATGCCTGTAAAGTTTTGAATAAATATGTTTGAGATAGAAACATGCACTCATGTACTGGACAAAAACATTTTCGTGCGCTGTTAACAGAAAAGTAGACACACGTTTCTTAAATTAACAGCTACCAACCGTTCTTGCAAATTATCTTCAGCCATGAACAATTTCTTAGTTGCCTTTAATACACAAGCTGACATTTTTCTTGCATTTTTTTCTTACGAATTTGTAGACAAAGTGTGTTGAGCAAACTCCATTTCACCAGCAACAGCAGCCGGTGTGTGTGATTAGTATTCCATTTGACAGATAAATTCTCTGACTGTAATGTGATACCTTGTTTTCTGCATAGAGATAAATTCCGAAATGTATGGATAATCTAATTTAGGGTGAGTTTCTCAAACAAAAGTATAACGTCAAATGTTTTCAATAATTTTAATGTTTGAACAAGGTTAATATTTTTGTACATCTCGCTGTATTCCATCGACCAAGTACTAAAATTTCGTTCGAATTCCATAACTTAGGTTTGGTCAGATAAATAATGTCATTAACCTACGCGATGCATGTTCCAAGGGTACAAGCAGGAATACGTTATATTCAAGATGCACATCCTACATTTAACGTTAGGTAGGAGATATTGTAGTATGCTTTCCATGACAATATCCTGTGATTGTTGAAGATGTGCCTCATGAAACACGAAACGCTTCTAGGTGATACAGATTTTAAAAGTGTCTCAGGAATTAGCTTAAGAAGTTTGGTGCTGTAGAAAAAAATGGAATGCAAAAATCGTTATTTTCCGTTTAGAAATGTTATTTCTTGGGGAAGGAGTGAACGCGCAGTTACGGATTTTAAGGTGAGGAATGACGAATAATCCGTCTCGGTTACACAGTGGGTTTAAAGGCCTGTCTTCCACCGCATTGTTTCAAATAGAAAGTTGACATTCCTATAATATTTTTACGGTACATGAAGCCGGCAAACCATGTGCAATGGTACAAGATTACAGGTTAAAGCTCTGGGTAATAACATTATTGAAGCCATTATATTAACCAGGAGAGCAGCTGGACAAATGACACATATTACCAGGATGCCGGTGAATCTGACGGACTTGCCTTTAACGTTCGAAATATTACAATTTCCTATCAAACTGTCCTCTTTAACGATCAATCAATCAAAGGGTCAAACTTACAAATATGACGGATTGGATTTTTCTTCAAGAATGTTTCTCGCATGGACAGTTAGTCGGCTTATCGGGAACCGACAGTTCAGACAATCAATCTATTTGGATAATGACTGGAAGCATTATGAAATATTTTTCAAAAATGAAATAAAAATTATGTGCTTAAATCTATGTAAAAAAATTTTTTTTTCACTTGAAAAACTAACTGCCGACCATATAATCTTTCGACCAATTTCCTTTACCGGTTGTTATGAAATCCAACTACAGTTCTGATGGATGGACCGGATTACTCTTGTTATTATAGCCCTGTTTTTCAGTGATATGTACCGGTCGAGCGAAGCCTTGGGCACAGCTAGTGACAGGATAAACAAAACTATTGTGGGAACAAAAAGTAAGCGTTATAAGGTAAATATTGCGTTAACAAAAATAAATCGTTCTACTGCTGTGTGCTTTTTTACGAGGAAACTTCAGTACTCCACCATTCCTTGCAATTATTTCTATACAAACTGTTTGCGAATCTTCGAAATGACCTTGTTTAGCAGAAAAACTTTCAATGTTCTAAACAAAAACGTTCATTCACTGCAGTAAAAGTCAAAATATACAGGTTGCATCTCTGAACGTTTAGCGCATTTCTAAATAAATTTGAAGCATAGTTTCTACCCGAATGTAAAAAAATACTAGCCATTTTCAGATCGAAATATAAAATGGAGATTAAAAAGTAGCAATGTCGTCTGTAAAAGAAAGTGCTGACTACATTCCGATGGCGAAAAACAGATTAATTTCTTGAACAATTAAATACAAAGTTTTATTTTGTATCTAAATTTTATATCTTATGATCTATCTTAGAGAACTGTTCTGACGCTGGTTATTAAAACTGTGCAAATTAGAAAAGGTCGCAGATTTTTTTATATAAATTCTTTATTTGTTTTGGTAAAAATCACAGGTCTCCATGGTGTTGTTTCACAAAAACGTATGGTAAATGGTAAACGTAACCCTATTATATTCGTTAAGAAATAATTCTGAAACGTACTTTTTTTCCATTAGTAATTGCGTGACGAAATCAAAAATTTTAGCTTTCGTTGATAAAATCTTAAGTTCTCTTTGCTTTGAGTTACGTATGAAATGAAATCTGTGTTTTGTTTCCGCTCCTTGCTTCCACAGAATATCAAATGAAAAAGCCAAGGAAAGCTTAGATCACTAATGGGCCCAACCTAAGGACTACTTAAAGACACACTTCAAAATTTAGCGGACGTAATTTTAAAACCCACAAAAGTGAACAATTTAGCACCTGCAAAAGAACAAAAGGTCAAGTTTTAATATTACATTTTAAGAAATGTGTACAAAAATTTATAAATATTATTGCAATTTCTATATATATAATATCTTTACGATCATATTACTGCAAGAAGTTTTTTCACGGTGTTCCGGCAGAGTTTCTAATTTTAAAATTTTTCATATAAATAAGTACGTTTGCCGTGAAATTTGGATTTAAATGACGTCAAATTAGGAGTTTATTCAAAAAGTCGCTAACTACGATAACCTTTGGTTGATAACAGCAAGGAATGTTGGGAATGTTGAGTGGATTGCTCTGAACTTTTGGCAATAATTAGATAAACGTCTTGAACTCAAGCACACGTGATTAATGCAAATATTGTTACATTTGTTGAAAGTTTACTTACTGTGCTGTTTTTCAACGATTTACGCTTGTCTATTATTTCAAAAAGAAAAAAATATTCAATGTTCTTCCAGAGGAATTCATATTTGTATTCTCCATGATTTAGGGAGAAATATGGCGAATCAGTGTTTTTACGCAGAAACAGCTCTGCATAATAATTTTAAGAGGACCGATTGCTACGCTTTTACAGGCAGCCCAGTGTTTCTCGAGTTCAGATTAACCTCAGTCGCCGATAGATAGCAATGAAGGATGAGCTCCTCTTCAGTCGGTTATCTCCAAGAAAGGCCGTCTTTCTCAAAAAGGTCTAATTTTTTGGAACGAGTGCTCCCGTAAGAAAGCATTTGATTTGTTTCTAGACTGTCTTTGAACTGTTTAAGAACAGAAAACGTTTTCTTTCTCATTCACATACACAAAATATTAGGCGTATGCAAAAGTTCCCGCTGCCACGCTACAGGGCGCTTTAGGGTCTACCCGGCCGGCTACCGGTGCTGTCAGTTCGAACATGGAGCCAAGCATGGCGTTCGATAAAGTTCATTTGCGGCACTGTTTGTTTTCCATGCTTAATTCAGGGAAAAGTACGAGTGAAGCATACGGTTTAATATGTCAGACCTATGGCGGAACGGTTATAGGTGAGCCGACCTGTCGAGATTAGTTTGCCAGGTTTCAGAAAAGTGATCTAAGCTTGGAAAGTACGGCACGTGCAGGTAGACCGCATGAACATGAACTTGCAGACTAGAAACTGGAATCGTTGTTGCAAGAGGATGCAACACAACCGACCACGAAAAAGGCGAAGCGTTTGAAAGTGACTCAATCGACGGTGGTACGACGTCTACGGGCATTGGGGAAGATCCGCAAAATTGGTAAAGTTGGTTCTGCATAATTTAACGGATAGTAATATTAGTCAACGATTGGACATCTGCATGTCGTTGTTGAAGAGGTTTCAAGGGAAGAATTTATTGTGGAAGGTTTTCACCGTGGATAAAAAATAGGTCTATTGCGACAACCCCGTACGCAAGCGATCCTGGGTCGATCCAGGCTAGCCATTAACATTCACTGCAAACAGGATATATACGGGATAAAGGAGCTATTTTATGTGTGGTAGGATATGCATGCAGTGTTGTACTTCCAACTATTGAAACAGGGCGAAACAATCTGTGCACAACAATATAGAGATCAGGTGATGAAACTGAACGCCGAATTCGAGCAAAAACGCCTATGGACAGGTAAAGGACACCGCCCAGTCATCCTGTTACACGATAATGTCAGACCACATGTCGGTGCCACCGCGAAATCAACATTTTACCCGTTACACTGGAAAGTTTCACCGCACCCGGCTTACTTCCCGGACATTGCACACTCAGACGTTCATCTGTTTCACTCTATGCAACATGACCTAGCGCCTAGCACAACAGCAGTTCACCACAGTTCCAGAGGTACACAGAGAAGAGAAAATTAATTCAACTGATCGGAATAAACTGAGACAACAAAAGTAATACAACTGATCTCAATAAACAGAGAAGACAAAACTGATACAACTGATCTCAATAAACAGAGAAGACAAAATTAATGCAACTGATTTCAGTAAACACGAGTGCAAGAAGAGCGGGAGATTCGATCTGAGAAAGGTTTACATCTGCAATTGAATCCCTTGGTTGAAATTCATTCGCGCTCGCTCGATGATGACGACAAGCTCAAATGTCCGAAAAATTTTCAGAGCCGTGCATTGCTGTCACCACCATCTTTGCGTTTTCTGACTTCGTAACGAAATGAGTAAGGAATTGAAATTATATTTTTTTTCATGCAAATTAGTGTAATAGCAAAAATTAATGCTCATGGACTATGACACGAAAGTTTTGTACATCGCTCATTTATTAAATATACCTGATTGCTCGTTTACGTCAATAAGTGTTTCTCTTTGATTTAAGAGTTACTTAATATTAGAGTAAAAATTGGAGGACAACTTATGTTAATAATGAAAAAGTGTTGAAAGCTTCATGTGTACATATTTAAAACAATTGAAGATAATTGCATGTTGCGAGCTGGGAAATATGCTAACCATCGTTAAAGTGCACACTCTGGGCAAGTAGAGTACGTAGGGAAATTAAAAGGCATTATTAGAATAGGAAACAAAAGTTTACAAGTATAAGAATCATATGACCTACGATAACGTTTCGTGTTGCTCACGCTAAATAACATTTATATTATAGTCGGGAGTAACTCACGAAAACAAGTCGAAATCCTCGGATAAATAGGAATTTGAAAAAACTCTAATCGTATAACCAACATTAACTAGAGGAACGATTAACAAAAAGAAATAAGATACTGTTATCATCAAAATCAGATTTTGCAAAGGTGTTTGGAGACTGTAATAATTATGGATTTTTTTCCATGTCTAAAAGATGCAAATGCAGATGGAAGCATAGAAACACACACTCTGACATTCCTGCTCTGAGGGGCGATTCGACGTAGAACTGTTCTTACAGTGAACAACAAATACGCACTGAATGAAGCCACGATTAACAATGAATGAAACCACGACAAATAATAACCTTGGGCAGCGAGCAAAATGATTTGGTTCATGGAAATGGTTATCTCATTGCAAGGCCGCTAATCCCAGCAAAAGGCCGAAAACTCTCATTACTCTGGTGACAAAAATTCAAGAATGGACAGTTCAACAATGGAGAAAATGATGTGGTCCAGTGAATCACTTTATAAATTTTTGCACTCTTGTTCGGCAGAGAGTGCAGCGCGAGCCTCAGCAAATGATGGAGAAGGCAGGTCTTGTGAACATATCATCATCATCATCATTGTCAACCATTATCAATCCACTGCTGGACGAAGGTCTCCCCAAGTTTCCTCCACAACGGTCTGACTTGTGCCAGTCTCCTCCATGTCACCCCTGCATACTTTCGAATTTCATCCTCCCATCTCCCATGTGGTCTTCTTCTGGGTCTTTTCCTGTCCCTTGGAATCCAATCTAAAATTTCGGCTGTCCATCGATGATCTGTCCTTCTGACAGTATGTCCAGCCCATTGCCATTTCAGGGATTAACCTCTGATCATGATGTCCTCCACTCTTGTCATTTTTCGGATCCACGAGTTCCTCTTCTTATCTCTCCTGGTTACACCAAGTATGCACCTCTCCATGCTTCTTTGAGTTGTCTGCAGCCTTTGTATGTCTCTTTTAGTTAAGGTCCACGTCTCTGCACCATACGTAGGCACTGGAAGGATGCATTGATCAAACACTTTTCTTTTAAGACATAATGGCATATTGCTCTTGAAAATTATGCTGTTTCTTCCAAAAGCTCTCCAGGCAAGTTTTGTACGCCGATTAATTTCTTCATCAATGTGACCCTCACTTGATATCTGCTGTCCAAGATAAACGTACGTGTCTATTATCTCCAGCTTTTCTCCATCAATCGATAAATCTTCATTTCTTGTAAAAGCATTGAACATCACTTTTGTCTTCTGAAAGTTCATTTTTAATCCCACTTCTTTACTCTTGTCAGCAAGTTCCTGGATCATACTCTGCAGCTCTGATGGGGTAGTTGCAAAAATGACTACGTCATCAGCAAAACGAAGGTGGGTTAGATAATCTCCATTAATCTTTATCCCCTTGTTTTCCCAGCTTAGCGACTGAAAAACACCCTCCAATGTGGCATTAAAGAGCTTCAGAGATATGGTGTCACCTTGTCTCACTCCCTTTCCAATTTTTACGTGTGTTGTATTTTCAAACAGCCTAATCTTTGCACTTGCATTTTCATAGATGTTATTAATAATATTAATGTATGCATCTTCAATACCGCAGGTTTTCAGAGCCATTGTAACTGCTGATGGTTTCACCGAATCAAAGGCTTTTTCATAATCGATAAAAGCCATGCACAATGGAAGTTCATATTCCCTCGCTCTTTCAATTAGTTCTCTCAGCACGTGGATATGATCAATTGTGCTGTAGCCACTCCTGAATCCAGCTTGTTCTCTCGGTTGAGCCATGTCCAGTATTACCTTCAAGCGGTGTGAAAGAACTTTAGTGAAGATCTTATAAACTACTGATAGGAGGCTGATAGGTCTGTAGTTTCCAAGATCCTCAATGTCACCTTTCTTATGTAGGAGGATCATTGTAGCGGTGTTCCAATCCTCAGGAATCTTTCCTTCATTAAGGCATCGAGTGAAAATTTGGGCGAGTACTGTTTCGATTTCTCCACTTGCTTCTTGTATGATGTCTACAGTAATTCCATCTTCTCCTGGAGCTTTTCCCCGCTTCATGTTCTTGATTGCATGTGCAATTTCTGCTGGAAGGACTGGAGGAACTCTGGTACTGGTATCTTTCATGATGTCTGGAGTGCATGTATCATCCCTTTCATATAATTTGGAGTAGAAATCTTTCACTCTTGTCAAAATTTCGCCTCTATTTCTTGTTACAGAACCACCTTCTTTTCTCAGTGACATAATCTGTTTTCTTCCGTTACTGAGATATCCCTTTGCTATCTTTAGGCTTTGGTTGTTTTCAATTGCTTTCCTCACTAGTTCACAGTTGAATTTTCTTACGTCTTCAGTGATACTTTTTCTTACTGTCTTGCATAGCTCTATATATTCTACTTTGGAAGTCACATCTTCTTTAGTTGTCCTCATCTCTCTTCTTTTTTGCATCAACATTTTCGTTTTTCCTGATAATTTATTTACATGCAACTTGTTCTTAGACCCAGCTAATTTTGTTGCTGTTTCCATAAGAGCTTTGGTTACTTTTCTGTTAACTTCAGAGATGTCCACTTCTTCCGATGTTAGGCCTTCTAAAGCAGAGAACCTGTTCTTCAGTTCCAACTTGAAGGTATTATGGTGTTTTTTAAGGTTGGTTATGTCAATAGATTTTGTTTGTCTTATGAGATTGCCACGTTCAAGTTTAGTGTTGAGGTGCATCTTACATCTCACCAATCTATGGTCACTACCTGTGTTGTGTTTAGCACACTGCAGTCTTCTATGACGAATTTTTTGTTACACATAATAAAATCAATTTCACTTGTCGTCCCATTTGGATGTCTCCATGGTTATTTCCTGTGTGGCTTTTTCTTGAAGAAGGAGTTCAAGATGAAAAACCCTTCTGCCTCTGCAAACTCAACGAGAGTATTTCCACGCTGGTTTCTGTTGCCGTGACCGAATTTACCTACTGAAGTTTCATTCTGTTGCCGTTGCCCTATTTTTGCATTGAAATCTCCCATAATTATTTTCAAGTGCTGCTTACCTTTATTATTTAGATGACAAATTTCCTCATAAAATTCTTCAATTTCTTCTTCAGGATGACTTGTGGTGGGTGCATAAGTTTGAATAATCTGAGCCTGGTATCTTTTTGAGAGTTGGATAACGAGTCGTGCAGCTCTGTCAGAGGAATATTCAACTTCTACAACTTTATCCTTCAGTTTCTTGTTTATTATAAATCCAACACCACTAGTTCTGCCAGTATCTGTCCCACGATAGTAGAAGAGATGTCCACTTTTCAGTTCAATGAGATCTTCTCTTTTTCTCCTTACCTCACTTAGCCCCACGATGTCCCACTTGATCCTTTGTAGTTCTTCTTCCAATTCAAGAAGCCTTGAATCAGAAGATAGGGAGCGTCCATTGTACGTAGCCAAGGTCAGCATCAGATGGCAGCCTAGTCCGGTCCTCCGGGCATTCTTAGCACCCTCTGCCTTCATGTCGCACTGGCCGCTGCCTTGGCCAGGTACATTCCAGCTGCCGGAGACTGAGGGCCAAGATTTAAGTTGTGGAATCATTTTGGAGGGGTTTGGCCATAACTCACCACGCTGGCCAAGCGGGTTGGTGAGTGTGGGATAGAATTTCCTCTAATCCCGATGATATGAAGGGTGTTATGTTGATGTGGACACCGGGTATGGGAAAGTGGGAACCTTGTGCCGTAAAACAAAGATACCATCCATGCCACACTCAGGATTAGAACCAAACCCATCCTCATCCATACAATGAACATAGAGATTATATAGCTTTCGGTTATTCTGGGTGAACTAGATATTTAATTCAAAGCAGAAGTTTCTGTTCGTTAAAACACAAGGAATCTATTCACAGGTATAATTTAAAACCGATGCCTCGATTCACACAGAGAAAAGGGCATTCTACGAAAATAATTTATTATACATTTCTTACAGATCACTAGAAACATTTAGGGAATTTATTTAGAATTAATGAAGGGTTTCCATTTAGAAAAAAATCTTCCCAATTATAGATTAGGTAAAGATACTACAAATAAAGGAAACTTAATTAATCCAATATTTAAAGACATAGAGTGATTTAATGCATAAAGTAATGTGTTTTGCATTAAAATGTGTGTAATAAGTGCACAGT
This sequence comes from Macrothele yani, assembly GCA_039090855.1. Taxonomy (NCBI): domain Eukaryota; kingdom Metazoa; phylum Arthropoda; class Arachnida; order Araneae; family Macrothelidae; genus Macrothele; species Macrothele yani. Next base: position 15,008,073 of record CM077016.1, read on the forward strand.
AAGTGTATAACATACGTAGGTCAATTTTAGGCACCCGAATTTCATTGCCAGGGTCAAAATTCTTAAACCTTAATGTTTGGATTTAAATTCCATGAAACAAAGGTGTAAGGTACTTCTATCTGAATAAATATGGGCAGTCATCAAAATTAAAATTTTTAAACAACAATTCACTTTTATTTTTAACGTTGATATAAAAGAATGAAATAACTTTATAATAATGTGAGATTATGCACAACGAGTATAAATCTATAAATCTGCGTTGCCTTTGTCTCACCTTTTATTTAGGTGTTGTACTCAGTATAATACTAGCGATATACAGCACGAAAGGAAAGTGAATTTAAAAGTTCAAACTTGAAATTTTATGTGAAACAATTGGCAAATTGTTTAGTAGATTATAAAGAAAATAAGATTTATATATTTATGATTTTTGTTTTTTTGAATTCTAGGGCCGCAGGTGGCTTAGTGGGCAACGTTCGTTACTGCCACGGAAAGGGCTTCAGGTTCGATCCCAGCTTGTGCGAATGCTCGATCCACTAAATACCCGCCATGTGTCGGTGGGCACGTTAAGCCGTTGGACACCGGGTACTTTCCCCCCGGTTATAAATAAGGACGTCATCCTCCCTCTTTTTACTTCGCTTCCGTGTCACTTTCCTATCAGGCGCTCTAGCCCAAATCTCCTAGTTTCCTGTTTCTAAGGGTTGTTTAAGACCTTGTGTCAGACACTCTCTTCCTAAAATCCTCTTTATAAGATCATATTTTAAATTTTAGTCCAAAATCCTTTTCCAGGACACTTGGCATTTTGCCAAGTAGCGAAAGGTTTATCGAATGAGGTAAAGTCACATTGCTTTCCCAACCACTTCATCTTTAAAATTTGCACAATTCTTATTGATATGCTTTCAAATATGTCAGCATAATGTATTACCAAAATATTCTTGTTTTTTGTTCTTTACGTTTAACAATGTTGTGAAAGAATCCAAAAATATTCATTGTTTTAACCGCTGAAACATCTAAAATATTTTTTTTTTCAGAATAGGAACTTATGCATTGCAACGGAATCTTCGAGTCGAAAATCCGTATATATTTTTCTATGGAATATTATTTTTCAAATGATGATACCTATACGTGGTCAAAAATAAGTTTATAAGCATCAATGTTTAGTAACAGCTCTTACACTTCTGAATCGCATTAAAATAAAGTGATTTTATCTGACATAGTGCGTTTTTAGTTGTTTTTGATGATTTAATCAAGTTAGTTAATAGATACTTGAAGTCATATAGGTTGCCTTAACTTTGTTTGTGACATTTTGTTTTCCAAATTCAAATACCCAAAAATAATATATTCAATTTCTGAAATGGTTCCTTTCGGGATCAGTTGAATGTAGTATTATCACATTTTGATACCCTTCACTAAATTTAAAAAATCAAAATAAAACGCTTTCCGAAACAACTTTCATAATGTTTTCAGAATGTTAAAAAGGCAGTCAACAAGGCTCGATTACGACCGGTAGTTAGTGGCAAATTTCTACAAAGCAAATGCATTTTATTTTGCAAGTGGTAAAAAGTGGTTCTAGCAAAAGTCGGTAGTGAAAACATTTTGAATGTTTTAGTGTGAAACGTAAAGCGCCTACTGCATTGCTCGTGTGGAATAAACGTCAACGCCATGGAAAAAAATTCGGCGCCTGCGTGCTGGAATAAAAATCAACGACAGCGCGTTCCTTCCCCCAAACGTGTTAAATGACTAACTGTATCTCACTTCTGGGTGAAAGCTAGGAAACATTGCCAAAACATAATTTTAATTTGGATGCAGGTATAGAGGCAGTAGGAATCGAAATCGCACACTACCACATGGTACGTCTCAGAAGCAACGTTACACAAATAAACGAAAAAAGCAGCACCGTATGGCAATAGTGGACTGCTGAGCCGCGTCCAAACATTAGCACAATACTAGATGTGAATCTTACGTAAGATGTTGTTCTCAAATTCTGATTGATGCCGTGTACGGCATAGAGATTTTGCTTCTCATCGTACTATGCTGGGACTTAAATTGCCCTTATGAGGGCGACTTCGTGTCGGAGACTGCTGTGATGTGAATAGTAGAGTAACTGGAGTGAAAGTAGAATGACATAATTTATATTCCTCACGCCAGTACAGCACAGCAAAAAGAACCTCACTTAGAAAGACTTAAAACGTTCTATATAATTTATGACTACAGAACTTGTAATGTTAAGATATAATGAAAATATCAACGTTTACCACATTCATAGGTTTATTGTACATCGACTTTAGTTTCTCTGAGCGTTGACTGGGTATCATCAGGTCGAGTGGGGCGTAAACATTCAAATCATTTAAAGAGCTTGACTATCTTAAACGAATTGCAGTACACAGAGGATATAGCTCTTCCGTTACAGACTCAGCTTTCCAAAAATGTAGGAAACCGAAACCTGTCTGTTACCTCATGCCAGTAGACATGCCAGTACGATATAATATGGCGGTTATTCCTATTGTTCCTCAGATTTTCTTCGGAATTTCAAAATTTCTTAAAATGTTTAATTTCAAAGCTATTTTTAAATCCGTAAAATGATGAATATTTACGGATCAAAAGACTACGTCGAAGACATAAATTGCTGCGGAATTTATCAGATAACTTGTGAATGTTAACTTTCATAAATAGGACAGGCGCACAGTGCATTAAGTTTCGTGTGAAGGAACACAATACTTACTTACGGAACAGTAAACTTAAGAAGTCGTCCATAGCCCAACATTGTTACGAAAATAACGATAAATATTTGTTTGGAAACGCTACGCCTCTTTATAATCCTGAATCGATTATAAAGCTTAATGTAGTAGCTTTCCACATATACCGGAGCTTTTGACGGTTTTTCAACGACATGACGTCGACTGCATTTATTTCAAGCGCGTGGACACAGCTCACCAATATCAGTGACAGTGTGAAATCTGATGATGTCATAACGATTTGAAATTTAATACTCCTTTCGTCCTGCTGATGCCGAAACAAATGCTCTGCAAAACTGTAATCTAGGGATCGGCAACCTTTTAGCATTGTTTTGGCGAAGTAATGTTGCAAAGTCACTCAGCGTGCCAACCTAAAGTCCACCAAACTTTTATATACAACAACCACTGAAACAAATTAATTTCATCTGGTATTAACATGTTTCTGGTGCATTAAACAGGTATTTCATTCTTTGTATATTATTCAATACTTTAATACAAATAGGAACAGATAAAAATATTATGTTTTACCAAATTTATGTTCAAAACACAGTATTTTGAAATTTCATTATAAAAATGCCTTATGTATACTTCGTTAAGACAGGAAGGCCAATAATTTGGCCTTTCTGTCTTAACAAATAAAAGGACAAACAATTAAGTAATTCAAACATAAAACAGGTTATTAAAATCTTAATATAAATATTCATTGATTATTATTGATCTGACACATTAATCAATTAATTTGACCACTGTTCTTGCTTCTTCTTGGTTAATTGTTCAATATCAGGTGTGTATTTCGTCACTTTCAGCTTCACAGAGTCTTCTGAATGCACAGGTGTTAGGCGACTTCTCTGTGGGCTTAAAACAGCTTTCATGTGTGAGCAAACTTGTTTACATGTACAAGTTGACACAAAATCCGAAAGCAGAACAAATGCAATTTTCTTCAAACAGGTAAACGCTTCAGGCTTGGATGCCCGGTTGTTGAGCATGGCAGCTGACTTCTCCAAGCAGTTTCCTTCAAGAGATTTCCACAATTCTGCAATTTGTATCGTCAATAACTCTGCCTTAAATTCGATGTGTTGCATTTCAAAATTGTCACATCCATCCATTCGAAAAGAGATAGGTCAAATGAGATGGTAGTCAGATCAATTAAGTTGGGCTTGATGAGGTAAGAATCTATAAGCGAGTAAATTTGGTAGTCTTCATCTCCTTTTGCAAACTCTCCTTGGAGCACTTCAACGTACTTCTGAAGCTCATCTCTGGTTAAAGTAAATCGATTTAAATGAGCCTTTTTGTTCGGAAAGTACATGTTTGTGTTAGTGCTAATATCACGACAAAATATGCCTAATTGTGACGTAAATCCTTTCCAGTGCTCAAAAAGATCATGTACTGTTTGACCCGCCCTTGTAAACGCAAGTTTAATTCATTTTTAATTTGTAAACATTTTTAATTTTTTAGAATCTGTAATGTGCGTATGTATAAATCACATGGATTTAGTTTCGTTGAGAAACTTCGACACGTCCGATAGTGTTTTTTGCATTGTTTCAATAAAGAATTCAGTATATCAAAACTTCAAATATTGCATAACATACAGGTCAGCTTGACAGTGTAATTGGTAGCTCAAAACTTACTTTAAGCTACATAAGTGGATTTCATAAGGAAATAGTATTAAAAATTTTATTTTAGTACTTTCTAAGTACAATTTCCAAATACTTTCAAATGTTTCCACAAATTGAAGAACACAAGCTGTGTGACCATTATATATATTAAGGCAGTGGTTTTCAGACTCTTAGGTGCGACCCACCGGAAGGAGCAACAGTTGCTCAAAGGCGCGCAGGAAATATTTCAAATATTTAAATTTATTAATTTTATATAGACCTGACGGACTGTCTCACTTCCTGAAAGCAGTTCCTGATCAAACTCATTCGTTGATGTTGAGGCGGCCGTGACACGTCATCCGTTGTGACAGCATTTATGATAACGCGACGACTCTTATTAAAAATAAATAAGTTTCATCTCGTCATCGCCGGTCACCCCTGGCAGTTAGCTGCAAATGGCATAGCCTATCTGCATTGCACATTTAGCTGATGTAATCCACCTTTCTATTTGTTTATAGGTTGTGTACTTTACAGTTTTTGTTTGTCTGTTCTTGTTCAGTCAATGTAAAAAGTATTACTTTAAAACGAACAGTATTTGTTTCGCAAATGAAACATTTTTTAATCAGTGCTGAAAGAAAAGATTAAAATTATTGTTATAAAAGCTAACGAGGCAGCGAGAAGGAACATACGGACTTTACGGCTACAACTACAGGGAGTGCAAATAAAAAAAAAAAGAAAGAAGCACAAAACAACTCCGTTTATCCAGACCATACGGGACTGGAGGTAATCTGTAGAACCCAAATCCCGAAAATCCGAAAAATGCAGGAAAAAAGAAAGTATAATCTAATACGCAAATAAATCAAGCTGTTCTGCTATGCAACGTAAGCGCAGAAAATTGAATTATTAATGGTCCTGGAACGGAAGCGGAACTCGCATCTCCCGAATTATGCTCGAGTATGCTAACCATAACATCGCCCAGAACAATGAAATCCAAACAACTGAGGCTTATCTGAGACATCAGACTTTCATTGCACTAATCGAAACAGACGTGTCATATCTTGACGCTATGTAAATCAACAAAAAAGTAATACCAAGTAATATATCGATATTACTTATTAATTATAAGTAATATGTTGTGTTTCAACTTGATATTTAGTCATTTTCTGAGGATTTACTTAGCGCTACGGTAGGATACTTTTTTCGACTAGTGCAAGGAAGGTCTGACGTCTGATATAAGCCTCAGTAGTTTGGATTTCATTGTCCTGGGTGGTGTAAAAATTAGCATTCTCGAGCGCAGATCGGCTGATGCGGGGTAGATTCCCCATTCCAAGGCGATTAAATTTTCAAATTTCTGCTGTTAAGTTGCATGGAAGAAAAGCTTAATTAATTTGCGTGTTAATTATTCCATGTGTTTTCAACTTGATGAAGTATACTATAATTTTTCATTTCAAAATTGTATAATACCTTTCATTCCATTTTTAATGCCCACCCTATACACAACTAACGCTTAATCATAAGTAAAACAACCTGTAAGTTTGTTTGTTTTTTGTGCTAATATGGAATTTCGTCATAAAAATGAACGACTTCGTCGGCGTTGTACTGTCAAAATTTAAGCAGGTGTTGTTTCCGACTTCCCACCTAAATATCTCATCACCCGGTTCAGCACAGACGTTGCTATTTCATCACTAATCAGTTCTTCTCCCTGCAGTGAGTCTCAATATTTGCAGAAACTGTCGTAACTGTCGACATTTTGTGTAGAGGAACAGGACGCAGTAATATCTTCATCAGTCAGGTTCCCATAGCCACCATAATTTTCTGTTTCCAGGCAAGAACTACCGTAATTTATTTCTACATCTGAGCATTCTTCTACGCTCTTGGCAAAGGGCAGGACTAATAAAAGAGAGGAGGGTGCCTGAGGTCACAGATCTCACCGAACTGTCGTGCGCTCGCGACTTAGACAGCCAGGGAAGCACAGTTCTTTAGCTACCATTGATTTTTAGTCTTCATAGTTTTCTCTTACAAAAATCTAAAAAAAGTGTAATAACATACCTGGACAATATTTTGCTTGACACTTTTCCTTCATACTACAGAGTGTTGATGACAACGTTATCAGTTCTGGTATTTAAATGTTCCATAATTTCCCGGAAAGAAATCCATATGAGATTTTCCGAATTGTGTTTTCAAATGCATATATTCCATCCCATTTTCCAGCTGTACGATATGTCCGCGACAAATGGTTTTCACTTTTAGCTCCCTTTTCCGAGTAAGTTGGTAAAAGAAATCTATGCACCATTTTTTCACGGAGCCCTTCAACAAAACATGAACAAGAAAGATAACACTGAATTTTTGGGTGTAACAAGCACGTCTTTTGAATCCGTTCTGACGAAAATTAAATTTATCAAAGCTATTCAAAGTCAATGGAATCAGTATGAAAAACAATAGTATCTGACGGAAGAAAGAAGTTTTCAATCAGGTTTTTAATTCCTCAGATATTGCTGTAAACGGAATCGTGAGCTTACACCCTCTGGTTGCAGACATGCGTTAACAAAAACACGAATTTATATAAGAAACATTTCGCATCGAAAACGCTTTCCAACGCAGAAATAATTTTTAAAATCGGACTTTGAGAAACAGAGATATCGACAAAAATGTGATGTGACTTTACGTCCCCTGGTGGGAAAACCATGCATTATTTTAGGGAAAAAGCATTCTCAATAGGTTTTTCCATATAAGCGGTATGGTCCAAGAAAAAAAAAATAGTCGAGTTTTCAGGAGCCCAGGTTTTGCTACAAATACATCAGAATCAGAATTTAACACTTATGCTCTCTGGTGGCCAAACCATTCTTTACCGAACATTAGAAATTATGTGAAAAATATTTTCCATCAGGTCTTGTATGCGATACGATAAGAATTTTTTAAGTAGGAGTTTTAGAAGCAGAAATAACACAGAACACGCACTTTCCTTTGTGCCGCCTAGCGGAAAGTCTATGATTTACTTAAACATTCGGAATTATAAAAAAAAAAAACCTTTCGCATCGGAAACACTACCCAAAAAAGAAGGAAATTTTCAAATCGAACTCCTAGAAGTAGAGATATTGACAAAAACAAGATATGCATCTACACCCCCTGGCGTAGAAACCATGCATTATTTCAAGAAGAAAACGTTCCTAAAAGGTTTATCGACATGAGTAGGAACAGTCAAAAAACGCCTTTCTGTGCAATCGACATTTTAGAAGCTCATATTTTGCTGCAAATATATCAGAAGTGAAAATTAAGGCTTATGCCACCTAGTGGCCAAACCATTTTTTACAAGAATTAAAAATTATGTGCAAACGATTTCCAATCAGGAGCTGTTTGCGGTGCAGAAAGAATTTTCAAATCGGAGATTTAGAAGCAGAGATATAGTGGAAGTGGAAATTTACCTTAACGCTCCCTAGCGGAAAGTCTACGAATTATCTAAAGATTTTGAAATTATATGAAACACATGTCACACTGGAAACACTATCCAACAAAGAAGGATTTTTTCAAATCTGAATCCTAGAAGTACAGATATTGACAAAAATGAGATACACATTTACGCCCCCTGTCGTAGAAACCATGCATTACTTTAAGAAGAAAATGTTTCTAAAATATTTGTTGACATGAGTAGTATCGGTCTACAAACGATGTGTTTTTCTGTCGAGAATTTAGAAGCTCATATTTTGCTGCACATACATCAGAAGCGGAAATTAAGATTTACACCCCCTGGTGGCCAAACCATTTTTTTTACAAAGATTAAAAATTATGTGCAAACGATTTCCCATCAGGAGCGGTATCCGGTGCAGAAATAATTTTTCAAATCGGAGATTTAGAAGCAGAGATATAGGGGGAAACGCAATTTACCTCTACGCCCCCTAGCAGAAAGTTTATGAATTACTTGAAAATTTTGGAATAATATGAAAAACATGTCACATTGAAAACACTATCTAACAAAGAAGGATTTTTTCCAATAGGACTTCTAGAAGTAGAGGTATAGACAAAAATATGATATACATCTACGCCCCCAGGCGGAGAAACTGTGGATTATTTTAAGAAGAAAATATTCTAAAAAGGTTTATCGATGTGAGTGGCATCAGTCCACGAAATATTTTTTTAATCAATATTTTAGAAGCTCATATTTTATGGCAAATACATCAGAAGTAGAAATTAACACTTACGCCCTTGGTGGCCAAAGTATTCTACAACAAAAATTTGAAGTTGTATGCAAAACGTTTCCATTAGGAGATGTATCCGCAGAAGAAAATATTTTTTTAAATCGGAGTTTCAGAAGAAGAGTTATGTGGGAAAATGTCATTTACTTTTACGCCCCCTAGCTGAAAATCTATGCGTGCTTTGAAAAAGTAACTATATCTAAAATAGTGTTCGACATAAATGGAATCGAAAGAAAAAATAGATTTTTCATTCGGATGTTTAGAATCAAATATGTGGAATAAAACGTATTTTTGAATTAGACATCATCTGCCTTTACGCCCTCTAGAGGCGAAATTGTACATCGTATAAAAAACGAAATGAAGGTTCATCATTCGTATATTTTAAGCTTCCCAAAGCAAAAAGAGTTTTTCAAATCGGACTAATATTTGTAGAGATATTGTGGGTGCAGACGTACGGACGGAAGGACAAACCGGTAACATAATCACGATCTTTTTTTACAAAAGGCATGCTAATAAAAAGCAAACAAAGGAAAATCAAAATCGGAATTGAGAAAAAGGGCTTTTGCAGGGATTCTGTAATTATGTGGGAAAGTTACAAAAATGTATTTCGAGTAACGCTTACTAAGAATATTTCACATCTCCTTGTATTACCACGAAAGTGACAAATATCTGCATTTGTGATAAGCCAATAATAGACATGAAGCGTTTACGAGGGAGAAAATAACAGTCAAGCTTCGTCTTACTGTAAAATACTTAAATATTTGTAAGCAGTTTGTTTTTCCAAATTTTTAAAAAATCTGTAGGTGGCAACTCTCGTTAAGTATTGTTATCTAATTTTTTTTTTCAATGATACGCATTTGGAGATTTGCATGAAATTGTTTGCTGGGTTTATCAGCATTTTCTTAAACAAACGGAGGTCCGCTAAATGCTACAGAGCTAAAATAGCATTGTTCCGCAAGAATTCTACGCTTAGCTTTTCTCTTTGCGGTATTATTTTCATACACTTTTAGAAAGGCAATGTGTTTCACAGAAACCTGGTAATAACGTATAAGCTTTAGAAACCGTTATCTCTCGATTTTACATAAGAACAGAATAATGTAAATGCGCAAAAGTTTGTAAGATCACACATAAATTTGTTAAAAACGAAAGTGCATGAACTAAATCATTAACTATCGAATGGACTCAAGAACTGTTGCTGTTAGAAAAAAGAAACATTCAGACAAGATCTCCGCTTATCTGATATCGTATATGCACAGCGATCGAGTCACGGAACAATTATGTATTTACCACAGATTTCTAAGCAAAAGAAGAAATATACGTAATGTTGAAAGAGCTTTCTTTATCCAGTGGTAACTTAATCAGGAAAAGGCCCTTGAAGCTGAAGTATAGGCAACTCGGGCGTTTGATTCTGAAGACAACCTAGTTCATTACAAAAGGTCAACTACACGAACTACTCGTTTCAGCCACCGTCTTACTGGAAGTAATGAATTCAATCTAGTAGGAACGACGTGGCAGTTGATTGTTAAAAACATGGGTTTTTTTTCATGTTATTTTATATAAGAATATTACTTTGCTCAGCCTATTCATGCTTTTATCTAAAAAACGATTTATTCTCTATGGTGATTAGTCTTCTTTCTACAAAGCCAAAGGTGTTGCAAATACTTTTCGCAGAGTACTTATGAAACAAAAAAACCATGAGCAACCTATTCAATTTTACACTTCGGCAGTGACCTGCTACAAGAATAAAGGCAAATTACGGTCTAAAGAAGTTGAAGGTAATAATCTAATGATTTTAGATATATACCGTACATATTCGTGCCTTAATTTCACCATGCTTATTACAGCATTGGTGGTTGTACACAAATTTTATCAACCAATTGTAACGTATACTCTCGATTAACTTTCCTTTTGATTTTTACTATCTCTGGTTATTTTATTTTACTATGTAAATTATCTTCTTACTGAACGAGATGTTATTTCACCCGCTGAATGAGATCTGGCAATGAGTGTAAGTCATGACGTGGTGGTAGCCAGTATAAATAGGCGCGTTCAACGATACGTGAAGAGAGCGTTTGTTGTTGTATAGGGAGAGCGTTTGTTGTTGTATAGAGAGAGCGTTTGTTTATGTGGAGGAGAGCTTTTTGTTGATGTGCGTAGAGAGAGCTGTTGTTGTACGAAGTGAGCTGTTGTTTATGTGTCAGAGAGCTGTTGTTGTATAAAGAGATCTTCGTTTATGTGAGAGCGAGAAGTTTACCAAATAAAAGAGTTTTAAGTAAGTACGTCTTTCTCAGTTCATAGTACTGTCAGACCTCTGTCTGGCTGTTAGGTTTATTTCATTAGTTGTTAATAGTAACAACCAGCATAAGACTTTATTCATCTTAATTACTACTACAACATTACTAGCAGTTAAAAGCTTGTTCATTATTATTACTACACTAGTAGCAGGAAAGTTTATTCATGATATAATTAATAACACAACAAGCATTAGAAGAAGCATTAGCTTAGAAGAAGCTAAATTCATTATAATTTATATTAGTGAAAGCTAAATTCATTATAATTGGCGCCCGAACTTTTCTCGGACACGAGGTCTTGACAATTATTACCCATGTCTTCACTACCTGAGACAACTTCAATTTTTCACCCTAAGGCAAGTTTCGATGGTGATGGTGGTTTTTTTACAATTTGCAAGAAGCCTGTGGATCTCACTTTGATATGAATGATCTACACGTACCCAGGCATTCTTCACAAATTCGTAATGCACCAGCTTCCTATTACTCTGAGTCGCGGGTCGTACCTGAGGGAGTTCAATCCTCTCAGCGAAGCAGAATGCTTGCCCATTTCGTGCCGCATGCAGGAACAATTCATTTCAATGGGTTGGAGGGATCCTTAAAATTCCTCGAAGATTTGGAAGATCATTTTGATCTCTATAATATTCCTGAAGACTGCAAAGTACAAATTGCAGGCACTTTCTTGAAGGATACCGCTAAGTCCTGGTATCGGCAGTGGAGAGTGTCGAACCCGGATTCTCATTATGAGAATTTCCGAGCAGAATTTTTGTAGGTCTTTCCTTTTTGGCCTCAGTCGAGCTAGCCTTGCACAACAACTTTTTTCTCGTCAGCAAGGACCCAACCCTGTTGCGTCAGCAAGGACCCAAGCCCTGTTGCATTTGCGTTGGAAACAACACGCTTGTATAACTTATGGGATCCACATGCCAGTCATGTCGACATGTTGGATACCCTATTGCCGCAGCTCGACCCATTTTCACAAGATTTTCTTGAGGTTCGACACCCTGCTACAATTCATGAATGCCTTCGCCTCATACGAACGTATGAAGAGCGACACGGCAAACATGGTTCAACTCACCATGCTCGGGCACCCCGCGAGGCTTATTACGAAAACCCTCAGCGGCATAATAGGCCTAATAACTTTCAGCGCGAGCATACACAAGTGCACGCCCAAGCTTCATACGTTCCACCACACAGAAGAGTGGCAAACCAACCGCGAGTTTCTGAACAATCTTCGGGATATCGTACAAATGCACAGTATGCTCGACCCCGTTCCAATCCGCAGCATTCGGAACGTTTTCATGCTCAGGGCAATGATGATTTTTCTGCCCGTGCTAAGGGAAGGAGTAATAGATATGAAAATGTCAACAGACATGCGGAGTTCCCGCAGCAGGTTTCACGCAGTTTTTCTCATCGTGAAAATTTTCCCGATACCCGGCAAGGTCGAGGTTTCAGACCGCATGATAATCCAACCAGGAATCCTTTAAACTTCCTAAGGAAGTAGACCAAGGGTCGGTCCTACTTCCTGATACCAAGCATTGTGACCCTAGAACAGTATTAGTGACTGTTCAAACTCCTCAGTTGCCTGATGTGTTCTTGACAATTGAAGATATTATTGTAGAGACAAGGTTCGACACTGCTTCTGAAATATCCGCCCTAAATACGAAGTTTTGCACTGACAATTTTCCTGCAATACTCGTTCAGCCTGCGACGCAGTATTTGCGAGGTGCAAATAACGAAATCTCCAGTATCACAGGAACTGTCACATTATCTCTAAGGCTGGGAAGGCTGGTTTTACGCATTCTTTCCTGCTTATAGACGAACTACCTGTTAAATGTCTAATGGGAATGGACTTTATTAATACGTTTCAAATAACTCTGAATTTCGTACAACGTGTGATTTCCTTTCCGGAACCTGTCGAAATGATTCCTACTGTTCTTATAGATATAACGAGTTTGTTATTGAGTAACCAATTGAATGAGAGGCAACGAAACCAGCTTTCTCTACTTTTGCAGGAAAGCCCTGGTTTATTTTCTAATCAACCTGGTTTCACACAGGTGGCTTATCATGTCATTGACACTGAGGGTTCGAAACCGATAGCGACGAAACCTTACCCTTGTGCTCCCCATAAGAAACAAGAAATGCAACGTCAAATTTCTGAAATGATTAAACAGGGCATAATAAGGGAATCAACAAGCGCCTGGTCTGCTCCTGCCTTTTTGGTTCCAAAGAAACAACCCAATGAATTTCGTTTCGTGACAGATTTCCGCAAGCTCAACCAAGTCACAAAAACGATCAATTATCCACTACCTGTCATGTCGCATATTTTGCATGACCTGTCATCAACTAAATGGATGTCAACCTTGGATTTGGCGAGTGGATATTGGCAGGTGGCGGTACATCCGGACTCTGTCGATAAAACAGGCTTTGTGACTCCTTTTGGGGCTTATGAATACCTGCGTATGCCCTTTGGAGTAGCTTCTGCACCTGCTACTTTCCAAACGCTTATGGATACGGTTCTCAGACCTGTTCTGGTTCCCCATGTGCATGTATATTTGGATGACATTATTATTACATCCGAGACTTTTGACGAGCACCTTTCTCTGCTCAAACAGGTGTTCCAACTCATATACAATGCTGGCTTGACGTTAAAACCTAGTAAATGCCAGATCGCGAGGGACGAGATTGTATATCTGGGGTTGAAAATCACTCCCCACGGCTAATTTACGGATAATGAAAAAATAGGCCTATTTTTGACTTTCCTCGGCCTAAAACAGCAAAAGAACTATCACGCTTTCTGGGAATGACCGGATGGTATCAGCAGTTCGTCCCCGCTTATGCTACAATCTGTGAGCCATTGTCTGCCTTAAAACGTAAATACAAGAAGTTTGTTTGGACACCTGAGGCTAAGGCTGCGTTTAAAACACTGAAGTCTGCGTTGACTCAGCCTCCTGTGTTGGCTTTCCCGGATCATACTAAGGAATTTGATATTTATACTGACGCATCCGGAGTTGGTCTTGGTTGCGTTTTGTCACAAGCTGGGCATCCAATAGATTTTGCGTCTCGTACTTTAGCCAAAGCTGAACGCAATTATTCAGCTACGGAACGTGAATGTCTTGCTACTGTGTATGCTCTTGACAAATTTCAATGTTACCTTAACGAATTGACAGTTAATATAATTACGGATCATTCTGCCCTTCGGTATTTGAATTCTGCTAAGCACCTATCTCAAAGACTTATGAAGTGGGCTCTGAAGTTACAAGAGAGCAATATCAACATTTCGTATCAGCCAGGTCATAAGAATCAATTACCGGACGCATTGTCTCGCGTTCCGATTAGTGGGGTCCCCACAGAAACTACTCCTGGATGTCAGCCTTTACTTCTACTAGATGATATAACATCCAGAGAGCAGATAGTGGCAGAATTATTAAATGATCCAGATTTTGGGGATATCTATAATTTTTGCTTGCGGGTTCGCCCCTACACAGTGACCCTTCTCTGGCTGGGAGGTCACAACATTTTGAAGTCATAGATGGTCTTCTTTACTATACGAAATCTAGGATTACTAAAGCAGAGTTTCGCCCATGTATTCCGCGAACCCTTAGAATGACCCTTTTAAACGAATTTCATGACAAACCTCTTGCAGGCCATTTAGGTATTCGCAAGACCCGTTGAAAATTACGGGATGTTGCCTATTGGCCTGGCATGTACCAAAGTGTGCTCGCATACGTTCAATCATGTCACTTGTGTCAGATTAATAATTACCGTAATGTAACACCGGCCGGTCACTTGAAATCTAGTTCAAGTTCTCATGTTTTTGACATTATTTCAATAGATTTATTGGGACCTTATCCTTTATCTGTTAAAAACAAAGCTCGTTACGTTTTAGTATTAACTGATAATTTTTCTAAATGGGTTGAAATTTTTCCCATTAAAGCCGCTACGGCAGAAGTTATTTGTAATGTATTAATTAATGAAGTATTCTCTAGATATGGTGCACCTAATAAAGTAGTTTCGGATAACGGTCCTCAATTCATTTCTGACATTTTTGAAAGAATGTGTGCGAGACTACACATTAAGCATAAATTCATTTCCCCGTATCATCCGCAGAGTAATCCTGCGGAACGAGTAAACTGCACGCTAGTTAAAATGATTGCTACATTTGTCATGGATCATCACGAACGATGGGATGACCATCTTGAGCTTTTTTCGTTCGTCCTCCGCTCGTCTGTTCACGAATCTACTAAAATTACTCCTGCAGAACTTTTTCCTGGTCGCAAAATTAAAACCCCTTTTGAAAATTTAACGGGGATTATCGACGAACTAAACCAGCGACCAACTCCGCAATCAGTACGAATCATGGCTGAAAAAGCTCGTGTTGCAATGCTAGGAGCACAAGCGGCTCAAGCAAGATATTATAACACTAGGCGTAGGGAACCAGATCTTGTCGTTGGAGACCTCACTCTCGTGGAAACGCACTTCCAGTCTTCTGTTTCTCATACTTTAGTGAAGAAATTTGCACCCAGCTACGAAGGTCCATATCGGGTGGCAAATGTGTTTGAAAATAACATTGTTCTTGAAAAACCTGACAATCAATTTCAATACGTACACGTTTCTCAGTGTCGCAAGTATCATGAACGAAATATCGATTTTATAATCAACCCTACTCAACTTTCTGTTCCACAGACTCAAGAGTCTATATCTCACGATCAACCTCTAGAAATTTTGGCCGAACCAACAAACATTTTTGAAGAATCTCCAGTGATTTTTTCTTCACCCTCCCCTCCTCAAGACGGGTTTCCAAACACGCAACCTGATTCTCCCATGAGACCAAGGCTAGAATCAAGTTCTTCAAATACTAGTATCGTTCCTTTCCCTTCAACCATTGCCAAGACTAATGCTGCACCATTTCCTGATAACTCTGCAATACCACAAGCTCCTACTTCCTTGAATACCTCGTCAGAGAGTATTCCTACAGGCAGAAATAAACATCGCCCTGCACGCCCACTAAATTACAGCAGCGACTCAGAGTCTTCAGATATTTCTGATTTATCAGTTATTGACAATAGTTTGACGATTCCTAAACGTCAAACACCAATTACACATCGTCCAGTAACACCAAAAGCTGGGCGAAAACGTAACTTTTCTCCCCAATCTGCTTCGCCGCAACAGCGACGAAGACAGATATCCTTGCATCCGCCCGGGTTTCGCCCCTGGAACCTACGCTCAGGGCAAACAGGGCCGATGCCTGCTGCTACTCTCATGCCACGAGGGTGAAAGCGAAAGCAAACGATGTGGCCGGAGCCACGTCCGTCCAAAAGAATGCTGGAAGGACACCACGGGCCCCAGCACAAAGGGACTACATATCAAAAGCCTGGGGGAGCCCGTTCCTGTCAGCCGCAGGGATTTCCGGACCGCCAGACTTCGGCCGTTTCTGATCGACGGACTTCAGTCGTTCCTGACCGTTCCTGTCAGCCGCAGGGATTTCCGGACCGACGGACTTCAGCCGCAGGGATTTCCGGACCGCCAGACTTTAGCCGTTCCTGACCGACAGACGTCAACCGTTCCTGACCGTTTCTATCAGCCGCAGGGATTTCCGGACCGACAGACTTCAACCGTTCCTGACCGACGGATTTCAGCCGTTCCTGACGGTTTCTGTCAGCCGCCGGGATTTCTTGACCGAACGCATACAGATGTTCCAGATCCATTCAAATCCTTGAAACGCTCAACGCCACCTGAATTTACCAGTCCGATTAGGCCTGGAAAACGTTATCGTACTAGAGTTTTTTATGCGTCCTCGAGATAAGTAAGTTAACGTGGACAGGTTCTTTTCTCCGTTTGTTGTTTTTCCTGCACGACCAGTTGGCGTGTCAGAATTTCATTTTTTCGTGTGGGCCTATGCATTCTTTTTTTGTGTATATATGTTTTTTTTAATATTTCTTCTATGTCCATCTACTAATCCAAATTTTATATATATATATATATATATATATATATATGTGTGTGCTTAGGGGTAAAATAATGAAATTGTTACTGTTAGGCAGCTCCAGGCAATCTTCGCTGCTGATACAGTTGGTGTGTATTCAACGAATAATGAGAACGTAATTTGAAATTAAAAAAGTGATTCCTGCTAGGCAGAATAAAAGGAAGGTATGCCGATGCAGGTTTGTTTTGTTCAAGTATACAAAGTTTTCACAGACGAATACAGATTTCTTGATTTTGTCATGCCAAGTTTTGAGATTGTAAATACTGCTGCCACCAAACAACAAAACAAAAAAGAGGTCGATAAACGTCCATCAACGAAGTGTAAGACTTACACTCCAAAATTGATAGGTTTTTCGAAAAAAAAAAATAAGGGGGAGATGATGTAACGTATACTCTCGATTCACTTTCCTTTTGATTTTTACTAGCCCTGGTCATTTTATTTTACTATGTAAATTATCTTCTTACTGAACGAGATGTTATTTCACCCGCTGAATGAGATCTGGCAATGAGTGTAAGTCATGATGTGGTGGTAGCCAGTATAAATAGGCGCGTTCAACGATACGTGAAGAGAGCGTTTGTTGTTGTATAGGGAGAGTGTTTGTTGTTGAATAGGGAGAGCGTTTGTTGTTGTATAGAGAGAGCGTTTGTTTATGTGGAGGAGAGCTTTTTGTTGATGTGCGTAGAGAGAGCTGTTGTTGTACGAAATGAGCTGTTGTTTATGTGTCAGAGAGCTGTTGTTGTATAAAGAGATCTTCGTTTATGTGAGAGCGAGAAGTTTACCAAATAAAAGAGTTTTAAGTAAGTACGTCTTTCTCAGTTCATAGTACTGTCAGACCTCTGTCTGGCTGTTAGGTTTATTTCATTAGTTGTTAATAGTAACAACCAGCATAAGACTTTATTCATCTTAATTACTACTACAACATTACTAGCAGTTAAAAGCTTGTTCATTATTATTACTACACTACTAGCAGGAAAGTGTATTCATGATATATTTAATAACACAACAAGCATTAGAAGAAGCATTAGCTTAGAAGAAGCTGAATTCATTATAATTTATATTAGTGAAAGCTAAATTCATTATACAATGTGGAAACATACACACCAAATTGAGGCCTTTTGGTAATGAGTGCAATTCGGAATTCTTACAGATACATAGAGACTGAACTCGTTTACCTGAATGAATGCAATGTTGATAAATATAATTTTTTATTGCTGCTGGTTTTAAAGAAATCTTCTTTTCGAACATAAAACTGATGATAAAATCTTTCAAGGGAAGTTTATTTCTACCTAAGCTGACAGAAAATTATAAATACGAATAGCATGAGTTACTTTCCTGGAGTTGAATTCGTTAACATGAAATCGGAAATGCCCTCAGAAGATATCTTAGCGACTGAATATGGACTGAAACAGTTGTATAAAACACTTGAAATCTTCCGAAACATCTATGCTGAACGGCAAACCAACAGTGGAAGTTTTAATGTTAATATTGCTTTTTACAAAATAAAGTCATTCATGATGATATTTTAACGTGAAAATCGAAACAAAATGCTTATGTAGTTTTCATAAAACAACCTGCAGTCATTTCACACAATCTTCTGAATTTTTACTTTTTAGCTCATGAAAAAAGTACAAATTCATGAAAAAAAGTAAAGATAGTTAAAGAAATATTTAATGACGCTAATGTTTTTGTGATCTAAATTCTACAATCCACATGGCCTATCAATTGTACAAATCTAACGTACACGGAAGTTCCCTGTCAAGTGCGTCAACACGCAAGTACAAATCATAGTTTTGTTCCTCAAATTTCGTTGTGATTTCCATACCTTATAAATTATTTTGTTACTTTTTTTCAAACAAATTGCTGATAAATAGGTTGTTTTGTTTATTGTTCATTACGTACACAACAAATGAAAGCATCATAATCTGAAATATATCTACCTCTTGCGACAAAATACGTTTGCGATAATAACGTAATAATCAACATTAAATTATTTGTCAAGAAGACAGTGGAACTTAAAAGAGTATAAGTATACTAGTAATCAGAATTTCTTAGCGCAGAATAAAAATAAAAGATTCCATGTTTTCGCACATCAACAAGATGGCTTTTACAATAAAGTACATAGCAAATCAAACACAACACATCATTAATGTCAACGCGCTGACTTGACGATAAGTGAACAGATGCGAATGTAATTATCCATTGAAATGCACGAGGCGCCACTTTCGTTTAGCACGCGGAATCATGGAAGGAAAACAAAGGCTTTCACTATTTGAAGTTCTGGTTGTAACTACAACGAAACACTGTCATTACTTACTCGCTATTAGTAATGGTGTCTAAAGTTTCTCGAATGGCAGTAGATTTTGGAGTGGAGTAGTTAGCTCATTTTTTTGCATCATCCCACATAAGAGCAGCTCATTTGAACGGTATTCCGGATAGGGACGTAGTTACATTGCCGTTCTTTATTGTGTTTCTGTATGCACTTAGTGTGATTCACTTGCCCGACAGTTTTCGTTTAAAAGCATGAAAAAATGCGTGATGATACTTTACTTGATATAAACTTTGCAGAAACACTAGGCCCTATCTGTGGAGCTCAAAACTAGCTAATTATCCGCATATTTTCCGTGAGGGAAGTTATGTTCTTTGGTTTTCTGATTGCTTCAGCTGGATTGCCGATACATTAAACAACGCAGTACTTTGTACAAATACTTAGCTAGCATCCTGTTTTTAATAACGGACGTATATTGAATATAAGGCAAAGTAGTACTTCGGAATTAAAAGCTTAGCTGTGAGCCGTCAGAAAAGAGCCCGGAGTTTCGTTCCGGAGTGTTTGAAAATAAGAAAGAAAAATTACTATTTTGAATTTTTTATATATTGTTTTAAGGATATTTCCTGTAATAAAAATTACTTTCCATGTTCCTATAAATCTTAAGTGCATGTACGTTTCAGCTAGATATTTCAGTTTTCACCCTGAAAATTTTAACATGAAGTGTATTTAGATGAAATGGAACACAGACAAAAATTAGTTTTGAAATCGTACTGAATTGCGCTTTAATATTGTGTTAGAGAACTTGCTAATAATCTCATAAAGACCGTTTAAATCACTTTGATTCGATTAATGCAAATGCCTTGAATATATGAAATCGTTAACGTTGATATTTTTTTTAAAAGCTGCAAATAAGACACTAATTAAATTCATTCGTTCGAGCCGCCCCGGTGGCGCAGTGGTCTAAGGCGTTGGCCTCTGATCATTCGTCCGTAAGGGGTCCGGGTTCGAATCCCGTCAGGCATGGATGTTTTGTTTGTCTTACGGCACTGGATCTCTCCCTTCCCTGGAACCAGTGACCCTAAATTAGGGACGGACGACTGCTTATAGCCCATTGAGTTGCTCACGGCGGTCGTTAAACCTCCAATCAAAAAAAAAAAATTAAAAAAAAATTCATTCGTACATAAATTTACAAATTCCTGCAATATTTTTGTTTGTTTTTGTAAAACACATTTTAAAGTTAAAAAGATCATGGCATTTCTATTTCTCTCACAGTGACGTCAGGTTCATGTTTATCACAAGTAACAACTTACAGATAAGCAACTGGGAATATGCAAATGCCGCTCCAGTAGCTTATCTGAGTGTACGCCGTGATTGCAACTGCGGACCGGTCTCGATTGAAGTAAGACTGGTGTGCTTGTCCCATAGCATTAGTTCTCATATTTCTTCAAATTAGTGCAGCCGGCTTGCATTTCTCTACTGCATACGGGTAAGGGACAAAGTGCGTCCGGGGCCCCAACCACACTGAGCATCCCCAACCACAATGAGCATCCCCAACCACACTGAGCATCCCCAACCACACTGAGCATCCTCAACTAAGAAAATATGCCCCAGTTACGATACATATTACCGTAGTCAGCCTGCCTTTCACTGTTCAAAAAACTGTAGCTATTTATACATGAATAAATGTAGATTTTTGTACATGACTAAATGCATAAATTTAGATGAAGAAAAAAGTTGGTAGTACATGAACATATGAGACATCGGCTGAAAATAAACCCTAATGCGTCTTTCGGAGTAAAAATTAATATGAGACCCTGCCTTATTTTCGGGGAAACACGGTACGTAGCATTAAATATATCAACGAAAATAAGAAGGCTAAGATACCATTCTTCCCGAAATTACCAAAGAATTTCCTTTTTAAAAAATTGATTTATTCGGAAACAAAATGCGTTTTATATTATTGAAAGACGCATTTTATTTATAGCTGGAAGTCATACAAAACTGACGTTAGTTACGATTTTGGATAAATCTCTACTTCATTAGAATATTTAATACGTGTCATGCAGAAACAATAAAGAACTCAAAAAGTTAATAAAATGTCAATACAAAAGTGCTGGTCATGCACAAACAATGAGCATATTAACCCTCGATATATTTTATAAGACGATGCACTATCACTTTGTATACCTATCTCTATTTTATCGAAGGAAGCTTCTTTAGCCACCGCTTTTTTCAGTTTTTCTGAGTTTCCCTTCCAGCAATCTGTTGCTTGACACCTTTCGATTGCGCTCCTGTTGATAACGTTATCCGTTCTAATCACTAATTGAGCCAGAATTTTAGCAGTTATAAATTTTTAAGAGGTATTAGGAAATTCGTTTTCAGAGAAATATTCTAGCAGTATGATAATAGGCCCGCAACCAAATTGCTTCTACTTCTCAGGTCCACTCTTTCTGTATACGTTGGTTAAGAAAATCCATGTTTCTGTCTTTCTACCAGGAGCATTTAAAGGAAACGCAAATAACAAAACAACGAAAGGAAAATCAAAAGCAGATTAAAGAAATAATCCTTTTTCAGAGATTCTCTAACTAAACAAGAAAGTGACAAAAGGTATATTTCGAACAATGCGTCGTAAGAAAATCCCATTTCTCCTGCTACTATCTCAAAAAATTACAAATGTTTGACAAAGCGATCCTTGGATATTAGATGTAAAGAACACGTCAGAAGTGTGAACTAGAACATGCAGAACGCAACCCTCGCCGGAGAAGTTATGAATTGCTCTGTAACTTCTGTGTTAAATAGTAGTAGAAGAATTGCCCCATACACGAACTTTAATGAAACTGCCATCAGGAAAACAGTTGAAATCCTTTCCAGCAAACTGACATGTAATGATATGGTCCTTATAGAACTGCAAGTGGTTTGGCATGCATTGTTAAATGACAGAAATACATCGCTGCACACCGCATAATTTCGTGATAAAAACTCACGTAATACTGCTCCTGATGTCACGAACGTTAATTTCAAAAATTCAACTTTATTTTGTACTTGTTCTAATTTCCTGCATTTTGTCTACTTTGCCTTCAGAAAGCGTCCCAGCAAGTGTGAAAGTTTGGCGAATCTTCATACACCACGAAAATAAACGAATAAACTTCGCTATAAGCGTTCCTTGTGTATGTTTGCGTTTGTGATAAGCTAATTATAGATATAAAGCATTTACATAACAAAATAACCGTCAAGCTTAATATTATTGTAATATATTTCAATATTTGTAAAGAGTTTTTTTTTCAAAACTAAAAGAAAAACTGTAGGTGGCTACTCTTGTAAAGTATAATTACCTATTTGTTTTAATGGATTCATCAGCATCTTCTTAAACAAATAGAGGAGAAACTAAATCAGAATTTTACCGTTTAGCTTTCCTCATTGCATTATTTTTTCCGACTTTATTAGAAATGGAATCAGTTTCATAGTAATGTGGTTATAATGGGTAATATTTCGTGATCATGATCTCCCGGTTTTACATGTGAACAAAATAAAGTAAATGGCGAAAAAGGTTTTAGTAACGGCACACATACACTGCTGGACAATTGCTAAGGACGGATCATAAACGGCTATATAGCTCATAAAAAAGTAAGTGTGGTTGGATGCCAAGTGAAGTAAAATAAAGTCAGAATGCTAGGACATTACAAGAAAGACAATTTATTGTGCTCTGAAATCCAGAAGGCTTTGGAACGTGTTCAAGGGACAAACAGGCCATTTTGTGCAGAATACGTAAACGTGAAAAAAATGCAATTACCACCCGCAGGCGTTACGGCGTAAGATGTCTATACGGGATATGGCCACCATGGAGAGCGATGCAAGATTCCACACGTCGTGTCATGCTTTGCACAACATTATCAAGCAGCTGTTGGGGTAATTTATCCCATTCCTCTGTCAGTGCACGGATGAGGGTGTCCTTGTTTATTGGAGGGCATTGGCGACCAGCAAGTCTCCTCCCCAAAGCATCCCACACATTTTCAATGGTATTCAGATCTGGAGAACGTGCTGGCCATACGAGGTGTTGAATATCCTTGCTCTCAAGACACTCCTGGACAGCGACTGTTCGAAGACATGCTGCGTTGTCGTCCATGAAAATGAATCTATCACCGACAGCACCAGGGAACATGCGAACATGAGGTAGCAGAACATCATTAATGTATCGTTGGCCAGTCATAGTCCCAGTTGGAAGCACATAGAGGGACGTACGGCCATTGATCACGATGCCAGCCCATACCATGACACTACATGTCAGATATCGGTCCCTTTCCTGTATGTTTGCTGGACAATATGCAGTACCACTATCACGCCAGATCTGTTGTCGTCGACAATCAGACGATAGACTGTATCTACTTTCATCTGAGAAGGGGATAGCAGACCAGTCGTTATAAGTCCAATTGCGATGTTGATGGCCCCATTGCAAACGGGCGGTACGGTGACGTCTGGACAATGGGATGCACACAACAGGACGGCGGGCATGTAGTCCTCCTTCATGCAAACGTCTGGCGTCAGTTTTTCGGGAGATCCGCTTGCCAGTAGCAGCCATAAACTGATTTGCTACCTCACTAGCTGTGCTGCGCCGGTGTCTTTTTGTTGATAGCACTATGTACCGATCTTCTGCAGGTGTCGTACTGTGAACACGACCTCCCCTGTGACGTTTGCTGCACTCTCCATTTGTTTGAAATAATTTCCAAAGCCTTGAAACAACACTGTGGCTGACGTCGAACTTCCTGGCAACATCTGTTATTTTTCGCCCTTCTTCAATCTTGCCAATAATACGGCCACGCGTAAAATCATCTAGGTGATGTCGGGAAGACATACTGAAAATTGCAAGTTCGTCAATTGATTCTTTCCCTTTCAACGTTGCGTTTGAACAACAACGGTCAATACGCGTCAAATCCTTTATATCTCTTATCAGCGCTATTACGTCATGAACAAGTTCGGCAATCCAAAATTTGCATACGCACAGCACGTCTTACTGTATCCCGCACTTATGCTAATTTCCACATTTTCCTGCCTTCCATTTTATGGTTGCTATCGTTGCTATTGTCATCCGTCCTTAGCAATTGTCCGGCAGTGTATTATGAAACACGGAAGTTCTGTGCTAAATCATTAATTATTGAATGACCTCAAGGGCGTTTGTTGCTAAAGTAAGGAACATTCAGTCTAAAACTTCACACATTTGATATCGGATATGTATTCTGATCGTATAAGCTGAAAAAGGTATCCGGAACGCTAAAGAAGCTTTATCCAGTGGCTACTAAACGTGGAAAAAAGCATAGAATAACGAAGTATAGGCAATTCGAACGTTTTATTCGTAAGACAACCTAGTTCATTACAAGAGGTCGAATGAACGAAGCGACTCGTTTTAGCCACCAAGAGCTTTCTTACTAAAAGTAGCCAATTCAAACTGGTGAGGACAAATCACGACGTGCCCGTTGATTGTTAAAAACATAGCTTCCTTTCGTGTTGTTATGTTATATCAGAATATTACTTCCCTTTGTAAGTTCACGTCCTTATCTAAATAACGATTTCGTTTCTACGGTGAATAGACTTTCTACAAAGCCAATGTTAAAAATTCATTTTACAAAGTACTGCATCTATGAAGCAAACAAACCGTGTACAACCTATTGGATCATATATTTCAGCACAGACGTACTGGTAGAAAATAAGATAATTTAGGGTCCGGAGACGTAGAAGCTGATCCAACAATTTTCGCTAATTCCCGTGCAGCCGTCCCGGTGACGCAGTGGTCTAAGCGATGGCCTCTGATCATTCGTCCGAACGGGGTCCGGGTTCGAATCCCGGTGAGGCATGGATGTTGTGTTTGTCTTACGGCACTGGTTCTCTCCCTTCCCTGGAACCAGTGACCCTAAATTAGGGACGGGCGACTGCTTATAGCCCATTGAGTTGCTCACGGTTGTCGTTAAACCTCCAATCAAAAAAAAAAAAAAAAAATCCCCGTGCATATTTATGTCATAAATTTACCCTGATTTCTACAGCATGGCTGGGTTGGTACAAATTCATGAAACAAAGTGGAAACACTTACACCATGTCGAGACCAATTTGATACAGAATAGTGATGGGCATAATCGAGTTGAAATAATCGATTCATTCGATTATGAAAATCTCTCGAAACATTCGATTACGCCAAATTCATTCGAATGAAAAAAACTTCGCGAGAGAGCTCTCGATAGCTCATACGCTGCCACGTTCAAACGTGTGCATTCGAAAGGTGAAATCGCTCGTCTGTTCCCGAGAACATAAGTTCCGAGCAAAATCGCTCTTCTGTTCTCGAGAACATAAGTTCCGAGCAAAATCTCTCTTCTACCCGAAAACATCTCGAGAAGTACCAAGATCTGAGAGGTTCGGAAGTGCTCACTTTTCACGTGATCGAATTATCTCTCGCAAGGAGAATCACTCGGGTCCCTTCTAACTTCTTAAGCTAGGTTATGCTATTTGAAAAAATTCATACGTCGTTAATGTCATTCCATCCAGAGAAAGAAATCTCTGAGCGTATAGCGCCAATTACAAATCATTCGAATGAATATCTCAATTTGTCAAAGGCAGACGGCGGCTCTGAGTGTATCACGACATTCAACGGTAAATTCTAAAATTAGAAATCGTTCAAATAATTATTTCGAGTGAATATCTCGATTTGTCAGTTCTCTCTATTGTAACCTTTCGATTCTTAAATTTAATCGATTATGCCCAACACTAATACAGAATGCAGATCAAGCTCCTTAGAGATCCATAGCGACTGAACTTCGCTTACTAAATGCATTCAGAGGTAGAGTGATGAACCTGTCTAAAAATGTTGTTTTACAAATAATTTCTTTTTTCGGATATTATATTGACCACAAAATCTTTTCTGAAAATAGTTGTATTCCAAATTCTCAAATACAGAATGATATTTATATTTCGTTTAAGTAGTGTCTCGTGATAGGGAGACATATCTTATATCAATGGGAAAGGTCCATTTTTTTTTCGAGTTACATCGTTACACCGGGAATACTTATTAATCAATGTGCCTATCCTTGGTAGGAAAATATTTCTCAACAATTTCTTTATACGATGTCTGACAAATAACTAATGAGACTGAGTCAAAAAACATATTTACTTACACTTTTAATCAACTACAATGTTATCATCTTTGAAGTAGGTCCCTTGAGCTTGCACGCACTTATTCCAACGGTGCTGCATTGAAGGTAGCAGCTATGGAACTCACCAGCTGAGACACTGTTCAAGGTCTGCGTCACAGCCTTTTGGACGTCTGCTGCTGTGTCAAAATGACGTCCTTTCACTACTGATTTCAGTGTTGGAAATAAAATAAAAGTCGCAGGGAGCCATGTCGGGTGAATAAGCAAGATGCGTTAGTGTTGCATTTCGCCGTTCTTCTCGCTGTTGTTCTGTGAGATTTTTTGGAACCAATTTCGCACAGATTATTTTCTTTCCCAGATCATCAGTGAGCATTCAGCGAACACTTTCGCGATTCATGTTCAGTTCGTCCTGTATCATTCTCACAGTTGATCGCCTATCACGTCGCACGACCTCACTGACGCGGGCTGTGTTGTCCTCTGTCATTTTTGTTGTTGGTCACCCACTCCGGTGTTCGTTTTCTACATTAGTTCTGCCATCACAAAACAATTTGTGCCAGCGGAAGGCTTGTGTTCTTGACATTAATACATTGCCGAAAGCCTGCTGCCGTTTCCGGTACGTTACAGCCGCATTTTCACCTAGTTTCACACAATAAAAGATGGCATACCGCTCCGTAATATACCCAGAGTCCATTTTCCTGAAGAGGAGCACACACACACACCTTCATGGGCCAAGCAGCTACTACACACTGAGGTCTTACAGGATGCTTCCACTTGGACTACGTGTGGGGGACGAATGTCACAACATATGTGACATATTTCACGAGCCAAGCAGCTACTACACACTGAGGTCTTCCAGGATGCTTCCACTTGGACTACGGGTGGGGGAACGAATATAACACATATGTGACGTACTTCACGAGCCAAGCAGCTACTGCACTTTGAGGCCTTCCAGGGTGCTTCCACTTGGACTACGGGTGAGGGAACGAATGTCACACATATGTGATGTACTTCACGAGCCAAGCAGCTACTACATACTGAGGAATTCCAGGGTGCTTCCACATCGACTACCGGTGGGTGAAGAACCAATGTCACACATATGTTACGTATTTCACGAGCCAAGCCACTACTACATACTGAGGCCTTCCAGGGTGCTTCCACTTGGACTACGGGTGGGGGAAACAATGTAACACATATGTGACGTACTTCACGAGCCAAGCAGATACTACAAACTGAGGCCTTCCAGGGTGCTTCCACTTGGACTACGAGTGGGGGAACCAATGTCACACATATTTGACGTACTTCACGAGCCAAGCAGCTACCACACACTGAGGTCTTCCAGGATGCTTCCACTTGGACTACGGGTGGGGGAACCAATGTAACACATATGTGACGTACTTCACGAGCCAAGCATCTACTACATACTGAGGCCTTCCAGGGTGCTTCCACTTGGACTAATGTTGGGGAAACCAATGTGACACATATGTGACGTACTTCACGAGCCAAGCCGATACTACACACTGAGGCCCTTCAGGGTGCTTTCACTTGGACTTCGGGTGGGGAAATCAATGTAACACATATGTGACGTACTTCACGAGCCAAGCCGATACTACACACTGAGGCCTTCCATGGTGCTTCCACTTGGAATACGGGGGGGGGGGCAATGTCAAACATATGGGACGTACTTCACGAGCCAAGCAGCTACTACACAGTGAAGTCTTCAAGGATGCTTCCACTTGGACTACGAGTGGGGGAACCAATGTCACACATATTTGATGTACTTCACGAGCCAAGCAGCTACTACACACTGAGGTCTTCCAGGATGCTTCCACTTGGACTACGGGTGGGGGAACCAATGTAACACATATGTGACGTACTTCACGAGCCAAGCAGCTACTACATACTGAGGCCTTCCAGAGTGCTTCCACTTGGACTAATGTTGGGGAAACCAATGTGACACATATGTGACGTACTTCACGAGCCAAGCAGATACTACACATTGAGGTCTTTCATGGGTGCTACCACTTGGTCTACGGGTTGGGGAACCAATGTAACACATATGTGACATACTTCACGAGCCAAGGAGATACTACACACTGAGGCCTTCCAGGGTGCTTCCACTTGGACTGCAGGTGAGGGAACCAATGTCACACATATGTGACGTACTTTACGAGCCAAGCAGCTACTACACATTGAGGTCTTTCAGGATGCTTCCATTTGGACTTCCGGTGGGGAAAGAAACTATGTCACACATATGTGGCGTACTTCACGAACAAAGC
The DNA here is from genome assembly GCA_039090855.1 of Macrothele yani. Lineage (NCBI taxonomy): Eukaryota > Metazoa > Arthropoda > Arachnida > Araneae > Macrothelidae > Macrothele > Macrothele yani. Next base: position 15,036,533 of record CM077016.1, read on the forward strand.
AGCTATTACAAACTGAGTCCTTCTAGGATGCTTCCACTTGGACTACGGGTAGGGGAAGAACCAATGTCACGCGAGCGTCAAAATTAGTCGCATTACTTAATTGTCGATCCTCGTACATCAAGCACTTCTGAACCAAAGTCACACTGTATGATATGATATGTGGCGCTTTGTTCTACACTCGGATATCTGACAGTTCCTGTGAGATATGTTCATGTTCAAATCCCGCAGAGAAAAAGATGTATTGTAAGTCTTACTTCGCTAGCTATCCCTCTTTCCTGAAACCAGGGAACTAAATTAGTAACTATCGTTTTCTATGTAGATGTGAAATTATTTTAGAAATTTATGTTGACTCACGATGGATACATAAAGACGGCTGTCCCGTATCCATGTCAATTAGCAAATAATTTATCTCCTGAATAATTTTAGTTTGCTCTAAACATTTTTTATTAAGTTCTTTTTTTCGATCAAGTACGATCTTTCCATTTGTTAAAGGAACCATGAATACAAAAGCGCTACACAAAGCGAATATTATTATTTAGCAGGAGTTTATATCTTGAAGAGACGTTAATAGCAGCACTTCATCCATTATTCAAGGTTTTTCGATATGTTTTTAGGTTGAACCCTTAAAATACGAGATGTAATTCACTTTCAAAATGACAGGAAGTAAAGGAACCCACGAAAGATCCTTCCCGCAAGCGGGTTATACGTATGCAACGAATGTAAATAACAAATGCGGTAGGAAATGTTTTCAAAAATTTCGAATTGGCAACCTTAAAAATTAGCATATTTAACAGCAATCTCCCTCTTTCAGTTTCCGGAGTTAATAATTACTTTAAAAAACAACAAAACAATTTAGCATCATTCGAATAAATAAATGCATTTCAACTTCTATGAAAAAACTTAATGTTGCACATGGTGTTTTACGGGAATTCATTATTACAAAAATTCGATATCATTGCTATTGTAAAATTTAAAAGTCAAATTTTCCAAACTTTTTGAATGTTCAACGTTTAACCATTAGCTAGTTATAAGGGAAATAGACAGTTTTCTAAAGCTCAGTTTTTATGATTATATTTATGAAATATCGTTTCTTAGTATCAAATAATTTAATTTGGCATTAAGGTGGAACTACCTAAAAACTTCTCTTCTATGGTTGCTATCGTAAAAACTTCTGTAGATGTTTTCATAGCAAATAATTCATTCGCAAGGATGAAAATTTGTACGTTGATAAACATAACGGTATATTATACCGTACTATACTTAATATTTGATAAATTTGTACAACAATTATATTTAAAAGCAATAAGTGTCCTTTAGTTGTTTTTAGATGGGCTAAGAGAAATTGCCAGATGCATATGTGATACCATATCGCATTCCTTTCTCAATAATTTTGTTAATTTTTACAAAGGAAATAATTTTTGCAGTAGTCTGGAATGGTTTGAATGATTTCAGGCCCCTAGTTAAAGTTTTTCTTAATAATGTTGCTGAAAATGTTGCAGAGTGAGTTTGCTGATTTATTTCGGAATTCAAGATCTGCCTTACCTACAATTCCGTTGTCCTTTTCAGCTTAATTGCGGTATCCTTTCTCTGGAGCTGAATTGCTCCATTTCTTTTTCTTAACGCTTTTTTGATTCGAATCGTGGCATCATAAAGATGTAAAAATATTTACAATCGGATATATAGAAACAAACATAGGAAATAAAATGCACTTGAATTCAATAGCCCATCTTCAACGGCCTCTGTCGGCGTTCTGCATCAGATAAAAACAAGCCAGAAAACAAAGATCATATTTCGCACATTTAAGACTGCCAATAAAGAAATAATTTTTCAAACCGGACAAAGAACTGCATAGGTATGGTGACCGCAATCGGACGAACCGACAAAATTAAAAAATAACTACGAAATTCTCTTACAAAGGACCTGCCAAAATGTGTCTACGTTGTACTCTGTGGAAGGGTCTATGGATTTCTATGGACTTCATTGTGTTTCGTCAACTGATTTTCGATCATGATCATCTGACAACAATTTTGCAACTTTTATGCAGCTTCTTTAGTTTATAATATGTGACACGCGTGTATTATCTTGTTTTGATAAATTGTACTTATAAAGGACTTTTTCCACAAAAGATGATAAAAAAAAATAACTGGAGATAAAACAATGTGGCACCAATGAATCAAATAATTGGTAAGAAAGTCAAATTCGTAAAACAAGTAGGTAACGCGTCCAGGACGGTGCAGACGCCAGATGCTGCTCGGATGCACAAGAAAAAAAAATTCAGGCGATCACTGACCGAACTGGGTCGTAATAAATTGGGGGCCGCCAAATATGACAAACACTTCGCTTTACTCTTGGAGAACGATCTGAAATATTTTCCAGGGACATTTGCCGCAACTGTTCTCATATATTTGATTGCAGTGTCATTCCCAGTTTTCACGTTGTTATCCGAATATATAGATTTGGATTCCACCGTTTCCTGTCGGTTAAAGAACATATACATTTACTCTGGTGTGCAAAAAATAAGGACGAAGAGGAAAAATTAGCATAACAGCGGAACGAGCAGGCAAAACGGACCGAAAGACCACTTAGGAGATAGACTAGGGTCCGCTACGGTAGGGCATGCTCATATATTCAGCATGACGTAGGGGGCAGTGCCGGTAGGGTATAAAGCACGCAAGCGGTGTACGCTCAGCAAATCCGGTGAAAGCTATTGCACGCTGTACATCGGTTTGAAGGACGTTGAATTGCTGCTACCGTGTGATATGGCCAACAGACAATCCAGTAGACGATATCTGGATGACTTTACCCGAGGTCGCGTCATTGGGAAGTTGGAAGAAGGTCGATGTCTGACTAGTGTGGCCGAGGAGTCCAGGATTGCTCACAGCATTGTTTCACGAGCTTGGAGAGCATTTAAAACGACAGGAACAGCTGTCCGAGAGTTTAGCAGTGGTCGTCCACTAGCAACCACGACGGCAGACGTTCGGTATATTGTCCTACAGGCGAGAACAGACAGACGGCAGACAGCGGGAGAAATCGCAAGGCACATGCAACAGACAACTGGACGTCCGTTATCGCGTTTTACTGTGGCCATGAGGCTGCACAAAGGTATTCTATTTGGTCTATTCGCACGACGACCAGTACGCTGTGTGCCATTAGCTCCCGCTCATCGGAGACGGTGGTTTTTGTGGTGCCAGGAACACAAGAACTGGACACATCAGCAATGGGTCGGGTTCTCTTTACGGATGTGAACCGATTTAGGCTGACGAGCGATTCAGTACGTATACACATCTGAAGAGAGAAGAGAACACGCAATCACACCTCCAGCATCATCGAAACGGACCGGTTTGGAGGTGGGAGAGTTCTCTTTTGGGGCGGTATCATGCTTGGTAGCCGTACTGACCTCCACATCTTCCAAGGAGGTTCAGTCACTGGTGTCCGCTATTCTACCGAGGTTATCCTGTCTCACGTGCGTCTGTTTCGAGGTGCTGTGGGTCCTGAGTTCCACTTCATGGACGACAACGCTACACCTCATCGTACAGTGGCTATCGCAGAGCTGTTGGAGAGTGAATATATTCAGCGCATGGATTGGCCCGCAAGGACCCCGGACATAAATCCAATCGAACACGTGTAGGACCTTCTCGAGAGACGCTTGGCAGCATGTCACCAGCCGCCAGCAACTATTCCGCAGCTGCGATTGGCGCTACAAGGGGAATGGGCCGCGATGCCTTAACAGCTCCTTGATAACCTCATCCCCAGCATGGACAGACGTTGTAAATCCTGCAACGCAGTCAAAGGCTAACATATCCCCTAATAAAGACTGGATTTTTCTTGTCAGCCGCCTGTCACATGGACGTTTCTGTCTTCTGTCCAGTTGTGCTCGAAACTACGTTTTCAATAAAGTGCCTTTGTATCTTTTTTTTTTTTTTTTTTCGATTGGAGGTTTAACGACCACCGTGAGCATGATGTCATAGGGCAAACAGTAAAGAAGAAAAATCTAAAGCCATATCATGATTGCTATGTGAATTATTACATAGTTATCTCACGTGTTCATGAGGAATATTTCTTTCTCGATTTTCGATTTACATGTCGTTCACATCTATTTTTTGGTACACGCAAAGAAAATATTGTAATCTGTCTTTAGAAGGCATTATTAAGGAAAGCTAACTGCCAAATCATCTGCAGCAACTGGCTCCTGTCTTCAAAATTCACGGTTTATACGGATTAAAGTAATTTAACTAAAACGTTTCGCCTACATTTTCAAATACAATTTTTTCCGAACAATGTTTTCTTCTCACTTCTACGCTCCTAAATAATACATAATGAAAAATGATTTGTGAATCATGAAATGAAAACCCGAAGCATAAGAAATTCTGGCAATAATAGAAGTTGTCGAAGGATTGAATAAATGTAAGGCAACCTAATTTTAGGCGGTAACTACAGGGGCAGACTCGACCACAACACGGAAGTAGTAAGTAACGGTTTGTTGAATGAATAAATCACTGTGTGCTGAAGGAATAAAATAATGATGTATCATTGCTTAAGAACAGGATTTTCTTGCCTGAACACAGGTTCTCGCAATTTTAGTCGAAAATATTAATTTATCTGGCTGCCTCTGATTTGAATCATTTAAACAGCGTAGTCTGGGCTTTTGGAGGATTTAATATCATTCTTCCCATCCGTAAGCTGTTTGAAAAATACTTATGACCTCCAGTAAAATTTAAGCTCAGCTTACTTGTGCAATTTTCGGACAACCCCTATAACTGTAATAACAGTAAATGGTAGGTTCATAAGATTACCGTCTCAAATGTAATTTGATGGTTATCGCGGTTAAATAGCACTGTTTTCCTGATTTTTAGTTTAAATTTTATTATCTTAAAACCAAATCATTGGGCATAAATTGATTTCCTTTTTTAAAATCACGGTTTTCGGATTTCATACTTTTTCATATTTTGAAATAATAAAATGAAATAGTGGCATCCCGTACCCTGCTAAATAATTCATTATGAAACATAATCTTGAAACAATTGTGAATCACTTTATGTCAATATCTGCTGTAAATCTTATCAGATGTCTGTAACCATCATTGTGAAAAAATTGTCCATAATTTCTAGTTTTGGAATCTCATGTATTTTGCATGATATATCGCCGACCACGATCTCGACTTTCTTAGTATGTTGCTAACACTTAGTTCGTACAATTTGTTCTGCAAAAATATAATTGCCATACTGTCCCAATTATATCCGTAAGAAAAAATTAAAAACTGAATTTAAATTCTGTATTTAATTATTGCCTTCCTTTATACACTAATGTATGTTTCGAGCAAACAAAAATGTCACCTTGCCTCATTTTCTTGCAGTATTTTTGCACTTAAAAAAATTTCATTTCTTTCATGTTGTAACACTCTGTGACTCTTCTCTCTTCATTTTAGGGCTCACCTTCAAATCTCTAAATAATAAAGAAACGCTAATAAAGCACAATGAGAAATGAGTAAAAGGGAACATTATTATTGACTTTTTCCGTTTTGGGGAGAAATTTCGCCATACTGTTTGCTAGAAAAAAAATGCTGATTTCGCATAAGATTTAGCCCAGGCAGAAGTAAAGAATGCTTTGAAATAGAATATTTGCAAAAAAAAAATGTAATCTGAAAATGTTGAAATTGAATATACATATGTATGTATTTATTCGCAAAATAATAACTTTCGGTAATCATAATTTTTATCACCAGCACATTGTCGAGGGTAGCAAGTACGTGTTGTCTGTTGCCCATTCTCTTCCCTTTTTTGAAAAAAAACCAATCATTTGCTTAAATATCTCGTATTTAGAACCGATATGAAAAACAGAAACACCTACGTATCTATAATCAATTCTTATGCATTGTCATTGATACACTATGTTAAAACATTGTCATCATTGGTTTTCTACTTTGCTTAAAAGTGGGGTTTAAGATTCTCGGTTCAAACCGTCTTTTTAGCAGCTCTGAAGGACAGTATTGCCAGAAAGCAAATTCCTCATGATTCCTAATGCTATATATTCGCGTATCTTCTTTGTGGAATACAAATTCATCAAATAATTAATTTAAAACAAGAGAACTTGCAATCAAAGAACAATGCTCACCACACTATAAATCAAGAAAGAACTTTACTATAAATTAAAAAGTTCCATTGCATTTATTAATTTATTTTTTCATAATATTTAAAATATAATTTTGGGAAAGAAATATTTATTTACATAATTTTTTATCTAATCAAATATTTACTCACCAAAAATGTACTTTTCACTAATTTACTTCAAAAATTAAGTCGCTTCTATTGATTTCGCTTTCCTTTTAGATAGCTCGTTTACAGCGTAGTTTTCCATCACATCTTAGAAAACGTGGAATTTATAATCGGAAATCGAGGCTTGTTACAATGTGAAAAAATTTCGGACTTACTGATTAAGCGTGCTTGATTTACTTTTAGCAAGTACAGTATTAAAACTCCCGAGAATTATCTCATAAAAATTTTAAAATGTATACTGTAGTGACTATACGTCGATGTGGATAAATGACACTAAAAAAAACGAAAGCTTTTTCGGCAATTTGTTTTTTCGAAATTCTGCAACATAGATATCTGGAGTTGTTTGTTTTGAAATTACCAAAAGTATGTTAACAGCGTAAAAAAGCAACATATGAGAAATAGGAAATAAATAAAAAGACAACTTAGCAGCAATTCTTGTATTTGTAATGTCTGAGGAATAGGAAATGAATTAAAAAATATTTCCGGTCAAATCCAAACAGGCTGTTTTTCAGATTTTAGCGTGTTGCCCGGTGTAACAGCAGCCTCCCTCTTATAGTGGTATGACAGTCAGTGCCGAAAGAGGTACGTTCGCATTAAAGAAGGACGGGCACTAATAGTGGAATTGAAATGAACTGATTTTCACGTATGAAAGAGAGAACTATTGCTTCGACCAAAATTAGGCTGCTTCTTAAGTAATATTATAATATAGGCATTCTAATTTTCCGATGAGAAGTTAATATCTGGAGTAATTTTTAATATATTACTAAAACAATCTTTTTTTATGGTGTATTTCCCTTACTGACCGGAAAGTCGTACACACTCATTGGCCAAAGCATTAGAAATGCCTACATAGTCGGGTGTTGATCTTTCTCTTGCGCAAATAATGCCCCGTACACGCAGAGGCATCGACTAAATTAGAAGCCGAAGGTTTACCAGCTGCGGCTTTTGTAGAATTCTCCACAATTCCACCAGAGATGTCGGTTCATGATCCGTGGACCTGATTTTTCCCTCCACGGCATCCGAAGTTTCAAATCCGTAGACCTCGGGAGACACTGGTTGGATCCAAATCACATTAGTGTTCCGAGATCCTTACCTGGATGGTTGCGGTTCAGTGTGGCGAAGCCCTGATCTGCTGAAATAGACCACCAACCATATCATGCGAAAAGGACATGCAAGCGTCTAAATGATCAGACTGCGCATTCTAGCAGCGCGCCGGGCTAAACGACCAGACCAGATACAATGAGGGACACAATTATTTCCATTGTATGGCTCCCCAAATTGTCACAGAGCCATTAAGGCCCTGAACACAGCTGACCTGTCTTGACGGGTCAATGGCCTCAGGCTATCGATGCCACACCCGCATTCTTCTGTAAGTTCTGCAGAGATCTGGCATAATGGTTCAATGTCCTCAGGCTATCGACGCCACACCTGCACACTTCTGTGAGTTCTGCAGAGATCCGGCGTAACGGGTCAATGGCCTCAAGCTATCGACTCCACAACGGCACAGTTCTGCAGAAACCTGGCATGACAGGTCATTGGCCTCAGGCTATCGACGCCACACCCGCACACTTCTGTCAGTTCTGTAGTAAACTGGCATAACGGGTCAATGGTCTCAGACTATGGACGCCACACCCGCACACTTCTGTCAGTTCTGCTGAGCTTAAAACGGGGTTCACCTGACCACACGACTTAGTGTCAGTCCCCAGTGCCCATTTTTGATGTTCTCTGCTTCAGACGAGGCGTGATGTCTGATGACGAGCAATCAACAGTGGCAGACGGGCAGGCCGTCGGTTCCCGAACCACAGGGTATGCAGCGTGTGACGTATCGTTCACTCGCTGACAATGCTTGCACCTCCAACATTTTACATGGATTTTTTGTCGCCTCTGTTGCCAAGGGGATGGTCTGTACGAGCGTGGATATCCTACTTCCAACCCAGTTATCAATGATGTGAGCTTAGCCCCCGCGTACTCTCTGGGCACTGCTACGTCCGTCGATTGAATACCTACGTTTCATCCTTGATACGGTTGCCCTTGAGAAACCTAGTGTTCATACCACTTGGACAATACAATGATTCATCTGTCTTGCGCTGACGACGAGTCCAAGATTTAGTCACTCAAATCACCACGTATACCGATATCCGTGGATTGTGAACACTGGAGCACTACTGTCCACCTATTTATCGCCTGCTTTTGATTTCGATCTGTTATTCCGTGCGATGGATGCCAATGTCAACTGCCTACCACCCCTATCTGTAATGTTTTGTCTGTTGATTTTATAATTTATTTTTATATCTGTGTTGCGTTATATATTAAGATAGGTTATGAATGACATTATATTGTTGCCTCTCTCGATCTTCTGATCATAAGTTTTTTTATTCTTCAGGTTTTTAATTTTAGAAAAAATGTGCGTATCAGTTTCCAGGTTGCACGGCTGAATATATTATTATTGACTTTAAACAGCAAAAGAGGGGAAAGTTGTGTAATGGGTATTTTAGCCCACGATATTTTCCCAATATTTCCTTTTATGGCATTTACAAATTATCATGAAATATCTTTTCGAATTTTGCATTTTTTTCCAGTTTTCTCAATCGAGTTTTACCCTGATGTACTCTGGAGACTCCTCCTTATGCAACTTGGTATGGTAATTTACGTTTTTATCTTCAACCGTAGTATCTTTTTTCTAACATATCTTGCTCCGTCTGTCTGTTTTGAGTTCGTAAATTACAGACGAAGAGAGGCAAATTGTTTACACATGAATTAGCAGGCTTTTCCTCGTTGCTTTTCCCTTGGGTGGTATATTAAGTACTATTCTTCTTTATGTTAGTCAAAATTTTGTTAGTAAGGTTTCTTATACTTTGTTTCTGTATTTGTAGTTCTATATCTTTTTTAATTTGAGACTTTTGGCCTGACCCACTGATTATTTTTATCTGGTGCACAGTGCGTAGAGCTACAGTCATCATTCAGATTGATTTTTAATAAATTTATAATTTGATTCTGAACTGTCTTATTGGGGTAATTTGCTCGATTCCTATTTCCCATCGCAAGAACTACGTTTATTACAATATCTCGTTTAACTAATCCCCCAAATTATTATACACACTATGAAATCATTTCGGTCTCTTCAGTTGTTTTGTATTATGACCAAGGCTCTTTTGTATAAGCGCACTGTTGTAATACTTAGGGATTCTTAAGCAATGTACTTGGTTGATGACACATTTATCAGGGATTCTTTTGTAGACAATGTGTTGGAATTTTAAGAGCAGACACATCGTTGTTCGCCAACTATTAATAATTTTCCTGTCAATAAGCTTTACTGAGGCCCACTTTCACTGCAGAAAGCAGACATATCTTATCATACTACGTGTTGCCATCTGCTACGGCAAAACGCAGCAGCAAAGCAAGAAGCGGGATATTTTTATTGCACTTTAAAGCACTTGTTTAATTTAAAATGCATGTTAATTACATTTTGCCTAAAATAGCGTATAAAGAAAAATTTTAAATCTTCGTAGGTTCAGAAATATTAGTGTTCAAGTACAATTGAATTTATGAATATTTTATTCAAGACTATGAAATACCTATGCATAAATTTAGATAGGTTGAAATCCCATAAGCGTTATTTGATGAACAATAAATGATAAGCTTAGCAATACTCATAAATCTTTCCTACAAAATTAGGGAAAAAGTAGAATTGACTTCCAGCCACCAATTTACTGATCCTCATATATATTTTTCGTAAGTAGTTACACGAAAACGATAACACTAGCCTTAATTTTCCGGCGAATTACGGTAAATTTTATTAGAGTATATCTGAAATATCATCGTTTTCATTACATTGTTGTGAGTAAATTGAATTTCAAATGTTGTTCAGTAATTTAACGAAAAATAAAAAAGTTCAGCTTTTACGTATCATCACGGCAGTTTGAGTTATATGGAACTTATTACAAAATAAGGAAGTAAAAAAATGCTGGAAACTTTTTCACACATTTAACCCTGAGAAACAAACTTTCATCCTTATGCAACAGCATGTCCCTATATTTGGCTTCATTTAGCTCACGGTAAGCACAAAGGGCGAAGTTTCTGATAGAATCATGCAGTATGGGTGTAAAACGTATGCAGGACACCTTAATCCCCTCGTTTGAATTCAACACTTTTGTGCATTAGATTGCAGGTGAATACGAACAAAGGGCATTTATCATGCTCCTCGTAATTATTGGCATTGGCACAAAAAGTAAAAGTTCTGAAATAAATTAGGAAACTTAATAACTGATTTTCGACACATGAATTAATATGCCAATTTTTATTTAATTGATAATTCTGACAGAGTATACTTTTGTAGCTTGAAATAAAGTAATAATTTAAAAAGATATATGTAATACCATTTATTTAAATATCGGAAGAGCTTCCTTTATTTTACGTAAAAATATGCTGCTTTAAAATTTGTCGCCGATTAATATTTGAATCTCAGTATAAAAATAAGAACATGTGTCACTAACATTAACAGGGAGGATTAAATTGCAGATCTGATTCCTTCCACCAGCAATGAAATATCATAGCCAAAATAAGGGTGTGACGTCGAGCAGTAATTGCGACCTGTTATGCAGTAATTACTTTTCCACAATTCTAGGACGAGCAGTTGTGTGACCTGTTCTGCAGGAATTGATTTTCCACAATTCTAGTACGTGTGCTGCCATTCCGCTCACCAGGGAGAAGGCTAAAGTTCACCTCAGTTCGGTTTTGGTTTCGGAGGAATACAAATTTCTCCTGAGCACTCCTTAGTTTTTTATTTCCTCTTTCTACGAGAAAATAGTTTTTTTCTCCATCTATCCCGAAGCTGGCTCTTAATTGTGAAATGGAGGTGCCATATACCTTACTCCAAGTTGAAAATAAACGAACTTCTGTAAATATAGTCTAAATGATTCAATTGATATTAAAATGAATAGAAAGTGAGGTTATTTCCGCATTTGCAACAAAAAGCCGAATTTCGAAAACTAATTTTTTTGAAGCAGACCTTATCGTACTAGTTCCGTCCAACTCATCAGTCCGATAGGCAGGCGCATAGGATTACAAAACTCAAAGTCACGTCAGTGTGCAAAATCAGAGCGTGAGTTATCCTTCACTTCTTTCTCGTAGATTACGAATGAAAGCAGAAACAAAAAGAGCTTTTAATTTCAGTTGGAAACATGAAATAAAAATTAAAAAAGGAAAGTAAATGAAAGCAAGAGTTGATTTCAGTTTAATTGAAAGATACAAATTAGAAGCTTCCGGTTACTACTTTCCTTATTCTCTGGTAATAGTTGCTTTAAAGGGCATAGCCCGCCGGCTGAATTTAAGAGTAATCAAAGCTATTCCCTTGAAGCAGTCGTCAATGTGGAAAGAAAACTGTATCAATTTATTTATGCAAACTGTTGTCCTAATAATATATGCATTCTACTGAACCAGTTATACTCATGCTATCTACTTGCTGGTCACGGATCACTTTGTCCGTGTTCATTTCGTCCATGCTCACTTCGTCCAGTTCATTTCGTCCACCGTTCACTTTGTCCACATTCATTTCGTCCTCAGAATGAATGGAATACCGTGGGCATTTTTTGTTTTCATGGAGATTTTGTTACAGGCAGAAACAAAGGTCAGTGGATATTGCTTGCAAGCGATTTCTTTCCCTTACTGAGTTTCTCGATTAAAACATAACGATTTTAAATGTTATTTAAAGTAAAACAAGGAACTTTGAAGACCTTTTTAACTCTTTTGTGTGGTACGATGTCAATCACTACAGCATGACTCACGCTATGTTCGGAAAACGATTATAAGGTGGGATTTTTTAATAACGCTGCACTTTGATGTAGTCATTAAATATTTACATAGGATGCCAAGTTATTTATATTTCTTTTTTACTTACGTAGGCACTAAATACTAATTACTATCCCTCATGTGTAGGCCTTTTGATAGTTTTTATTCTGCCGATGTCATATTCAAAAGGTTTACGTATACACTCAATTCATAATATTGTGCTTTTACTGAGGCACGAAATATTAATTCATAATCCCTAGACTTAGGCCGTTTCAACAGTTTTTATTCTACGGATGTCATACTCATAACGGCCGCCCCGGTGGCGCAGTGGTCTAAGGCGCTGGTCTCTGATCATTCGTCCGTAAGGGGTCCGGGTTCGAATCCCGGTCAGGCATGGATGTTGTGTTTTTCTTACGGCACTGGCTCTCTCCCTTCCCTGGAACCAGTGACCCTAAATTAGGGACGGGCGACTGCTTATAGCCCATTGAGTTGCTCACGGTGGTCGTTAAACCTCCAATTAAAAAAAATACTCATAACGTTTACCTATCAACTCAAGGTAATAATATTGTTCTTTTACTTAGGCACTAAATATTTTTTCATGTGCCCTAGGCAGTGGCCTTTTTCACAGTTTTTATTCTAATCACGTCATATTCATAACATTTATATGTCAAATCAACGTAATAAATAGTACTCATAGACCCAAAAACTGAGAGCAGTAGCAATGGTTCTACAACTCTTATTTCTGTAAAACAAAACTGTCAGTTATACGCAACTTTTGAAGTTGCTTAAACAAAACTTCAAGACTGTTTGATAGCTGACTCTTGAAATTACTAATTGAATTTTATATATATTTCTTTATTTCTACATTTTACTGGACGACACTTAATCCGTTTGGAAATAGTCTAACTTGGAAGACAGGGTCTCAAAGATCATTCAAATATTTGATTATATTATACAAACAATGAATCACAATGATTTATTAAGGTAGAAATTTTGACAGCCACTGTTTAAAAGCGCTTTCAAATGCTTTACAATGATATCCCAAAACGGTGTATCATAATTCTTAAAAAAACAAGCATTTCTTCATATTTTAATAGAATATGCAAAGTAAGTAATTTCAATATTGCTGTTACCAACAATATTAAACAGTACGTAATTTTCATATTGTTATTATCATTGCCAGACAACTAGCGGCACGAGGACTACATTCGAGAAGACCACTTTTCCACTTACAACTGAGCAGAGAGACTCGCTGGCACGGGTCGCAGGGGATTCGGGCCTGATCAACGTGGGATATTGTCAAGTGGCGTCGTGTTGTCTTCAATGATGCGACACTGTTCGCACTTAGCGCGCAGATGACCAGTGATTGCGTGTCATAAAACAAGTCGGACAGGTCACGGTTCATGCCTTTTCCGTGGAACGGCATACGACTCGCACACCGGCTGTGATTGTCTACGGATCCATTTCTACGGTAGCTGAACACTTTTAGTAGTCATCCTTACCATCCTCACGGCGCAATTGTACTTTGACAATATTCTAAAACTTGTTGTGTTAACATTGCTCTTGCAGCATAATCGAGCAATTTTTTACAGTATAATTCCCGGCAACACACGGTACGGCTTTTCCATGCATGACTCCGTAATGTCGACACCGTTCTCTGGACAACCAGAGCTCCCGAACTCTCACCTATTGGACTTGCTTGGGACATGATGGGACACCACCTGCGCCCAACCAGGAATATCTGCGAACTATCACGTTATATGATATCCATCTGGCATGCTATACCTCGTGAAACTATAGGCAAACTGTATGCGTCTATGTCACGCCGACTAACCTTAAGTTCCGAGCCCAAGCAGGTGCTAGAACGTGCTGACTTATTCCACTCGGATAGCAATTTTATCCGAATAAATGGTCCAACTACATTGTAATTGAAATCGATTCCTTTCCAATGCATGTGCATTGGGCATACTAATTTCCTTTACGGCTGGATTTTTCTGTTTTTTCTGAGAAACATGGTGCACAATTCTCACACACCTTACCACATTTTCCGTCGGCTCTCTTGAAGAAGAGCTTATGATAAGGTTTTGCCAGATGAACTTTATTCTGACTTGGAACGTATTGTGATTCAATTACATTCTTCAAAGTGGTATGTTCAGGTTGTTAATGGCGGTGTAATGACATTCTGAGGGAAAATAACCTAATTTAAGGAAATGACAGACTACTTCTCATTCAAATGAATTGCGCAAAAATATGTCAAGGCTTCAGATGACAAAGACTGTCCCAAAATTTAAAAAAAATATATAATATATGGGGCATCAAAGACAGAAATAAAGCTAAATCTATTAGAATATATCAAACCTAATACAGGCCCACAATCCCTTTTCGAAAACCGTATGGCCAGTTGTGGTGCGGGTTTCAGAATAAAGGGGTCTAGCGCAGCACCCCATTATCACACTTAAATGCTGCGGCAAAACAGTATGAGTACTCACACCAAGTGAGGTAAATAAAGCCGACAAATACCACTACAGTTGATTTGTAGACTAATATGCTGATAAATGAAATAATGGCATAGTTATGGACTACAAATTTTCGAAGACATTTTATTTCGAAGGAAAATATTCGGTAAAGTTTGAACATACTGAGCTTCAAATTAAGTTTAATCAAATATATTATTATTTTTGCAGATAAACTTATGAATATTCACATGAAGTTGGATATCTAAAGACTGTACATAGTACTGGTATTACAGTTTATTTATATGCTTGTAAATGACTTAGTCAAATAGATGTAGAACGTAAAAAATCTAGGACATATCTACTACAGGTTTAAGCTAAGCTAAATACGTATCTGCAGTTCAGCAGTACGTTTGATAAACAAAGCTAAATACTGTGCAGATACCAGCAAGAAACATGAATTTCAGATGCACAACATCTAGATTGATCTTGAAAACTTCGGTTTTCCAACTTTTCAAATTTCGGAATTTCCGATGCGGTATTGTGCACTTCTTTAGCAGTACGTCACGTCAGTAACGTATTGAAAACAGAACCTCTCGGAGAGTGGTCACATTGCCTTTGACATTGCGGTCGCCAGCCCTCGAGCAATTTACAGTATGCTATGTACAATGTCTCTCAAGAGTGGTTTAATCAGAAACCAGTAGCGCTTGCTGTACTGTTTAGTGACACTTTCTTTTTGAAATATAATGGCATATTATTCTTGATTATATTGTACTGTATCTTCCAAAATGATATCCAACCAAGTTTTATACGTTGATTAATTTCTTCATCAATGTGACCACTGCTTGGAATTTGTTGTCGTAGGTAGCTCTTACCTCGAGTTTTTTTCATCAATCGATCGTAAAATCTTCATTTTTTAAAAAGCGTTGTACATCAGTTTTGTCTTCTTAAAGTTCATTTTTAATCCCACTTTTTTAATCTTGTCAGCTAGTTCCTGGATTATACTCTGCATTTCTGAAGGGGTGGATTCAAAAATGATTACATCATTAGCAAAACGAATGGGAGTTAAATAATTGTCATTAATCTTTATTCCCTTGTTTTCTCAGTTCAATGATTGAAAGACACTTTGCAATGTGTCATTAGAAGGTTTGGGACATGTGGTGTCACCATGTCTCACTTCGTTTAAAATTTTTGGGCGACCTATCCTCAAATTTCCGAAGCTTTGCCCTGGCATTTTCATAAATGTTACCAATAACGACAATTTAATCATCTTCAATACCCCAGGATTTCAAAGCCATTGTAACTGCTGACGGTATCACGGAATGAAAGGCTTTTCATAAGCAATAAAAGCCACGCACAGTGGAAGTTCATACTTCCTCGTTCCTTCAGTTTGTACTCTCAGTACATGAAACATGATCTCTGGAGCTATAGCCATTCATGATGATTATAATATATATATATATATATATATATACATACATATATATATATATATATATATATATATATATATATATATATATATATATATATATAACCATACAATTTGAAATACGTGTGAAAAAGTTATTGTGATCGAAGAAGATTCAAACTAACATTACACAATATCTCTTGGATACCAGAAAAATTCACACTATGTTTATCGCAGTATTCGAGTCTTGTTTTACCATTTCCAAAACTGAAAAACAGACAAATGTGCAATTATTCGATTTTTTTATTTATGTGTGTTTTTTCGGGTTTTTTTTTATTTTCTACTTTTTAAAAGAGAACAGAACTCTGAAAAAAATTTTTGCCTCTTCGTGTTTTGTGTAAACGGCAGCTTATATATATATTATATCATCATCATCATCATCATTACCAACCATTATCAATCCACTGCTGAACGAAGGTCTCCCCAAGTTTCCTCCACAACGATCAGTCTTGTGCCAGTCTCCTCCATGTCACTCCCGCATACTTTCGAATTTCGTCCGCCCATCTTCCATGTGGTCTTTTTCTGGGTCTTTTCCTGTCCCTTGGAATCCAATCTAAAATTTCGGCCCATCGATGGTCTTTCCTTCTGGCAGTATGTCCAGCTCAGTGCCATTTCAGGGATTTAACTCTGATCATGATGTCTTCCACTATTGTCATTTTTCGGATCCACGAGTTCCACTTGTTATCTCTCCTGGTTACACCAAGCATGCACCTCTCCATGCTGCCTTGAGTTGTCTGCAGCCTTTGTATGTCTCTTTTAGTTAAGGTCCACGTCTCTGCACCATACGTAAGCGCTGGAAGGATGCATTGGTCAAACACTTTTCTTTTACGACATATTGACATATTACTCTTGAAAATTATGCTGTTTCTTCTAAAATCTCTCCAGGCAAGTTTTGTACACCGATTACTTTCTTCATCAATGTGACCTTCACTTGATATCTGCTGTCCAAAATAAACGTACGTGTCTGTTATCTCTGGATTTTCTCCATCAATCGATAAATCTTCATTTCTTGTAAAAGCATTGAACATCACTTTTGCCTTCTGAAAGTTCATTTTTAATCCCACTTCTTTACTCTTGTCAGCAAGTTCCTGGATCATACTCTGCAGCTCTGATGGGGTAGTTGCAAAAAGGACTACGTCATCAGCAAAACGAAGGTGGGTAAGATAATCTCCATTAATCTTTATCCCTTTGTTTTCCAAGTTCAGTGATTGAAAGACATTTTTCAATGTAGCATTAGAGAGCTTCGGAGATATGGTGTCACCTTGTCTCACTCCTTTTCCAATTTTTATGTGTGTTGTATTTTCAAACAGCCGAATCTTTGCACTTGCATTTTCATAGATGTTATTAATAATATTAATGTACGCATCTTCAATACTGCAGGATTTCAGAGCCATTGTAACTGCTGATGGTTTCACGGAATCAAAGGCTTTTTCATAATCGATAAAAGCCATGCACAATGGAAGTTCATATTCCCTTGCTCTTTCAATTAGTTCTCTCAGTACGTGGATATGAACTATTGTGCTGTAGCAACTCCTTAATCCAGCTTGTTTTCTTGGTTGAGCCATGTCCAATGTCACCTTCAAGCGGTGTGAAAGAACTTTAGTAAAGTTCTTAAAAGCCACTGATAGGAGGCTGATAGGTCTGTAGTTCCTGAGATCCTCAATGTCATCTTTTTATGTAGTTCATATGTATACACTATCTACCAACAAGTAATTGGACAACCCTGGTTGGTTGGTTGGTTGGTTGGTTATTAGATTTTATTGGCGCAAGGGCCATGGTTGGCCAAAGAGCGCCAGATACAAGACAAACAGACAAAATTAAAAAACGGGGCATAAATCGCAAAATCTGGCTGACAAAGTAAAACCGAACCATGAGTACAAAGGAAGGGCCAAAAAAGACAATGAAACAAACAGTATGAAAAACATGGTACAATGGTGAGACACAAGCCGATTAAGTAAAACTGAGGAATGAGAATGATAAAACACATTACGAAATCGAACACAACTACACATAGGATGAGTCACTCTCCCCCCCCCACACACTCCAATATAATGCTGGCCGAGGGCGAGGACGAACTGTCACTATCCTCCCCCTCATGTTCCTCTGCAATGTTAGTTGAGGCTGGGGACGAACTGTCACTCTCCTCCCCCCTATGTTCCTCTATAATGTTGGGTGAGGGTGGGGACCTCGCTGAGTCCGAGACAGTTGCAATGTTGGTCAGGTGGACCGCGACAGTTGGATGGACACGGCACACCTTTGCGGATTGAGGGCCGGGTCTTCCGCACGTACAGGCTGTCTGCTGGGAACCGGAAGAGTCGGTCGTCTTCAAAAGAGAAGGCGCAGACTCAGCTCGTCGAATAAGCTGGAGCTCGGTGAAATCCACCTGTGTCGCTTGTTCAACTGTAGATCGCTTGGCAAGTGCGGCGAGAGCTACAGGGCGCGGAACAAAGGACTGCACGGGTTGCGGCAGAGACTGAACCACTGCGGCAAAAGTACGCTGTCGGTTGGTGGGTATACCCAACTTGGCCTTGGCAGCAGGGTACGAGAGGCCCTCCAGGGTCTTGAGGCGCTGGATCGCCATCTCGTCCTTCCATTTCATACAGTTGCGGGAGTAAGCTGCATGGGCCTCACCGCAGTTAACACAGCAGGCCGCAGAAGTGCAACCATCCCCGTCATGTTCACTGGAGCCACAATTTGCGCAACGAGCGGAACTCTTACAGAAACGTTGGGAATGCCCGTACCTCTGGCACCTGAAACAGCGCAGAGGACTGGGAATGTACGGGCGAACTCCACAGACCAAGTAGCCAGCCTTGATTTCGGTCGGAACTTTCGGGGAGTTAAAAGTCAAGATTACATTTTTAGACTTAATCAAGGAACCATCGCGCCGGAACATCATACGACGAGCAGCAATTACACCTTGATCTGCAAGTTCAGTCACCAATTCGTCTTCACTGCATGTCAAGAGATCAAACTCCGAAATAACACCCCGAGAGGTGTTAAGAAACGGGTGAGGTGTCACTTTTACAGGAATGCCTTGAAGACTAGTGAGGTGCAGAAAAATGTTACTCTGAGAAACACTGCAAGTTTGGACAAGCAGGTCCCCAGAGCGAAGCTTCCTCACAGACTTCAAGGGGCCAACCGCAGCGTCCAAAAGCTTTAGAAATGAAAAAGGAAGATCTGGTGGACAGTCTCTCATTCGGATCGATGGATTCTACAAGTAAGTGTGTAGCATGCGTAGTCACGGCAATCGAGGGGAGACGACGCTTCTGAGCGACTGGTACAGCTGCCGAAGAAGAGGTTCCACATTCTTGGTCCAGGTCAAGGTCTAAAGACCGTTTAAGGGTATGAGACTTGGTAGGTTGAGAAGACGAAGGAGAGTCATTTGCAACTATCATTTTCTCAGGTGACTTAAATTTGGAGTTTTGTTTTTTGTTTTTACCCATGGAAAAAAGGAGGAAGATCCGTCTGCAGACTACTCCACCCACCACCGAGCCCCACAAGGGAGAACTGGAGGTCTGCAAGCCAAGAAAATGACGCTGGGCACAGTTCTGGAGCTTATACGTTGCAGATATAGTCCGTTGGCTGTGATCACACGCACTCGGCGGACACTTCGGCCTCCGGGTACCGTCATGCCAACGCTTTTGGCATGATCCCACAGCCCCCGGGCTCACCCTGCCGTGCTATACGACAAAAAAGCCGCTAAAGCCCTGCACACAACTTGGTACAAGACTTCTGACTAGACGTGGGTTAGTCTCTAGCCTCCCGTTTACAGCGAAGCCGGGGTCGAAGAGGAGTGTTGGTACACAGGAGGCACTTATCCGGTCTCCTGCGACCTCAGCCGCCAGACATCCCATTTCCGCCTCACGGGTCTCCGCACGCGGCAAACATGCAGGTAGGTCTAGCACCCAAACCAGCTAAAAAAAAAGAAATCCAAAGAAGACAAATCCTGGCAGGGAACCTAAACGGAATCTCAGCAACCTACGAACTGAGCGGTTAATATAAAACAGTTAGTGGTGGAGTATAACAAAACCACAAGACCGGGTTGTTAGTACATAACCTGGTAGCGATTAGGTAAAGTATACAACACGGGCAACTAGCCAGTGGAGAAAATAAATAAAAACGAAAAAGCGAGACACAAGACCAGCTCGGGATCGTGGGGCCGCGACTCCCCAACAGCTGGATGAACAGCCGTCCCTGCATACACCATCAGCACCAAAATAAAAAAAGCGATGGCATGACATCAGATGTTGAATAGTCACAAGGTCAGCTCGGGCCGTGGGGGCGCCGCTCCCCAAATAACTGGAAAACCAGTTATCCCCGTGCGGGGGGACAACCCTGCATTCTGCGATATCTGCTGTCCTGATACACGTCACGGCCGCCGCCGTTAACTATCGTGTGGGAAACAACAACGCAATCAGTCGCATGCTAGATGCCACGCAGTTCGGAGCTCTCTGATTTCGAGAAAGGTGTAATCGTCGGGTATCACAAAATTGGCGAATTATTACGTGACATATCCAGCGAGTTGAAGTACCCAAACTCAACAGTGGCCTACGTGATTGGCAAGAGGAAGATGAGAGGTGACTGTCGGAATGTGCCCCGACCCGGCAGACCCACCAAATTAGGAGTTAGAGACCGACGCGTGCTGGCCAGAAAAATTCGGAAGAACTGCACCAAATCGATGAGCCACATCCGCGAGGAGTTTCAACAGGCATCCGGGAGTAATCTTTCGATGAATACCATCCGTAAGGAAGCCGATCTGCTCGGCTATCATGAACGTGCTGCCGCCCACAAGCCTTTGATCACCAAGTACAATAGCGCTGCTCGGCTAACGTGGTGCAAAGAACGTCGACAGGGGACCGTTGAATAGTGGAAACAGGTTCACTGGAGCGGCGAATCAAGCTTCACCTTCTACCGTTTGGATGGCAGGGTCTGGGTTTGGCGTCTGCCTGGAGAACGCCTCCTGCCGGAATGTAATGTGCCAACTGTGAAGTTCGGCTGTGGTGGAAATATGCTATGGGGGTGTTTCTCCTGTTATGGCCAGGGACCCTTGGTCCCAATTCTTGGTAGACTCAACGCCGAGACTTACTGCACCATTTTGGATGACCATGCGCTTCCTACGTTGTGCCAGTTTTACGGGGTGGACCCATGTTACTTTCAGGATGACAATTCCACATGTCATGTTGCGAGGTCCACCTTGGCTTAGTATTGTGACAACGGGGTAAATCGAATGGACTGGCCTGCGCAGAGCCCGGACTTTAACCCTATCGAGCCCCTCTGGGACGAGTTGGAGCGTCGACTTAATGCGTGCCCCCACCGTCCTAAATCGTTAAAGGAACTGACCTGTCTTCTCCAAGCCGAGTAGAAGAAAATACCGCTAGCCGTCGTACAACGCCTGGTTGAGAGTATGCCCCGGAGGGTCACAGCTGTAATCGTCGCTCGTGGAGGCCCCACCAACAAATGTTCTGCGCTTAATCACTCTCATTTCGTTGTAAATAACATTTTATTAAAAACACGGTAAAAAGTTTAGTTACGGCAACTAGACATAGTTTTTATGTAACAGTGAGTGATTTAGAATGCCATTAAGGAACATTTTTTGTCAGTGTATCAGATAGTGTAAAGAAAACGCGGAAAAACAACCCAAGTAGAAGTCTTGAAATCTAGCTCGCCGCCCCAGTGCCGCAGTGGTCTAAGTGCTGGCTAATGACCATTCGCGCGAGATGGATCCGGTATCGAATCCCGGTGAGTAATGGATATGTCTGTCTTACGGCACTGGCTCTCCCCCTTCCCTGGAGCCAGTGGCCCTAAATTAGGGATGGGCTACCGCTTATAGCCCATTGAGTAGATCACGGTGGTCGTAAAACCCCCGATCAAACAAAAAAAACAAAAAGAAAAAATTTCCGCGTGTGTTTTTATGTTTCTGAGAATACTTTTATGTAATTCTAGTTGCGTACAGTATTAGGAATATGAATAGTCTTTTGATTAATCAAAATATGGGGTGCAAAGAAGGTCTTCTGTTAAAAGCATTGGCATAAAGAAATTACCTAGTGCACCAAATGCTATTAAATCGAAAACAAATGCCGTTTCCTGCACGATACACTTTAATGATAAAATACTATGTAAAAATAAAATAAATATATTTAAGAACTTTCAACGCCACATCGGCGTCATCCTCAGAAACAGTGCAGCAATGAGCACAGAAGTGAGTAGCCTTCATACTTTACAAGACACATAGCAGTTAATGCACATGTGCAATAATCGGCAAAGTCCAAATCAAGTTCAGTGGGTACAAGCATAGTTGGCGGGCGTGACCTGGCCCAAACGTGTTCTCCAAGGAAGGGGACTATTACATCATCTTTCACTATTGACGAATATGTGAATACTTTCACAGAAAAGTGTTGATCGGCGGTTTCTGGGATAATCTAGAATAATGGTGTCATTCCAACATAATAGGTAAGAACCGTCTAAACAGAATCTCGACAAAGATGTAGCACCAGAATGCGCCCGGATATTATACTGATGTTCGTAAATGCGGCGCCCCAAATTACGAGTGGTAGAGCCCACATAACATAAATCGAGCTCTGCAGGGTTAGTAGAATTAAGTGGAACAAAATATACACCGTGACGGTTCACACATTCAACACAGTCTCTGTCCTTTTTAACAGTGTTAAATAAAGTACGAGACCTTACACCAAACTTGAGTTTGTACTTATGACATATGGTCTTTAACATGTTACGTACAGGTGGTATATATGGAATGGATCTCACACATTGGTAGTGAAATTTATCTGCAACCAAAGCTGTCTGCAGTCGACCAGTTGATTTCTTAACAATCAAGCGATCAATCATGTGACGAGGGTAACCAAAAGTCAAGGCAAAAAGTTTAATCCTAGTTAACTCTTGGTCCCGGAGATCCTGTGTAGGCGAGTGTGTGAATGCACGATGAATAAAAAATGAAAAGCAGATAATTTCTACGACATTGGATGAGAAGAAGTGAAAGGTATAAACGTTACAGAAAAAGTTAGTTTACGGTAAACAGAAAAAGATAAGGAGTTATCGGAAAGATTGCGAAAAAGGCAAAGTCGAGAAAAGGCAAAATACCTAAATTCTCGAACTCTATCTCGAACTTTATAGAATGATGTCGTGAAGAAAGTAAAGTGACAAAGGACAGAAGTTCATCGAAACCTGAAGTCCAAACAACCAATACGTCGTCGACGTACCTGATGTAAAGAAGTGGTTTTATGGGGGAAACAGGAATGAGGGTATCCTCTAAGTCCTGCAACAAAACCTCAGCAAGCAATGGAGACAGGGGGGACCACATAGGGCCCCTGCCAAATGTAGATAGATAGAACCATTAAAACAAAAGTAAGATCTCTTCGAAATAAATCGAAGAGTACACATTATGGAAGAAATTTCATCGGAAGAATAATTGCACAAACCAACAAGTTTGGCTTCAATAAGATCATGAACATAAGAAACGGGAGTGTTCGAAAAAAGAGCCACTACATCGAGTGAAGCTAAACAGTAAGTGGAAATGTCGGTGGACATAAAAGAACGAATCCTAGAAAGTGTTTCGGTGGATCTGGGAACGGAGTAAGAAGCAGATCTAATGATGGGAGCCAGAAATTTGGATACAGCTACCTCAAGATTGCGGGTGGGTGCAAACAAAGATATAACCCAAGGTCGGATAGATGTTCCCAATTTATGGAGTTTTAACTGGCCAAATAAAGAAGGAACCCTGTAACCGGGGGGAGGGGGGGCGGAGTGCAAAGTGTTGAACAAAGACATGGGCAAAGCTGGAAGAGACTTTTAATTTTGATAAAGCTGCAACGGTGGCATTCGTAGGATCCCGGCGCCAAACTTCGGTACTGAGATCGGAGATAGCCTGCTGTACCTTGTCAACATATTCATTCTGATTCATGATGAAAACCTGATGGGTTTTATCTGCTCGTGTAATAACTAGACGCTGGTTTTACGAAAAGTACGAAGACTTCTGAGTTCGTCATACATGGTCCTAGATACAGTTGAGTGTTTCTGCTTAGAATTATTGAATGACAATACACATGGAACACGATGTCTAGTTGAGTCTTGTATGTCGACTGGTAAGGCGCTAATGACATCCTCGAATTGCGGGATAACGTGCAATAGGTTAGGCCTCGTATCTTGATAGGCAAACTTCATACCCCTCGTCAATGCTTGTTTCTGAATACCACTTAGTGGCTTATCACTAAGATTATTGAAAGGTTGACATACCTGATCTCGATTGAACATTGGGGCAAACGTTGGTGGTTTTCCGTCAGTTGCTTAAGCAACAAATGGTTGAAGTTTACCAATATCAATGGTTTGCAGCTGTTGTTGTCTAGATAACTTGGCAGCAAAACAACATGTCAAAGTACAGTCTAAAACAACAGAATAAAGGTTACCAGCAAGTTCCCAATAATTCTAAACAGAAACACTCAACTGTATTCTAGGACCATGAATGACGAACTCAGAAGTCTTCTTACCCTTCGTAGAAACTTCTGGTGCTACATCGTTGTCGAGACTCTGTTTAAATGTTCTTACCTAAAATGTTGAAATGACACCATTATTCTGAATTATCCCAGGAACCGTCGATCAACACTTTTCTGCGAAAGTATTCACATATTCGTCAATGGTGAAAGATGCTGTAACGACGAACCACCGTGTTTTTCCCCTTCCTTAGAGAACACTTTTGGGCCAGGTCACGCCCACCAACTATGCTTGTACCCACTGAACTTGATTTGGACTTCGTCGATTATTGCACATGCGCATTAACTGCTAGGTGTCTTGCAAAGTGTATAGGCTACTCACTTCTGTGCTCACTGCTGCACTGTTTCTGAGGAAGCCGCCGTTGTGGCGTTGAAGGTTCTTAAACATATTCATTTTATTTGTACATAGTTTTTTATCATTACAGTGTATCGTGCAAGAGACGGCATTTGTTTTCGATTTAATAGCTTTTGGTGCACGAGTTAAAGTCTTCATATGCATAATTTATGTTACTGAAAAATATAATTGTTGTCTTCCCTGCTAACAATAAAATAGAGGTGATAAAAGTGCACCCTAAATGAAATTATTTGAGCAGTATATGTGGTCACAATATTTACAGAAATATGATGCTCAATTTCTTTTCTTACGGCCATATTAATTTTGAGTTCTCAAATGGAAAGCTGAGTATGTCACATTCTTTCCCGGCAATTCTTGGCATTATGACACGTCTTCAGAAAACTAACTATCTCACTTATCTGTGAGTGTTTCTAGAACATTTCCATATAAGTAAACAATGCACTTGTACGTATCAAGTAACGCAACATTATTCTGCTTTCTCGAACAATTATATTTATTTCATAAAAGTTTTGCGGTAGCACATTAATATATACGGGTTCGCTATGAAGATTTGGCCTCATTGAAATTTAGGAAACATCTCCTATGCGAGTTGTTCTCGTACACCTGGACAAAGGTAAGGAGAATCACAATTTCCCATCTTGTTTAACACCCATGAATAGCAAAACAATCTGAAATGTGTTCCATTTCAGTTCTTTCTAATGATTTTAAAGACGACTAATATACGAGGAAAATTTCTGTGCGGATTGTCAGCGAAGTACGTAACCATATTCTGGGAAGACTTTCAAAATTTTAGCACATTTTTACGTCTTACAAAATCTGATGTTCTATGACATTTCAGTATACACTACTGGCCACCTAACATGCAACACCAAGAAGGACACAAGATAGCAATGCCAGATTTACTGGACACATAACAACAGATACAAAGATGAAACGATTGAGCTTACAGGTACGTGCGACTTGCGGAACACGCGGACATCAATAGTTCGTGTGGCCCCCATGGCTGGTAATAACGGCCGCTACACGCCGCGGCATCGAACGAAAGAGGCTTTGGATGTAAGCTAGTCGTATGTCGGTCCAGGCTACTTCCACACGTTGCCCTAGTTCATCAAGCGTAGCCGCGGGTGGTGTTTGCCGGGCCACCCGATCAGCGACTAGACGTGTTCGATGGGCAATATATCGGGAGAACAGGAAGGCCACGGCAGCAGAGACATCTGGTGGGCCGTGAAGAATTGTTGCACGATGCGTGCCACGTGCGGGCGCGCATTTTCCTGTTGAAACGTAGCCGCTGGCAGGTCCTGCAGGTAAGGAAGGACTACAGGCCCCAAAACGTCGAAGATGTAGCGGTGTCTGTTGAGTGTGCCGGCGATGCGTACCAGAGGGGTGCGAGCGTCATATCCAATTGCGCCTCAAACCATAACCCATGGCGACGGACCGGTATGGCGATGCATAATGCAGGCGTCCTACCGTCTTTCACCGCGGTGCCGAAAACGCGGATCCGAATATCGTGGTGCTGCTGGCCGAAGCGGGATTCGTTGGAGAAGAAAATGTCGTGCCATTCCTTAGTCCAGGTACGGCGTTCAATGGCCCACTGCCGCCGCACTCGACGGTGGTGTAACGTCAATGGTAATCGGAGCAATTGGTTCCGTGCGACAAGTCCCCTCTTCTGCAGACGACGTCGAACGGTACGTGGTGACACATGTTATTACGCAACACACCCTAATTCCTGCGCTAACGTTCGTGATGTGGCGGTGCAAGCCGTCAACGCTCGCCGCACAACATGCCGGTCCTCTCATTCGGTGGTGTGCCACGGCTGCGGCAATCGCTCACGTCGGTCCGTCCTTCTCTCCTGCACCCACCGAATCCATACTCGCCTCACTGGGGCTGGATGTCGTCCCACACAAGTGCCGATGTAACGGTACGGTAAACCACTGTCGCCATAAGCCACTATTTGTCTTCTGTTTAACTCCGAAACGTGCTTTAATGACTGCCGTTTTCTGCGACGAGGTATCAGGAAGCTTCCCACGCACATGTCCGGCAGCACAACACACTTCCACTACTTACACCCCGCCTTCTGTGCACCCTTTCAAAATTTTAGCACATTTTTACGTCTTACAAAATCTGATGTTCTATGACATTTCAGTATACACTACTGGCCACCCAAAATGCAACACCAAGAAGGACACAAGATAGCAATGCCAGATTTACTGGACACATAACAACAGATACAAAGATGAAACGATTGAGCTTACAGGATAAGTGCAACTTGCGGAACACGCGGACATCAATAGTTCGTGTGGCCCATATGGCTGGTAATAACGGCCGCTACACGCCGCGGCATCGAACGAAAGAGGCTTTAGATGTAAGCTTGGGGTATGTCGGTCCAGGCTGCTTCCACACGTTGCCATAGTTCATCAAGCGTAGCCGCGGGTGGTGCTTGCCGGGCCACCCGATCAGCGACCAGACGTGTTCGATGGGCGATATATCGGGAGAAAAGGAAGGCCACGGCAGCAGAGACATCTGGTGGGCCGTGAAGAATTGTTGCACGATGCGTGCCACGTGCGGGCGCGCATTTTCCTGTTGAAACGTAGCCGCTGGCAGGTCCTGCAGGTAAGGAAGGACTACAGGCCCCAAAACGTCGAAGATGTAGCGGTGTCTGTTGAGTGTGCCGGCGATGCGTACCAGAGGGGTGCGAGCGTCATATCCAATTGCGCCTCAAACCAT
This sequence comes from Macrothele yani, assembly GCA_039090855.1. Taxonomy (NCBI): domain Eukaryota; kingdom Metazoa; phylum Arthropoda; class Arachnida; order Araneae; family Macrothelidae; genus Macrothele; species Macrothele yani. Next base: position 15,064,099 of record CM077016.1, read on the forward strand.
AACCCCTGGCGACGGACCGGTATGGCGATGCATAATGCAGGCGTCATACCGTCTTTCGCCGCGGTGCGGAAAACGCGGATTCAGCCATCGTGGTGCTGCTGGCCGAAGCGGGATTCGTTGGAGACGAAAATGTCGTGCCATTCCTTAGTCCAGGTGCGGCGTTCAATGGCCCACTGCCGCCGCACTCGACGGTGGTGTAACGTCAATGGTAATCGGAGCAATTGGTGCCGTGCGAAAAGTCCCCTCTTCTGCAGACGACGTCGAACGGTACGTGGTGACACATGTTATTACGCAACACACCCTAATTCCTGCGCTAACGTTCGTGGTGTGGCGGTGCAAGCCGTCAATGCTCGCCGCACAACATGCCGGTCCTCTCATTCGGTGGTGTGCCGCGGCTACGGCAATCACTCACGTCGGTCCGTCCTTCTCTCCTGCACCCACCGAATCCATACTCGCCTCACTGGAGCTGGATGTCGTCCCACACGGGTGCCGATGTAACGGTACGGTAACCCACTGTCGCCATAAGCCACTATTTGTCTTCTGTCGAACTCCGAAACGTGCTGGAATGACTGCCGTTTTCTGCGACGAGGCATCAGGAAGCTTCCCACGCACATGTCCGGCAGCACAACACACTTCCACTACTTACACCCCGCCTTCTGTGCACCCTCCTTATAGTATTTCTCGGTGGCGTGCCGGGCGCAAATGATTTGCACATGCCCTGAAATGCTAATCGTTTGCATGTCCTCTCGCGGGCGACGCATGATGCGAATTTCTGGCCAGTCGCATGCTTCCTTCTTGGTGTTGCATTTTGGGTGGCCAGCAGTGTATATTGTTAAAATGATAAAATGTAATATGAGTTGTCAATGTGATACATGTTAGATGTCATTTGCTCCTGGTAATATTCGACATTCTCGATCTTTAGTTTGCTTTTTAAGTACACATAACTTAAAATGCAATTTGAATTTTCCAATTATGTGCTCGACTTTTCGCGAAAAATTCTTTTTAACGAAATGATAAATTTAAAGATGCTTCGGAACAATTTAAAACTGTCGTTCACCATTTCAAAACTTTTCATTAAGTATCGCTTTCTTTTCCTCCGTAAAGATATTAAGTTTATTTTCAATGACGACATAGTTGCTGAAGAAAAATACTCCACTGTAGAGCAATTCGTTCTCAAACAATTATAAATTGCTCACCTTGGACGGATGTACAATTCGAATGGGCAAGAGCAGCTGCAACTACTGAGCCACAGAGTCCAAATTTATACATTCAATGATGGCCTGCAATGAGCGGTTTTAGAACCACCTGGGAAAACCATGTAACAGTAAAAATCGCATCAAGCTATATCTGTGAATTCTCTCTGTTTAATTACAGAATCGTACCTACCAATCAATTGTTCCTAATAAAACCACTAGCGCTATCATCTCGTGCGCGGGTTTGCAGATTCTCAGAATATTTCTTAATTTGCAGTCTGTTCGGCTTTCACAAATCAAATCCATTAATGATCTTTACTGAAGGCAGAGAACACCGAACCACACCCACATTCCAACCAATAACGCTTCAGGAAATGTAGAAAAGTCACGTTTTATGACGAAAATTCTTCCATTTTGAAACATCACGATCTGCTGAGAATTTTGCTTACTACAGTTTACTTTGTTTGGTAGCGTACTACTGATACAGTAACATCGATACCACTTCTTTCGGAGAATAATGTCCGATTTAGAGGATAAAAATGAAAGAGACATACCTCATAGAACGCAACCTTGTTTTACTGGAAATAGGCGCCTTCAGCATCTACACACCTTTGCCAGCAAGTGACAAGAGCTTCAGTGCTAGGCCGGAAGAAATCAGACTTCCTGGATGCCAGAAAATTCCGGATTGCAGTTTCGGCCTCCTCTCGGTTTCTAAAGATCCTGGCCAAGAGGTAATGGTTAAAGTGCATGAAAAGCTGGAAATCAACGGATGTCAAGTCAGGCCGGTAACCTGGATGTGGGAGGGTGTCGAACCTCGATTCGTGCAGTTTCTGTTTCGTCATTTGTGACACGTTTGATCTTGTGTTATCATGAAGGAGGATAGGCCCTTCCTTTTCAACAAAAATAGCCGTTCGGTACACAATTTATGCTGTAGTCGGTCAATTTCTTCATAGTACGTAGCCTTATCATAAATACTGTGACGAAGTATTCGAGAAATAAAAGAAATGTAAAGATATTTTAATATACCTGTGATGTTACATAAGCAATACACTTGTGAATACATGGCACCAATCATTTTTTAAAATGGCATCCTTTTGATCTCACACAGTCCTTCATTCTCTGTGGGTACTCACCAATAGCTTTACACAGGTTCTGCACAGGAAAAGCTGCTACCGCCAGCACCAAAGTGCGTTTCAGACTGTCAATACTGGGGTGTCTCTTTCTGCACGGCATAACCTCCAGTGTGGCCCGAAACTTGTAGTCCATTGGGTTGAGGTATAGGCTGCTTTAAGGCGAATGAGCTAGAGAAATGAAGTCTGGCAAATTCGCCTGAAGCCACTTCTGGGTTGACTTGGCCTTGTGGGCTGGCGCAGAATCCTGCTGAGTGTTCCGCTGTCGGAATTAGAAGAGGATGTGACTCACATGTTTGACCACTGGCTCCAAAACCCTGTCTGGAAGATTTTATTAAAAAAGTTATGTCATGTGTGACTGAACGCACTATGATTCACTAGCAGCTTCATGCATCCTAGTTGGTCGGTGACGCTGCACCCGTTTGAGCGCCATCTGTCGAGTGTTTGTAACAGTGTTTATTCTAATACTGGGTATATGACTGATGTAATGCTTTCACCAGCATTCAAGAACATGTAGTGTTTGTCACCCTGAACAGTCCACCACAGTACCAACAAAACTTTCTTTGGCGTCAGCCTTGTTTTAGTATGTTGTTTTGGTGTATCACCATGACTAGTCAATATCTAGATCGCTTACGGTTCTCGTATAGCACCCACTTTTCATAACAAATTTACAATGCGATCGTGTAGGGGCTCCATTTTGTTACGAAGCAGGTTACTGCTCATTTGAAACCGCTGTGGTTTCTCATATTCAGTAAAATCGTGTATGACCCTTGTATTAAGCTTATTGATCTTCCCAATTTCATTGAGATATTCGGAAATAGTTGACACCGACACATTGTACTATTTGGCTAGTTCTGTGACAGCGACCTGACGATTTGCCTGAACATTTTATTTTAAAGCGTCATTATCAATGACCGAATGTCGTCCTCGGTTCTCCTCATCTTGTAGGCTCTTGTCACTGGAACGAAACTTTTTAAACCACCGCCGAACAGTACATTCAGGTGTTGCATTCTCGCCTAGGAGTCAATTTGAACTCACGAAGCACAATAACCCACAACGCATCCCTTCCTAACATGTTGTACAGATCGCTCTCACACGAGTAGCAATGATAGCAGCTCAATAGATTATGGAGTATTCGTGGCTTTTGAGTCACCCTTCAACTCGTAGGAAAGCGCTGGGGACGGGTAGGTCTGCAAGCATTGCGGGCGAATTGAATATGGCCCCTCAGAAAATGGGCCATTATTTTCCGAACGACCTGACATAATTTGGAAACAAATCGCCTTGACGAAGTAGTTCTTCACAAGTAAGAGTAGCTGTTGAAATATATTTGCTGTATTTTCAGCGCTTCTATGTAGGATCTCTTCCGGAAAACTGGAAATCGAAACCGCATCTCACGATTTTCACTCAAGAGTGCTATCCATTACACCAAACGATGCAGGTTGCGTTGCCACTGCGGGCAATTTACATTTCAAATTTTCTGAAAGATTTGTTACCGAGAAACAATGACAAATTAGGCGCATTTGTGCCAACAATCCCAAGCATTTGTGAATAATTATTTCTTCAAGGATATTCGTTTCCTAATGATATGGATGATGTTCTCTGAAGCACTAGAACATGTGACCCACATCCGATCACGGATGTGAGAAAAGGTCCTGATGTCTCTGTGGTCGTCCGAAAGGTCGTGTTGAGATGGAAGAACGGGACAGCTTAGACTAGTGCAAATACGAACGGTTTACATATAACTAAGCTACATTTTCCTACTTTCAGTTTTCTGGAACTTCCTTGTCTTGGATGGTGTAAAGGATAGCATGTTCGAGCAGAAATCGGGAGACACGGGTTTGATTCCTGCTTAAAGACAGTGCAATGTTAGTGTTTTCTGAAGGAGTGCTGCATGGAAACATTGCAAACATTGCACATTTGCGCCAACAACTCCATTTGATGCGTTAACATCTTTAAATTTGCAGATATGCCATAGGCCATGATACGGAAAAACTAGCGTGATACACTTGCAACGCTCTGTATGGTACGCAATTCATAATCACTGCTAAATAAAAAAGTAATAAACAAAAACAAAATGCGAATGAATAAGTACAATTTTTTATGCACCAATTTTCAGCAGCTGTTCTTCTCAGAAATTCAATTGAGAAATTTTCTAATTCAGCAAAGCCGTCAGGGTGAATCAGTGATCTAAGCAATCACTTCTGATTATTCGTCGGAGATGGTTCCGGGTTCGAAACCCTGTGAGATCTGGAGGTTGTGTTTTTTCTTACGGTTATGGCTCTCTCCCTTCCCTGGAACTAGTGGATCTGAACTGCGCATGGGAGATTGTTTGTAGCCTACTGAGATGCTCACGGTGGTCGTTGAATCTTCAATAAAAACAATATTTCAGCGAAAAAGGTACTTTATCTTCATATGACTTATTAAACATAATTGTTTAATGGAATAATTCAAGACTGTTGTTTAATTCAAATTCATAGGCTTTGGATTATCCCGGGTTTTTTTATAAACGAATTAAACTCTCACTCTTGGTAGTAAAATACATGAAACGCCGAACTTCCTTTAATTTTGATTCTTCCTCTCTCCTTCTGCTGATTCTATGTTAAAAATATCGTGTCTTTTCATGAAATGAACTTGTTTCTGTTACCCAATTCAAAACAAGAGAAATACACAATTTTATGTTTTTCAACTTACTGAAGTATTATTATTATTAAGCAGTTGATTTTTTATGCTTTAGGAAGCTCTGCTTTCAACGGAAAATCGCTAAAATCATCGTACGTTGATGTTTGATATTTTGACATGAAACCAGTTGGGTTTTTTTAATCAATGGATATACTACCACACCACACTTTCTCGCTATTTTTAAATGTATGTATTAAAGTTTTATAGAAAATTATTGATGGCTGTTGATCAAGAATTTAAAGTTTAGTTGTTGAGATATACTTTTCCCTTATTATTATTCTATTTGCATATTCGAAATAATATATATCAGTTGGCGCATGTACATTGTTGTATTGAAATTAAAATCAGTGCAGATATAAATTAAATATAATTCCATGTAGTGACATTTTTACTTCATTTTTCTGTGTTGGATCACCTGAAAACAACTGAGAACGACCATTGAAATCTGCATGTAACGTACTTTTTTTTTAATGTCTTCCCTTATGAGAAATTAGTATCCTGTAGAATTCAATATTTGCCAAACTAGTGAAGTTCTCTTATTCCGTTGGGGATACAACTGAAATTATAGTTGCAAAATCAAAACGAAATCGGATATTCCTTAAGAATATGAATAATGCCTTAAATCAAAATGTTTTGTGAAAGCATTCGTTATAGGTCCTAGCGATTAAAAAAAAAAAATCTGTGGGTTAAATTTGTCAAATATGTATTCAGTTCTTTCTCATGGAATACTGGTTAGTGTTGCAGAAGATTGCAGCTAACATTCTTCTTCGCCATATTTCACTTTCTTTCGCAGTAGTCCCGAATTCTTCAAATAAGATTGGAACATGCCAGCTTTGTTAAACACGAAATCCATAAGCAAGAGAACTCATCGTACAACTGAAGACCAGTTTCAATTGATACGGTAATTTATGCAGTCCCCTTTGCTAGCCAAAGGGAAACTGATTGAAAAAGATTGAAAAAGGCTTTCAAACTCACTGCCTCATGGTGCATCGAACAAAACCTAAAAGGTGCACACCTGTCGCTTTGATGGCTTCTAATGACATGGTATGATGATGCCATTTCGACCGAAAACTGGGGCATATTTTAAGTTGCATCCAAAACAAGGATTTGAAAAATGATAACCTTTCATTATGCGCATGTAGTTCTGAGTTCTGAATACCATGTAATAAATACAATATTATAAAATCCACTGTCTTAAGAATTTCACTATGAACACATTGTTAATTAAAAAGGCAACAAAACCATAAATTTAACGTATCCTTCACGTTCGTGCATGAAGTGTATCTTATTACCGATTTTCTTCCGGAGTCTCTACCTAAGTAGTCGGGCAAACACGTTTCCATTTAAAACAATTAAATCAGTACAAAAAGGAGAGGGAATATACTATTCTTATATTCGAACCTGCACATTTGCTCCATAAATCTAACAAGAATATTATACAAAGAAAGTTATTTACGGCATTGTTTTAAAAAATGTTCCTTCTATAGAAATGTGGAAGAATGCAGAAAACATGTCAATAACTGGAAGTTCTTGAAAGGTAGGCACTTTTATTCTCAGCATATTCGATTTCACAGTGTGCTGTGACTAGCAAAGTCTACTGGCCAAGACGAAATCGGCGTCCTTTCAGGATATGATAGTATATATGTTATTTTATTCATGTGTTTGCGTTTCTCAAAGTGTTTCTTAAAAGGTGAGCTGATAGAAATAATATACTTTCCTTTTTTTCTGGCTGAATGCAGACATTGGTAGATAAGGTACTGCTAGTTACGTTGTTTTACGTAAGCGTGGGATCAGCAGTGGAAGCCTTACGAAAGTTTCTGGCGCAAAATTGAATGAAGAAATATCAAGGGTCTTACACTCTTGCCGGATTACGGTCTCTAGTTCGACATTTCAAGGAAACTGGAAGTGTGTCAGATCGTCCTGTCATTGCCAGTCCAGTGTTATCAGAGGCCCGTACCAGAGCTGTTGTATAAAAAATGAACGGCTAGAGGCACAATCAACGAGCGGTGTAAACAGAGCACGGGAAGCTGCAAAAACCATCGGCATATCAAAAACAATTGTATTCTGTATCCTGTATGGTGCGTTTAACTTGTATCTCTACAAGCTGCAATCTCTTAACCAACAGTTACCAAGTGGTACAACTAACCGGGATGAATTCGCAGTGTGGGCTTTGACAAAAGTCACAGAAGATCCACAGGGGCTATGAAACAACACCTTCTGGACAGACGAAGCTCATTTATCGTTGTATGAGACAGTTAACGCGCATAACTGTTGAATTTGGATGAACAACAATCCGCGCGCCTTCACAGAAACGCAGTTGCATTCACCTATAGCCCAAGAGGTGATAGACAGTTTCTCTAAATGAAACACATTGGTGACACGCAAATTTTACGTGTCAAAAAATTGTAATTGAGAAACACTTATAAGGTATAATCAAAATAATTTGGTTCAAACTCTGAAAATAGCATTTGCAACTTAGACGACAAAACGCATTAAAATATTCTGGATGAACAAAATCGAATTCTGACCTTGCAAATATCAGCTGTTAAAAAATATTGTTCAAAATCATCATTTAGCTGTCCTTGAACTTCCTTTGTGGCAAGATAATTCTGTAAAATAACAAAACCCATTATAAATTACCACATTTGTTTACAAAAAAGAAAAGACGCCAATTCTTGGTGGTGCTACAAGGCGGATTCTTGGTAACGACAGCTGGCGTTAAAACGTTAACGTATGAGCTGCGCTAGTAGAAGAGCCCCTTTTATGTAAAGGACTTAGTCACATGTCTCCTTCTTCAAAAATTTCAAAATTCCTAAAACGGTGTTCTACATTTCCCTAAAAAGAACTTAGAAAAAAAATCGCGTTTTTTACCATTTGACTAAAACTTTTGAAGATACGTTTTAATGTGTATGAAAGGTATCTCTGACTTTAGTGTTTCACGAAGACTTTTCCATACATATTTGATTACGTTTTGATTGCGTTCATAAATAATAAGCAGATCGCTGTTCACTTATACACATATTTCATGAAGTCCCTTAGTTCCAAGTGACTTTATGGATATGTTAATACAAAAGAAACAAAAATCAAATTGCTCCTCCCACATCTGGGACAGATGCATGCTGTTGCGCTGAAGGTACAGTGAAATAATTTGCTATTTGGATGAAATATGCCATATCTGCAAAGTACAATTTTCTAAAAGAATGCCGTTTCTTCCCTTTCATAAAACCGAACAAGGATTATTGTATATACACTTGTGTTATAGATATACCCACATTATATTAATATAAGCTGAAGAACAAAAACATTATTATCAGCTCGTCTTTTTGGGAGGTGAATGAACTACAAGTAAGAGAAAGCACGTGTGAGTCATGAAACGTTATGAATAACAGAGCTCATACTGAGCTCTGTTATTCAGTGTTATTCTTGTTCTTCAGATGGGAAGGGAATGGATTTAAGCGTGTTTGACAAAGACCAATTATAAGATAGACAACGTCAACGTCAACGTGCTCAGTACTTTGAAAAAGTGGGCCGAGAATATAAAAACCACAAACTGCGAGACAAATGTGAACCAACCACTGTACGACGATGTTAGAGGTCACGTAAGGCTATCCCATGTGGTACGAGCCAACCGAAGGCACACACACTGTATCACAGCTTGCCGATAATTTGAATGATAGGATTAATGTGTCACTGCACACAGTATATCGAATCCTGTTGAAATGGGCGTTCAGCCGTTGGGCAGTAGAATTTTCTGAAGACTTCGACTTCCGTTGGGCCCTCACAGTCTTCCAGCAGGATACTCCTCTATGCCCCACATCGTCCAATTCGTTCGGCAACTGGTCAAGGCCCATGAAAAAATATCCAATTATTGCCCTTCCCTCCAAGTTCCACGAGGGCAATCTAATTCAGCATCTTTTGTTGATTTGGATAAGCAAATCCGATATGCGGGCATCACGGCGTAACTTACCGGTGCAAAAGAATCTGCTGGTGACGTGTTCCTATCAGATACCACAACACACGTTCAGAAAACTTGTAGCGTTCATGCATCGCGGGGAATTTTGTTTTGGAGGCACGTAAGTGACCAACATCATATTAGACAGATGGTCATAATGTTTTGGCTTTTCTGTTTATCCCGAAATGCCAAAAACATTAGATGCATCGAGCTTCAACAAATGTATTTAATCGTCAAAAGTACACACTTTGCAAAAAAGTTTTCATTAAAATTTCAACTTTCTGGTCATTTTCTTAATCTAAAGTAATACCTAAAATGATTCCTTGTCCGAAATTTATAATTTTGTATTCTCTCTGGCTCAGTTTTTTATTCTTTAAACAATTCTCTTCGTGCAGCGTCCTATGTCGTATATAATTGTTTTGTTAGACAAACTTTGTTTTACCAAATTCTTGGTATCCAGACAGCGGGGTTTTTTACGTGTAAAGTATCTCCTGAATTTATCAGAGTTTATTACCTTTGTTGAGAATTTGTACATAATGTAAATAATAAGGCGAAGACTGTTCAGGTCGTTCAATCCAATTTCGTCCTAATGTGGTTATCTAATATGATTTTGTGTTTACAGTATTGTATTCAAAAAATTCTATATATATATTTAAAATATAAAAAATATTAATTTTCATCGTCGATGTTTGATTTTCTTTGTGAGGGACAACCCTCAAACATAATCTTTTGTATTGGTAGAACTTGCACAGGAGCTTTCATGGTAACGCACATCTGAGGTTACCTGGTAAAGTGAGATCCCTTCTTTTCGGGAATTCTGCCAAATTGATCCTCGGATTGTTTAAGATTATTAGACAGTAGATATATTAATAATATAGCCGCCCCGGTGGCGCAGTGGTCTAAGGCGTTGGCCTCTGATCGTTCGCCCGTAAAGGGTCCGGGTTCGAGTCCCGTTCAGGCATGGATGTTGTGTTTGTCTTACGGCACTGGTTCTCTCCCTTCCCTGGAACCAGTGACCCTAAATTAGGGAAGGGCGACTGCTTATAGCCCATTGAGTTGCTCACGGTGGTAGTTAAACCTCCAATAAAAAAAATATATATTAATATCTTTCTTTTCGAGTTTACTACTCACTTCAATCGTGTACATCACTCATTTACATTAATATTTTTTAGTATTTTGATACAAACCCGTCAAAGGTTATTTTATGTTCTATATTATGTGCGAGTTGATATCCAAATTTCATTGTGGCCTGATTTTGTGTCAAGTTGCTTCTGAATTTTTTTGCTCTACCTAACAATAATATTCGCCCTTCACTGATGTAAAACTTTGAACGCTTATATGATACCCAGTATAAGTAAAGACTAATGGCCGGCCCGGTGGCGCAGTGGTCTAATCGATGGACTCTGATCATTCGTCCGGAAGGGGTCCAGATTCGAATCCCGGTGAGGCATGGATGTTGTGTTTGTCTTACGGCACTGGCTATCTCCCTTCCCTGGAATCAGTGACCCTAAATAAGGGACGGGCGACTGCTTATAGCCCATTGAGTTGCTCACGGCGGTCGTTAAACCTCCAATAAAAAAAATAAAAATAAAAAGACTAGTGTGAAAAAAAGGTCAGTGTTTTACAAATACTAGATTTCACCAACCGCATTTTGCACAAATAAGAGAAATGCCTAATTTACGAATGTCATACAATTTCTGCTGACTTGAGGGTAAACTCTTTCAAATGAGAATTATATTTCAGAACTATGGTTGGTGAAATTTCGAATGATTCAAAGAATGATTCTGTTCTCGACTTTCACGATGTTAAAAATTTTCTTCAAATTTAGAAAGCTATTACGATGTAGATAATGCTATATTGAACATCCTAGAAAAATTTAAACATGCTCCAGAAATCGGCATAATTGTGACATAAAAATATAGAATACATTTTAATGGACATACATCAATCAAAATAAAATATTTATTGGTGATATATATCCCTGTTTGTTTTATTTCTGATATTGATGAATTTGCCAAATATGTAACTACGATGATGATAAGTATTTCTTCGTATACATATCTTTAACGTCTTGCAAATATACCGAAAATGTCTTGCAAATATATCGTTGAATTTGAAATATGATTACTTTCATCCAATCTGGTTGTTAAGCTCTTTCATTCATTCACACTGTATCCATAGTCTTCAATGTGTCTCGTGTACGCTATGCAGATCTAAATTTGCGGTATCCACTTTTTCTTTCATTGTTCATGTTGTTTCTGCGCAAGAAAGCATTGCGCCATATTTTAGCAGTCTTTTAGGGTAGTGTGTATAAGAAATCAGTTAATATGGTGTAGCACTACATCACGGGTATAGTTCTATCATCGAAGAACAAATGGAAGTGAGAGAAGCGAGAATAAGGACGACACTATACTTTTCTGATGGGTAATTATTTATTTCCTTTCACTTTTCTAAACATTTGCTGTTAAACCATCAAAATGTTACATTTTCACATGAAAATTCACTTAGTCTAGAAACATGCGGTAATTTTTATATTTAATGCCAATTTACACAACAATACGTGCCAATATATATATATATATATATATATATATATATATATATATATATATATATGCCTGCTTATACATTATAACGATTTCTCATCCGAGAACAAATGAAGAACAATATATTTTTTTTATTTTTAACACGCAACCGTTTCATAGAAGCCAGCAAATGTAAGGAAATGTTAAACTTTCAAGTAAGAATTATTTAGACGCCAAAGAACAAAAATGGTACCAAAATATTCATAAACACAATTACGACAGTAATAGAAAAATACTGGACATTTTGCTTCTTTTAAAAGTTCATTCTGCTATGCTGTTTCAAAATTTCAATGGGAAATTGACAATCAGGGACTTAATAATCATTCCAAAATTTTAAACTTGATACATTACATTTGGGAATTCAGATGAAAATTTAATGTCGAATTTTCTAAATTTGTTGTTTGGGTAAAATTCTTTGAAAACTAAAACGAAATCCCGTTATTACAAAATTTCGTTCTAAGGAACCACAATAAGTGGTAATTAAAGTTTGTTATAACGGGAAATTACGGTAGTAATTTCGCTTTTTATCGAACCTTTAACTCTGTGTTGTTGAAATTTGTTTTCGAAAACGCAAAATTTATTAGAGCAGGTTTTCTAAAATACACTCTCCTGTGCAGCATAGTTTCATACGCTAGAAATTATCTATGAGAAACTTAGAAATATATATTGAAGCTGCTCATTATAATTTTCACACGTAAAAAAACCGCTATGATATAATTTTTATCCCAGAGAGCAGATACCCATTAAACGTCGACCACATACACAAAAACCGGAAGTACAGTCTTTGAGGCGAAGCCTCGATAGCTCAAACATGACTTTGAATTTCTTGCCCCTAAGAATATCTAGTCGCCTGAACAATCGCTGTACAGCTGGAAGAACGTAATGCCGTATGTCCAGCCACGTTTGAAAATAAAAGTGAACAGATGTTCTTTAGGAAGAATTATAATGCAAAGGATTTGGAATTAATATGGTGGAGTATATGCATTGCTTTTGGATGAATGCTAACTGATGAAGTCAGCTACAATTCAACTGAGCTGAATTTTTAATTGTCCGGCAGGCATAGATTAAGGCGGAAGGTTCTCTTTTATATTACCTATGCGGATGATTAATTTAATTAAATACTTATTTGTTCAACTCAGGGTATAAATTTAGTTAATTTATTCATCTAATTCGAACTTCTGAATATGTGTCATAAAACTCCTTCAGATTTGACCTTTTGTTTTAAGATTCCCTAAAACACTTCGAAAACGGTAACAAGGAGAATACAATCTGTTCCGTCATCATTTGCACTAAATAAATGCAGTGGAACTTCAATTACACGTTTTCTAGGGGATGTCTTTAAGCCATATTACACAAAAAGAGTGTAAGAGGAATTTCAAAATACTATTCTCAGACTATAATGAGCCTCAAAAGAAACCAACATAATTCTATATTACGCTCATTAAAGCGTAAAACGTACATGCATCTTACACGTTTATAAAACTTTGTTTTCATCCGTAAGCCTAAAATTAAATTTGTTGTGCTAATTTTTTATTAGCCCACATGGTGTCGTCAGTTGTCTAAGCGCTGGCTAATGATCATTCGCCAGGGACGCGTCCAACTTCGGATCCGTGTGAGGCATAAACATTTTATTTTACTTACGGAACTGGCTCTCTCCCTTCTCTTGGACCACTGGTTCTAAATTAGGGACCGGCGACAGCTTGTAGCCCATTGAGTTGCTCACGGTGGTCGTTAGACCTTCAACCAAAGAAAAAAATATTATATTATACTTACAAAAGCGTGATAAATAATTTTGTACTAATTCATATTTTACTGCATTAAAAAAAAGGAAAAAATTGGTTTGAAATAGTGGGTAGTAAATCCGAATGCGATTTTATTGTATATTCAATATATATATATATCACTCATAAACATTGAACTCTTCAAAGCAGTATGTCTACAGTTAACTAGTTATCCAATATTCAGTTTTTATTCGTGCCAGTTGATATACATCAAAACTCAATTCTGTCGAGACACGACGTGGTCTTTATACAGAATCGTGTCTCGACAGCTTTGAGTCTTGGTGTAAAGTTAACTAGTTGATCTAGCATTAATGTCGAGTAAAATATTCACAAATGTTTGTCAGTTTCAGACTTTTAAATTCAAAAGAAAAGGAAACAGAGCTATCAGTGTCATTTAGTTTATTTTTAGTTGCTTCATCCATTACATGGCTAAAAAAGAAACGCTGCCTTGATTCTTTCAGAATTGTAACGTAGCAGATTACGTATAAGAGCATCAGAGAATCGAGTATTTATGATAATCTGAAATTAAAAATTTTAGGTATAATCACAAACATCGTACAAATAAATAACATATAACGGAATTCATAAAGCGAGAGAAACTACATTAAAATATCTGGGCTAGAGCAGAAAATGTCATAAAAGTTTAAAACTGACAACTAAATTTCCGCTGTATTTAACAACATTTCCAAAGCCTGTGGAAAGCAGCTATGCAACATAAATTTAAATTGTCTGCCAACTGAGTTGACACTTACTCAGTTTTGGTCAGTAATAATCAAATATTGTTCTTTGCTGACAGCTTCCTTCAGTCCCTTTTCTGTGCGATTACAGAAATAGCTTTAACACTCAATCCAACATACTTATATTGGTGTGAAGAATTATCAAACATAGTGCTGGTAATGTTAGGGAAGATCGTAATCGCTGCGACATGGCAAAATCTTCAAAACATGTACCCAAGCTAACCAATCAAACAGCCTAGAAATATAAAAATATTGTGCCTAATTCGAACGTCGAGAAACGAACTCATTAGAACTACTAACTTCGAAAATATCTAACTATTTTTCCAGCTGCTTTATATCACCCAAACAGATTTGCGTGAATTGTATTAAAACTTTTTTTCTAACAGTTCTTGTGATGTTGGGATATATCAAACAAACCAAATGTATCAAATACATTTTGTTTTAAAGCGTTCCCTGTGTTACTTATGGTAAGTTCCTTGTGGTGCAAACAGATTGTCAATTATCGTGGGTAGTCAACATCAACTGCCACACCAAAAGGGCTGGACAAAGCTGTATGCAGCCAGCACTATTTCTCCACCGGAGAAGCAACATGCCGCAACGTTCTGCATCGTAAGATTGTAATCAGATCAGTTTTCATTTATGTTGCTCACATTTGGGAAGAAGTGTATAAGGATCAGGAAAGACGACGTGAAGTTGTTTAGAACAGAGCAGTTCGAATTATCACTGAGATCCTGCTGTGCAGCGTGAATCGCAATTTGAGGGACGGACGTGGTGTCGAGAAGGTACATCAGTTTACCATTAGGCTCTACAAGGAGTTATTCGAAAAAGTAGTTGATCATCCCAATGAATTTGTTAGGCGTGCAGTTCTCTCTAACCCCAGCGCAGCACTTAGGCGTCCGAGACATCATGTGGTCACTATCATCCCTTGACAGGAAAAAAGCGATGGCAACACTGCTGAGCACTGGTCCTTATGTACGGGCCTTGTATGAGATGGAGAGTGTGTGCGTCCGTTCGGCAGTGGCGGTAGTGTGTGGTCGTGTGGTTACTGGACGTTTCCGAACCACCCGAAATGAAATCTTTGTCCCTGCCGCGTTTCCTCCCGTCCTAAGAACACCGTTTTTATTGAAGAGCTTGTCACCCCTTTACTTAGTGTTTTTCTATTCACCTATTTTGTTGTACTCAAATCACCTAGCTTCGAATTGCTACAATAGCTTCATCTACGTCTAACGTGGAGGACGTCACTGGCTCAAGGGCCCAGTATATTCTTCGAAATACGAACTGATTTTGCGACATTTATCGGCACTAAAAAAAGGGAAAAGTTGTTGGGAAGTTTAAGTTCAATATCTCCCGCAAATTAACGATTTGTAAGGCGAATGCCTGATTTCCCAAAAGACGGTCACTACGAAAAGTAAGTAGACCATTTTAAAATCGTCTTCTCTCAAAGTTTTTGTCAGTGATGAGTAGTGTTAACATACTTTCTGGGAGCAATAGATTCCTGTCATGCCCGTTGGCTGAGACACATTACACAACTGTCACAACTAATGCCGTAAGCGACGATTAAAGCGAGTGATAAGTTTAAAAAATGAAGGTAAATAATCTGCCTTTGCGTCAGGATTAGCGGTTGCTTTTAAATATAAATTTAAATGTTCTAGCTAAACAGTAAGTAATTTGAAAGTTTTGAAGTACGTCTACATGGATTATTTATATATATATATATATATATATATATATATATATATATATAAAGATGGACTTCCCTTCTGGACTTATAAAATTAATCAGAGAATGAAAATGAAATGTGTTAAGAGAAAATGGAAGGTTTCAAAAATCTCTTACACACTATATTGACAAGGCACTTGACACCCAGAAGAGAAACACAAAATAGCATTTATTGACATATATAAGTACGATGTCGTCCATTAATGAATTTAATGAATGCAGTGACCCTTCGAGACATGCTTTCGACAAGGATTTGGAACACAGTGATAGGTATGCGCTTCCGTTCAGTACATAATGCTGCCGATAACTGTTGCTTAGCAGCAGTCCTTTGTTCCAAACTTCTTATGCAGCGCTCTAATTCATCCCATAAGGGCTCTATGGGATTATGATCAGATATCTCTGCTGGCCAGTCCACAGATGAGAATGAACAGTGGAATGGGCTGTAAGGCAGAGCTTAATGTATTTCAATGTTGCACGTCATAGAATGCATTTTAGCAACAAATCAGTTCGGAAAGTTTCTACCCTGATGCACCAGCGCTTATGAACTGCAACTGATGGCAATGTGAAGGGGAAACGCCTAGCGTTAACAAGAACGCCATTACGATATACATAGTAAACCAGGTCAACTGACAGAGAGCGATACCCGCAGAGGGTGCTGCATAAAAAAGCATTTGTCTTCGGTTATAGCACCTCCACCGAGTTCCAAAATTTCAGTGGTGGTGCCAGCACTAGAGCAGTTTCTTGAAAGCTGAAGAAAATGTGTTTTAGTGGCCGTGAAGACGCACACAATTGTAACATCTGGAAGATAGACGTTTGAACTCGGTTGAAGTGATGTAAAAATGTTCCTGAGTGTATTCTGGATAGTTGAAACGCATTCTCTGGAGTAATATACCATGTTCCACCATATCGAAGACCACCGGACCACGGCTAACAGGGGCAGGACTAACCTAAGTGTGGAAGATGTCACAGGAAGGCTACAAATACTTCGATGTTGAAGATGTTAGGTAAATATTCGAGTGCTGTAAAGAAGTACAACACCGCTTTTTGTAAAGCATTTTAATGCGACTACCAAATTTTCAGTTGCTGGAATCAAGTTTATACTTCTGTTGTCTTAAAAATTGTATGCACGAATTCACTAGAATGGACTTTCTTATGAGGCTTACTCATAAGACTTTACCACTGCACTCACAAAAACAAGGTGATTTTTGTTTTATGAAATGGAGCAAATAACAAGTGTTCACTGAAAGATACACCCTGGAAGGATGTTCTGTAACCGGTATGTCCTGTTGTAATGGGGTTATGTGATCACAAGTTCGTCTGTTCCGAGGTGTCATTGGCCTACAATTAGTGTTAATGAACGATAACGCCCATCGTACGATGGCGGTTGGTGAGCTTTTGGAAAGTGAAAACATAGAGCACATGGATTGGCCAGCAAGTTCCCGCCGACTTAAATACCGTAGAATAAGTATGGCACGCTCTAAAGAAACGAGTTGCTGTACGTCAGTGCAAAATGGAAACTGTCCAATAGCTCGATATGTCGCGGTTGATACACTGCTGGCAACCCAAAATGCAACACCAAGAAGGACACAAGAGAACAAAGCCAGATTTACTGAACACATAACAACAGATACAAAGATGAAACGATTGAGCTTACAGGCTCGTGCGACTTGCGGAACACGCAGATATCAATAGTTCCTGCGGCCCCCATGGCTGACAATAACGGCCGCAACACACCGCGGCATCGAACGAAAGAGGCTTTGGATGTGGGCATGGGGTATGTCCGTCCAGGCTGCTTCCACACGTTGCCACAGTTCATCAGGCGTAGTCGCGGGTGGTGCTTGCCGGGTTACTCGGTTGCCCATCAGCGACCAGACGTGTTCGATGGGCGACATATCGGGAGAACAGGCGGGGCACGGCAGAGTGACACCTGGTGGGCCGTGAAGCATTGTTGCACCATACGTACCACGTGCGGGCGTGCATTGTCCTGTTGAAACATGGCCGCTGACAGGTCCTGCAGGTAATAGAGGACTACAGGCTCCAAAATGTCGGATATATAGCGGTGGCTGTTAAGTTTACCGGCGATGCGTACCAGAGAGGTGCGGGTGTCATATCCAATTGCACCCCAAACCATAACGCCAGGCGACAGGTCGGTATGTCAATGCATAATGCAAGCGTCATACGGTCTCTCGCTGTGGTGCCGCCACACGCGGATCCGACCATCCTGGTGTTGCAGGCAGAAGCAGGATTCGTCGGAGAAGACAATGTCGTGCCATTCCGTAGTCCAACTGCAGCTTTCAACGGTGCACTGCCGCCGCACTCGCCGGTGGTGTAACGTCAATGGTAATTGGAGGAATGCGCGCCGTGCGACAAGTCCCCCGCTCCTGCAGACGACGTCGAACGGTACGGGCTAGCACAGGCTGTTTCGCAACACACCCTAGTTCCTGCCCTAACGTTCGTGATGTGGCGGTGCGAGCCGTCAATGTCCGCCGCACAACATGCCGATCCTATCGTTCGGTGGTGTTCCGTGGCTGCGGCAATCACCCACTTCGGTCCGTCCTTCCCTCCTGCACCCACCGAATCTATACTCGCCTTAATGTTGCTGGATGTCATCCCACACGGTCGCCGATGTCACGGTACGATAAAGCGCTGTCGTGATAAGCCGCTATTGGCCCTCTGTCGAACTCCGAAACGTGCTGGATTGACTACCTTATTTTTCGACGAGGCATCAGGAAGCTTCCCACGCACAGGTCCGGCATCACAACACACTTTCACTACTTACACCCCGCCTTCTGTGCACCCTTCTTATAGTTCTCCTCGCTGGCGTGCCGGGAGCACATGATTTGCATATACCCTGCAATGCTAATCGTTGGCATGTCCTCTCGCGGGCGACGCATGCTGCAAATTTCAGGCTAATCGGAAGCTTCCTTCTTGGTGTTGCATTTTGGGTTGCCAGCAGTGTAGGTGAATGGGCGATGTTAACGCAGGAACTCTTCAAACTAAGCAGTGCGGCGAACCGACGGGCTGTGCTGATCATCGATCGAGGTTAGGGGTCATCATATCTCCTACAAATTATCTCTTATTAATCTCGTACCATCTTTTGCAGTGATGCATCTGTATCATGGCAGACAGTGTCCGATTATTATCATAGTTCAACTATATTGTGCCATATAAAAGAGGCCAGAATGTAATGAACGACAACAGTCAGGCAATGTTACTATACATGGTAAAGAATAGTTGAAATAACAGAAAACAGTAGTGCGGCAACAAATGTGTTGAACAGTTGCTGAACATAGCGTTCCTAGTTGATGGTGTCAGTGAAAAAGAATAGGTCGACTATCCTCTTCGGAGACACAGCAGATCAAACTCCTCTCTTGTGGTCGTACAGAGGAGACTCCATTGTCCGTCTGGGATTCGTGTCGGTCCAATTTATGCTGTTTTGCGCATTGACAAACCGTGACGGGTCATACCATGCTTCATCTGTCATGCAATAAAGTGTTGAGTACAATTCACTTCTGCCAATGATCTCCTGAAACCACTTACAATATTGCATCCCTTTTGCATAATCAGGAGTTTTATGATCTTAGAAAGCCTAACTTCGTACCGGCAAAAATGCAAATCCACTTTAGGTATGCTTTGGCATGACGTGGCAGGTATTCCCCTTGCAGACGATAATCAGCGAATGGACTTCCGATGGATTATATTGTGTTCAGCAAGAATTGTCTTGGGTTTGCTTCTTTTACTGTTGCACACCGTCCCGGCTTCACGAAATTTCCGCACTAACTTCTGTACCACTGATTTCGCCGGTGCTGCACAATGTGGAAATTTCTCTGTAAAGAACTCATTTAGAACATTGTATGAGTTATTTCGAAATACTGTTCCACAATGGAATTCCGCTGTTCCGTACTTAAAATCATTTACTTTGTTCTCTCTTCACTTACACTTTTGACAGCGTACCTACACTGCTGTGTTTGTGATTAACCGCTCAGGAGAATTCCTTCGCAGCTGTACGCGCAGCAACAGGTTAGAAGTGGAAGAAAGCGGTTTTAACTGGAAACCCGCCATACAACTTTAACCCGCATAACAACGTCTGGTCACGGGGCCTCTTTTGAATGGCGTACCCGGTATATCCAAGCTGAAAGTGTAACGTTCCTGCTGCTCCCTGAAAGCATGGGAAGTGTACTGGAAATTAGAAGCATACAAAAGAATTAGAACGAGTTATTTGAAGAAATATGTTTTTTTGCATATCAACTGTAACCTTTTCCGGGATCGAACAGGGTTCGAAACTTGTCGAAATTGTGAAATAACAAAATGTAATTGGGAAAAATATAATTTTATGTTGCAAGAACGCCTTCCACTTTCTGAAATGCCGAAAGTTAAACTAGAAAGATAGACTATTAGTATGATTGGGAGAAAATAATCGCATAGTTTTGGCAAGTCTATTAAAAATGAAAAATACTTTATATTAAATCCGATAGGTTTGTCGAAGTATGAAACAGTTAAGTAATTTCGGTTATCTCTTTTTATGTTTTGGACACCTTAAAAGAATAACACCACCCTTCCCTCATACAGAATTCAAGAATCGATTTCTGGATCAGTATCGATTTCTCAGTCTCAACATTTCCAAGTATATGGCAAATAAGAATAAGAAAAAACACTTTCAGCTGGAAGGTGGGCCCAAAAAGTTTCATCTCTGCACAATATTTTCTGTTCAACCTCTGAAACTCGAAACGTATGCTACACCATACCACGACGATTTCACAGGGAACGAGAACTCTGAACGTTTCAGAGAACCAAATAAAAACAGGAAGCACGAAAATTATACGAACAACGGAGGAATAGCCATTGTACAGTAGTTTGCAGAGCAAAATCGAGCAGGAGCATTGCATGCGGCTTGGATTTGAAAAACTGCAACAACCCCGAAGCATAGGATATGCCAAATGGAAGACAAACATGATAGAGAGAAAAAAGCGTTCTTCTTACAAGAATGAAAAATGCTCTCCCAATCTTAAGAAAATCAAAAAGTTAAACAAAATCAGTTACAGAAAATGGAGAACCGGACACATGAATTGTCGAATAAAGAAATGAAAAACTAGTCCAACATGTGGTAATATGAATGAGTTTCAGGTGAAATTCAGCCATAAAATAGTAAACACACAATACTCAATGGCAACATTCCCAGATTGCATAAAATACACTGAGAAACTAAAAGAGATTTAAAAATTGAAGTAGTAATACCAATTTCTGCCAGCTGCACTGTGTCGGGACATAAGGAATTCCATCATAAAATTGTTCTCAGTAAACTAGGAGTACACAAACATTTTGCTCTAAACAGCCATCTTAATTAAACAAAAGGTTGATAACCGACAGCGAATAGAGTCCAGCCAAAAGGTTAGGTTTCGTAGAAAACTATGTATTTGAATATAAGTAGTGAAGATGCGATACCTCTAGACAAACCGTACAGAACCCAAGATTTCAAAAGAATTTTCTCATAGACGCCAGTGGCATACCAAGTCTCGCCTTTGGAAATGTCTCTTCTAGCTAAAAATGATGTGAACATGATTTTTATTGAGAACAACCATGAAGTTCTTGAACTACATCTGGATAGCAACGAACAACCCGAAGTCTAATAACGGAATAACAAAAATTTGTATTAAGCCATGGTGAAAGTGTAACAACCAAAACAGGAAGTGAAAACGGGAGACATTTGACTGACACGTCAAGAAAACTTTGGGTCATGTCGCTGTGGGATCACCTTTCCCTTGCGGTAGAATTTCACAAAGGCTCTGCAAGACAGAAAAAGAGTTTAAATACATCACCTAGGTATCGTCACTGCTTTTACATAAGGCAGCAAATAGAGAAACGGGCATCATCTCCAATAATTACGATTATAGGTAGAAGGGAGAAATGCGGAGAAAGCAAAGCTAACTGAATTAAAACAAAGACAAAACCACCCAGCTTTTTCTTAAGAAAATGTGTTATTGATTAGATAAGTAAGGAATGCGGAGTCGCATTTCCAACCTATGTATTATGTTGAAAAATAATCAAACACAACAGAAGTCTCTTGAGCAACAGAGGAAGTTTGGAGTAGGAATATATTTGTCCTTAGATCTCACAATCATTGGACCTGCGGTAGCAGACTACTTATTATCCATTTTTGCAAATTAGTGTTGCTCTGCTTCTTTTTCTTTTTCTCTTTTTTTTCAACGATCACCGCGAGTAACTCCAAAGGCTATACAGCAGTCGCTTATCCCTAATTTAGGGCCACTGGTTCCAGGGTAGGGAGAGAGCCGCTACCGTATGACAAACACCACTTCCGTGTCTGAGCGGGATTGGAACTCGGGCCTATCTCGAACAAATAGTCAGAAGCCAGGGGTTACAATATTGCGCAACATAGCTTCTGGGTGCGTGTTCCATGCGAAAGCAAACGACACCTGATTAACCTCATCGGCAACAGTATATAAGATGACGGACGTAAAAACATCAGGTACTCCAATGATGACAAATGTAATTTATCATAAATGATCAAAACTTTGATATGAATATGTAAGTGTAACACCAAAAATAGCGAATAATTATATATTGAACGGCAACAGATAATTAAGGTTCCATGATACTGATGCCTAAAGAAAATTATATGCGAAGATTTTACCTGCTAAGTTGAAATGCACATCACTCATAAACAAAAATGAAGCATTAGTTTGTTTTTTGTTCATGATGCAGATGCTTGAGTGAAGTCGATTTCTGTGACAGAAAGCAGGAGATGAAGTTATTCCTTTCATTTTTTTCATTACTTTGCACTGGACGGATGGTTTTAGCCTTTCAGAAAATGGGAAAGCTGCATAAGCAAAGGCCTTCATGGGGATCTAAATGAGATATAATCCTAATAGGGTAACATAATTGCTGCATAAAGTTTTCGTGACACATGAGTCTAATATAGGTTGTAATTCTAATTGAAATATAATTTGGTATTACGAAGTTTTGCTTTGAAAATTCACTTATAACGTGTATACATGTCACATGTGTATAGTGCATGTCCTGTATTCTCTAGATCTCTCGACTTGATGAGGTAATCATTTCTTTCAAATTCCAAACCAGGTTTGTTTTGGACAGTCAATATTCTCCTGTCTGCTGTAGGACATAGCAATATATAAGCCATGCTTGATGTATAAGTAGATATATTATTTTTCTGCCCTAACCGATCTAGGAAATGATTTACCCACTGCTCAATATGATATAGCACATTTACAAGGAATTTACAGAGAGCTGTTATTTAGATAAAATTTGTTGTTGGAAGTTTTTGAGGGAGAACTGCAGGCACATATAACTGGTTGCCATACTAAAAAAAGAAGTACAACTTTTTAAAATGGTTTGAACAAACTTTGTAGGAAGTGCAAAGCTTTCTTTACTTCTGTTTCGTTCAAAGATCGGAATTTTTGTCTTCAATATTACCTCATTCAGCTTTCGAAATTTCGCACATTGCTATCTAATGGAAACGTTCTCAGTTTTTGAGTAGTTCAACAAATCAGTTTAGAAAAAAGATTACGTCGCCGGAAATGACTCTGACATTGTAAGGTCTACCACAAACTTTGATACAAATCACCTGAACAACTTATGAATAATTGTTTTGCAGTTGCAAATATTTGAGACATTTATTTTCCCATTTTCCCTACCTTGTTGTAATACATCTTGGAGGGGGAAAGATATTATTGGAATAAGTGTAAACCTATAAATGTAGTAAAACAATCTTCACAATGTCGAAGCAGTGGAAGTACACCGTAGAAAGAAAAAAACTCAGTTTCTTTAACTATGTAAAATACCTCATTTTCTTAACAAATATTGCTTGTTGAGTTATGGAATTACCATGGAATATATTCTCACGCGATAAGAAAATAATATGTCCAGTACAAGGAGTAATATTTCATTTGGAAAAACGAAAATTCCATGAAATACTGCCACGCTTATATTGTAGTTGCTCACAAATCACGAACGTATTTACCAAACATTTCTTTAGATAGGAAGTGATATTTAGAAAAATTTAAATATTTTTCCATTTAGTCACATGTATATTTAACATAAGTGTCTTTCAATCAATGAACTCGGAACACAAAAGATAAAGATCAATATAGATTATTTAACAGAGGAAACGCTCTTTCCACGTTTATAAGTGAGACACGGAAAAATTCTCATTGGCCGCCACCGGGAATCGAACCCAGGTCTTCCAGTTACGCGCCGGATATCCTTCCATTGCACCACAGCGGCCTCGAATTCCTCCAGACTCCCATACACTAACTGCCAAGCCAATTTGGCATGTCGCTACTAGAAGCTCCGCACAATGCTGGGGATTCACCAAAGATGGTTAGCAGCAACTGAACAAATAATTACAAGGCGAATGAATAATTAATACAGACATTTGACGTAGACCAGGAACATCAAACAGAGGTCATCGCTCTTTCCTTGAAGCAACCTGCCAAATTGGCTTGGCAGTTAGTGTGTGTGAGTCTGGAGGAATTCGAGGCCGTTGTGGTGCAGTGGAAGCATATCTGTCGCGTAACGGGAAGACCCTGGGTTCGATTCCCGGTGGCGGCCAATGAGAATTTATCCGTGTCTGACTTATAAACGTGGAAAGAGCGATGACCTCTGTTAAATAATCTATATTTATCTTTATCTTTTGTGTTCGGAGTTCATTGATTGAAAGACACTTATGTTAAATATACATGTGACTAAATGGAAAAATATTTCAATTTTTCTAAATATTACTTCCTCTCTAGAGAAATGTTTGGTAAATACGTTCGTGAATTGTGAGCAACTACAATATAAGCGTGGCAGTATTTCATGGAATTTTCGTTTTTCCAAATGAAATATTGCTCCTCGTGCTGGACATATTATTTTCTTATCGCGTGAGAATATATTCCATGGTAATTCCGTAACTCAACAAGCAATATTTGTTAAGAAAATGAGGTATTTAACATAGTTAAAGAAACTGAGTTTTTTCTTTCTACGGTGTACTTCCACTGCTTCGACATTGTGAAGATTGTTTTACTACATTTATAGGTTTACACTTATTCCAATAACATCTTTCCCCTCCAAGATGTATTACAACAAGGTAGGGAAAATAAATGTCTCAAATATGTGCAACTGCAAAACAATTATTCATAAGTTGTTCAGGTGATTTGTATCAAAGTTGTGGTAGACCTTACAATGTCAGAGTCATTTCCGGCGACGTAGTCTCTTTTTCTAAAAAGAATTGTTGAACTACTCAAAAACTGAGAACGTTTCCATTAGATAGCAATGTGCGAAATTTCGAAAGCTGAATGAGGTAATATTGAAGACAAAAATTCCGATCTTTGAACAAAACAGAAGTAAAGAATGCTTTGCACTTCCTACAAAGTTTGTTCAAACCATTTTAAAAAGTTGTACTTCTTTTTTTAGTATGGCAACCAGTTATGTGTGCCTGCAGTTCTCCCTCAAAAACTTCCAACAACAAATTTTATCTAAATAACAGCTCTCTGTAAATTCCTTGTAAATGTGTTATATCATATTGAGCAGTGGGTAAATCATTTCATATATCGGTTAGGGCAGAAAAATAATATATCTACTTATACATCAAGCATGGCTTATAAATTCCTATGTCCTATAGCAGACAGGAGAGTATTGACTGTCCAAAACAAACCTGGTTTGGAATTTGAAAGAAATGATTACCTCATCAAGTCGAGAGATCTAGAGAATACTGGACATGAACTATATACATGTGACATGTATACACGTTATAAGTGAATTTTCAAAGCAAAACTTCGTAACACCAAATTATATTTCAATTAGAATTACAACCTATATTAGACTCATGTGTCACGAAAACTTTACGCAGCAATTATGTTACCTTATTAGGATTACATCTCATTTAGATCCCCATGAAGGCCTTTGCTTATATAGCTTTCCCATTTTCTGAAAGGCTAAAACCATCCGTCCAGTGCAAAGTAATGAAAAAATGAAAGGAATAACTTCATCTTCTGCTTCCTGTCACAGAAATCGACTTCACTCAAGCATCTGCATCATGAACAAAAACAAACTAATGCTTCATTTTTGTTTATGAGTGATGTGCATTGCAACTTAGCAGGTAAAATCTTCGCATATAATTTTCTTTAGGCAACAGTATCAGGGAACCTTAATTATCTGTTGCCGTTCAATATATAATTATTCGCTATTTTTGGTGTTACACTTACATATTCATATCAAAGTTTTGATCATTTAGGATAAATTACATTTGTCATCATTGGAGTCCCTGATGTTTTATGACGTCCGTCATCTTATATACTGTTGGCGATGAGGTTAATCAGGTGTCATTTGCTTTCGCATGGAGCACGCACCCAGAAGCTATGTTGCGCAATATTGTAACCCCTGGCTTCTGACTATTTGTTCGAGATAGGCCCGAGTTCCAATCCCGCTCAGACACGGAAGTGGTGTTTGTCTTACGGTAGCGGCTCTCTCCCTACCCTGGAACCAGTGGCCCTAAATTAGGGATAAGAGACTGCTGTATAACCTTTGGAGTTACTCGCGGTGATCGTTGAACAAAAAGAGAAAAGAAAAAGAAGCAGAGCAACACTAATTTGCAAAAATAGATAACAAGTTGTCTGCTACCGCAGGTCCAATGATCGTGAGATCTAAGGGCAAATATATTCCTACTCAAAAGTTCCTCTGTTGCTCAAGAGACTTCTGTTGCGTTTGATTATTTTTCGACATAATACATATGTTGGAAATGCGACTCCGCAGTCATTACTTATCTAATCAATAACACATTTTCTTAAGAAAAAGCTGGGTGGTTTTGTCTTTGTTTTAATTCAGTTAGCTTTGCTTTCTCCCCATTTCTCCCTTCTACCTATAATCGTAATTATTGGAGATGATGCCCGTTTCTCTATTTGCTGCCTTATGTAAAAGCAGTGACGATACCTAGGTGATGTATCTAAACTCTTGTTCTGTCTTGCAGAGCCTTTGTGAAATTCTACCGCAAGGGAAAGGTGATCCCACAGCGACATGACCCAAAATTTTCTTGACGTGTCAGTCAAATGTCTCCCGTTTTCACTTCCTGTTTTGGTTGTTACACTTTCACCATGGCTTAATATAAATGTTTGTTATTCCGTTATTAGACTTCGGGTTGTTCTTTGCTATCCAGATGTAGTTTAAGAACTTCATGGTTGTTCTCAATAAAAATCATGTTCACATCATTTTTAGCTAGAAGAGACATTTCCAAAGGCGTGATTTGGTATGCCACTGGCGTCTATGAGAAAATTCTTTTGAAATCTTGGGTTCTGTACGGTTTGTCTAGAGGTATCGCATCTTCACTACTTATATTTAAATACATAGTTTTCTACGAAACCTAACCTTTTGACTGGAATCTATTCGCTGCCGGTTATCAACCTTTTGCTTAATTAAGATGGCTCTTTAAAGCAAAATGTTTGTGTACTCCTAGTTTACTAAGAACAATTTTATGATGGAATTCCTTATGTCCCGACACAGTGCAGCAGGCAGAAATTGGTATTACTACTTCAATTTTTAAATCTCTTTTAGTTTCTCAGTGTATTTTATGCAATCTGGGAATGTTGCCATTGAGTATTGTGTGTTTACTACTTTATGGCTGAATTTCACCTGAAACTCATTCCTATTACCATTAGAATTTTTCCGTAACTCACTTATAAACGTGGAAAGAGCGATGGCCTTTGTTTGATGTTCCTGGTCCGCGTCAAATATCTGTATTAATTATTCATTCGCCTTCTAATTATTTGTTCAGTTGCTGCTTACCATCTTTGGTGAATTCCCAGCATTGTGCAGTGCTCCTAGAAGCAACTTCCCAAATTGGCTTGGCAGTTAGTGTGTGTAAGTGTGGAGGAATTCGAGGCCGCTGTGGTGCAGTGGAAGCATATCCGGCGCGTAACTGGAAGACCCTGGGTTCGATTCCCAGTGGCGGCCAATGAAATTTTTTCCGTGACTCACTTGTAAACGTGAAAAGAGCGATGTCCTCTGTTTGATGTTCCTGGTCCACGTAAAATATCTGTTTTAATAGATGCTTTAACTCACCTAAGTTTTTCTGATGACGTAGTCATTTTTGCAACTACCAATTCAGAGCTGAAGAGTATAATCCAGAAACGTGATGACAACGGTAAAGAAGTTGTATTAAAATTGAACTTTCAGAAAACTAAAGTGATGTACACTGTTTTTACAAGAAATTGAAATTTTGCGATTGATGAGAAAATCTCGAGGAAACTGATAACTACATTTACCTTGGACGCCAGATGTCTAGCGAGGGTCACATTGATGAACAACTAACCGGCGTATAAAACTTGGCAGGTGCGCTTTTGAAAGAAACGGTAGAATTTTCAAGAGCAATATATCATTATTTTTTAAAAGATAAGTGTTTAATCAAATGCATCCTTCCAGTTTTTATACATAGAGCGGAGACATGGACCTTAACTGAAAAGGTCATACAAAAGCTGCAGACGACTGAAAGAAGCATGGCGAGCAGCGTGCTTGGTGTAACCAGGAAAATACAAAGATAAGGAAAATGACAAGAGCGGAATACATCATGATCGGAGTAAAATATTGAAATGGCAAAGGTCCGGACATGTTGCGAGAAGAACGGACCACCAATCGACAATTGAAATATTTGCTTAGATAGCAAAGGACAGAAAAGGACCCAGAAGAAGACCACGTGAGAGATGGGTGGATGAAATTCGAAAGCACGCAGCAGAAACATGGAGGAGACTTGCAAAAAGACAGGCAGTTGTGGAAGAAACTTGGGGAGATCTTCATCCAGCAGTCGATTGATAATTGTTGACGATGATGATGATGACATTTAACATATAACCTTGAAAATTACGATAAAAACTCAATAAAGAATATCACATTTACTGCTACCGAGTTTTTAAATTATGTCTATATAATGCTAAAATCCTAAATTCTTTGTAATAAACAAAAAATCTCAAGGAAAATAAAAAATAAAAAAGGAAAGTTTACTGCTAATCTGTTCATGTAATTTTGTCCAGGACATCCCATATTTCTCAGTGAAATTTGTTTCTATCTAAAGCCGCTGTGTTATTACTAACTTAATATGGCCAAAAATATTCGGTGTTCTTACACAGTTGCAATGAGAATAACTGTCACTTACTACATAAAAAGTTTTTCCCGTTTGCGGCAAAGATATTTTTCCTCTTTTTCCATTTGTATTTAATAATGGTCGGTGAAGGTAATGGAAACATCTTTGTGAATATAACGTAGTTTGTTGAATTGTTTTATGCCACGGAATACCCATAGAGGACAACACGTCAGCACGTAGAAGAATTGGTGACGGAGGTCATTCATCAAGGCTTGGGATCCCTCTTATTCATTCTGTCATTAGTCTCGCTCGAGTGGCGCGGATGAATCAGATAACAGACTGGCGTGTGTTGGGAAGTAATAAATGTACTTGACTTATTCTGCCAGAAAGACAGGTTTTGTTTCATAAGGACTCAAAACTTTTTCTTCAGTACACATATTTCGGAATAGGGACTCAGTAAACATCACTGACGGCACTTTTAAGGTCTAGCCAAATCAGTAAAGTCTTTGAGATCGATACAGAACTCATGTGTTGTCATCTGACACATTGTCTGATACATGCCAGTACGACAGCACACATTCCTGCATAACGCAAAGTTCAAGCATATTTCTGAAACTTATTTTCATCTCAAACTAATCTTCTGATAATGTATTTCGCTTTAAAAGTTGAATTCACTGGGAGTGGTTCAATTTTTAACGTATTTAGATTATGGTTATTTTTTCAATTTGGTAAGAAATAGTACCCTTCACGTGCTCTGTTGAAAGAATAATGACTATTTTAGTGTACTTTTGAGCTTATTTTTCATCGTTTTGGATTTCAAAAATTATGTACGTCCCATTTTTTTAATTCTTCGTTCCTGAATTTTGCACCATAATCTACACGCTAACCCGGCTTAGATCTCACTGGTACGCGTACCCCATAGTGGTGTCTCATATCACCCAGATCTGTGAAATTTGATTTTGAAGTAACGAAACTGATTAAATGTTCAATACGTATTCATAATATATTTTTCAATGTAAAAAGTAGTGACTTTAGGATTCTTTAATTTTGCTTGATTCTTCATTATTTTGAAACAAAAGTGATAATAAGAAAAACTGTTGCGTTAAAGTTATGGCTGTAATGTGTTTCTCTTTGAAATAAATGATAATGAAATGAGATAGAAATATTTACTTTTTACCGGTTTGTAATTGGAAAAATGAATTTTAAGTATAAATCCATTGGCCAAAATAAATAACAGCTAGCCATGAATAAATTCAAAAAAAAATTTGAAAGTAAATAGCAGTCACTAAAAGATTTTTATTTTCAAATGTAAAGAGAAACATAGCTTAAATTTATATTAATGTGTTTGTTCCAAAGGATATCTCCTGAGCTAAGGGAACGAAATAGTACTCTTCACGTGAAAAAAAAAATAAAAAACCGCTAGCCAAGAATAGATTTGGAATCTATTTTTTGAAAGTAAATAGCAGTCACTACAAGATTTTTTTTTCAAATGTGAAGAGAAACACAGTTTCGATTTATTTTAATGTGCTCGTTCCAAAGGATGTCTCCTGAACTAAGGAAAGAACTGATACTTAGTAAAAATGGTTTTAAAGCTCAGAGCAAGCCCTCTCTGCAGTACATTCTTACAATGAGCCATGGAGAAATGCCAAAAGCACAAATAAATGTTAATACATTTCAAAACATTTATGAGATGATAGCCCCCATTGAATATGAAAGCTAAGTGTACCTGTTCCGCTGCATGTGTGTGTCTCGACTAAGCGCAATTTGTTTTGCTGGAATCCTTTCGTACTGAATACAATTAGTCAGGTCGTGCGCCATGTGTGTCGCGGCTAGGCCTAATCTGTTTCGCCCGCATCCTTCTGCTCAGACCACCGGTGGCCGTAGCAGATGTCCTGCCGGAATCATAACAGCATCGTCACCGCAAAGTGCATCTCCGCGTGTTGTATACTTAGGAAAATTATACGTAAACCTTTTTCAAAAATGACTCTATTACTGTACTTTTTTGTTCTTTCTATATAATGTTTGATTTCAAAAAAGATGTACGTCATAGTTTTTTTAAAAGTCTCGCCCCTGAATTTTGCACCATAATCTACACGTTAAGCCTCAGTTTTTCCCGGCATTCCAAACTATGCAGTCTCAGATGACATGACGTTTGCATTATTCTGATCTTACAATTAAAATACCTTTTTATGGTGCTACGTTGAAGTGCTTTAAACGAAGATTCAGTGGTTGTGGAATTTTGGTTGTTTGCTTTTAGAAGTAACGAAAGGTTTCTAAACACTTGTCTGATTGTTGAAAGAGTATGAAAAACTCCCAAAGTGAAATTGTGCTCTAAAATTCACAAGAAGAAGAGTTTTCAATGTTGTGGTCATAAGGGTAGAAGATTCGGTGTATTACTTTCTTTCAGAATACATTCTGGAGGCTGAATAGCTAAGACGTGAAACACTATTTTCTCATGCTCGTGGTTCCCTGAAAGATTATAGCATTAATGTACATTTTGCAAACGTTTTTGAGTATGCAACACCTACTGTACGTGTGAGAGCTCCAACCTCTCGGAAGTCGGAAAAGTGTCAGAAATAGTAACAAACCATTATTGTCACCGTGGAGAACTCATTACTAATTAGGTAATTGAACATTTTGGACCTGAAGAAAAAAATGTAAAAGGAAACAAAAAACATTTGAAAGGAAATTTTTAAATAGATCGAGAGGTTAGAGGCACTTGGGTCCATGAGATAATCGAGAGGACCTCCGTGGACTTTAGATTTAAAGTATGTCCACAAAAGAAGCATCCAGCGGAAGTTTTGATCTTACTTATAGATACACGTGAGTCAAGCAGCCATTATTATGGTTGAAAAGGGGCGACTGCATAAAGTGTAGCATCGAAGATGGTTACTTTACGCATTAAACAGTAAATAATTCAGAACATTTTACCGTCCCAAATACCGGAACCACTAATGAGAACAAAGAATCTAATGAGAGAGAATTCAAACAAAATGTTTCTCAGAAGAAATGCGAACTTTGCTGGTCATATACTCGTATTTTAATTTCTGTGCCGTAGATGGCATAGGACTGAAAAAAATGATTCATTTTCCCCATTGATTAATGTATTTGAAACAGTTAAATAAAGGAATTAAGTGAACAATTTCTATTTTACAATTTATCATGTTCATTAATTTCTCTTTGAATCATGTTTGACTGAAATATATAAATATGTTTAAAACTTTTAAGCTGCCGATGTACCTGAACCAAATGGCGCCCAAAATCTTTTGCGCTCCTCCAACAGAAATGTTCTATAGCTTTCGTTTACTTGAATATGGCAACATGGTGCCTTTCTTCTTCTTTCTCAGCAGTACTGACTGTTCACGTGTCATAGGTGATAAACTGTTGCTTCTAGTCCATTGTTATCTGCTCCATGACCCAACGTATGATGGGAAAGGGTTAGTCCCCCTGACACGAGCATCATGCCACTAGGTAGAAACAAGTGGTTCAAACATGTTCTTTATCTTTGCTATGGTTCGTTGCCATTGCCATAGCCCTTTCAGCAGGTATCAGTCGGAAAAGATTAGTGTAAATTATCCCCCTATATAACCGTTTGAAATAGCAAAGTCAAGGGGAAAGCAACGCTTTCTGATGCGCAAGTTCGGTCCTTTCAGCCGCCTTTCACACACTCGTTCGACTGAAATGGTATCAATTGCAGCCAATTTTATCCCATTTTGCTGTGCCCGAGTCATTTCATTCCAGTCGGTTAAAGAGTAAAATTAATCTCTTTCCCATTTTGCATTTCATTATGGGAATATTTATATAACTAAAGTACACAAGGAAAACTGCTGTCTCGAACGTAAAGGAACACTGCGGCAAATGAGCCGGATGAACACATTTAATGCCGGAAGTACTTCCCTCCGGAATACACAGCCTCCATCGCTAATTGTGAAATATCTTGTAACTTTGCGCATCGTGATACGTTCATAAATGTGGGGTTCTGTGTTCGCTAAATGAACTTGTAGTTGGAATTAGGGCAGCCTTTGAGTTGCAATTAGGCAGCCCAACACCCCTTAAGCTAGTTGTATTCTCTACATCCGGTTTCAAATAAAGTGAAATCCGCTTAATACGATTTTCAGGGAACCGACGCATATTAGAGTCTTAAACGAGAAAGCATCTTAGCCGGAAAAAGAAAATAAATAAAACCTGCCCTACGTACCTTTGTATATGTCGGCTGCATATTCCCGAAACTGTTGGAGAACACCAAAAACAATGGTATTAAAAAACACCAGAAAAAACACAATGATCTGTAGTCACAAACTATATTACCTCGCAATATTAGATAAAACAAAAACGTAAAAACAACACGTAAATTATAAAAAATATTTTGTTCCCGTACAGTATTTATAAATTGTAATTCACTTTTTAGTTGATTAAAATAATTCTCAATCTTACTTTGTTTCAACTTTTTAAAAGCGGAATTCAGAATTATTGTTTCTAGCTGATTAATTTTCCTGGTGGTGTAATCAGAAACTTAATCCATCGCTGGACACAAAACGCCTTACTTCAGCGACTGAATTTAATGCTGCTGCTGGAGGCAGCGGTGGCACAGGCACTTCTTCTTCCTCACTCTTCTCGTTTGTAGTAGGACTCCCAGCATTATCTTCTATAATTTGTTGTTCTGATCGAATCTCACAAGTTGCGATATCATGATCATCAAAAGACACGTAACCAGGAAATTTCACGAAGACGGGATCCGTTTTGACTTCCTGGTGGTTCATTTTCTGGCCATTTGACGCCTGCTTTACAAAAACAGTTCTTAATTACCTCGGGGTGAACTGCACCCTAAGCGGTTATTAGGTGAGATTCGAAGCATATTAAATAGGATCTATTTGTACGTATTTGCTTCTCAGTTCTAGAGACTGCGTGAAAAATGTGTATTAAGCGGGAAAGCGTATCAACCGTGAGCGTATTAAGCTGATTTCACGTATATTTAGGTTGACATATGTTGTCTCTTTACGTGAAGAAGTTTTCGTAGTTTGATTTTGTGTATAAGCCCTTCAGTGCCACACTGCAGATTCTCACCCATTGAACGGAAAAAGCCATTAAAAAAGTTTAATGGAGGTTGTTCAAACCCCCTTCATTTTGCTGAAGACTTGGTCACTTTTGCAAGTACCCTCTCAGAGATGCATCCAAGAAATTGCTCAGAACTGTAAAGAAGTGGGACAGGAAACGATCTTTCCGAAACCACATTTTTGAGAAATTCCCGAAACAAGTTTACCGCATATGTCCCGGAAGATACGACTCATTCCTCACAGGTGGTCTAACTTTCTCTTATAAAACGAAGGAAAAAAAAGAAAAGAAAAAAAAAACAGGAACTGCCCAAGGTTTTATAATTCCTTTAACCTTCACCTTATTTCATGTGAGATGGGAGTGCAACAGAAAACTGAATTACATTAACCTCGAATGGTGGCTTTCTCAACTTATTACTGTGCCTTTGAGAATCTTGTTCTCAAAAAGGCGTATGTAATCTGTGGTAGTATATATGTAAATTGAAACAATTGAAATGAAAATTTGTTACATGTATAAAATATTTTAAATAATATTCTGCAAGCAAACTTTCAATGACAACTGGAAGTGTTGGAGCCGAATAAATTTAAGCCTATATAAATCGTTTTTCTTTCTACTCTAGATGAGAAACGTATTGTACCATTAATTTATTTTTTGAATCAGAAAATACTTGTGTTGTTCTATTTGTTTTTTTCTTATACTAAACTTCGCACGACTTCGGAGGCAGATTTTGATTTACCTATCAAATGTTTTGTGCTGTCCGGCATCTCTTTTCCTGAACAATTCACTGTTAAGGATGATTTCAAACTTTGATAAATGGTTACGTACATCAAATGCCGATTTTTGTTCTACTTCTCTGAAAATATTATTAATTTTCTAATGTTAGATACTACTCACCAAAGAATCACATTTTACCACAAAAATGTGATTTGTTGGTGAGTAGTATCAAACACCAAAAATTCCAATTACCTCCCCAGGGAGACGTAGATATTTCTCGCTATATCTCGTCATATCGTTATGCAGACGTAGATATTTCTCGCTATATCCCCATTGAGACGTAGATGTTTCTCGCTATATCTCTGTTTGTAACAGTCCGGTATAAAAATACAATCGGCTTTGTTCGACACCACGCATGTTGAGGAATGTTTCGCAAATAAATTTGGTATTTCGTTCCTCATAAAATTGCCACTAGGGAGCCGCAGTTCATAGTTACCACAAAGTAACATTTGAACCAATATCTCTGATTCTAATCCCCGGATTTAAAAAATCTTTCGGGCAGATACCGCTAACGCCAGAAGCAAATATATACGGAATTTTTGAGGCATGCATCAGATAATTTCGAGCTAGTTGGAGCAAAATTCCAAAATATTTTTCTCGATATTTCTGCTTCTTGGAAAATTTATTTTGAAACATTTGTTCATAAACTTGATACTGTGTGGCGACGGTGCATGTTTCTTTCAGAAAATGTAGGTTCTCTTCAAAAATTCCTGTTGAACAGAATATCTTTTTTTACTGTATCCCATTTGCTACGGTTAATTTAGATAGGAAACATTATCCTTTTCTCTTTTTTAATGGCTCCTTTCCTCCTAAATGCGTATACATAAAATATTTTTACTTACCGTCCGCTCTTCTGCATGTTGTGTTTGAAAAATTATTTTTCCTTCATTTAGCATTTCTATAAATAATACTTTGCTCATATTTTCTTCTCTTCCGTCATTCACAAATATTCATCCAAGTGGATTTAGTGTATATTTCTATTTGAAAGTGTATCCCGAATTCTAAAAATCCTCTCTTATTTTCAGAATACAAAATCTTTATTGGGATGTTGTTCTTAAGTAACTCACCGGTTCCTTCCTAGGGGTGTATAATCATATCACGTTTACCTACGTATTTCTTTTCCTCATCGTTCGATTTAGGAATTCCACTTGCCTCGAGTAATTTTCGCT
The DNA here is from genome assembly GCA_039090855.1 of Macrothele yani. Lineage (NCBI taxonomy): Eukaryota > Metazoa > Arthropoda > Arachnida > Araneae > Macrothelidae > Macrothele > Macrothele yani. Next base: position 15,099,954 of record CM077016.1, read on the forward strand.
CTTAAAGGACGTTTAAGCAGAGTTTCTTATTTTTCGTAGCACACACTCCAGCTGCTATTGGCCAAAAAGTAGCTATTTCTATTCGCGGATGTTTTACCGAATGAAAGATTCGGGTTTATGTCCACTTTTTTTTGTAAGCAGTTCTATTCACTTTAACGAACAATGCTTACTTGGGGTAGTTTAATTTACGAACAGTTTTTTTCTGGAAAGAGTCAATGCTTTCTCTTTTCCGCTAAATCTCTGTTTTTTCTGATATTTTGCTAAAAAATATTGCTTTCTTGTCGGATTAAAAGGGATAACTGATAACTCCGGAAAATTCTTTATGAACTTACGTGTTAGAACTACAGAAATAAGGTTGTTTCAGGTCACATCGATGAGGATGATTTATTGCAAAAGATTTGAAAAGTACAAAGCAGTGGTGAAATGAAGGTTCGAAGAAATAGTTATCCTTTGGAATTAATGTTTTGAGGAAAACTATTGGGGACATCGTATAGACGAGGTGTGGTAGTGAAAGACCGAATCTTCGCTCGACAATTGTTACTGAGCCTCACACATACAACAAAAATTAGTTTTGCGCGCTCTTATGATTATATAATATGAATTATATTACAGTGCATATATGCACATTATATTGTATAAAATATGACATAAATCATATAAAATCTCAAATCGACTAGCAGGGGAAATTCGCACTAACGAGAAGCTCAGATCAATGATGGCTAAGTGATCTCAGCCATCATGAAAGCAAAATTTCCTATCTAGTGTCTTATCTGACATGTGGGTTTCGAATCAAAAACAAAATCTGTCTTCCAAGAAATTCCCAAATATCGGCACTTTCATCCATGAATTTATGTAAAGCAATTTTGTGAATATGTAAATGTTGCCTTCCCGTCATGCAAAAATATGTGGCACTCTCGAAAATATAAAAAAAAAATCATAATACGGGATAAAGATTATCAATCTCGGTTTGCATTTGTGTTAAGCAGATTGGGAAAACAGTAAGACCCTGTTTATACGTCCCTCACTTAAAGATTTTTCTCATTTATAGGTAAAACATCGCCTATTCAAAAATTCTGCATTGCTTTCAATATTAAATTTTTCCTGTTTCGTTTATTCGTTCATTTTTCAATTATACATCAATTCCATTTTTCCATCCATATAAGCCGCTACTTTCGAAGTTTTTTGAATCAGCGAGTTTGTTTACGCTTGTTTTGATGATTTTTATTTTACACTTGTTTGGGTTTAGGAGGTACAGCGTTAATGATTGAAATATATTTCTTTACTTTGTAAAATAACTTTTGTACGTACGTTTTATACCGACGCTTTGTTGTTATGTCCTTAGCTGTGCAGTGCCCTAGCGGACACGGAGAGCGCTACACAGCTGAGAATACAACTAATCTCAAAATTGGCATCCAATAGCTTCGTTAACGTGGTAAATAAACTAGAAATAGATAAGGTGTTTATTATTTCACCATGTAATTTCTGCAAACCAGGTCTTATTGTTCAGTACTCTAAATAATAGCATTTTAATTTTAAAAAAACAACCTTTTCAGAATATACACGGAAATTATCAGTATATCCAGTAGTTCCATTAACGGGCAAAGAACTTGAAATGAATACAATATTTCTTATTTAGCATTCTATTTCTACAAAACAAATACCCTTCTTCTCAGTATTCTACATATTTGCGTTTCAATTCAAACAAAAAGGCTAGCCTTGTTCTCGTACATTCGCCGTTCTACAAGGGTCTCATAGTAGGCAGGGGAACTCGCCAATGCATTACCTAATTGGTGGGAGCTAGTCTCGTTCTCTCTGCAATGAGGTAAAGGTAAGAATATGAATCTCTAATGTCTTGAACGAAGAAATCTAAGTTGAGCTGCTCAAAAATAGCATGACTATCTTTTTCATAGATAGCTCGTTGAACGTGAAATTAAGATGTACGAAATGCTTGGTATTTCGAGTTTTCTAGAACTGAAAACTCGCGAAAACCAATTAACCTCATTCTAAATGGAAATGTAAAACACAGATTAAAAAAACCCCACAATCCTTTGAGTAAAAGAAACTGGACTGCAATACTCAGGTAGCAAAAAGAAAAAGATTAATTTCTTGTGTAATTCAATACAGAACTAATAGCTCTAAGAATGAATACGTACAAAATTTGTTCTAACTGCAAATGTAAAACGGATGTTAGAAAGACTAACAGTGCCTGGCTATCTTTCCGTACTCGGCGTCCAAATAATTCTGGAAGTGACGATTTGTGGCAGCACGTGAGCACAAGTATTTTGCGATGGATTAGACTGGAGGATTTCATTGAGCAAGTTCATAGCTAGTAAAATTATGTTATACTGTCGGCTCCCTCGTTATATAGTCAGCTATGTCGCTCCCCATTAGAGGGGATGTAACTCGTCCCAGAATTAACAGTTCATCCTTTAAATCGTAGAAGCCACGATCGCAAACCTAAATAAACGCATTAAAAACTACCGTGGAGAAATACACGATACACTTCGACAGTGCTTGAACAACGTGAGGGCAAAATACCGAAGTATAACCTAACGCCTTGTGTAAAAGAAAGGAGATTGCATTTCGGTAGTGTAGAAAAAAATGATTCATTTCTGGTATAATTCAATACAAACCTTTTTCATTTTTTTCTAATTTTTATTTTAACTTTTTTACGACCCTGGGGGCCAAATAATTCTTTACCAAAAATTTGAAATTATATGCAAAAGATTTTCCATCAGGAGATATATCCGCTGAAGAAAAAAATTCAAATCGGAGTTTTAGAAGAAGAGTTATCGAGGAAAAAGTAATTTACTTTTACGCCCCCTAGCGGAAAACCTATGCGTAATTTGAAAAAGTAACTATATCTAAAATACTCTTCGATATAAATGGAATCGAAAGATAAAAAAAGTTTTTCAATCGAATGTTTAAAAGCAAATATGTGGAATAAAACTTTTTTTAATTCGACATCATCCGCATTTACGCCTTCTACCGGCGAAATTGTACATCGTAAAAAAAACGAAATAAAAGATCATCATTTGCATATTTCAACCTTCCCAATGCAAAAAGAATTTTTCAAATCGGACTTATAGTTGCAGAGATGTCGTGAGTACAGTCGGACGGACGGACCGACGGACAAACCGATAACAGAAGACGATCTTTTTTTACAAAAGACGTGCTAAAAAGGAAAGAACGTGAATGATCTTGGTTTACTTTTGTTTTCTCCTTCTGTTTAAACGTTCATTTTAACAGGAATGTGAAATTTGATTTGAGGACTATTATTTATTTACTTTATCCTTTCGTTTCTCACAAGAAGACTAATTTTTATAACATTACAGGGATGCGAGTTATTGTTAATTCTGTTTTCAGTATGTGCGATGTTGTGATTCATTGAAATATTTTGAAAATTTTCACTCTATCAAATTTGCTTTGGAACAAAAACATTTGGATTTGCTTATATAATCCAAAATGAATAAAAGAAATAGTTCTTAGGCTTTTAACTACCAAATGCATATTTTATCGCATACTTGATATTTATGGTTTAATTTTCGACAAAAGTTGTGTGTAGTTGGACAAGGCAACCACACTCGAAAAATTGAATATTTGAACAGACTTGTCTGCTGCCTCTCTAAGAAAGAATTTTTTTGTTTAAGTTTTCGTAAAAGTATTTATATATATATTATTATTTAATGTATTTCATGAGTTTCGTTTCTTCTTTAGATCAATATGTCTTTTATTAGAATTGAAATAATCCATTCACAGATTTGGGAAGCCGTAGGAATTTTATACGTTAGTTTGGTGAAAACTATAAGTTTAATACTCAATATCGAATATTGCTCTCGGGATGACTCAGAGATTGGGATATATTTTTAATTATCATTCCAAATAAATGGCTGTTGTAATTATATTAGAAATTAGTGATGGAAAAATATGGTTTAATTTACTTTGCGCATGATACCCAGTCACGAAGAAACATTGATGTATTCCGAAAAAAATGTTGCAGGACTGTTAAGCGAGTTGCAAAATAACAAGAACAAAATTACTTGAGGTATTGGACAGTAAAAAGGCCTTGTGATAGAACCGCAGCTGCAGATCAAATGAGAAATACCCGTAGTTTCGGCTGGTCATCCCAGATCTAAATGTTAATGCTAGATCAATTTCGTATCACATTCGAACAATACGTTTTTCTTTTTATCCTAAGTATTCGTAAAGAAAATATCACGCGGACGTTGGATTTCGTGATCCGGTATTCTGTGTATTCGGCATTGATTTTTTTCTAATTTATGCACGAATCTTGCAAACAAATTTTATCGCACACTGAATTTTAGTAAGGAATATTGCATTACATCGAAATAATCTAACAATTTTATTGTTTGGCGGTTGTTTCCCACGAAATGAAAATAACTGCTCAGTGAAATAGCTTCAGAAGTATGCCGCGCTTACAAATTCTCTCTCGCTAGGACTGAACGATGGGACCGTTGTATATAAACCGCGGGAAGATACTTAGGGACAGAATAACATATATTTTCATGTACCTATGTTTCTTCATTTTGTGTGACTTTACACCCAGTTTTTTGTGGAACGGGCGCTGTATATCATGGTAAAATGGATATCAATTGCTAAAATTCTGCAGTTTAAAGTACAACACTGTGCAATTTTATGGCTACTTAGATTACCATTAGAAAAAAACAAAGTCTGAGAATAGATACTTCATCCGCACAGTTGGCTGGCAGAATGTGGGCATTTCTGTTTCGACATAGTTACAAAATGCAGCGTTTAGATCATTTTCGTGAATTATAAAGATAACTCAGTCAACAGAATGGAGAAAAACTTTCAGAAACATTCAAATTTACCATCGGGAACAATTATTATCTGTGAAATAAATGCCCTGAGTTCGTCTTTTGTTAAGGCAGAGAATTTGTTTTCTGCACTTATTTAGAAATTTGTTTTCTTCTTGATGATATAAATATAATGGAAGTCGATTTATCAAAAGTATTTCATTAAATATGAAATTCTCATTCAAATATTTTCCTGTACTACAGATACTTTTCAACAGCAAACACTAGACAATGAATTAGGGGCAGTACATTTCACCAGATAACCTGGACTTTTAATTTTATTTTACTCCCACCTTTGTCACAGGAGGATTATCTCTCTCTCTCTCTCTCTCTCTCTCTCTCTCTCTCTCTCTCTCTCTCTCTCTCTCTCTCTTCTGACTTCTAAGTTAGGGTTTCGACTAATTAAAGCTTCAGATGAAGAAATAACATCTAAAACAAAATATTTTATCACCAAAAAAAAAATGAGCACGGTTCATTGTTCGAATAAAAAAATCACAAATGTGGAATAAAATCAGATAAACTATAATCAAGGAGCACGGTTCATTGTTCGAATAAAAAAATCACAAATGTGGAATAAAATCAGATAAACTATAATCAAGGAGCACGAATGCACCAACTTATTGAAGTTCGGTGTGACAACCGTTGAATTTACTGGTGTAAAAGTGTAGTAAAATGTCTATGAATGGTATATGTCTACCAACTGCACTTATTAATGAAGTATGCTTGCATATGAATCAAGTTTTAGTCCCGTGTATGTGTTTTTATTCTACTGTATTACTAAATATTCGGATGAGAAATTAAAAAGACATTAGAAATGAGTAAAGACTTTGTTAATATAATACCTGACATTTTATGACGAACAAAGAGATTCATTAGAAGTAATTTTTTCACACTAGAAGGAATGTTTATCGAACTTCTGTACTTTGACAAGGTAGCAACCACTTATTTATAAATAAAATAAAATATGTTTAGTATTGTTTACCCTTAGGGTTTAGTTTTCTGTAGGATGACTCTATTAAAAATGATGGTTCCTGTAAGGAGTGGCTGCTCATTGGAAAATCTCAAGAAAGCAAAATGTAAAAATCTCGGTAGGTTAAACCTCACCCTGTACAGACTCGCAGCAATACATTCGTTTCGTGGTGTGACTTTATAATGATCAGTTACGAAATTTGGATTCACTTCAGTCACGGCCTTACTCGATGCTTCAGTTGTAATGGGATTGCGGACGTGCTGTCGTTGGTTCGTCTTTGCTTGTACCTTAGTTCTTGTTTTGCGTACTTCCGTTTCTCGCCGCAGTATTGATCTCGTATCTCTGCTTGTTCTATAGTGAATGGTCTGAAACTTCAACAATGTTGCCGGTTTACGGTTATCTTCCAGATTTCGAAACGAATTTGACGAAGATTCTTTAAGCAGCCGAATTCGAAATGAAATAACTGAAATGGCAGTAATACTATCTTGTTTTGGAAACATTTTATGAAATATTAAGAATTTATTGCTCAAGCCACATGAGGTATTAGACGAATCGCAACCATAACAAGCACACTTTTCTCCCTTATTGTGCTCCTTTATTTTTTGACGGAGTCTTTCAAACGTGGCATGGATACAAACTTCAGGATTGAAGAATCAAGTATCAAATAAAAAAATTGAGATAGAAAGCTTCTTTACTTTTTTTAGCGCTCCAAATGATACTCATTCGCTACGGCAGCGGACAGGAGCCGCCATCTTAAGCCTAACTGTCTACTTTCGTTAAGTTCCTTTCACGGCACAACCTGCTTACCCAGCATCTGCGCGGGAAAATTATGACGAAACTTCCGGTGACGTCCGAACTCCGTGGCTGACGGTTCGTGACAAAAAATCGTTACTCTTGTCGTGCTGTTTCGAGGGCTACATTTCTGGGAACGATGACCGTGCATCATGGCGAACGGCGTCGGTTTAAGGTACCCAGACTTTTAGTACTTTATGCTTCTGTGTGTGCTCCATTTTGTCTGATTTAACTGCATCCAAATTACAACAAAATTAAATACATAAAGTACTCTAAAAGTGCACTTTTTTTCTGAAGTTGAAATACCTAATCATCTTTTAATCCTCTGAGATTTTAGGGGAAAATTCGAAGGACCAAGTGATATCACCTCCCCATGTGATACCACTTCGTCCTTCGTTCTTTGCTGTTGATTTCTTATTTTTAAATAAATTTGTACATGTTTTTAAGTATATAATATTTATTGTTTCCCAATAGCTTGGGAGAGGTTTTCCCCGGGGTAACTTTATTTGCATCTACATCATTATGGGCCACCTCTATAAAGAATTGCTAACTACAGCGGTAGCTGCTAATATTAAACCCAATTTCAAAGTGGATTTAAAATACTTGAATCGGCCATAAATGTTAGGTTTTAACCACCGAAATGATGTCCAATAACAAGCATATAATGTAGTTGTTCATAAAACGTGTGCTCCAGTGAACTTCCAGCAGCGTCACGGTTTTCAAAATTTCCCCGAATTTATGAATAGTCATGGAGGCATTGATTTTATAGCTGGTGAGTTTAACATCCATCTTCCTTATCAAGGTCAGCCAAATGGGAATAAAGTTATTTCTTCTAAGTCCTTAGAAGATATTCTTACTCAGAGAAATCTCTTGTAGGGCAATTTGTTGTCTCTAATCAGAACGGTATTACGAGAATAGCATCTCAAGGACACACTAGACCGGATTATGTCTTTGTACACAGCTAAATCCCTCGAAATAACATTACTATAACCAAATAATTTTTAGACACTAATAACATTCATATATCTTACCACTATTGCTAAATTAGCACGGAGAACAAGGGGTGTTCAATCTTGTGCTCAGATTGAATTTTAGGAAATAAATAATGATATTTTTTCAAATAAAGACAGCCTAAAGATTAAAAAGGCGAAATTAAAAAGTGCACCCCAAATACATTACTGTAAACACCTGAGAAAGAGTTGAAACTGACATAAAAGAAATAGCACAAATATTAAGTAAAAGTCAAATACAAAAACAATAATTGAAATAAGTACAAGACAATATTTGCTGATATCATAAGAGGAATTTACCAACGATCCATTTTAAAACATCCTATTAATAGATTGGGAATCAAAACTGGAAGATTATAGAAAGCGAACTCAAAGACAGAGCACACATACAGTTTGAAAAAAAATAGAATAGAAACCGATATTAATAAAGGAATAAAAGGAATAACAAAATGAACGCAACAAATAATAATAAAACCCAATGTCACCTGCCGAAAAACAGTTGTTGTTTACAATTATATGATATAATTGTCCGTAGATCAAAAACAGCATTTGACATTATAAATAGAGACTTCCTACTTAATTGTATTGGAAGAATACAACATCGATGGAAAAATAATTATAATTAATTTACTCAAAACCCTATATCAAATTTCGCAATATGAATTAGTTTTTCAAAATAATTTTAGCAAAAAAATAATAACTAGAAGGAAAATCTGCAAGATTGCCCCTCCCCCCCCCCCCACCGTGTATAGCATGTGCGTATTGAATATAATGGACATGGACAGCAATATATGGGAATTCCTTATTCAGGGAAACGAAGCCGGGCAACTAAACACCTAGCTTAAGCAGACGATATAAAGGCTTTTGCAAAAAAAGAAGCAGATGTCAATCAAATGCTCAATTTACATATATAACAACTAAAGTGAAATGTCAAGGGCTATGCTCAATTACGGGAAGAGAAGAACTTTTACGTAGAGTAAATGGAACAGCCAAAACTATCCGATCAGTGAGATTAATGATTCCATGAAAATGCTGAGAATAAACTTTGAACTACATGGGCTGAATTCACAAACATAGTGAGAGGATAGGCTCAAAGTCATGGATAAATACACAAAACCATTCAAAAATCAAGAATTATCTCTATATGCTAAAGCACAGATAGTAACTGTAGTTAATTTTTTCAAAATTTATATATGTCTTCAACACAACAATACCACCTAAAATGATTAAAATACAGAGGAAAGTTTTCCAATTCATACATAGAGGGAAAACAGAAGACATCAGGAAAATTACCATGAAAAATGACATTAAAAAACAACAACTCTAGTACACAGAAAAGCATTTAAAAACATTACATAACTTCATAAATAAAGATAATCATCATTTTATTAGATACCTTTCGAAAGATATTATACTCAAGTAACAGAGAGAGCAGAAATCAACCCCAAGGATTTTTTTCCTGAATCTCAGGTAGTAACAGTTTTATTAAGAAATATAGTACCAGAAGACGCAGGAAAAAATTATACAAACTCAAAAACACAAATGCAAAGTATATCCAACTAAAATGCTTAACAAACAAGAAGGTGGCACTTGGCACAACATTAAAAGTTTAAAAATAAAAGTTAAAATGTGGCACTTAAATTATAAAATAGCCCATGATAAAAATGTGAAATTCACAGAAATATCCAAAAACGTCCGGTGCATTCTTACCATCGACCTTACACATACAGGTAGACTGCGAATGTCGTCACAATTAATGGCTCCAACATCAGTAAGAGAAATGTCACGTGATCTTAGTCAAAATATGTTAAAAGAAAATTCTGCAACGTGTAACCAGTGAGAAAGAAATTAAATTATTCAGCAGATTCTGTGCCTCTGTGGTAATTACTTGATTCCAATCTGCAGCAAATTTTAATGACGTATTAGTATGGGCCACCATTGTACTTGAGTTTTCCATATTTGTAGTAATGACTGTCATACAAGTGAGGAAATAATCAATATTGAGGTTTAATTCCCAATGAGTAAAAAACGTGTGCCTTTTAAAGTAATAATATCGTCATTCGCGTTAATAAATAAAAATATGTGTTGTAAATTTTTCACAAATTTTCATCGCAAATTCTAATCATGTCCTGTAATAAAGTCTACCTACACATATACGTACAGATTTTACAAGCGTAAAGTTATTCTGAGTACGACAACGACATTTCCTTATAGTTTACGTTATCTTTAACTAAATACTTCTAAATTTTTTACATTATTATATACTGTAGCTCTGTATAATAAATTATTAATGAGAACACCACTTTACATAAAGTGCAAACGTAGCCAGTTCATACAAGAATACACTAAAAAATGACATCCTTCATCTTAATGAAAATATCCTTAGGTTTATTATTCCTAAAAAACCCACTTGTTACGTACATGATTTACTAATTGGGGCTATTTAAAAGTAGACTGTTAGGTCATAAGAAAGCAAGCGGCCACTGCTGCCTAATGTCACGTGATCTGGGCACTCTAATGTTGGGGCTACGGCGGCTCTGTGGCACCCACTGCCAGTGCGCTGTCTATTACTATATACACAATCTATGGTCGAAGATTCTTACATAAATAATATTGCTTAGCTTTCATTCTCACTCTGGATTACTAGGAACTGTCTAACTTTAGTTTGGGGGTGTCTTTGATGTGATGCGTAGGATTTGTTTCCTTTGTTTACTTTAGGGGGTTTGATTGGGGTGATTTTCGCTAATTCTTCACTCGATATTGTTCTTCATGCTACTTATTATGTGGTTGCTCATATTTGGGGTGTAAATCACTTCTTGCAGTTTCTGTTATTTCCTTTTACGTGCTTCCACAATAGCTTGACGTTTAGGGGAAAACACAGAGAGAGAGAGAGAGAGAGAGAGAGAGAGATTTATGATGAACACTTTGAGAAAGGCTAGCAGATCAGAGACTTGTATGAGAGAATCTTAAATTCCTAAACGTTTAAGAAGTTTCTAATGTGTTCAATTACGGAGACGGTGCTGAAAGTTTTTAGCAGCTGCTGAACACTTTGTCTGCTGACAATGAGCCAGCTGCAGTTTGAAAGCAAGTGTTCAGAACGTTAGATGTCAGGTCACATGTAGAGGATTTTAGGAAGGGAGTGTCTGGCCCCAGGTCTTAAACCACCCTTAGAAATAGGAAGCTGCGAGATTTGGGCTAGAATGCTCCAAATCTTCTCCTTTCTACCCCGCTTCCGTGTCACTCTCCTATCAGGCTCTCTATCCCAAATCTCCTAGATTCCTATTTCTATTTTTTTATGGCCCCTGGTAATAAATAAGGTCGTCTTCCTTCCCCTTTCTACCTCGCTTCCGTGTCACTTTCCTATCGTGCACTCTAGCTCAAGTCTCTTAGCGTCCTATTCCTTCTATTTTTTTTTTTTTTGATTGAAGGTTTAACGACCACCGTGAGCAACTCAATGGGCTATAAGCAGTCGCCCGTCCCTAATTTAGGGTCACTGGTTCGAGGGAAGGGAGAGAGCGAGTGCCGTAAGACAAACACAACATTCATGCCTCACCGGGATTCGAACCCCGACCCCTTCGGACGAATGATCAGAGCCCATCCCTTAGACCACTGCGCTCCCGGGGCGGCTCCTATTCCTTCCAATTTTTTAGGGTTCTTTCAGATCTGAGTTCAGGCACTCTCTTCCTAAAATCCTCTACATGGGATTTGGGATCTGTTTGAAGTGATTGTGAAAAATGTAATCATTACGGCTTTGTGCAATTTTTATTTAAAGAAGACTAAGCAGTTGAATGATAAATTATTTACAGTTACAGTTCTTTTGTTTTCGAGCTACGAACCTATTTCTTCTTTGATTATTTCTGCTATGGGATCATTACCATAGATTATCACATAACTGTTTTTATTAGAACGTTTGTCCTTCTCTAGATTTGATATAACGCAATAAAATTAATTGAATGGAATTTACAGAATCTGGTAGTCGATATTTTTTATGTACATCATAATTTAATGTTGTCGGTAGAATTATTAGGTTTTCTAAATATTTCCTCCTCGAATGTCTTGTTGTAATACAACTTTTCTGCACAATCTCTTTTACGAATTGATCTCAGCTGTATTCTGTTCTAATCCAATGCCCTGTCGAATGGTCCTTATCAGTCTTAAGATGTTCTTCGCATATTATGCGTGGTGCGTTACGCACATAATATTTTATAACTGCCATAGTAAATTATAACCGTTGTCCTATGCGCCTTCAACATTCGAAACCATGGAAAGTATATATTTTCGCAGTTTATTACATGTAAAAGGTACATATTTTAAGTACTTTTGAGGAAATGGAATTTAAAACATGCCTGATTGCGATTCACTATTCCGCTAGAACTGATTGTTTTGAAAGATACTTCGTTTGCTTTTCTTGAAGTTGGTGATAATTGTGCTTTTAAGTGGAAAATGCTGTGAAAGAATCATTGATGAAGACCTCCGGAATTCTACGAATTTGTTCATAGGTGGCTAAAAATCTGTCTCTAATTTAGATTCATGACCACTTGGAAGTCTTAAAGAATAAAACATTGTATGTGAAAAAGAATTATGAGGACAAGTTGCGTTCCGCTGTAAAGTAACCACGGAGGAGCTTACCTGTAACTTGTAATAAATTAAAACTGAATTAAATTTACTCGATATTTAATATGTTGCGCAATCATTACACCTTTCCACATGTGGAATAGGTATGCGCTTTCCTACAGCGATAGACCATGCTTCGGCAGCGGTCATAGTGCATGCGGTTGAGTTTCGTCCACTTGCGATCTCAATACTGGGCTCTGAGCACCTCATGTTATACTGTGATCACCCGTGTGTTTAAAAAGAGGGAGTATGAGCTTATCAAAATTTTATTTATATTATGAAACAATATTCTTCAGAAAACGTAACGAACAGTTATTCTTTTAATTTGTTTTCATTTCATACCTCACCTGCAGCAAAGGTGAAGAAGGTTCATAACATAGGATAAGAATTTAGTACAACAATATCCAAACACAGTTAGTTTCTTAGTTAAAGTACTTTATCTAAATAAAAATTTCAGATACAAGTTTTTATCTCTCTTGTCAAATTAGCCTTTCTGTGTGTGCTTGTGTGTGAAATATTAAGTTTCACGAGTCTAGAAGGATATCTTGCTTTTAATTCAAAATCTGTGTCTCCTAGGTATCACAACGATGAGAAAACAAGCTGTCAAAGCACGATGAATATCACGACCAATAAAACGAAGGTGTCGGTTACTAAAAATGACATTTAGTTACAATTTAAAAGATGTACACCACACCAAGAGGTTAAAAAATCAGTGACAAGATCTTTCGGGGCTTCTAAAGCACCCATCTTCAGGTCGAGAGACACAGAATGAAACGCGCACATGAACATTTACATACCAGTTGAAAGTAGACCAGCATGCCCTGCCAGGGAGTTAGTAACGTGTTGCCAACGGATAATCTGTAAACATGTATAAAACATATTAATAATAATTGAAGAAAGTGAAACTTTCGCGTTTTACACAACATTAGTGATGTCGTTGAACTCGTTCATTAAGTTCAGCCAGGTTTCGGGGACGAGCACAGGGGGCTCATCATTACAGCAGATTTAGGCGAATTTGTAGAAACATGAGCTTTCTGCAAATAATAAAGCATTGCTTTTTGGAGCTGTCGGAATAATTGTTGTTTGTGCCCAATTAGGGTTATATTCACCTTCAAGAACAGTCCTACTTAAAGCAGTTGACAGTAATCAGTCACGAAACTGCATTCCGTGACTATCTTGCATCCAGGCAGCTAGATTTCTTTGGGAGTGGCATTAAACTACTCGTCACTAGCTGGAAAAGGTGTGTAGCTGCTGAAGGCGCCTATTTTGAATAAGACAAGGTTGTGGGCTATTAGGCATTCCTCTTTCATATTTATTCTCCAAATCGGCCATTATTTTCCGAGTGACCTAGGGCTATACGATATAACTACTGGGTATAAGATGATATAAAGTATAATTACATAGTTACAATACAAATAAAAATATTATTTTATACTATAAGCAGAAAGTTTCATATTATTAGGCCTAAGTCTTTCTTTTTAGACTTCATTTCGGCAAACTTATCAACCAAAGCATCGAGGTCCATTCTCTTGGCATATATTGAGTTGGGCAAAAAGCAATGTCCGATGAAGAGTTATCCGTAGTAGAAGCTCAGGTCCGAGCGCTCATTGGCCACTGAGACTGCGCAGAACGCTGACATGCCATCATCAGATCATTGTTTTCTTTAGTTACACAGACCACTAGATAAGTGTCTTGATTAGGTTAACCATTCTCCCAGGGTTGGTGAGTATTGGAGGCTGCTGATGCTCTTGATCGGCGTCCAAACGTTTCGTTGCAACCCGCGAATAAGGCTGGTGGTGTCGTGGATACCGTGGTTCTCCCAAACCAGGTGCTTTGCGTTCTTTTTATGGTCCTGTTGTTTCGGTTGCTTCGAAAGATCTATTTTTCTTAACCTCTCCCTCCCTTTCTCTTTTTCTTTGATATCAAGTTCACCATTTCACTTCTCTTATTTTCTAATTTCCATATGGCAGATATTGAGTTGGGGTTAGACACTCTCTTACTAAAACTACTTACCATTAAGTCAGTGACGCCAACAATATAAAAAAAAATTCCCACATATTTTACTTAGATTACCATTTTTACCACGAAATTTCCCCACGTGTGACAATTTATCTGGCAGTTTTGTGTGAGTACCATCATGATAAAAATGTAGACTACTGTTTCAAGGATATAAAAGTATTGGACATCTTTTAACGAGCTTCAGTTGTGAATACGCATCCGGTTACATAATCAATACTATTTTCAAGACTATTTAGAACGTGCGTAAACAACTTCATAGGCAGCTTCATAAATAATTTTGCTACAAAATCAAATTGCTCCGTAATAAGATAAAACACGCAAGAAACAGAACCAGCAGCAGGATTTACTAACAGTTAATTTGAACTCCTCGTGTATTTTGAACTGGGAGGTATAAAACATATAAATCAATATAAATAAAGTTTAGTAAAACAAACATTAAGAAAAAAATTTCATTTTGCACACGTTGGTTTAAACTATGTTTTAGGTTCAAAAGGAGAATTCAGTGTGAACAGATACACAGTTAAAATAAAATGTTCACAAAGGAAAAGTTCGTATTAACAGACCCTTAAAATTTCTGGTTTGCATTAAAATTATTTACACTTGGCTTTACATTTGATAGCTGTTACAGATTTCATGTGTTAATGCAAAACTTCCAGTTCACAACAAATTTTAAACAAATACCTATCAGTAAAAATACGTGCCGCTGAAAGAAAGATATGCTATTAAAAATATTAAATAAGAAAGCGCTGCTGGTTAGGAGCATAAATTAATTTGATACCTGTGGTGAGACTACAGGTTAAAAAAATTTTAATTTTCTTTAGAATTTTCAAAATCACTAAATTTAAGTAAATTAACTAATAGTGGAATGTGGCAAAACTTGAAATATGTTGCAGTTCAACCCCTTCGTCTAAATGCCTTTTTAATTTCGGGTTTAACGGGTACGGTGTAAGCAACTCTGTGGACTACAAATATAGACAGTCTCTCGTCCTTAATATGGGACTACTGGTCACAGGCATGGGGCACCGCTTGCACCGTAAGACAAACACACCATCCATGTCTTATGCAACCCTCGAGATGGGAGCTGGTCGGACGTATGGCCTGAAGCAACTGCTTAGACTACTATAACACCAAGGCGGCCATAAAAGCTGGACCAAGTCACTGTCACATTATACAGCGAATCGTTGCTCAATTTTTTTCTCCATTTTTTCTTTACTGCAATCACAACTGAAAAAATGCTTTTAGCTTCAGCATCAGAATGAGGCATCGAAAGGATGAGCTTTGAAAATAAGCGTAAGCTGGGAAACTTGATTTTATCATTAAAGCCGTAGCTGGTATGTGAAATCAAAATGTTTTTCACTTGCTTTTTTTCCCTGCAACATTCCTTTATTATTTAGTTTTTTGAATTTAAGCTAAACATTTCCCTACATTTTGGGATCAACTTTCTGAATTTACCTTTTCGCAATATTTTTCAATAAATCCCTACAGGTTTGGCATCACCGCATTCAATATGTTACTCTTTTTCAGCAAATTCATGAAAGAATCTTACCTGAGAGGAGTCAACACGCGTTATTAATCTGCGACGGATCAGAGGCAACGTTTTTTCTATCTTTCAGTAAGCCAGGACGCGCGTTGCTAACGAGTTGTTCGTCCGAAATATGAAAAGCAGACGTGCTGTGCTGGTAAACCTCAAGAACATAAAATAATAATTGTAATTAATTGTTTCAATAAATAAGTGACAGCAGTGGCATTTAGTTATATTTGAACTAAGTGTCTTACCATTAACATAATGCTCCACTGAATATACAGGTGTTTCATTGACACCTTATTCCATTGTGCTTTGTAACTTCAGATTTTTTGTTTACAACTTTGCTTCGGATAGTCCGATTGGAAGAAATCTGTTAGCCCTGAACTTCATGTCATTTGACAGCTTTTTGATTTACCAGATTATTTACTTGACACCCTAGAAATTTTCACATAATTGCACTCCTTCTTGTAACTATATTCGATTCAGCCATGTCATTCTGGGCGGTTTCTAGCTCTATTGAAGCGTACACAGGGAAGGAAAAAACAATTCTTTCCATTGAACACCAAAAAGTCCTGCTCCATAATTCGCATTAATATGTAACGTAGAATATCGTTTTCTAAAGAAAAAGAAAAAAGAAAAACTAAAGGACAAAAAGGATAATATTTTAGCACAAAATTAAAATTAAAATTAGTAACGTACCAGCAATCAACATCGGCATATCCCCACTCCTGAATGCATCTAGGGTTGATGCCAAACGAATTAATAGGATAAATTAAATAGCTAACAGTTAGAAAGGAAACCCAGTTCAAAATTAAATGAAACACATTCAGTAATTCATATATCACTTTGGCTGAGAGGTGTAAGTACATTTTCTACCTTGTTTCTGTTAGATGCCTTTAAAATTGGAAGGAATACCCTCTGAACAAAGTTTTATCATATTAAAGTTGAACTAAAAAAACACAATTAAACAGATTTTATATTTATATAAAAAATTCAGTTAAATACTGACACCTAGATTTTATATTAAACACATGGAAGAGCGGACCCGTTAATGTTGAAATTAATACGAAATTAAAGAGCATTAGATATGCTAGTCACTTTGATGAGACAATGTGACTAATATATCTATTACTTCAGAAAGGTCTGCTCCGACGTAATTGTAAATATCCAATTGGGTCACAAAACTCATATATTGCATTTAAACTAGTTCAACAAGAAGCGCAGGTTAAAGACAAACGAAGGAAAATTGAATACATAAATAGTGCAGGAGGTTTTTATCACCATTTTTCTCAATCCGTAAGACGACGGCCAAATGAGAGACGTGAATCTGGTGGTTCATCGTATTTAGTTATTATAAAAGAATACCTTTATATTAAAGATGTACATTTTTAACTTTCATATAAAACGTTTTAGACTACTTATATCACCCGGTGTCCAATCCAACAAAAAAGATGACACCAAATTTTTGGTTGCAATGAGCACTCTTTTGAATCATTTCCGCCGTGAAAAATTTACCAAAGTTATATAAAATCAATGCAACCAATTAGAAAAGAGTTCATCCGGATTTATACAATCGCTAAAATATCGGGTAATAGGAACAGCTACTTATTTCCAACAGCCGATAAAAAGAATGTTACTGAAATTATTAAATGGAGCACATATGTTTCTCATAGCATATGTGAGCCAAAGAAATTTTCAAATCGTTCAGTTAACAGAAGAAACACAGAAGGAAACAGGATAGAAGTCTACGCCCTTTCGCCGAAAATTTTTCCTAATGGAAAAGCTCAAAATAGGTGAAAAGTATTCCTTATGGCAAAAGCTACGCTTAATAAAAAGGACTTTTCAATTACGTCTTTCTGAAGCAGAGGGAGAGAGCGAGAAAAATATTTCGATTTTTAACCCCTCTAGCGGAAAGGTTGTGTGTTATTTAAAGGGTATAATGCTCCCCATCTTTATTCTATTGAATTACATACAGTACAAAAAAAAAATTCTCACTAGGGATTTTAGAATTGGATATACACATTGAAACAGAAGTACATGAAATCTCCTAGCGGCAGAACCGTGTACTACAAAACTGTACAATTTTAAACCTAAAGTGTTTCACAAAGCAATTGTTATTCGTTGTATAAATATTTTTTTAAACAGAGCATTTAGAAGCAGATATATTGAGAAAAACCGATTGAACTTAGCCGGCGAGATTGCCCGCCCTCAATCACATAGAACACCTGTGGGACTATTTAGATCGATAGGTTCGATGTGCCGCCCCAAACCAAGTCATCTCTGAGACCTCCGTCCTCTGCTGCAGTTTGAATAGGCACATGTGCCTCGGGCAACCTTCCAGGGCCCCATTGGGTCCATGCCACGCTGTCTCGCCTTTGTCATCCTGGCCAAGTGTGGTTATTCCTATTATTTGGTAGGTGGTCATATTATTCTGATACGACCGTGTAAGGTAAACAAACAGCTGGTCCTAAGAATAATATCGAAGTATTTTTTTCGAGTTCCTTCACATTCCAGCTAATAACAACTTAGCACATCTAATTCATGATTTACCGGTAAATATATATTTCCCGAATTATCCCAAATATATATTTCCTGAGTTGCCACAAATGTATATTCCCGAATTACTACAAATATATATTTCCCGAATTACCACAAATATATACTTGCCGAATTGCCACAAAGGGCATAAATCTAGGGTATTCTCAACACGATTTCAGAAATAAAACAAAGGAAATAATAAAGATTGTAGTCCACTTGCATACATGACAAGAACATGTTAGATATCGAATGAACCTTGGGACCCATTCCCCCATTCCTACTAGAAAGATCAACAAAACAAATGAATGTTGTTTTCCATTTAGGATCGGTTTTAAAAGACCCTGCTGCCGGGGATGCATTTGGAAGCATTGGACTAGGGCCTGGATGGATTCCAAGTATTATACAACCCGTCAGAAGTTCAAACATGTCGCGAATTTGCTACAAAAGGTTTCAATGAAATTATACGTAGCATCTGATAGATAGACCTTTTCTGTTTTATAAGTGAATTACATGTGTTTCATGCATAAGTTTAGTCTTTTGATAAAACAGTTTAACCTTGACTTCCGAAAACAGCATACGTTAACACTGTTTCCAATGATTTTATTTCCATATCACCGAAATAAATTAACCCTTCCGGGAAAAACGAAAAAAGGGACAACGCAATTGATTTCTTTTCAGTCTGCTGCCCTGTTCGGTTTCTTAACTTTTTCCAACACAAATAACTTAAATAGTTTGCTAGGAAAACACTTGGTACCCTGAATACCTTGTTAACCAACTGCGGCCGTGCAACACTGATC
Source organism: Macrothele yani (assembly GCA_039090855.1). Classification (NCBI taxonomy): domain Eukaryota; kingdom Metazoa; phylum Arthropoda; class Arachnida; order Araneae; family Macrothelidae; genus Macrothele; species Macrothele yani. The sequence goes on from CM077016.1 coordinate 15,119,054, forward strand.
AAAGGAAAAAAATCAACGATTTAGAAGATAAAAGCAGTTCATCTTTATGTGAAAAAACACTGGATAATTTTATCGTGGAAAACCTAACAACACAAGGAAGAATTGCTTTTAGAAGGAAATAATTAAAGTGGGTAATCACATTTTAAAATGATGAGTTCAGATATTTCTGAGTAGCAATAATGAGAACATCATTCAGGAAATGTTGCTAAATATCTGAGAAAATAAGCAACAGTTGTTTAAGTTGAATAAACGTCGTTAAATCAAATTAATTCTTTCATTAGTCCTTTTTGTAAATCGCTCGATTAAAAAAAATACATGTGTTCAGTGAAATAAATTAACACAAAAAATTTTGTTCTTTGTGACACTGGGCAACATTTTATTTGTACGCATATAATTAGTACAGGGTATGCTGTACAATAAACTTATAAAGAGATGAAAGAAAAACAAAGCAAGACAAAACAACACTATTAACAAAAGGGGAAAATAGTTGCTGTCGAAGAAAGAGGGGCACTAGTCCCCTCTCCAAACAACTATATAGTGAAAAAAACCCTAAAAGCTGAGAGTTTCATTTTACTTTCAAAGAGGCGATCATGATATGGTTCTTAAGTCCGTCTGAAAAATGGTTCCTCTTTAATGCCGTATGCAAAAAAAATGCATGGTCTCCATTTATTACTGAAGTCCTTCCCTTAATATTTTAGTGTATAAATACCTCCTACTATTGACATTTATTTTTATTGACCAAACTGCTGTTCTGCAAATCTCTTCTTCAGCCCTCTCCATGAATAACCTTACTCGTATTTCTTTCAATCCAGATCTGATCCGATATTTCTACTGCGATTATGCAAACGACTGAGGTCCTTCCTCTAGAAATTGGGGCCAACATTATGATTTGCGACGCTACCGGGGTATAGAATCCTACCCAAGATGGAATGGCTTTCCACGCTTTATTCCCAAATTCGCAGGAATCACATTTTGCAGTTCCGTAGTGATCATGTATACGGTGCAAGGACAAGGGTCTGTAGTTCATCAGCCGAGAACAGGTCCCTCCAAAATGATACCTACTTGCTGGAACAAAGTGCACTTTCCATAGCGCTTGCGAATTATTGCTTCCATGAGTGTATTCAACATTCTTGTACAATTAAGATGTTGAAGTTACTTTCGGTTTTTACAATTTACTGAAAGCCTATGACAGAATTTCAGACAATATGCATTTCAGTGGATATTTACTTTTGAAGTAAGGCGTCTTTTCTGAAATTGAAACAAAATGATTTAATTTATTATTCCGTTTGCTTAAATCCTATTTTAGGAAAGAAAAAAATTCTACCGATGTTTTATCGTTCCTGAAGGTTACTGGAATTTATATTTTGTGTTTTTGTGTTTTCTAAAATTGGGTAAGTTACACATTTTAATAATTATAGTGCACAAATAAAGCCTCACTGTTTCATTTCCGTGCTCTAGTAGGGTGATTTGAGCAGGTGAGCTTATTTTGGATGAAAGGATAAATTTTCTCAAATACGCTGTCATCAAAAGTATTCTGACACCACCTAAAACCTTCATAAGTGAAAAGAACGGTTACTCAAGAAGGTGTGCTGTGAGTGTGAAGCTACCTAACAGTGCAATTTCAGAACAAACCGTTCAGTAAAACAGCACAAACTGAGGGAACGTAAGAAAAAAGACATGGTAAGAAATGTTAAGAAATTTTGTTCTTTTTCTGCCGTTTCTATCGCGGCTGACGTAGGAAATGCTTCTAATGGCTTGGTGAGTACCATAGCTGTCCGCAGAAAGTTGCGCAGTGAGGGTTATTATGGTAGAGCAGCGGCACGCAAGCCACACATCACTACAGTGCATGCAAAGCGGCGTTTCGAGCTGTGTGTCTCACATCGCTTCAGGACTATTGGCAATTGGAAAGCTGTTCTTTAGAGTGATTTGTCATGCTTTTCATTCATCCAATCTAATTGGCTTGTTTGGATTTGGCGATAGCCCGGTGAACGATTTTCGTCGGACTGGGTTCTTCCAAATTTTAAGTTCGGCGGAGGCTCCATCATGGTATGGAGATCTAATTCGTTGATGGGACTAGACCACTAAGTTTTTATACCACAAGCCATCAACTCTGAACTGTACATAGACATTATGCGCAATTCTGCGCTACTAACAATGTGGCAGTAGTGTAGAAATGACCGTTGTCACTTCCAACACGATCGAGTTGCCTGCCACGTGGCACTGCGTGTGCATGACAGGTTTCTAGAAAATGAGGTGGAATTGTTAGACTGGCCTACTCAGAGTCTTGTCTTAATCTCATAGGACACATCTTGGATAAACTGCAACGACGGATACGAAATTGACCTCAACGACCGTTTTCGCTCTCGACTCTGGCAGCAGATTTTCAGGACGAATGGCGAACTATTCCTGTCGAGGTCTACGGAAAATTTGTTAATATTATGCCTCGATGTGTTACCGCTGTCATTCTAGGAAAAGTGGACCGACTAACTACTAATTGCGATAATAAAGTCATTTGTCCCAAAACATTGTGGTATAGTACTTTTGATAATATAGTGGGTATCAGTGAGAGGTAAATGCCTTTGGTACTGTTATGTATGTCCATCATTTTTTGTAGAACCGTACATATGTCCTTCCGTCCATCTTTGTGAATTGTGCTTTGTGGAAATATCATTTATCGAGTTATCTAAAATCGCTAGTACATTTCTTTTTGTGTACATTTGTAGTTTATCTTGAGTTATTGTGCCAGATGAAAGTTGTACTTTTGATGATTTTGACTTCAATGAGCTTTTATACTCATTCTGTTAGTGACATCTCGTGATGAACGATTCGTTTAATACCAATGACTTTTTCTCGCGAGAGGTTGAAGGTTTGCTCTCACCTCTTCGAATGATCATTCAATCTAACATTGCTGCGACACACACAAAGGTGAAAGACCTTCAACATGTTTTGTATCCGAATGATTTTGGAAACGAATTTCTAATAAGTAATGTCAATAATAAAAGAGCGTCAACCACAATATCTGTAAGCAGCAACAGGAGCCGTATAGGAAATAATTGTGAAACTTAAGAATGGGAATGCAACGTGAATGCCATTCATTTTAATAAGGCAATCGCGACGATCGGGCATTCTGCGTGAATTGTGAAAAGTTCAACAATGCTCCTGCCTTTTCAAACGCTTGTCGAATTGGGCTACAATCTTAAGAGCGCTTCGGATCACGTGGTTTTTGTTTAGTAAGTTTAGTGAGACAACCAGCAGTGTAAAGTGAATAAGCATTCATAAGAATAATAATTCGTGAATGATGAATTAACTCCCAGGAGTGAATGATTTATGCCATCATCCGATTAACACTTTAAACGGCCGAAGAACCGGAACCAAATGGTTCCCCAAATTTTCTGGACTTCCATGCGCTTTCTAAATAAAACTGCTCACGCAGCAACTGGGTTTATGAAACCAAAGGCGGCAAAACAATATTCTTTTTCGCAGTGGAGCTCTGAAATCCGTACTACAACCTGCCATTTATTGTAAGCGTTTCCCTGTGGTCCTTTATTCTCTGCTCCATTACCAAAACATGATGGGAACTAGCTAGTTCCCCTGGCGCGGGCATCATACTGTTATGTAGAAAAACATGACTCTAACACCTTCTTCCTTTCTTAGGTTCATAGCCATTGTTATAACCTTTTTAGCTGGTAATCAGTCATAAAGGATTAATGCCAATCACTCCCCTAAATGGCCACTTTGAAAGACAAAGCTAAGGGGAAAACAAAACTTTCTGATGCCAAGGTTCACTCATTCCATCCTTATTCGGCCCACTTCTCAGACAGCAATTTTATTTGTTCAAGCTGATTTCAGTTCATTTTGCTAACCACGAGTTAATTCATTCCAGCCAGTTAATGAGTTCAGAAAGCTTTTAATTTGGACAAACTAAGGAAGGTTACGAAATTTCACTCGTTTTACATTTCCAGTTTTTAGCATGTCTTTTGTATAAAAAGATCGTGCTTATGTTATCGGTTTGTCCGTCCGTCCGTCTGTACCCACGATATCTCTGCAACTATTAGTCCGATTTGAAAAATTGTTTTTGCATTAGGAAGCTTGAAATTAATGAATAATGCTGCTTTATTTTGTTTTGTTTTTTACGATGTACAGTTTCGCCTCTAGGGGGCGTAAATGCAGATGATGCCGAATTCAAAAATACGTTTTATTCCACATATTTGCTTCTAAACATCCGATTAAAAAAAATCATTTTTCTTTCGATTCCATTTATATCGAAGAGTATTTTATATATAGTTACTTTTTCAAATTACGCATATAATTTCCGCTAGGGGGCGTAAAAGTAAATTACATTTTTCCCGATAACTCTTCTTCTAAAACTCCGATTTGAAAAAACATTTCTTCAGCGGATGCACATTTTGGTGGAAAATCTTTTGCATATAATTTCAAATTTTTGGTAAAGAATACTTTAGCCACCAGGGGCGTAAATTTTAATTTTTGCTTCTGATGTATTTGCCATAAAATATGATAATCTAAAATATCGGTTAAAAAAATTCTTTCGTGGACTGATGTCACCCGCATCGATAAACATTTTCGTAATATTTTCTTCTTAAAATATCCAACAGTTTGTCCGACAGTGGGCGTAGAAGTATATCTTATTTTTGTCAATATCTCTACTTCTAGGAGTCCGATTCGAAAAATGCCTTCTTTGTTGGATAGTGTTTTCCGTGTGACATGTTTTACATGTAATTTCAAAATTTTCAAGTAATTCATAGACTTCCCGCCAGGAGGCGTAGCGGTAAATTGAGTTTCCCCCTATATCTCTGCTTCTAAATCTCCGATTTGTAAAATTCTTTCTGCGCCGGATACAGCTCCTGATTGGAAATCGTTTAAACATAATTTCTAATTTTTGTAAAAAAATAGTTTGGCTACCAGGCGGCGTAAACCTTAATTTCCTCTTCTGATGTATTTGCAGCAAAATATGAGCTTCTAAATTCTCGATTGAAAAAACACGTCGTCTCTAGACCTATACTACTCCAGTCGACAAACCTTTTAGAAACATTTTAATCTTAAAATAATGAATAGTTTCTGTCGCCCCGGTGGCGCAGTGGTCTAAGGCGTTGGCCTCTGATCATTCGTCCGTAAGGGGTCCGGGTTCGAATCCCGTCAGGCATGGATGTTTTGTTTGTTTTACGGCACTGGATCTCTCCCTTCCCTGGAACCAGTGACATTAAATTAGGGACGGACGACTGCTTATAGCCCATTGAGTTGCTCACGGTGGTCGTTAAACCTCCAATAAAAAAAAATGAATGGTTTCTACGCCTGGGCGTACATGTACATCTTATTTTTGTCAATATCTCTACTTCTAGGAGACCGATATGAACAATTCCTTCGTTGTTGGAGAGTGTTTCCAGTGTGACATGTTTTTCATATAAATTCAAAATTTTCAAGCAAATCAGAGACTTTCCGCTAGGTGGCGTGAAGGTGAATTGCTTTTCCCCTGTATCTCTGCTTCTAAATCTCCGATTTCAAAAATTCTTTCTACACCGTATACAGCTCCGGATGGGAAATCCTTTGCACATAATTTCTAATTTTTGTAAAAAACGGTTTGGCCACCAGGTGGCGTAAGTCTTAATTTCCGCTTCTGATGTATTTGCAGCAAAATATGAGCTTCTAAAATATCGACTGAAAAAAGTCCTTTGTTGAACGATACTGCTCATGTCGACAAACCTTTTAAGAACATTTTCTTCTTGAAATAATGCATGTTGTCTACGCCAGGGGCGTAGATATATATCTTATTTTTTGTCAATATATCTACTTCTAGGAGTCAGATTTGAAAAATCCCTTCTTTGTTGGATAGTGTTTCCGATGCGAAATGTGTTTCTAAAATAAATTCAAAATTTTCAAGTAAATCATAGACTTTCCGCTACGGGGCACAAGGGTAAATTGCGTTTTCTGCGTTATTTCTGCTTCTAAAACTCTGATTTGAAAAATTCTTCCTGTATCGCATACTGCACGTGTTGAAGGATAAGAACTTTCATCAAAATAATATTACTGAAAACATCAACCCTGATTTTAACTTCGTTCTTTCATTCTTTTAGCGTTTCTCTAACTAATTTCCTCTTTTAAAGGGAATTATCCAAGAATGCTTACAAATCTTTATTTCTTAAGAATGACAAATACAAATGTACTTTAAATTACTGATTTTTCCAGGCTTATGAACCTATCTGAAGAGACAGGTGCAGAAATATATACCTTAGTGAAAATTATCCTTGTGATAAAAATTTAAAGCAGATGTGTTAAAATATATGTTTTTGTTCAACTAAAACTCAGTAACAGTAGTAAACATGATACATTTTTGCTATGACCTGTAACGTACCAGGAGATGTGACGTACCTGCCAGAAGGACGCACACGACATAAAGGCAGATAGGAATCAGAATAAAACGTCCGCGTAGCTCAATTGGTAGAGTGACTTATTCCGGAATGAGGGGATCCGGGTTCAAATCCTGGCGTGGACAGAAATGACGGAGAAATTCACTTCGTTATAATGGCGCCCGAGCTATCCGGATGACCCGACCGTTCAAAATCTCGCATTGGTCTGATGTTATTTCCACACCGCGAGATAGGAAAAATAAGAGAATCCCTTCTCCATCACTTCGAAAAAAAAATAAAAAAATAAGGGGGAGATGATGTAACGTACCAGGAGATGTGACGTACCTGCCAGAAGGACGCACACGACATAAAGGCAGATAGGAATCAGAATAAAACGTCCGCGTAGCTCAATTGGTAGAGTGACTTTTTCCGGAATGAGGGGATCCGGGTTCGAATCCTGGCGTGGACAGAAATGACGGAGAAATTCACTTCGTTATAGACCGATAATTCCTGACCACAACTTTAAACCAAAATATTGAACTTTGGAAATTTTTTAATTTTATATTCTTCAAATCTGTTTTCAAGAGAAAAAAGCAATATTTTCATTTTTTTGCGAAAGGAATTTATTAAATTTTATTAAAATTTCTTCCGATAGTTTGCGTAAATGCCGTAAATTGAGGGTTTCTTTAAAAAAATACGTTTCGTTACAGACATGCACAATGGCTTTGTGTTAAGCAAAAACTTAACACAAAGCTGTTAATGCGTAAACCGGAGGGAGGTAGCGGTTTTTAAGAATTAATTGATACGAATTCCAGTACTGCGTGTCCTAGTAACGTTTGGCCTAATTAAGGTTACGAAAACCAGTCATTTCCTGTTTCAACGAGCAATGTAAATACTTCAACGTAATACTCGAGAACAGCCAATGATTCTGCTCGACAAATAAATGTGTATCGCAGATCACTACAGTAAATTTTGAAGGAAACAATATTTTCTATTTCCAAGATATGAGAACTGAAAACTGAAATTTTAATGCGACTTGCAGCACTGGATTGAAATTCCGTTCCTCAAAAGTATGCTTTACGAGTTAGATGTTCTCATGCTTTGTAAGGAAGCAAATGTTTAGTACGTAGTTAATTTCATAGCACTGTCGAACATATTCAGTTTTAGTAAATGTTTCTACTCTTCCAATAAATTTGATTGTCGTGCATTTCACAGATATTTCGGCGTATTTATTATTAAAAGCAGAAAGAGATATATGTACAATATAATCTGCATAATTTGAACACCCCTTTCCGAGGGTAATGTACCTAACCCTCCTATTATAGGCCCCAGCCTTAATGGAAACGGCTAATTGGTATGACAAAGGAGATATTTCGATTCGTGAGGGCAATGGTAAAAGTATGTAAGCAGCACTACTCCAAATTGTGGATTTCTGTCAGGTGAAAACGCAAAAATCGAATAAAATATTTTGCGCTTAATATTAACATCATGAAAGCTTACAAGATTCTTAAGAGCTTCTCTGTATTTAAGTGCACGCCGAAAGTAAAGAGTTACCTAAGGCATAAATACTCACATAAGAAACTTTCGCATTGAATACTCCAATGAATATTTTACGATCTGTGTTAGATTATAACATCATTACTGCTTCTGTTTTGTATTAATAAAAGGGATATGAACATTCGTTTTAGGAATTCTGAATGAGTATTATTAGGTTTTATTGATCGTTAAAAGAAATTATATTTTGTGAGATTTTAAACCATATACCTGTAATTTTCCACATTTACATGGAATTGTTTTTTTTTTTTTGATGACATAATATCAATCCTATGCAGAAATATTCCTTAAGGGAAGTCTGCTGCAATTTTTTTTTAATTTCGGTTGAAAATATGTTTCAATTAAAAAAAATTGCTGAGAAGAGAGAGGGCATAGTTATTGAAATACGATACTTAAGTTTTTCGTTGAAAGCTTTAGGAATTTTTACCAGAAGCGTGAAGACGTGTCACAGAATACGTATATTCATACTGGATGAACGTTCGTACGGGAGACAAAAACTACTAAAGTAGACAATCCTGTACAGCCAATTTTATAATTTTTTCAGAATATTTATAAAAAACACCAACAATTTATAATTCCTTTGCCGTTTTTATCAGGGATTTTTTTCCTGATTTGTGTCTCACTTTTTGAAGTAAGAGACAACAATCAGAAGTAAGGAAATATCTGGGAAGTTTCTTTTGATCTACTGTATTTCAGAGATTAAAAATTTACTAGAAAAACTGATGTTATTTTCAATCTTATTATGTGAGTACTCGAAAGTGTGTGAGGCAAAAAATTTACAAAAGAAATAACCCATGTATTGCAAAGTTCATATACATCCATACACCAAGACATGAACTCTTTTGTAACTTTCGACAATCTAGTACCTTAATAGCTTTTAGGGTTTGGACTGAACCAAATTTAAAGATCGAGCCTTGTAGATAAGTATTTATTATAAAATGTCACGCACTACTTACATTTATATAAATTCTTGTATTCTAAGAACAAGGCACCTGGTGAACACTCTACAAAGTGTGTCTCATTGAGGGTCTCCCCACATCCCTCGGCAACGAAAGCGAGTGTGGAACGGAAGTTGATGCTTAGAAACTTTGGTTAAACTCATTCAGCCGTTCAACAATTGGAACGACTTCGAAAGCGCAACTCTGATAAAAAAACGCAACCTTTAATACTTCCATACATTCCTCTTTTTACAGCATTCGATGTCTTCCAAGATGACAATGCGCTGAGCCACAAGTTCAATGTTGTGTAGAAATTGTTTGAGGAACACAGTTCAGACTTCCAGCATGTCGATTGGCTTCCGAACTCTCCCGATATTAAGAGCATTGAACACTTATGAGACACTATGGAACGTCATATCAGGAGTCTGGATACACAGATCAGCTCCATACCTGCATTAATGGCCGCATTACACACGTTTTGGTTGGCCATACCTCCCAACTATTTCCGGTATTTTATTGAATCGATGCCACGTCAGATAACTGCTGTACTAAAGGCGAAACTGGACCTACAAGGTATTAGGTAAGTGGTTTTAATTTAGTGATGTCTCAGTGTATTTCATTACATAAAATTGAATTTACAATAAGAACTTGTAGGCCATTGTAAATGAAAAATGTAAGGAAATCAACTGTTGCATAAAATAGTCGATGATTTCACGTCGCACAAGCGTACACAAAGAGATAGATGGTGTCGTTCTTCCTCACCACTACAAAGACTAATAATCAATGTACGAAATATGTACTTCAGATCCGTGTGGAATTTAACGTAAAAAGGATATGACGAAAATAATCAAACTGTTAAATATAACTAGAAAAATGAAAATAAAATGTGAAGACGACCATATGTTTACGGAGTGCTTATCATGTGGTCGTCTTCACATTTCGTGCTTACCCGGAATACCCACTGTATATGCTGTCTGCTATGCAGTGCTTGTCATGCATATCCAAAACACGAACAACTGATGCATAATTATTCTCTACATTTTTCACAAAGGTATTAGTGTTTACATCACGATGGTTACGATTCTTTAGATACATTTATATAAAACGAAGGCTCGAGTGTTGATTGCAGCGTTCTTTAGCTGCGTATAATTGCTTATATTTAAAACTTGCTTAAAACAATATATTTGCAGATGTGCTCAAGTAATTACTTAGATATTTATATCTGTTGAAATATTTATTTATGAAAACTGTTATACAGAGTGTGGCAAAGAATTTTTAAGACTGGCTCTGTAAAATGAAATAGAAACCAGAAATTATAATTTGTTTTGGTTTGTTATTCAAAATAAGTCCCTCCGGCTTCAATACACTTGTTGCAGCGATTTAATAATTTTTTTTTTGATTGGAGGTTTAACGACCACCGTGAGCAACTCAATGGGCTATAAACAGTCGCCCGTCCCTAATTTAGGGTCACTGGTTCCAGAGAAAGGAAAGAGCCAGTGCCGTAAGACAAACACAACATCCATGACTCACCGGGATTCGAACCCGGACCCCTTTAGGACGAATGATCAGAGGCCATCGCTTAGACCACTGCGCCACCTGGGCGGCGATTTAATAATGATTCGAATGCCTGTTCCAGTTCAGTTTGCGGATATGCCTCCAAAGCGCGCGTCAAAGCTGCTTGTATGGTCGAAATATCATCAAAATAACACCCTCTTGTCGTCATTTTAAGTTTTGGGAACAAAGGAAAGTCACAGGGTGCTAAATCAGGCGAATACGGTGGATGATTCAACACACAGATGCTATTTTTTGCCAAAAATCTACGAACAAGAATTGAGGTGTGACTAGGTGCATTATCGTATAACAAACACAAAATGTTTTCATCCCGATATTCTGGACGAATGCGACGAATTATGCACATTAAACGCCTCAAAACATTTAAATAAAACTCACCAGTAATTGTTTGTCCACTTGGAACAAATTCTTTGTGGATACCCTTACTATCGACGAATGTAATGAGCATTGTTTTGATTTTCGATGGAACTTTTCTTGTTTTATTGGCTTGTGGTGAACTTTTTGACTTCCATTCCACACTCTGTCGCTTTGTTTTAGGATCATATTTACAACACCATGTTTCATCACCTGTAACAATCGATTTTAAGAAGTTTTGATCATTTTCAGTGGCTGAAATGATGTCTCTGCAATGTGCACTTCTGCTTGATTTTTGTTCATTGGTTAACGTGTGTGGAACAAATTTAGCACAGACTTTTGTTTTGCACAAATCTTCATGCAAGATTGTTCAAATCGTTTCTTTGTTGTTGTTTTAAGACTCTTCCATCATTCTTAGTGACGCACATCGATAGTTTTCCACGAAATCACGCACTTTTTCCACAATCTTAGGTGTCCTAGATGAACTTGGTCTTCCGGTATGCTTATCATCTTCTAGCGTATCTCTTCCGTCCAAAAAAGTTTGTGCCACAAGAAAACATTTGATATACCTAAACAAAACTCACCGTAAACTTGTTTCATCATTTGGTACGTTTCCGAGGCACTTTTACCAAGTTCTGAGTTAAATTAAATAACAGCCCTTTGTTCCATCTTAATAATTTGACATGAAAAAAACTTTACTTCTCAAATCAACGGCCGTTTCGTTTGAGTTACTTTAACAACTGCGCAGTACTTTTGGCAGAAAGCAAGCAGATGGTCACGGTTTATAACGCATTCGCGATTATCCTGGTGGTGCCACCGTAGGTTAAAATCCACCGCCAGTCTTAAAAATTCTTTGACGCACTGTGTAGGTATAGTTACATTAAAAATATACTTCAATTTATAAAATAATTTTTTCAAAGATAAAGGTTTAGAGATCACATTATGCTTTTAGGAGCAGACAAAGAATTTATGACTTATTTCCTCCTTAGAGGAACAATTTGAATTTAAAAAAATTGTTCTGTAGATATACGCGCAAACGCTTTTGTAACAGCCAGGAAGTTTCCAACGCAGATTTAAAGGTGTGCATGTAACAACATGCAGTACATTCCGCATACCGATAAAACACTGCTTACTTTGAAATTTTTTACAGTTTAAATTTTATATAGCAACATAATTTCAGTAATCTCATTATTGAAATTACAGCTGATGCGACAACTGCAAAACATACATAAGCCATACAATTTATGACTACTAAACGTGTGATGTTAAGATACAATGAAAATAGCAACTTTTCTCACAATAAAATAATCAAATAATTTTATGTGTTAAAATAAATAATTTTATTGAGAGAAACGTTGCTATTTTTATTCTATACATAACGCATACATTTCACATTGTCACAACGCATAACATTCCCTTTCTCAAAGTAAGAAAAAAATGTTTGTAAAGCAAATGACGTTATTCAGTCTCTATTTGCTGACATGCACAAGACATTTCGCTCAGAAAAGCTATTTTGTTTCAACCCTGTACCTTACGTTTCGGCGGAGAGCGTTTTATATATATAATTCCTGTATTTTGATGACCACTGATGTAAGATTAATTTCATGTATAAAAAGTTTTAATTAAATTACTAAAAGTTGCTTAAACAGCTTTGGATTTTATTAGATTCTAAAGCTGTCTTGAAAGAAATAAGCTATGTGACGAAACTTTTTGCTGAATGGTGAATGAAATAATAGGTGAATGATACTCTTAGAAATATTTTAAGTACAACGTCAGTAAAAAAAAAAGTGATTTATATTAGTATTTTAAATTTTTTTGCATTTTACAGACCTCAAAAAAAAAAAAAAAACTAGCCACCCATTTAACTTTCGAACCGTTTGTCGCATGCAACAAGTAAGGAAGCGTTGGAAAGCACTCGAAGGGAACTATTATGTGATGTGAAGAAATACGCTAATTAAGCTAATTAACATGCTAATTAGATATCTATCTCCGATTTTTTCCGTATAAGAGGTATGTTATTTTACGCGCATTCTATTCAGCACATAATAAAACCCGTAAATTCAAAATTTCATACGAATCGACCAATAAATACGTGTACAGTGAGCTACGGAAAAAAGATGCCGCTAATGTTAAACTGAAAAGTGGTTTTTGACTTTTATCATTTAATCGAGAACAGATGTAGTGATTCGGTGTTGCAAGAGTAAAACACAAAGAGGCCCAGGTAATATATGACGCTATGCAAGATCAGAACGGGTATATTAAGGGAATTATAAGTTATGAAATATGACCATAAAAAAAAAAGAATTATAACCATATCTAGTTAGTAGTCCATTGAATGCGAAATATCATTAAAAGCTTAAATTCAAATTTTCTGCGTGGTAGCTTAAAACCTTGCTGAGATATAAGCGAAAACTCAAGCATTCATCGATTAAGGGGCCGATCATATTTCATTTAATTACTGTAAAACAGTTTACCCCGCAATACTGAGAAGCGCTTAGGAGAAAGTGTTTCTACGTGAAGTTGGTTGAAGGAAGCAGTAATGATGTCATACCATTAAATTCGGAATTGCAACTTTTAATGATGAACATCATAAGTTAATAGTTTTCCACAAAAGTAACTTAACCTACGACATAGTTCGTGCAATTACATATTTAATTTTTTCCTGTTGTTTACATAGCTGACTCTTGTATATTGTATAAATCAAAAACGAAAAAAAAAAAAAACCCTAAAAAAACAGTACGTTCCACAAAACGGAAGCTTCGTATGTGTCTTCTGTATATTTTTTACATAAATACCTTTACAGCTTCGTTAAATTATGAAACCGTGGTCATGAAAATGAAAATTCCAAATTGTTTCCTGCGTGAGTGAACCTGTGTGCCTGATTTTTTTATATTGCAGATTTGCTGTTGTGTCCATTCTGTCTCGAAATATAGTATAATACGCATGTAATTGCATATCGTTTCGATTCATTGATATATTCCATTGTAGTTATACTGCTTAAACTGTCTGTAATATACATTCCGGAACTGCCTTTCGCTGCAATGCAGAAGCCGAATCTTCGTGTGTAGCTTTGATCTAAACGCAAATTTTCTCTTCGGCATTAGGCGTTTTTGACTAACGATTAAGAAAATAACCATATAACCAATAGGGTTTGGATCATTAAGCTTACTTAGTGTAGTTTAATACGGATCTAATTACATTTTTCTTTTCTTTTTCTTTTCTTTTTCATTTCTTCTACAAATATAAATAAAATTATAACTGGTTATACTCCGCGATAAGGAAAATAGTTATATTCTGAGAATTTCGTAGTTTAAGAAAAGAGGGAAAAGAAAGTTCCCAAAACATATTACTTCAGCATGCGCATGAAATATGAAAAACACACTGTTACCTACTTTATTGGAACTCTCAATTTTTAGACTTAAATGAAAATAGAAACTAGTTTGACAATCTAAAATAAACATTTTAGGTTCGCAAGGGAAGTCTTAAAATTAAATTTCATCCGACAGAATTCTTGTCGCGTGTTCCAATCTCGGACCTGCCGGCCATCTGGTCTGCGGTTTTTCCGGGGTTTTCCACAGCCTCCTGGGTTTAGGGAAGCCAATGCGTAGATGGTTCCCTGTCAAGTCGGTCCCGGATGCACTTTGTTTATTTCTCCTTTTGCTGGCAGTAGCAGAAAAATACATTTCCGAAGCCGTCTGGGAAATTAGAGAATTACGCGCCCGAATAAAGAATTGAGAGATACCTATAGCCAGAATTTGCTATAAAAAGGGTTAACAGACAGGTAAACTGACGATAGGATTCTAAATGAAAAATTCTATATGACGTTTATGAACGACAAAGTAGAACTAAAATACCTGTTGTAACGCTTTCTTATTTCAAAACAGTTGATTATGTGACGTTAATCGTGTGACGTAATACATCTCTGACGTCATGTCAGAATGATTTAGATCATAGCCACATGAAATGGCGAAAAACAGAATTTCCGTTTTTATTTAAAACAGAATTTCCGTTTTTATTTAGCCATCAAAATACCTTAAAATGGAGTTGCTAAACAAACCCCCTAAGTTTCATTGCATTTGTCTTTCACTAATAGAATCAACGTATTATATCACTTAACTGGGAACCTCCCTGCCCACCTCCACCGTCTAAAAAATTAAAAAATTGAAAAATTAAGAAAACTTATAACATTGAGTTTACAGATCTTGTTCTATTTACTCAATACAAATACCTTGTTTTACCATGTTTACCTTGTTTTACCTTGTTTTACGATGGTAAAACAAGGTATTTGTATTGAGTAAATAGAACAAGATCTGTAAACTCAATGTTATAAGTTTTTTTAATTTTTCAATTTTTTAATTTTTTAGACGGTGGAGCTGGGCAGGGAGGTTCCCAGTTAAGTGATATAATACGTTGATTCTATTAGTGAAAGACAAATGCAATGAAACTTAGGGGGTTTGTTTAGCAACTCCATTTTAAGGTATTTTGATGGCTAAATAAAAACGGAAATTCTGTTTTAATATTCCCACTTGCACTGGAAAGACCTCCCCAACCCCGAAAAAAAGTTAAGAAATAAGACAACCTCGGTGCATTGAGTTTACAGATCTTGTTGTATTTATTGAGCAAACAATATTTTTTCTTCTGAATCTTTAATTTATAGTCTCGTTTCCGGCTCTAACAAAAAGCCGACGCATGAGGGGCTGTTAAGGAATCTGTTAATCTTTTACCTTATTTTTCCATGCAGACTTTCATCCATTCATTCTTTTAGTAAACTAAGATGTTTGATAGATACTTTCCTTTAACTTTTTGAAATTTTCTTTAACTTCAAGTAAGGATCATTTTTAAATGCAACTTTCATTTTCTTCCTAACACAGTTCAGACAACCAACTGAGAGGGTGGGAGCCTGTAAAAGAGTTTCCGCTTGCAACAGGAAGTACACAATTTATTTAGAAATCACCTTTTCGAACACTCCACATATACATTGTAATAGGTTCATGATAAAGGTATTTATAATTAAGAATTAGACTAAACAAAATAACCTCTTAAATTATGAAAAAATGGGAAAGTATTGTAACAAGACAGTACAGGAAATACAAAAATATGAAGATGAAAATACATAAATGGATTCAATTTTTTTATTTTATTAGTGCCAAATGTTATAATCTTTTTATGATGTTCCGTAATGATTAAATAAATCACTGACTTCATTATAATGTAGGTCAGTAAAATGTTGAAATCTTTCACATATTGGCGAAATCAAATTTATTATTACACTTTTATTTTTTCAAAATAATACCACCAAGAAGTCGAACATCATATCAATTAATGTTTTAGTATTTGTTTGACACATTTAAAATTTTCAGTTTTATTTAACTTTCAAATATTTACCTTTTCTGCAAAGTCGCAACACACACTATCTAGGGCATTTAAGTTAAACAACATTTTTTTCTGAAATGTTAGATGCAGAAAGTGGTGTATATTTAGT
The DNA here is from genome assembly GCA_039090855.1 of Macrothele yani. NCBI lineage: Eukaryota > Metazoa > Arthropoda > Arachnida > Araneae > Macrothelidae > Macrothele > Macrothele yani. The sequence continues at coordinate 15,135,316 of CM077016.1, forward strand.
TAAGAAATCTTTTTGCACCAACAGTTTAATTGTTCGAAGTGTTTGCATAGTTGATCCAACAGTGTGCCATAAATAGTAGCATTGCCTTAGAGAATTGAAGTTTAAAAGTAATAAAACTTAGTTTTAACACCCTGTTGGTGGAAAAAATAAGGTATCAATCCAATTGCTATAAATAAACAAAGACATCGCTCTTTTAACGTTTTAGCAACACACAGCAAACGAAAAATTGTTATTTGGCTACTGCTCGGGAAACAAAATCCAGATCTTTTGATATCCAGCAGAGAGATTTTGGGTTAGTTTCCCCAGCAGAGGCAGAGTAACAATATTTCGGTTGCTGTGTGTTGCTAAAAAGTGGAAAGAGCGATGTGTTTGTATTTGGAGGATTTTTACCAATTGCTATAGATTTTTCATGTATGTCCTTCGAAAAATGTAACATTTACAGTTAGAAAGCTACTTCGTGCCAAAAAGTTTTTTTAATGTTAGAAAAGGATTTTTGATTTAATTAAGCGAACTTTAAGGCCAATTACACATACTGAAAACAATTCATGGTTTTCACATTTTTTATTCCTTTTTGAAGGAATAAAAAAAATTGTGCACCGAAACAATGTATAAAAACCAGAGTTTTTAGCATATTTTAAGGAATGACTGATTTTGAAAATGTGCAATTCTAGTGTGTAGAAAAATGTACAGCCCAAGAATTAACAAAAACACAATACACTTTTTTAACAGTACTTTACAACCTAGTTTACAGATTGGTAATCATTATATACTGCGAGATTTAATGCCGGTTTTAACATCTTCAGATAAACACTTTATTGCGATACATTACTAAGATTAAAGATCGTTCTCTCAACTACACTATATTTCATACTAAATATAAAATGGCAAAGAAACTGTACTATAAAAGAGCTAATAAAACATACATATCCTTGAAGCTCCTGTAGGCTGGAAATCTCGAAGAAATTGCTCGAATCCATTTGGAGCGTAGTTCTTTATTCCGGGGAAATTTAAACACTGAAGATTTGGGACCTGTGTCGTAATTGCTACGGCAATTTGGTACACAACAATGTGAAGGCATATTAGAACTAACAATAATCTTTAGCACTGTGAAATAAATAACACAGAGTGGAATAATATGAATCAGTCAGCTGCAAGAACAACGAACAATCTCGTGGAGCAACGCTATAAAAATCACAAAAGATCACAGACGCTAACTGTGGTTACGGTCGTTCGTCAAATTTAACAGGTCTTCCTGTAATGATGTCAGATGTCGGAGAGCAGGAGGTGTTTGGGCCTTGTTTCAGGTTGCGTTGGCTGTGGGCGACCAAATGGGAAAAAGTTCTTACTTTCGAACAAAGAAAATAATATTGTTTTAAATTGATACGTGGAATTATTATATCAGAGGTGCAAATTTAAATTACAAGACATAGCTGTTCCCATTAATTCGTATGTTAAACACGATAACTATAAAAGAAAAGCGAGTTTTTTGAGGTGGAAAATAACAAATCATTTGGAATAGATCGCACGCTTTCGTAGCATTTTGCTAAAGCCATTTCTAAAAATTGGGTGATCATTGCGTTCCTCACATGTTGCCAAAAGTTTCCGAATGTGTATCAGCCTGTTCCGCATGTGTTATCAAAGCTCTCTTCGCAATAAAATATTTTAGGATAGAAGACACTACTATTTTTACATAACACATTTGGGACACTTCTTGGCAAAAGTATGGAACACTGTCGTACCACACTGCGAATACATTTTCTAGAATTACTTTCTCGATGTGTTCCGAATGAATTGTCAACCTTTTGTCAATGTGTTCCTAGTGGAACACATTGATGTACTATATATTCCGAAATGACACGGATGGCTAGAAAGGAAATTCTCAAAATACAGCATAGCTCAGGCATTTGCATCATATTAACTGTACTAACGCCCCAATTTAGTTAAATAGTGGGCTTTGACTTCAAATGTGTTATATGCATTTTGGAGCACATAGACATTAATCTGTATCCATTCAGTAGGTTTACAGAAGCGCCAGTTCTTATGTATTCCATGGTATATATATATAAGAGTTGACTTGAAGACTTTAATCATTGTGACAAAAAATGTAAACGGTTCGGTATGTCAGAGTAGAGCATGAACTATGTTTGTGGGTTTATTTCATTAGGTCGAACCGTCCCCTTCCCTAATTCGGACTCTTTGGACTATTTGAACTCCGTGTTCATGTGTGGCTGTGTGTGCCCGACTAGACCGTGGACTTTTTTCAACGGTTTTCGATTGGGGATAACTCGGGCGATGTTGCTGGATATGACAATATTTGGACATGCTGTAAAGATTGTCTGGATACTTGAGCGGTGAGTACACGGGCGTTATCGTGCTGGAAGATGGGCTGCTGTAGGTCATTCAGGAATGGTATCAAAATGGGCTGCTGTAGGTCATTCAGGAACGGTATCAAAATGGGCTGCTGTAAGTCATTCAGGAACGGTATCAAAATGGGCTGCACAACCCCGCTCTCGTATCGTGCAGCTGTCAGTGGGCCCGTGATGCAGGCAAGTTGCGACCTGCTCTCATGCACAATAGTATCCCATACCATGATGCCTTGCTGACGGGTGGTGTGGCGGTCTAGAATGAAACGGGGACCTGTCCGCTTACCAAGGTGTCGCCTAACACGTATTCGTTGATCGTCAGCACGCAGACAGAAACAGACTTCGTCACTGAAGACCACAGAGGTTCATTCATGACCCGAGTGCGCATTACTTCAGCACAGATCTCCAGACAAGCGCTGCGATGGCTACCCGTCAGTCGCAGTCAACGAAACGGTTCCCTACTGCGCAGGTTTGCTACATGTAACCTTCGGTTTACAGTTAGTGTCGTTATACCGACGTCCATGACAGATGACACGGCACGTCAAATATCGGCTGCAGTGCTTTCTCGTGACGAACTAGCGTGCCGAACAATCCGTCGGTCCAGGCGTGGTGACGTCTGTCGGGCTGTACCACTGTCGCTCCAACGCTACGGACATTCCTGTAGTTCCTGGTGCGGACAGCGTCCACCAGTTGGTGCATCCCGTTGCACATGCACAGCGATATGACGTGTAGACGAGCCTGCTTCACACAGCTTCCTCTCTGAAAAGCATCCAAATGGCGATAAACCTGCCGACGGCGCGCACTCGGAATTTTCGGCTTTCGTTGAACAGTTTCCCAGATTAAAACAACAAATCTGAAACGTCCGTGACACTTCCACTTGTGGCCACACATTACCATTACTGTTGGTGCTGTCATCTTCATTTCACGAACATGTGACGTCATCGGCACTGGTTTAACATAATTTGCATATCTTGAGTGTGTACACCCGACCAGTGGTTTGCATGTTTCAATCACACCTCCTTCTGGGTGGGGCAGTTTCTATGTGAAGCAGTGCATAAAATGCAGGTTCATAACATTTACAAGACAAACGAAAGACCATGAAATCAATTCCTAGCTGCACAAAGAATAAAACTCATATTACCTTAACAACAGATACACGGTTAGGATGCTATGATTTATTATAAAATACATTACGGAAATTTGAAAAGCATGTTTTCGTTAATTTTGATGATGTCAGATTCCATGTTGTCATTGATTCTTTTCAAACAAATCTGCATCACCCGACAAAAGAAAAATTGCTACAAATTTGAAAATACTGTATTTGTCGAAAGTTAATACTTTTATCCTACCTAAGTTAGCAAATCATTTCGAAGTATTTGAACCGGCAATATTATTATGATACGAAGCATTTTCTTAAAGTACGGGATCAAATCTTACAAGGAAGTACGTAATACTGACTTCATTCAGCCCAGGTACCAAAAGGAATAAAAAAAGGAAAATATACTATTTAGCGAATTCGCTTCAATGTACGGAAAATGCTTTCATTTACAGTAATCACAAAACTCGTTTTCTAGCTTGCAACTGAATTCTCATGAAGCTTAATCATCGTGCATAAACAGCGTGTAGTGTATATTCTTGCTGTACCTTTTATTTAACAAAAAAGATGTACAACATTTTGGAAATAGCCTACAAAATTTCAAGTTTTTGTCGATGGTACCTAATGCACACCAGTACAGCTGTGCTGCCCTGAGGCAGGGGAGGTACAACTGGGGAAACCATCTCAAAATCAGCTATACACTGCTGGATACCCCAAAATGCAACACCAAGAAGGAAGCATCAGATTGGCCTGAAATTCGCAGCATACGTCGCCCGCGAGAGGACATGCAAACGATTAGCATTGCAGGGCATATGCAAACCATGTGCGCCCGGAACGCCCGTGAGAAGCACTATAAGAAGGGTACACAGAAGGCCGGGTGTAAATAGTGGAAGTGTGTTGTGCTGCAGGACGTGTCCGTGGAAAGCTTTCTGATGCTTCGTCGCAGAATACGGCAGTCATTCCAGCACGTTTCGGAGTTCGACAGAGGACGAATAGTCGCTTATCACGACAGCGGTTTATCGTGCCGAGACATCGGCGCCCGTGTGGGACGACATCCAACCACAGTGAGGCGAGTATGGATTCGGTGGGTGCACGAGGAACGGACGTACCGACGTGAGTGATTGCCGCAGCCGCGGTACACAACCGAACGAGAGGACCGGCGTGTTGTGCGGCAGGCGTTGACGGCTCGCACCGCCACATCACGAACGTTAATTCAGGAATTAGGGTGTTTTGCGCAACAACCTGTGTCAGCAAGTACCGTTCGACGTCGTCTGCAGGAGCGGGAACTTGTCTCACAGGATCCGTTGCTCCGCTTACCACTGACGTTACACCACCAGCGAGTGCGGTGGCAGTGGGCCGTTGAACGCCGCACCTGGAGTACGGAATGGCACGACATTGCTTTCTTCGACGAATCCAGCTTCTGCCTGCAACACCACGATGGTCAGATCGGCGTGTGGCGGCACCGCGGCGAGAGACTGTATGACGACTGCATTATGCATCGCCATACCGGTCCATCGCCTGGCGTTACGGTTTGGGGCGCATTTGGATAGGACACCCGCACCCCTCTGGTACGCATCACCAGTACACTCAACAGCCACCGCTACATCTCCGACGTTTTGGAGTCTGTAATGCTCCCTTACCTGAAGGACCTGTCAGCGGTCATGTTTCAGCAGGACAATGCACGCCCGCACGTGGCACGCATCGTGCAACAATTCTTCACGGCCCACCAGGTGTCACTGCTGCCGTGGCCAACCTGTTCTCCCGATATGAAGCCCATCGAACACGTCTGGTCGCTGATCGGCAACCGAGTGGCCCGGCAAGCACCAACCGCTGCTACGCCTGATGAACTGTGGCAACATGTAGAAGCAGCCTGGACCGACATACCCAAAGCCCGCATCCAAAGCCTTTTTCGTTCGATGACGCGGCGTGTAGCGGCCGTTATTGCCAACCATAGGAGCCACACGAGCTATTGATGTCTGCGTGTTCCACAAGTCTCACGGGCCTGTAAGCTCAATCGGTTTGTCTTTGTATCTGTTGTTATGTGTCCAGTAAATCTGGCTTTGCTATCTCGTGTCGTTCTTGGTGTTGCATTTTATGTGGCCAGCAGTGTATGTGATTTTACTCCAAAATTTCCCGATCACAAACCAAAATAAACGCGTTGGCAAACGCCACGGAGGGTTACATCTCGCACTTCGAGAGCTCTTCAACCACTTGGTAGCCAAATACGGAAATTTAACCAACGTTCCTTGGCTAACTGCCCCGTTCCCATGAAACTATCAATCATATGGGGCTCTTTAAAAATGATTCGACATCGGGTATGCCACATAACACAGCACATAATCTTGGTCTCAATCAATTTCCAAAAACACACTACCTCGAACAGAGGAAACACCTCCCCAGAGGAGAACTCATTCAAAATTGCTTCTTTTCGAAGCCGAGTTCGCCACTCTCCACCAGTCAGATGAGACGCGTCAACCAACCGCGAAAAGCTCAGTTTTACATCACACTACATTCGCGACTGAGTATTGACTACTTACCGCAGGTGAAGTTGTCTACGTCTCTTGCATGATTTCGGTACTGTCAGTGTTTCGTTGGAGTAACTTTTTGCGGCCCTTCCAGTAAGAAGTAAAATTTTGTCTTCGGACGCCGGTTAAGGTATTTATCGAGCTGACACCGTAACTAACACATTTATTAACACAATTTGAAGTTTTCAGAATTTTTGGAATAATTTACATTATAAGAATTCATTCTCATAAAAAAATAGTAATGCTCAGGAACAAAGGTTATTGGAAGCTACAGTTATACGGAACGACCTTCGAAATACGGAACATAAAATCACCTCTCCTAATACTACTATTAGAAACAACTCAAAACTCGTTAAAATGAGAGGTGAAAGTCATCTGGGGATAAAGTTGGACAGAGGAATTGCCGAAAGAGAAGAAACCATTAATAAAGTGTAAAGCCAAGCCCCGTCCAGTCTTTAATTCAAGAAAAAGATATCTCCCTCACTGAAATTTCTCCCGTTCAAAATTGTTTAGGTGGACTTTTAATACGTATTTTTAGGCTTTCCCACTATAATTATTTGAAACATCCTGGACTCACCTCTCAATTTTCTATTTCCTGGGCGAAGAGCTTTATGCTAGCGCAGTCTTGGCCCCGCTAACTTACAATTAAATTATTTATGGGAATGGTAGGGTGCGTTTTATAGCTGGGTTTTTTTCTGGATTTAATTTTACTAATATTAATTATTTAATTTTTTAAAGTCCAATTTGTCAATGATTCATTCTCAATTCAATTCAGTTAGGCAAGTATTCTTCGTAGGGTTTTAATTAAAGGAAACTTTCGATACATATACTTTGATCCAGAGGTGATCGTACTCGGTGTATTAGAAGTAGGAGTGACAGAATATGTGTCTAGAGGCTTTGACAGGAAGCCAAATGGAAAGTGTTAGTGGGATCAGACAGGAAAGAGCGAACGTAGATCGTTGTAGCGTGACAGACGATACCAGATGGTAGTATGCAGTTCTCGCAGGGGAAGAACAGATTACTATTTTAAACGGGATGTCCAGCCCCATAAATCTTTGGTCTGAACGTGCAGTCCGAAGCACGGCGACTCTTTAGGAGTGGGTCAGGAGGGGATCGCACCTTCATCCAACCGAATGCCACCGACTGCTCTTACCAATGGGATTCTCCCAGACACCCGGATCGAATCCTCGACCAGCGGAAGGCAGTCGACAGTTCTTATTACTATGACGTCCCATCACCCCGTCTTCAAGCCTCCGCACGTGCATTTATTTAGTGCAGTTTGCAGTTATTAGGCTTTTTACTGAGACCTAAGGCCGTACGGAAAATAATATTGAAAGTTTTATGCTTTCTCCTCTTACAGTCCATAATAGGGAGGAATTTGGGAATTATAAGAAAATAAGGAGCTCTAGAATCCACTTCCTATGCACAAATGCTTGATCTGCTCATTGTATGAAATACTTTTAGGTTTGGCTGACTCAAAACGAGAAAGCGTCATTAAGTAACTGAAGCAAAGAGCTGAAGAAATCCCTGAATACATCTGCAGTGCCGAGATCTGCCTTTATTTGAAGGAAATGGAAACTATTATGCGAATATGCTGAAATGTAAACCCTTTGAAATAAGGTCAACAAATGAGCACATAATACTTTCACAAGCTTAAATTATACTGAGTGCATTCTAAATCATACAGAGGCTCCACAACCTCTAAGTTATAAACTTTCTTCTATCCGTTTCATGCTTAAACCAGCATTTACTCGTTCTCCTTCCTGCAGAATTCGTCTAGAAGAAATTTCAAGGATTCATACCATTGCATGCTCACATGGCTTGATCGATCGTCAATTACATATTAAAGAAAGTCAAGAGGACGGGAAAATATAAAGACTAAATCTGTGGGTTCCATGGATTTGTCCCGGATTTTCTGAATGTTTTAAGAAACATATGCCCTAGAAACAATATGGATTTTTGAAATAAGAGCGAACAACATATTGACCTGGATTAAAAATGACCGAGATCGTAACGAAACCGACAACAGGTATGTTGTTTATGCAATCCTCATGAAGCCAGTGGACAGTACTCTTGAAGAAAAGTTATATACAGCATCAATTACTCGTTCAATTAACACGCGAATCAAGGAACAGAAATATAACGTGAGATCTGCATCACAAAGTACGACCCCGATCAAATACCGGAACGCATTACCCAATGAGGACAGAGGTTTCTGTATTAGCTACACCCCGTTCTAAGTTCAAGGTCATTTTTACAGAAAGCTTACTTATACACAACGCAACTAACACATGTTGTGATGACGAATTGCTATATAACATGACTCTCCCTTGGAGACAGGCGCTAGAGAGGAAAGAACAATCGAACATGAACAACTAACTTCAGGTAAATATTGTAAACATTGCATCAAAGAACTCGTTTCAGTGCATTGATTTGATTGTTTTTTTAAATATAACATAATAGTAAACATTCTTGATCTCAAAGACTACAGTTTTGTGACGATTATACGTATTAAGAGAATACAACGTGGTTTGTCACAAATATTTATTTTTTCAAGTCGACATGGTTTTCTCTGGGTATTGGTCCAGCTTTCATCAGGCCATTCGTCCTGATGAAGCTAGGTCCATACCCAGCGAAACCAAGGTCGACTTGAAAAATAAATATTTGTGACAAACCACGTTGTATTCTCTTAATACGTGTAGTAAACTTTGTTGAGTTTTTAGTAGCAATGAAAGTAATCCAGCCAAACATGAGCAATGTACACTTATGACGTCAAATGTAACTCACTTATATTACACATCGAGCCCCTGATAGTCTTTCCATCGTCATTACATCTGAGGATGGGCCTAGTGAGCCCACCCCACCCTCCTGAAAATTCGTGGTCGTGTACAGAATCATTACATAAAGCATGGTTCTAATGTTTACAGCTCAACGTCCATTTTAACATTTTGGGAGAAGCTCCCCCAAAGCTCACGGACTTCGCGTACGCTTCAAGGGGACTTCCTGGATACACTGATAGAATCCAGCGGCCCAGAATATAATAATACGAACGTTGGGGATAGAGACCCTCCAACCCAAGTGTACCTCGGATCCTCGACAATTTATTTCTTCAAATTAAAGTACGATTCTCGCTTGGCTTACATGGAACCTTTTCTCGAAATTCGTTTGGAGTTCCCAATTCAGTTCTCAATGTAGGCCCAGAAACGGCAATCTTTATAGCCCCCCTTGAACTTTTGTGGTCAAGTTGCTGAAAGATGTGTGGCAGGGTTCCTCGTAAATTGCCACACCGGAACATGGCCACACTTCAGTGTTCCTGTGTGGCAGTCTGCAGTGAACCGTTTGTTCTGGGGGTACTTTCTGCGTGGATATTTTTCCCGGGAGTATTTTTACCTACATCCGAACTCCACACTGGGCGAAATTGAACTCTCTGACAATCAGGGGTCGTAGTAAGCATGAATGTGCCGTGTTCCCATGGAACTCATTTGAACGGCATGCGATGCATTCATTCAAGGGAGTTCCATGATTACTACAATCGTTTATGGCAGGGCCGTCCCGACATAGGCGCAACCGGGGCCGTAGTTCCAGGCCCGACGCCTCCGTACGGCTCCGTAGTTTAGGAAATAAGAGCAAAATCATTTTTTGGGTACAGTTTTTTATATTTATTAAGTTAGTTTTCTGATGCAAGGCCCTTCCAAAGATATTTTTATGTTTTTTTTTCTTTTTAGTTTTCAATTCTCCCCCACCCCCATTTTCAAATGGGTTACCGCCCGTCGCTGTACAGACGCTGAGATACACAGATTTTAAATGAATGAATATATGGCCCTATTTATTTTTTCTGCATTTCATGAAATAGCAAATGAAATTTCATTATTTTGTGGTTTCTTACTTTCATGTGTTGAACAATTTGTGTAATTAAATTAAAAAAAATATCAAACTTATTTTTGGACTGTATATGGAAGCCAAGTGTGCAGTGACTTTTAAAACCGTAATGGATATTAAAAAAACAGGCAATATTCATATATGCGTGCATATAAAAGTTAAGTCACCAATTTGTCAGTTACTCCACCTTGCGTCAAGAATCAATCACTAAAGCATGTTTCATGGGGAAAAACTTTTTTAATTAACGAATCTATTTTAGAGGGATTCTTGTTATTCCCTATTCAAAAATATCCGTTACGCTGGTTAGTTGAAGTTACCTTTCTTTACAATTCCAGGTAGTTTTTAAAATTAAGCAAAACACTTCGTTGAGATAATCACTTTTTCTTTACGATAGTTTTCGTTTGTGTTCTTTACGGACGATATTTTGAGATGCATAATGTTTCTAAGGCAAGAAGTATTTTCTAAGGCGCGCAGTGAGATTTTGCTCATGGTCCCGCTGTGAAATTTCGCCCTGGACCACGCAAAAATTCCATCCGCTCCTTGTTCGTCGCAAGTCTTGGAGGTGTAGGGCAACATAATTCTCCCTGGGGCTGGAACAAACTGCAAGGAGAAGGGAAGTTTTGTTAACCCCCTTGCAACAATAGTCCGCCAACTCTCCCTGATGTGCAAACAGCAACACGCGCCGGCGGGAGTCACACGATAGCATGAGTAGGATTCTCTACCCCCACATTCTTTGAATTTGCACGGTGTCTGAGTGCAGTCTGAAGGATTAGAAGTAACCCTCAGTCGTGGTCATTGCTGCTAAACAAAGAAGTGAAGCAGGGGTTGATTTGTCCCAGGGCAATGTCATTCAGCTTTCTGACATCACTCAGCCGAATAATTGCTTTGTTGATACGTACTTCGTTTGTCTGTGATATTTTGAATTATTTTTCACTCATTACGTCTGGAGGGAGAATACTAACTTGGGAAGAAATTATTGCTTGATTCAGACTGGCGAATAAGAAAAAGCAAAATATATTTCACCAAAAATGCACTACATATTATGCGCATTTACCGTTATCTGTTTCAAAAGTATGCAATAAAAATAGCGTATCTATATTTGTAGGTATGTCTTTTGCATATGACCATCACCCCCCCCCCCTAAATCGACACTTTTCAGTGCTTAAAATAAAGAAAGATAACTTATGTACGGAAGAGAAACGAGGTTGACCTTTTGATTCAAATAGCGGGTCTTATTAACAGTGATGTATTCAGGCATCTTTTCGGGGTACTTATCGCCTCCCCCTATCCGTAGGTTTTTGGTTATTTAGTTGATTTCAATGGCGCAAGGGCCAGGTTTGGCCAAAGGTTATCTCCCTTTACATTTAGTCTAATTGAAGATGATTAATAGCAATGTTATATCGTATTGGTGTTATAATCATATGTTATAAACAATTCACAATTGAATACGTGTTAATGTTATTCACAATGGAACACGTGTTAACGTCACCAATGATATATATAATGCGTTAATTTTATAAACACAATGGGTTAATTGTAGCTCTGTTATATTTATTATTATGAACGAATTACAGGTGCATCAATTACAGATTATTTACCGATTAAATTTACTTTATCGTGCCAATGCTATAACTATGGGAATTTTGTTCTACAGTGATGGTATATGGACAAAAACGTGCCCCTTATATGTACTGGCATATAATAAAGCACTGCGTTGTGATTCACCTTTATACCGTCAGTGGAATGGTGGGGCCTCTCGTGAAAGAAATTAGAAACATAAACACATATCTTAGTTTACACATACCTTAATTTTTGTCTTGTGTGGTTATAAGGAAAACAAACAGGAATCTTATGTGGAAGTAATCAAAATGGTTTAATACGTGAGAATTAGGAACATTAAGTTACCACGTGCGAGGGTGCAACCGTTAACAATACCTTACGCATAAAATTTATTAATAGTACAATTTTGCTCTATAACGTCTCCGATCATTTCTGCATACATATATGTATATAAGTGCAATGCATAGTGATTTATTTTACTTCTAGTTCATTTTCTCCTATGCTTTACTTAAATGTTTTACCTAGCTAACTGGCTTTTCGTTGTTTGTTCATGACCATTACACACGCCACGTGCTCTAGGTAGGGTTATGAATAAATTTAAGCAGGTACATGCAATAACAGGGAAAAAAAGAAAAAGTAGCTTATATGTAATTTTCATATGGCTCTCAGGTTTTCAACACTGGGCATATCCACCTAATCGATCTGACTGGCGCTATTCAAACTCGGCTCTCCGTTTGTCAACGCTGGGCATACTTCATCTCTCCGGTCATACTCACTACCGACGTCTGTCTCCCGCTGCTACTAGAACACAACTGTCTCTCTCTCTCTCGTCTTGAGCTGTGTCATCCCCCCTGACCTTCCTGGGTTTTTCCCTTGTAAGAGGATGCCAAGGTCATATTACCTTCTGGGTATTTTACCTAATCCGCGGAGGTCAAGGTCACTTTGCTCCCTACTAGGCGGCTGACCGCATCGAATCTTGCAACCCATCCGACATCCCCTTAATTTTTTTTTTTTTTTGAAGGATGATAGAAATTTAAGATTGACGTCTATGTGGGTGATTGCATGAGCACGAGCATGTTGGACTAAATTTATTTTCATAATTTTGCTTCCAACAGAATATTAACTTGGGAAGAAATTATTGCTTGATTCAGACTGGCGAATAAGAAAAAGCAAAATATATTTCACCAAAATGCGCTACATATTATGCGCATTTACCGTTATCTGTTTCAAACGTATGCAATAAAAATAACGTATTTATATTTGTACGTATTTCTTATGCATATGACCATCCCACCCACCCCCAAATCGACACTTTCCAGTGCCCAAAATAAACAAAGATAACTTATGTGCGGAAGAAAAACGAGGTTGACCTTCCGATTGAAATAGCGAGTCTTACTAACAGTGATGTATTCAGGCATCTTTTCGGGGGTGCTTATAGCCCCCCCCTTATCCGTAGGTTTTTGGTTAGTTTGTTGATTTCAATGGCGCAAGGGCCACGTTTGGCCAAAGGCGATCTCCCTTTACATTTAGTCTAATTATTTTCGTTTATAACTGAGTATTTGGAGAAATACGCTAAAAACTTAATGAGGGAAAATATTATAATAATAAAAAAATCACACACATAGACATCAATCTTAAATTTCTATCATCCTTCAAAAAAAAATGAAACTGTCCTCGCTGAAGTGGCAATTTTTCAAGCACTGAGAACTCGGAACTACTTCCGCAATAAAAACCTAATTCCACAAAATAGAGATGTTTGCACGACAATACATCATATTTTGGAAAATGGCATTCAGCTTTATTTCAGTCTTCTGGAAGTCTACCTTCCCACAGGGTAAATTAATAAAGGCACTACTTCGTGTTTGGAAGCCGTTTTACCGGTAAAAAAGAAATTCATGAAATTCGATGGTCTCAATTTAAAACAGGAATAGGTATTGCACTGGTTATATTAGCAGCACCTATTCCCGTAGGAATTCTTCTCTGCGTGAAAAACTATTCCATAATTTTTAATCATTTTTAGTGACCCGCATATAAGCCGTTCAAAGTACATAAAATGCATAAGGGTTTTAGGTCGAAAAATTATGCTTTTTGAAGTTCATTTTATTTTTTATTTTGTATTGGCGTCCATGTCATAGCGCTGGCCACACAACGCATGAATGCTGAAATATTCAAGATTTATAAAACAATTTAAGAAAAGATTTTAGTCCTTTGCCCGCGGTATCAGTTACTGAACAAAACAACAACAATTATTCTGCGACGCGTCGCTGATATACATTTAGTACTTATGCACACTTAAACTACCTCCCTAACGATAGTTAAGATCATCCTACAAAGTTTTACATTCTTTAATTTCCGTTTTAGAAGAACAAATAGCGATTTTTACTAACAATGAAACAGTTTTTCAATGTTTGAACAATAAAATAATCTGACTTTAAAATTAATGATATGGAAATCTGGTTTCAAACTATGCAGTCAAAACTAAAGGGAATTAGTTTTATACAATCGTTTGTCCTTATCTCCCGCTACCTGCTATCGTGTCGTGTGATCCACAAATGTACCACAGGGCACACGGATTAGGCGAATTTTTAAATTTCATTCCTCTTCTGCAATCTTTAAATTCTGGCATGTACGGAATATTTTCCAACAAGTCAGATTTAAAAAATTCTTCCTGCATCGGATAGAACTCCTGATGAGAAATGTATTTCATTTAATGTCTTATTTTGGGTAAAGAATGGTTTGGCCACAAATAGTTGGCGACGACGATTAAATAAAACTGTTTATTTATTTAGTTTACTTATTTTTACGTATTTAGTAGCTCCGCTGCTAAATAAATAAAACTGTTCTGCATGACATGATTATGTAAAATTCTCAAGAATACCTGTATATCAATAAAAAAAGTTTCAATTTTCAAATTGAAATAAGATATTTAATGTCAAAGACATTTCCTAAAATATTTATGCATTATTACCCCCATTTCTAGGTCTGTTCGAGACACTTGTTCAGTGACTGACAGTGGATCCAATGCCACTTGCAATAGATAAAGGACTTGACAGCCCAAGAATTGAATGTTCGGCATTGGGTGAAAATAATGCTATTACGCCTGGACCAGATATCCAAGAAGAACGTACAGTTTCCCCATTATGTCTTGAATATTCAGAGAACTATGCTGGAAAGTTCAGTACAATGGATGTACAGTACATGAGCCACTATAAATTTTCAGCATGCGAAAAGATAACTGGCAATACTATGGAAGCTTGTACCAGAGATGCTCTAAACGAGGCCATAGAACAAGAACAAAAATTAGCAGAACAAAGAGGTGACATCGATGAGGATGGCTTCTGTTGTTTCACAGCTATTGTTGACTGCGGTTGTTGCAAAAGAACTTATGGACATGGATATAATTCTTCAAGTGGTGTTGCAGTTATTATAGGAAGTTTGACCCAAAAAATATTGTTAATCGGCATCCGCAATAAATTATGCCTGATATGTAGGGCATAGGAAAGTGGAAAAGTTCCAATTAAGGACCATTTCTGTTGGAAAAATTGGAGTGGCCCCTCTACTGCCATGGAGAGTGACATTGATTTGGAGGGATTGAAGTACCTGCAGAATGTCCATAGTGTCCGATGTTCTTGTCTGGTGGGGGATGGAGATTCAAACACAATGTTTAGAGTCAAAGAAAAAGTTTCCTAAGGTGGAAAAGTTCTAAAAGTGGAGTGTGGAAACTATGCAGTCAGGAGGTATCGCAGAGTCTTTCAGCGAATGAAGTTGTCAACCGCAAAGTTTTCTGGTGCCGGAGGAATAAAGGCCAGAAAACTATTAAAAACCTATATACCTGTACTTACCATTGGTGCGAGGACTGCAATAAAAAAAACAACGACATTTTGAACCACACTCAGTCTAAAACGGAAGTTGTCGCCGGACAGTCAGGACTGATGAAAGAACTAAGAAACGGGCCCAGTCACATTTTTGAGAAACACGACGATTGCGGACGTTTCTGCAGCAGGAAAGAAAGTGAAATGGATCGTTCCATTTACAATAAAATGAAGAACACAGGAATGCTGCAGGCAACTCAGGGGGAAATTGAAAAATTCTAATTTCCTATTGTGGAACGTTAATATGGAATGCACCGTGCCATCGCTCCCGAATTGTAACCGAATGGTTGGATTAACACTCCACCGACATGACCTCGCTTCCTTGGCCAGCTAGGTGACCTGACCTCACCCCATCGAGCAGATCTGGAATGTCATCGAGAGAGATGTTCGAGGCTCTGATCCCCATCTATCATATCTTCGTGAACTGTGGGAGCTTGTTCAGGGGTAGTGGATCCGTATGGCTTCCCAACGCATCTGGTGTCTTGTCTAGTCCATCCCGAGCAAAACTATCTTTAGGGAAAGATTTTGGCTAGGTTTCTTCAATCAGTGTTTAGAATTTGACATAACGCCCGGGATTTAAAATGTGATTTTGATGTTCACTGTTTTACACTTCCGAAACGTTGCGTGTATACTTTGGCCGCAGTTGCAGGCGGCTGTGCATCTTGCTTAATATTATGGAAGGTTTTTTCAACGTGTTTTCCATCTCAGATTTAATTGCAGTTTCTTTCTCTCTTTTATATTTGCTTTCTCCATCCGACAGTTGTATTATCTCCTATACACTGTCATAGTTATTGTATTGTGCCATCCAATATCTATAGAGTCGCTATCTTTTCTCTACAGATACTGTAGTGGAATTATTAGCTGTCCACATCCCTCTTGTTGTATTATCGCCTTCTCGTACGCTCTTGTATTTATTGTACTGTGCCATCCTATATTTATAATGTTTTCGCCCATTCTCTTCTGATATTGTAGTATTTGTACTGAATTATTAGCTCTCCGCATGCTTCTTGATGTTGTGTGCCATCCAATATATGTCGACATAGAAGTCTTTCTTCCTCAACTGATATTGCAGATTTTGTATTGAATTATCAGCTGTATGTAGTCTTCTTGTTTCATATGAGATGTTTGTTCCGCTGATTTATGTATGTGTGCTAATAAACAATTTGAAATTTGTTTTTTTCAATTTGTGTATGTTCAATGCTCACATGTACGAAGTAAAAATGAGTTTGTGTGAAGAAGATTAATAAAATTTCTAAACAGATCTGATTTTCAACAAATTGTTCTTTTTTACTAATAATATCATCCGCCTAACCATAAAATCCAAAGGACCAATGCCAGGTTGTCCCCAGATCCTGACGGAGAAATGCTTCATACGTCTGGTTACTTTTTGATGTTCCCAAATTACATTGCAGTACCAAATAAATCCATATGACACGCAATCTTTGTGTTGTAAATTTCCATATTTCGATAGTGTCAAATTTGTTTGCCATTGTCATTTATTGAGCAAGAGAGTTGTTTTACTACTCATAGTACCAATACTGCTAATAATTTACCAAGAAATTGGAAGGTTGCACTCAAAATTTTCTGTTTTTATTCAATTTTGAAATGCAATAACTCTGGGGTTAACGCCCTGAGTTACTGTACTTCAAAATTGCCCTCAAGTGATTTGTCGCGCCAGAAATCTGTACAGAACTTTTTATCACTTGCAGTTCAATGTGTCACCAAATTTGATCTTTGTACTGTGTTTTTTATTTTCGGAAAGGAAGCTATTGCGTAAAGTTATTTTACATTTCCCAGATTTTGAAATGAAAAATGTTCATACGAAATATTGTGCCGAAACGCTGAATCTGGTGGTACAGTGGAGTGCACACGGGAAAGAATATGCTAAAAAATTCAGGAAAGTGATAATCAAGGCCTGGTACAGGAAGTTGTACCTGGAATTTATCAGTTTTAAGAATTTATTTTTTCCAATCAGAAATGTTTAGTACAAACGTTAGTATTTCGTGGTAGATTACAATAGCGACAAAGAATCTATGTTATTTTATTGGAAAATCTATAGAATACCATGGCTCAGCATGATGTTAAAACTCAATATAAAATGTCAAACAGAAGTCATTGCTCTTTCCACGTTTATAAGTGAGTCACGGAAAAATTCTCATCGGCCGCCACCGAGAATCGAACCCAAGGTCTTTCAGTTACCCGCCAGACATGCTACCACGGCACCACAGCGGCCTCGAATTCCTCCAGACGCACATACGACTAACTGCCAAGCAACTTGGCAGGTTTGGCAGTTAGTCGTACGTGAATCTGGAGGAATTCGAGGCCGCTGTGGTGCAGTGATAGCATATCCTGCGCATAAGTGGAAGACCCTGGGTTCAATTCCCGGTGGCAGTAAATGAGAATTTTTCTGTGACTGACTTATAAACGGGGAAAGAGCGATGACCTCTATTGAATGTTCCTGGCCTACGTCAAATGTCTGTATTAATTATTCATTCGCCTTCTAATTATTTTTTCAGTTGCTGCTTACCACCTTTGGTGAATCCCCAGCATTGTGCGGGGCTCCACAAAGCAACCTGCCAAATTGGCTTGGCAGTTAGTGTGTGTGAGTCTGGAGGAATTTGAGGCCGCTGTGGTGCAGTGGCAGCATATCTGGCGCGTAACTGGAAGATCTGGGTTCGATTCCCAGTGGCGGATGATGATAATTTTTCCGTGACTCACTTATAAATGGTGAAAGAGTGATGTCTTCTGTTTGATGTTCGTAGTCCACGTCACTTGTCTGTCCTAATTATTCATTCGCGATATAAATACAATTTTCTCACTTCAGATAAGAACAAATAAAAATTTTGAAGGTACTTTGAAGTACAGATGAAAAGATCATGGCACCTAAGTGTGCTTCAAGTCGGGTTGTAGCGCAGCAGTGCAAGTGGATCCGGGATTGTCCAATATCATTCCTTCTAAACATCTGACTGCAAAAACTCTTCCGATAATATTTGTAACGAATTAATACAGACATTTGACGTGGACCAGGAACATCAAACAGAGGTCATCGCTCTTTCCACGTTTATAAGTGAGTCACGGAAAAATTCCCATTAGCGACCAGCGGGAATCGAACCCAGGGTCTTCCACTTACGCGCCGGATATGCTTCCACTGCACCACAGCGGCCTCGAATTCCTCCAGACTCACACACGACTAACTGCCAAGCCAGAAGCAATCTGCCAAGTATCTTGGCAGTCGTATGTCGTACGTGAGTCTGGAGGAATTCGAAGCCGCTGTGGTGCAGTGATAGTATGTCCGGCGCGTAACTGAAAGACCCAGGGTTCGATTCTTGATGGCGGCCGATGAGAATTTTTCTGTGACTCACTTATAAACGTGGAAAGAGCGATGACTTCTACCTGACATTTTATATTGAGTTTTAACATCATGCTGAGCCATGGTATTCTACAGATTTTCCAATAAAATAACATAGATTACTTGTCGCTGTTGCAATTTACCACAAAATACTAACGTTTGTACTAAAAATTTTATTTTGGAAAAATTAAATTCTTAAATCTGATAAAAAAAATTCCAGAGAGGCAGAGATTGAAGGGCATCTACCTCTCTCCGCAGCTCTGACACAAGAAAAAACTAGTACAAGTTCACAAAGAAAATCCGGGCTGGGGAGAGAGGTACATGGTTAATTTATTACAAATAATAAGCTGAAAATTCAGATTAAGTTGCTCACATGACCGTTCGCTTCAGTGCCTCTTCTTTACAGTGGGCTATGAGAAAGGCCTGTTGAATTTGACGAACGGCCGTAAATTGTTATTTGGCAGTGGCCAAATAACAATTTTTCGGTTGCTGTGTGTTATTAAAACGTGGAAAGAGCGATGTCTTTGTTTATTTATAGCAATTGGATGGATAATTTTTTTGTTTAAAAATATAAAATTTAGTTTAAACACCCACCAACAGGGTGTTAAAACTTAGTTTTATTACTTTTAAACTTTAATTTCCTAAGGTAATTCTACTATTTATGGCTCACTGTTGGGCCAAAATATATAAAAAAAAAGATAAAACCACTTTGCGCATCTAACATATTCAGAAAATTTTTTGATTAACTTGAAAGCCCTAGATAGTGTGTTTCGACTTTGCAGCGAGGATAAATATTAGAGATAGTAATAAAACAGTATTTGTAAATGTGAAACAAATAAAACTGGAAATTATAAATGTGTCAAATAGAAACTAAAACGTATTCGACTGTTGTCAGTATTTTATTGGAAAAGTAAAAATACAATTATATATTCGATTTTGCCTATATATAAAATATTCTACTAATTTACTGACTAATATTATAATGTAGTCAGTGAATTAATTAATCATTACGGAACATCAGAAATTAAGAAATTAAAAATGAAACACTTGGCACTAATAAAATAAAAAGAATTGAATTACTTTATGGTTTTTTATCTTCATCTTTTAGTATTTCCTGTACTATCGTGTTGCACTACTTTTTCATATTTAAAAAAGTTATTTTGTGTAGTCTAATTTTTTAATTTTAAATACCTTTATAATGAACCTCTTACTAAGTATATGTAGAGTATTCTAAAAGGTGATTTATAAATAAATTATATGCTTCCTGTTGCAAGCGGAAACTCTTGTGCAGGCTGCCGCCCTCCCAGTCGGTTGTATGATCTGCGTGGAAGGAAGTGAAAATGGCATTTTTAAAGGAAACTTACTTGAAGTTAAACAAAATTTAAAAAGTTAAAAGAAAGTATCTATTAAACATCTTAGTTTACTAAAATAACAAATGAATGAGTTTCTGAATGGAAAAATTAGGTAAAAGATTATTAGATTCCTAAACAGTACCTCTTGCGTCGGCCTCTTGTTAGAGTCGGACATGAGTTCTAAATTAAAGAAAGAGAAGAAATACGTATTTCTGCTGAATAAATGGAACAAGATCTGTAAACTCAGTGCAACGAGGTTGTCTTATTTATTAACTTGCGGGGGGGGGGGCTTTCCAATGCAAGTGACAGGTGTGTCTTTCTAGTGCAAGTAACAAAATGTGTCTTTCCACTGCAAGTGACAAAATGTGCTTTCCAGTGCAAGTGACGTCTTATTTATGAACTTTTTTTGGGAGGGGGGGGAGGGGATTCTCTCCAGTGCAAGTGACAGAATTGAAACGGAATTTCCGTTTGTATTTACGCTTTCCAACCGTAGGTTGAAGAAGCGTATATGCTCCAGCTTTGTCCGTCCGTTAACGGACGGACGGGCGCCTTTACCAATGTGCTGTATAATCCAAGGAATTTCCACGGAAAGTGTCCTGAAGTCAGCGTTGACTTGAAGTTTTTGTTACATTAATTTTCAAATAGCACACCCTACTTTCAAAAATAGAAACAGAACTGAGGAAAAAATGAAACTTATTGCTTCACGACAAAGTTGTAAACGCAAGACCAGTAAACACTACCAGCTTACTGCCGTAACTCGGTTAGAAAATTCGTCTCGTAGTAAATTTGAAACGTACCTGCCTTTGCCGAAAGAATAAATATTACAATTGATAAGTTGGTCTAGTTAGGTTCAATTGTTTTTTATATATTTATTTATTTTTATCGCCTCGAACATAGATCAACCTCTAGCTTCAGTAACTTACAAGTACACAATATGATAAGACGAAAGGTACCGCCATCTGGTGACAAATAAATGCCACAGGGTAGCCGCAGTTTCAGGAAAGGAGCCTCTGAATGGGCAGGTCATATCTAATTTCCAATAGTTATTGCGTCGAAAGATTTTTAAGGATGCCTGAAGAGGCGTTCCCGAAATAAGAAATCTACGGAAGAAACCATACCTTCTGCTGAAGATATTTTCTAAATCAATAAAACTTTTCCATTATTAAACTGGCGACTCCTTTTAAAGGCCAAATTTCTTTGTCTTTATATTGGTGTTCGCAAAATACAGCCAAGGCAATGCTTTTCAAGTAGATGCATCAGTAAGTATTGCATCCACAGCACATAAATGTGAGAGTCTTAACAGAAAAGAAATAAACTTTGTTGCACACTTCGTATCAGTTACTTGATATGTCCCATACGCCGGAAAGAAACAGCTGCTTAGTGCAAAAAGTGATTTATTGCCTATGCTCAAAGGCAGTGTTCAGAAGCGGAAGCCAAGGGACCACAACCCTTTCCGAAACTGTTTCATTTTTTATATTTGTGGTTTAAATGTGACTTACATTGAAAAAAAGCGTTAATTCAACCTTTCAGGTGGCTAGCACGCATATGTTCGTTTGGAGATATCTGTGCACAAAGCGGCGACGACGCAGTAATACGTTTTTAAAAAAACTGTTCAAAAGCCGCGAGATCGCGTTATTGCGTGGAAAGATTCTGCAGGATGATAGTGGCGAGAACACATATATCCCTCTAACGTGAGCCTAGAGGAATATATTCCTCTGAGATGAGTCCAACAAATTCTACAAAAGGACAGGACGCTTTTAAGGGTCTCTTTTTACACATGTGACAAAATTCCGTATTACCTCTTCCAAAGCTCCTGCCACCTGGAGGATTCATAAAAATGCACTAATTTACATTAGAATAAAACGGTTTCATTTTTCTTCTATTTTTCATTGTTTTTTATTTCTATTTTTTTTATTTTTTTTTATTATGACTAGTAATAAATGAAACACTACGTGTCATTACTTTACTTCGTAAAAAGCAACACTGCGAAGAAATGTAGAGACGTAAAATCTACAATTGCATTGGACGTGCTAAAACTACTTTTGTTTCTGTCTACTGTAACATGAAACACTTGCATGACGAAATTTAGAATCCCACTCTTTCACGTAGCTTTACTGGAAGATAAATCGATCTAGAATAGTGTAATTATAGTTGCACACGAAACGCCATTTAATTATACTGAAGAGAAATCGTAAAGCTTTTAGAAATCCCGAAAATCATGCTCACTCAATTTTAAAAAGAAAGCAATAATGTCTTAGAGGGAAAATTGGCGAAAAAGACCCATATAGACAAGTTGAAAAGTGTGGAATCAACAATTTTGCAATGAAAGTTTCTTGTACACTAATTACACGGAGAACACAAAATTTAAAGAATACAGGAAATTATGAAGTCGTTCCCTATCCTGAACAGATACAGAGGGATTTCCGAAGTATGGGAAATAACGGTAAACTTCCAACTGCGGCCCCTTCTTCATTACTTATTATGTTTATTTATCCTGATTACAGATTGGCCGATAGATGGCAACACGTCCGCTTTTATCTTGGCGCGCTCAGTGGGTCTTAGCTCTAGGGCAAAGCTGGCGAACCTTTTCTGACTACTGTGACACTTAAAGCTTATTTTACTGCTTTCAAGTGTCTAGTGTGCTACCTCTCTTGCATTTTTTTTTGTTTTTGTCTTTTAATTTATTTATTTTTTCGTCATGAAACGTTTTTGCGAATAACATAAAAGTGACATTAACATCATAGGTAAGTAGGTAAATTTTAAGACTAAGACAATTTTAATTTGAATCTGATTTATTTTGTAAGAAGATAATTAAAAAAATCATACTTACATAATCACATTGGTGTGGAATTTGTTGCTGAATGCTACTCGCTCATGTTCGGTTCATAAGCTATTGTTTTCAATGCTATGGACACCATTAGCAGTCACATACACTATTTTATTTAAGTCAATCCCCATTTTTACTACAAATTTCTACTTCACTTCACACATTATATTTGCCTCTGATCATAGTTGGCAAACTGATCAATTTAATTAATTCCTCCCTCAGTACTTTTCCACACGGAAATCTAACAAAACATATCTAACCTATAAAGTCAAAATATCTAACCAAAAATATCTAAATATAAAATTATTGTTTTAAAAAAAACCTAAATTTTTACTTAATGTTACTGTTTTCATATCAGTGTGCCACCCAAAAGTGTTCGTGTGCCACCCAGCGGCACGCGTGCCGTAGGTTCGCCCTCCCTGCTCTGTGGTATTTGTTTCAAGACTAGCTTACATAGATATGACCTGACCATTTAAAGTAGCTCCATGATCGCCTTTGCGAATAAATTTTTCCCTAGATGGCGCAGAATTTCAGCGGTTCTAAGGAGCTGGCATGTGTGTTAAATGTTAATTTCTATCAATTTCTATTAGAAGTTTTTCCACTGTTAGCACAACAAAATGTCATACTGTTCAGTACCATTCGGTAAATCAAATTTAAAAAAAGAATGTAGACGACATTCAAATTTTTTTTAACAAGTTCCTCTGCAATCGTGACCAGCTTAATTTCCCATTTTGATTGACAGAATAGCACTGAACATTAGATTGACAAAATTTGTCCCCAGATGGCTAACATAGTTCTTTTGTTGTGCTAACAGAGGAAAAAATTCTAATAAAAACTCTGAAAAGTCATCTTTTCTAAAAAGTTATAATTTCCTGGGAAAAGTTATCTTTTAGAACACGGGCTTAGGTCAAGAAGGTTAGAAGAAAGGAGGTGAAAGGGCCCGTTTTGAGGGAAGCCAAAACAGATCAGCGATTTCGAAACTCCCTCTGAGGTGATGGGAGTTTGCGGGGTTCGGAAACGTGGCGTTACTTCCTGTGACTGAAGCAGTTTCGCTTAGGGCATGCAAACCATGCAAACCAAGGAGGAAAACAAGGAATATTTCAGACTACGTATTTCTGAACATTAGGGTTTTGGTTATATTTTAAACATGGTTACTTGCACATGCTAAGCATGCAAGTAACCATGCGCAGTAAGCACTTCCACTCAAACATTCAATATTTTGTTCAATTTTTTAAAGAAATATCAACACATATTTTCGTATTTTTTCTGATTTTTTTTAATTAAAAAAATGAATATTTCAGCCTCAATTTTTTCGTGACTGAATGGGCAGAGTAAGAGTCAGAAAAAAACGTTCAAAATCACGATTTCCCCGTAGAGATACACAGAAAATTCTCAGGTTGGGCGCATTGGTGTAGTCAACTGATAAAAAGGGGCGTCACGCCAGAAGCACAGGGAGAGGGGATGTTGCCAGCTCCTCCTTCTTTTAACCTCCTTGGATTACGCACACAGATGAAAGCTTTAACAATGTGATGCATGGTCCAAGCAATTTGTACGAAAAAGTCATCTTTTACAGCATATGGCTATGCACATCGGTGAAAAGCCTTATCAATGTGATGTGTGCTCAAAGCAATTT
The DNA here is from genome assembly GCA_039090855.1 of Macrothele yani. Lineage (NCBI taxonomy): Eukaryota > Metazoa > Arthropoda > Arachnida > Araneae > Macrothelidae > Macrothele > Macrothele yani. Next base: position 15,159,772 of record CM077016.1, read on the forward strand.
GCTCAGAAAAGTCATCTTTCAAGGTGTATGCTTATTCATTCAGATGAAAAGCCGGAAAATGTGTAGATTAGCGTCCTAAATTAATTCTTCGGTCTAGATATAAAACATTGTAGAGACCAATGCTATGACAATGCCTTGAACATGTTAGGCGAATATGCTGGCCTTCAAGCAAAAATAATTGAAGGAAATCCCACAGCATTTAATGTGCGGTGCTCAAGCTATTCATTGAATTTAATAAGCAATAATGCTGCTGAATACTGCAGATATACTGAAGCTTACTTTGATTTGTTCAAAAAGCATATACTTTTTTTCGAACTCCACTTATCGTTGGGAAAAACTTAAATCCCACCTTCAACAACATCAACACATTGTGAAACAGTTGAGTGATTATCGATGGTCAGCAGAGCTGATGCAGTACCAGCCTTACGAGGAGCTTATAGTGAGATCCGTAAAGCATTAATTAAACTTTTTGAGTGTGAAACTTGAAAGCCTTCAGCCAAAACAGAGGCAAAATCATTTGCAAAATAGTTTGACAAATATAAAATTGTCTTCATGACTGTCTTCTGGGACCGGCTGTTGTAACGAATCGAAAGTCAGCAAATCCTTGCAGAAAGAAGATGGAAACATGAAGATGTCAGTAGATCTATTGAATCAGTCTCTGAAACTCTTCTTTGATGACGTACATAACAATTATTCTGGCATTGACATGGAAGCCTCGACTTTGTCTTCATCTGTGGAGCAACCAGACAATGATGAGAGTTACAAAAGGAGAATAGAAAGAAAGAGCTTTGCTGATGAAAGTACAGACATTGAAGTTCATCTGGCGGGAAAAGAAAATATTCGAGTGGAGATACTGAATGCTATCTGTGACAATCTGGTAGTTGAGCTGCAGAAAAGAAAAGAAAATTTAGGATATATATTCGACCTATCCAAATGAGTTTTTGCTGATGAACATGACCATTCTAAGAAATGTGATTTCAGCAATATTTCCGAAGTATATTCAAATGACATAGATGGAAACTATTTTGTGATGAACTGCAGCACTTCCGTCGTTTTGTGAATCTCACGTATCGAGATCAATCCTCAGTCCGGCCGAAAGATTGCTACAAACTGCTTGTGGACAGCTACGGTTTGAAAAAATATTTACAAATGTGGAAACCATTCTTAAAATTGTCCTTATTTTACCAATATCTAATGCAAATGGTAAAATATCATTTAGTGCTCTTAACAGAGTTAAAAACTATCTACGATCAACACTTTCTCAAGAACATTTGGATAGTTTTTCAATATTGTACATAGAGAGTAATGCGCTAAATCATGTCAATTATGATGAAGTCATAGAAATTTAGCTGCAATTAAGGCCAACAGGAATTTCTTATAATCATGATGCTGTGTTTGTAAGTAAATGAAATAGTTTCTCTTTGTTGCAATATAGAATAATATAATTATTTGATAATGTGGAAATTGATTATAGTCCATTTAAAAATTGTAGTAAATATACCTGTAACCCGGATGTGTCTCAAAACGAGGGCCCCCAGAAGGTTCAGTGAGACGGGCCCCCTACAGCATAAATCCGCTCCTGTGTATGATTGTGAAGTCTCGACTTGTTCCTTCTTTTTCCAGCGATGCATTCGTGTGGGTCTAACACGTCCGCTATGTTTACAAAATTTTAAATTGTTACAGTACCTTTTTTTTTACTTAATTAATCCGACCGTCGCTTCTTTTCTCTTTCTTTTTCACTCAGCGAGCGAGCGCACTTCTTCAGTATTTCCTAGCACACGCACACACGCGCGTTATTGCTAGCCCCTTGACGGGGTTCAGCATCGACAGCTTCGCTTCCCTCTCCGCTGTTTGTCGACCAATGGAGAGGGGAGGGGGAACCTCCTTCCCTCCGCCATCCTTGTTCAGAGTTCCCGCAATTTTTGTTTAGAGTTCCCGCCATCCTTGTTCAGAGTTCCCGCTCTTCGGCGTTTAGGATGTGGATTCGGCTTTGGTTCGCTTGAAATGGCGCTTTCTGTGGTTCCTTTCTACTGTTGATTTTCCGATGTTTTTTTCTTTTCAGTTCTTTAAATCTTCGAATCCCACCACAGACCACTACTTTCTATTATATTTGGTGTGGTTATTATTATTTATTTTGTTGTCGCCTCAGTGCGCAGCGTTGCAATCAAGCAATTACTGGAATTTCAGATTTCTTTCACTGGTAGTTGCTGCCACCAGCCAAACATTTCTATGTCTCACAATACATATCTTTTACATATACATTTTAGGTGTTCAGGCTAGAACCACGGAAACAGACTCACTGGCTCTATTAACAAAATTTTATCTACATCATTTTCTATTTACAGAGGGTTGCAGACTATATTACATAAAATCCGATCTCCTTCGGTTGTTCTATTATCAATCAAACGAGCCATTTATTACATCTTACTGAGTGAATTCATGAGAATCGAACAGATGATCAGTTCATCATCGAGTTCATAGACTGATCAGTTCATCAGCGAGTTCATAGAATGATCAGTTCAGCAGCGAGTTTATCGGATGAGGCAAAGCTCCTTTCACGGAAGATTTTAGAGCGTTAATGTGACAGGTGCAGTGTTGAAATAAATTCATGCAACCAATTATCTAGTAATTTATGAGTACCGCAGTACAGGGTGATCTCTGCTATGTTCGAAGGTATTTAAACAATGATCTCAATCACTCTAAAAATTCTCTATAGCTCTCAGCCACTCTAAAAATTCTCTATAGCCCTCAGCCACTCTAAAAATTATCCGTAGCCATCAGGGAAATTCCATCATAATCCTTTCGCTTGAAGCAAAAACAACAGAGTGCCGGCCAGAGATGTGGGCTCCTGGTCCGAAATGTGATTTCACCCAACTCCCTCTAAATCAGCCAATCCCGTCAGTGCATTTACTGCAGGATGCATACTACGAGGTTCTCATAACTCTCCTAAACTCTCACCCACTTCACGTCTCGAACGTCATGTTCCGAGCAAGAAGGATGCTTAGTGGACACACCTATCTTCCTCTCTCTCCTCGTAAAAGAGATTCTTAACTCCTTGTCACGCAGCATGGCGTATTTCCCTGTGTTTTTATAAACTGACCTCTCCAACTCACTCTTAGACGCGGGTTGCATTCTACTTTGCAATAGTGATAATACGCTATCTGACAACAAGTAATTGGATGCCTGTGATAGCAAAGGAAAACGGAGTTTATTCACCTTCAATAGTTGGCGGAGCCTCCATGAGCGACGATTACAGCTGCGACCCTCCATGGAATACTCTCAACTTGGCGTTGTACGACGGCTAGCGGTATTTTCTTCCACTCAGCTTGGAGAAGACAGGTCAGTTCCTTCACCGATTTCGGACGAAGGGAGCACCCCTTCAGTAGACGCGCCAACTCGTCTCATAGGTGCTTGATAGGATTAAGGTCCAGGCTCTGCGCAGGCCAGTCCATTTGATTAACCCTATTGTCACCATACCAAGCCATGGTGGACCTCGCAACATGACAGGTGGCATTGTCATCCTCAAAGTAACATGGGTCCACTCCATAAAACTGCCACCATGTAGGAAGCGCATGGTCATCCAAAATGGTGCAGTAGGTCTCGGTGTTGAGTCTACTAGGAATTGCGACCAAGGGTCCCGTGCCATACCAGGAAAAGCACCCTCATAGCATAATTCCACTGCCGCCGAACTTCCCAGTTGGCACAATACATTCCGGCAGGAGGCGTTATCGATGCAGACGCCAAACCCAGACCCTGCCATCCGAACGGTAGAGGAGCGAACCTTGATTCGTCGCTCCAGAAAACCTGTTTCCACTGTTCAACGGTCCACTTTCGACGTTCTGTGCACCCCGTTAGCCGAGCGGCGCTATTGGACTTGGTGATCAAAGGCTTGTGGACGGCAGCACGTCCATGATAACCGAGCAGATGGGCTTCCTTACGGATGGTGTTGAAACTCATCGCGAATGTGGTCCATCGATTTGGTGCAGTTCTTCTGAATTTCTCTGGCCAGCACCCGTCGGTTTCTAACTCCCTGTCTTGTGGGTCTGCCGGGTAGGGGCATATTCCGATAATCACCTATTATCTTCCACTTGCCAATCACGTAGGCCACTGTCGATTTTGGGTACTTCAACTTGCTGGATATGTCACGTATGGATCGGTCATTTCTGTGATACCCGATGATTACATCTTTCTCGAAATCAGAAAGCTCCGAACTGCGTGGTATCTTGCATGCGACTGGTTGCGTTGTTGTTTCCCACACGTTATTTAGCGGCGGTGGCCGTGACGTGTATCAGGACCGCAGATATCGTCGATTGCAGGGGTGTCCAATTACTTGTTGGTAGATAGTGTATATATTTAATTGGTATATGATTAGTACACACAGCATATGAATAAATCAAAATTCGATGCTATTAAACATCGGGTTTGACACAGGACTTACGCGCAGCTTGCATGAAAAAAGAAAATATCACAGCTGCAAACAAGTTAGTAAAATCATGCTATGCATTGATTATGATACGCTTTCCAACATACAAGAAATCATTACTCAAGTTATGAGGATAATGACTGTGGAATAAATCTCGCTCCTGTGCTCTGACCTTTGACTCCATTTCGATTATATTAAACATAATTGGTTCAGTATACCTCAAAAGTAACATCCTAAAGTTTTGTCGCAATAGAAGCATTTTTAGTCAAGTTATGAGGATAATGACTCTGGAATAAATCTCGCTACTGTGCCCTGAGCTTTGCCTCAATTTCGATGATATTCAACAGAATTGGTCCAGTATACCTCCGAAACAACATACTGATGTTTTATCGCAATAAAAGTGTTTTTAGTCAAGTTATGAGAATAATTGCTGTGGAATCAGTCTTGCTACTGTGCCCTGACCTTTGACCCCATTTTGATGATATTAAATTAAACCAGCTCAGTACATCTCCTGGACAACGTGAAGATTTGTCGCAATCGAAGCATTTTTACGTAAGTTATGACGCATAAGGGCGATGGAATGGATTCCAACTGATATCCTGACCTTTGACCCCAATTTCGCCCATTTTTAACAGGGTCCCTTCCCAGGTTGTCCCCTACCACATACTAAAATTTCAACAAAATCGAACCATTTTTACGCGAGTTATCGTGCAGACTGGCAGACAGACAGACGGACAAAGCTGGAGCATATACGCTTCTTCCACCTACGGTTGGAAACCGTACAAATAGAGTAACGCCATATCAGGATGCTCACCACTAAGCGTGTGTCAGCTTGTTAAGCGAGGAGAGCTGGATTTTTCTCACGGCCAGGTGTATCTCACGCGGTGATCACGTAACGCTTTTTATTGCTAAACGCAGGGAGAAATTATAAACAACACATTTTCTCCCAGCACGTGGGAACAATGCCTTGCGACTACCACGAAACTCACTTTGGTTTTCAACAAGAAAGTTAACGTAGAAATATTTTGCGGTTGGAAAGGATCTGTTGAATGCTTTCCAACAGCAAAAAATATTCTTGAAAATAAAATCATAGGAGGTGAAAAAAAGCAGCGAAAATGATAATGCATTTACGCCCCCAGTTGAAAAATTACACATCCTTTGAAATGCGTAATGTGAGCAGTTCTTTCATAATAAATGAAGCCAACTACGAGAAAAAAATCTGGACTTCTTCACTCAGTAAAACATCTAAAACAATAGAAATTGCTACGTAGGCCCACTAACGGCAGATAAAGTATATTTTGACAAAAAATCACGAATTCTACAAAAAATGATTCACATGGGATATGATGATGTCCGGGATTGCTAAATTTTCCGAATTTGGTATCACGGGAATGTTCGAAATTTTGGATTTAGTAAAACAGATCAGTTCATCAGTAAACTCTCCTTGTAAAGCAACAGAGCGAGTTGGAAACGCTCACGGCATAGCTTTCAAATTTATTTTTCTGTTTTCGTTCTTCTTCATTTTTCGCATGTTGATCAATGTACTGTTGATGACTGTCTTGCTTTTCAAACTGACATCAGTAACCTGCTTCAGTGGTGTACACTAAACCATCTCCACCTCAACATCTCCAAGTGTCATGTCACTTTCTTTTCAAGGAAAAGAAACCCAATTCTTTCTTACTAAACATCTAGAGACTATACTCTTAGCCGGTTAAGTGATGTCCTGGACTTGGAAGTCACATTTCATTCTAATTTGAACTATAAAAACCATATCCAAAGAATTGTACGTTCAGTGTCGAGAAATCTTGGATTTATCAAGCGAGATCTGTCTTATATATATTTTCTGATATTCAGGAAATTCCTCATATTTTTGTCCCTCCAAACTTCATCAAAAATGCCTTTAATTCGACATTGTAACTCTCCAAAAATAAAAAAATAAAAGTTAAATAACTCATGGGTTCTCCATATAAAACACATCAATACTAATTCTGAGCTAAAGGAGGAGTGAGCGCTGACGCATTGACATCTCTCGGCTCTGTGAGAACTATATAGAGCAAAGGTACTTTGGAAGATAAGTCACACGTCCATGAAGTCATATTGATATCAAACTCAAACGTTCCCCTACCAATAAAGCACACTCTCTATTTACCTCCTGTCGCATTCCGACTGTATGGATAAAACAACTGAAGGCAACTATTGTCGCAAAGAAAACACCCGAACAATAAAATGGCAAATGCAGCAAAGCCTATATGTCTCTGTCACATGACTTGCCTACTTGCAATCTTCAAAGTAGCTCTGATCCAATCTCGTGGCGGAAATAGCCTTAATCGCAATTCCGTACATTCACTTGTGAAATACGCCACGGGGCACGTGCCCAAACATTGAATAAAATGTGTTCTGAGTTAATGGGAATTCCGTGCGTGCATAGTTAATTTATGTTTTTAATTTTGCATGTTCATATGTCTATAAATGACGTACTTGCCTGAGTGAGTTTAGAATTATATTTAAACACGCGGCCATTAATGAGTGGAAATTGGTTAAATGACCCACAAGTGTCCATTGAAGACGATTGCTTCCATTGATAAACGTGAGCTTTTATTGCTTCTACAACGCATTTAAAACCAAACTGTCCTTCAACTTCCTCCACGCGGCTTGTCGTAACTGTAACGGTGACTGGATGGCTAGGTTGTATTTTGCAGTGAATTTCATAGTGTTGTCCTTGATGAAATGTTGGGTATGTTTAATATATTATTAAATTTAGTTAGTTATAATAATATATTTAAACTGAAATGCTTAAATGTTAAAGTATGTCAAAAAGAATATATTTATCTTGTAGTGCTAAACGTAAAGCCAAACAATTGAAATTGAAGGATGACAACCTGAAGCATGGTAGTATTGAATGTTTCCATTAAAAAATTGGATATTGCACTTGGACCCAAAATTTCTACACATTCATTTACGTTGACTACTGTTGAGTCTATCTACAAAAAATTTTGTATTTCGCCGTTTATTGCTCTGCTGATTCAATCGTCGTAGAAATTGGAAACCGGAAGTGGAGTTCCCATAGCACTTTTTAAATTTTTTATGCAGCTTCACATCTCTGTTTACGAGGATGTCTAGTGGAGGCCACCATAGATTTTTTTTCTTGTTTCATTTCACGTTTTTTATAGGATGCATTGTCCTCATGTTTTAGACGCGGTAATCAGTACATTGCGAGACCACAATATTCACTAAAATTTAGATGGCGATCCATTTTGTCATAAATATATTGTTGTAGTTAAAAACTTTGGGAGCCGTTGACACCCCAAAGACAACCGATGGGTTTGTTGTCCCCGCACAGCGACTATGATTTTGTCGATAGAAAATAAGGGGAGCTCCCGGAAATGCTTTGTGCCCTGGGCCTCACATCTAGTAAATCAGGCCCTGGTTATGGCCTTTCCCTTGAGTCCATTGAATTCAATTTTAAAATACCATACTTTCTGACGTTTATGTTACATTATTTTCTTTAAACGCGAATTCCCTGTGATGTAGTCAAATTAATTGACTTTTTCAAAACAATTTCCAACATTTTGATTTTTAGACACCAGATGGCACCACAAAACAGGCGAATAAACACTGTTGGAAGGTATTTTTCATTTTAATACGTAACTCATATGAGTGGCATGAATTTCTGGGCTATCCTTAGCATACAGCCTCTTAAGTGACGGCAGACGGTTTCTTACAAACAATTCCGAGACTGTTTTAAAGATATCCGTAGCTCAGCATAGTTTTCTGACAAATTTTCAGTTAAATCCGCTGTTATTGTATCCCAGTTGTTCAGTTGCAACCTCAGCTGCTGTGGATAATAACTGGCACTTAACGTTTAAAATATGACCATTTTTCTTACGTGGAAATAGCTCTGAGATTTCAGAAATTAGTACTGAGCGATACCGCAGAGAAGCATTTCGCGGAACCGCTGATATCCACACCACAGAGAAAAGTTGCTCCTTCCACCAACGAGTGGCGTACGTGAGTGGAGGAGAAGTGTGTGACGTCTCACGTTCGTGGAACCAATGGTGTCCCCTGCTGTATGCTGATGGAGCTTCCAATTTTTAGTGTTCGATAGTGCGACAACATAAAAGGATTTTTTCATTGTTTTTGACGGCCCGTGAAATATTTAGGAGACGAACAGTTGCCTAATGCCTTCCCCTTCAGAAGCTGAAAGCTTTCATTAATTATCAGGAAATGCCCTCTGAATTATGTATAGTGACACAACAAAAAAGCTTTTTGACGAGAAGTCGGTTTCGTGTAAAAGAATAAACCAGAGAGGTAATAATAATAAAGAATCTAACCCATTTCACTTCTCTATGACATGTTGATGGTAATTTTTAATATAGGCCTATAGACTTCGTGATATATATGAAGCAATTATGGACACAATACGGGCAGCACAATTTCTGTCTCAGCTACTAAATAATCCAGAAGTAATAAGAACAATAATAGTATTGGATAAAAGTCTGTCACCGCAAGAATGTATACTGGGAAATTTGTGAAATGAACAAAAATTAGAAAGAATGAAGGATACTTTCTATTGCATATATTTACGCGGAGGAATTTGGAAGATCTGATATGGAGGAGCAGCTTGTTTCTAGAAGCCAATGGTGCTCTTCACCTCTAAATTGCATGGAGCTGAACCACTTCACACAACGAGCATGAAAAGCAACCGGGTGAAAATATCAAAAGCGGCATAAAAAAATATCAAAATAAAATATTATGGAATTAGTATTACTTCAAAGAAATGAACCACAAGCAAAAATAATGATGTAAAGTATAAAGCCCGTGTACTTAGAGTAAGAACGTAGAAGACTGCCCCCTTTAAAAGAAAGAATAAAATAAAACATGAATCGCACTAAATCATGAAACTTTAAATTCATCTCATATTCGGAGATCGCCTTATGGCAAATAACCATGCAGTATCTGGAGGAAGGCAAAAGTAACAGTTTATTCCTAGAAAACATTTATATAGAAAATATTTCCCAGCACCATTTGTAACTTCATTAGCCATATGTTTACAAGATGTAGAGAAAGGTGAAAACCTTATATATCAAACGGAAAGCCATCTGACACGTCCATTGGTGGTGTCATCTTTGAAAGAGGTTTCTCATACGTACTGTGAATGTCAACCTGACATTCTCGCCGTCCTAGGTGACTCTGCTTTCGTTTCGAGAGTGTCCGCTTGAGTTACTCTGCGTGACCAGCGTGTTTCGGTTGTTCGAGTGTTGATATCTCTGGAACCAAACCCATATCTTATACATGTGGCGAGGGGACGCAAATGTGTTGGTGCTCTGGACAACAAAACTTCATCGTTTGAGAGAGAGGTCGCCGTGCTCACGCACGGCGACCTCTCTCCCTCTACCAATTTCTTTAGTGGTCGTTTATTCGAAGACAAAGGAGGGTTCTTCTATTACTTGTGCGTACTATGGATGGGCATATCCGTGGTTACTTATTCCTGAAACATGGATAGTATCGTTGGAAATTTTCGATGGACAGGTGTATCTGACCCCAGGTCTTAAACAACCATTAGAAATAAGAAGCTAGGAGATTTGGGCTACGGTGCCTGATAGGAGAGTCACACGGAACCGAGGGAGAAAGACGACCTTATTTATCACCGGAGGGAGGGGCAGTATCCAGGGTCCGACGGCTGAACGTGCCCATCCCACGCACGGCGGATATTTAGTGGTTCTAGCCTTGGTACCTGCCTGGGATCGAATCTGAGGTTCCTTTGGGATAGTCATAAACACCCACTAAGCCATCCGGGGCTCTCCTCTCTTTCAATTTCCTTAGTGGTCCTTTTTATTCGAAGAAAAATAGAGAAGGGCTGGTCCATTTACCGAATTGGTAAATGTGTAGATTAGTGTCCTAAATTATTTCGTCGGAGAAATGTTAGTACTTGGAAAACATGCGACGTACAGATTTTAAAGTATGGAAATTAAAGGCAACTGGTGAAGAAATTTTATATTTTAAATGCCTTTTAAATATTTTTATCGTAATATTTACCTATAAGTGCGATGCTTTTAAGAGACGTTGCGGTAGGCCTAACGCATCGCTACCGCGACGATTCCAAGCTTTGCTGCATTGAAAGTAGAATCGCTGCGGCGTGTAATTCACGCGCGGATGACTACAAGTGCAGCCTCGTACGTTCTTGTCAGAAGAGTGAAGCATCATGTACTCATACGCTACAGAATATAGTTCGTTCATGTTTTGTTATTGTTTTTAAAGCAAATGTTGAGAAGTGTTTCGTTCTTTCGCACATGATTCAAAGATTCCAAATACAAAGTATAAATATGCCTTTCTATGTTATACAGAAAACCGCTGAAGTATAACTTTCGGTTTTGCTTTGAACGGCTTCCATTCGTACCTGATTTGCTGTGCCACTGTACTTTGGTTCTCCTGTTATTACTTTGTTCGCAGGCCAGTTTCTGTCTCACTGATACGTATCTTTTGCAAATCAAAGAGTAGAGTTTTTTTCCTTCCACCAACGTACAGGATACAACAAAATAAAGGGTGGATAATCTGGGCCTATTTTCTGTAGCGTATCACTATACGATTTATCGCTCTCCTGCCAACAACGTAACTGCTTTCTCTTGTACTCTTCCGCCCATCATTTCGGTACAGCAAGGAACCTTCCTTTTAACTGAGCAAAGCTTCACATCGTCGTGGTTGCCATGCGTTACGCCTACAGCAGGGTCTCTTCACAGCATCGCACTTACAGGTAAGTATTACGATAAAAATATTTAAAAGACATTTAAAATATCAATTTTCTGCACCATTTGCAATTGTTTTCCATTTTAACTACACATCTTTTTAATCTTCATACACTTATTCGTAGTTTTTAGACTACAGTCAGATCTACACTAGAGTATGCTGTGATCATTTAGCGCCCTAGCCTCATAACACTAATCGAAATTGAGAAAGGACAAAAATGATTTCTACGACACCTTTTCACAAATCTTATGGTGTTTGTATCGCAGGTATCCCGAAGGCTGACCGGCAATTCTTCAAGATGACCTCTCTGCAGTCGAGAAAGAAGGCTCTCCAACTGAAGTTTCTGTATGGTATCATCAGTGGAGAGATAGATGATATTCAAATTGTAAACCTATTAAGTTTCCGTGTGTCACCTTGACAAAATGTGAAGTATTTGCAGTGCCATTCTGCAGGACTGATGCTGAAAAATTCACTGTTATGCAACATGTAGACTTCACAACTCTCTTGAAGAATGTATGAAGATTTTTAATGTAAATTTTAATTTTTTTCGTAAAACATGCTTTGTAAGAACGATTGTAATTATCACCTCTAATGTACAATGATGTTATAGCAATTCCTGTAACTAGATCTACCGTCTGTAAGGATGTGCTTGCAAAAATAAATAAATAAAAATAAACAAAGGACAAAAATGTACGCGGTCCGCTGCGGTTTGACAGGTGAGAACTCGTTTCCGGTAATTACCCCACCCTCCACTGTGGACGTGAACCACTGTGTCGGCAATTCGCAACAATGTAATATTTATTACTTTTAAATACTTCCGGAAATTGCATGTTTAAAAAAATGAAAACGCCTAGGCAATTAACGACTTTGATGTAGAACATCCTTTCCTTCACAGGAATTCCGTGCTCAAAGTGACGGAAAGATTACGCGTTGTGTTTTACCTAAGTCGTAGCGGGAATTCCGCCTAAGCTTAGGTGCCGCAAACGTTAAGTTTGGGTCAGCCGATATCATGCTAATAGAGCATAAACACTAATACATATTAAGCACAATATAAAAATGAAAAACTGCAGATATAGAATTTATGACAAAAGGGCAAATTAAAATAAGATGTTTATTCTGGATAAATGCTGATTAGAACTAATATATGTTTTCGATGGAGGTGATAAATTTATTTAAATCATTTTCTAAAGAGTTATTACTTTTACAGCGAACATTAGCCTGACTTCTAGCAAACATTCAGTTAAATTTTTATCATGGTGCACGTATTGAGAAATTTCCCATTTAAGATGGGAAGGGATATATATATATATATTTTCTTGCATAGAACATACAGTACAGGGAAATGACAGTGAAAATTCATCTTACCAAATCTTTCTTAAGTCGACGTCGTCTCGGATGTTTTTTTGGGTCGGGGTCTCCTCAACCTAAATTATTAGAAACATTTTTTCCCTAACACTAGATACTAACTCTCAAACGTCTACTTCTCAAACATACGTGTTTCTCCCAGCATCTTCGTTATCTCGATAGAAGTCCGAAAACGGTATTCTGTCTCTCTCTCTTTTTCTTTTTTTTCCTTTCCAAAGTCCAATTCCCTTATATTTTCTTATTTCTCAGTTTCGTTTCTACAGAGGAGGGGGTTAAATTTGGGGGTGTTACCGATAATTTTGATTCGAAGTTACCTTGTTTCTCAGGACACCGATTGGCTAATAAACTTGCTATGGTATTCCAAAGGGAGTACAAGGGGTCGCTATTAGCTTACCTGGTCTGTCACTATACTTAACTTTCCATGTTGTTGAATTTTGGGAATTTAAACGACCTGTCACTCGTAACAACAGAAGAGAGACCTACCTACTCGTTTGCTTGAATCAAGTGCATAAGCTAGGTAAAAGGGAAAGACGGTGGTCGTTAAACCTCCAATAAAAAAAAGGGAAAGTAGCATTACATTGTTACATCGCTGTTTCGTGAAAGAGCGGATGGCTGTTCCTTCTTAGCCCTTTCCTGTCCAAGGAATTTCTGGGTGATGGACAAACTTTTGTTCGCATCACGTACGGGGTTCCGTTGTTTTTGTTGTGTCCCTTGCGCTCAAGGAATAAAAGGACGTTATGTGCGGATGCCGGCTGCAAAGGAAATATCACCTGAACGAGTAACTAACTGGGGCTTGGGAGGTTTTCGCGTGAAAATGTGTTCCAACATTTCCACTACGGGCCTAATGCTAATAATAAAAAAAATTGATAGTGCTTAAACTTAGTTTTCCCTATCAAGTAATATAAAATAGAACACAGATTATTTAAATTAAATTATGAATTCTATGTAATTGGTTTCTTTAAGAATACGAGGAATTGGGGACATTAAATTTTTAAATCACCGGTTATTTAGAAATCGTAATGAACATTTAAATTACTTGTTAAGGGAAATCGTGAGATTTCGCGGTAACAACGCAAATCAGAAAATCTCCCGTCTACTTGATACAGGTATGATTTTGATAATACTATACTTGGGGTAAGGCTAACTTCACAATGGAGTTTAAGTTACGGAGTGTGTACTTCCACTGCATAATATAGTTCCAGTTTAAAAGCCGTGTTCGAGCTTGAACTAAGACCTAAGAAAGCACATGGATATATAGATATTCTAAATGTCGTGCGTACGCACATTGAAAAATGAAGATCCCAGTTTCGGTCGCATTTCTAAAAAACACAATTAGGTGACGTCATTGTCATTTCTGTTTTGCTTCAGAGAGGCTGTACAGAACACCCGGAGGATATTTACTGCTAGCGGGAGGGAAGAAATGTATTGTCCTGAGGGTAAGACGGAAATAATGGCTTTGCGGTCACTAAGCTTGCCGCTTTCTTTGTAGTTACTGTTTTAAAATATTCATTCAAAATCGTTTGTCTGGTGGTCGGCAAGGTTGGGAAGGTGGAGGGGGACATCGTGTTGGAACGCGGGAAGTTTCGTTTAGTCTCATCTTCAAGCACCCATAGGGTGAAGAGTCCGCCACACATGACACCGCATCAGTGCGGGGAGAAATACTGATAATCCCGTGGCAGTTCAACAATTTGTGAACGTGGCTTGGAAAATGCGCTTTTCCAGGTCCCATTCAAATCCAAATCTTCATCCCAGTCCCGCTCCAGGGATACACAGTGTTCTCGGACACGGGAAACTCAGCGTCCCCATCGTCGTGAACCACGAAAAATGGCGAGACATCGTTCGTCCTCCTATTCATCGGGTAAGAAATTGGACCCAGGGAACATCAGGAAACTTAAAAGCATTCTCCAGAGTAAGAGACACTAGTGCCTCTTTTTCCCATCGCACCCACAGCCTTCTAGGTGAAGCGGGAACTTGTTAGGTTGTTCAAAATTATTTTTCCCCCGATTCTCTAAACTCGACCCATCCAAGTGTTTTTAGGCAGACTTTCACCTCGTTTTACGTTGGGCCTTAGATCTTAATTCATTTCAGACATCCTAGGATTACCCGTAATTTTTCCTTGCTCGGGCAGAGAGTCTTGCACTAGCCTGTTCTTGACCAGCTACTGTAAAGTTTATTCATTTTTATGGGAGGGAAGGGCGCGTGTTGTGTTTTTTTACTCATTTTATTCATTTTATTTTGTAAGTACACTCAGTCATTCATTCATTATCATATCTAGGAGTTATATCGTATAGTACCGGGTCGTTCGGAAAATAATGGCCGATAATGGCAGAAAATAAACAGACATACCTCATAGCCCACAACCTAGTTTTATTTAAATTAGGCGCCTTTAGCTGCTACACACCTCTTCCACTGAGTGGCAAGTGCTGCTTTAATACCACTCCAGAAGAAATCTGGCTCCCTGGATGCAAGAACATCATGGAATGCGCCTCCTCTCGGTTTCTGAAGGTTCTGTCCTTGAGGTAATTGCTAATATGCATGAACAGGTGGATATTAGTATGTGCCAAGTGAGGCGAGTAGGCTGAACTGGATGTGGGAGGGGTTTCCAACCTCAGTTAGTGTTGCTTTTGTTTCGTCATTTTTTACACATGTGGTCTCGCATTATCATGGAGCAGGATAGGGCCCTTCCTGCTTACCAAAGGGGGCCTTTTAGAACACAACTTTTGGTTCATTTGGTCAGTTTATACAAAGCATGTGACAGACGCAATGCTATCACCAGCGTTCAAGAACCTACACTGTATGACACGGCGAACAGTCCACCACACTGTCAACAAAAGTTTCTTTGGCGTCAGTCTTGATTTAGGATGTTGTTTCGGTAGCTCACCATGGTTCAGCCACTATCCAGATCACTTACGGTTGTCGTATAGCACATACGTTTTATCACAGGTTGTAATGCGATAAAGCAGGGGCGCCTATTCATTGCGAAGAAGAAGGCACGTCTTAAACCGTTGTGTAACGTAACAGGAGATGTGACGTACCTGCCAGAAGGACGCACACGACATAAAGGCAGATAGGAATCAGAATAAAACGTCCGCGTAGATCAATTGGTAGAGCAACTTATTCCGGAATGAGGGGGCCCGGGTTCGAATCCTGGTGCGGATAAAAATGACGGAGAAATTTATTTCGTTATAATGGCGCCCGAACTATCCGGATGACCCGACCGTTCAAAATCTCGCATTGGTGTGATGTTATTTCCACACCGCGAGATAGGAAAAATAAGAGAATCCCTTCTCCAGCACTTCAAAAAAAAAAAAAAAATAAGGGGGAGATGATGTAACGTACCAGGAGATGTGACGTACCTGCCAGAAGGACGCACACAACATAAAGGCAGATAGGAATCAGAATAAAACGTCCGCGTAGCTCAATTGGCAGAGCAACTTATTCCGGAATGAGGGGACCCGGGTTTGAATCCTGGCGCGGATAAAAATGACGGAGAAATTTACTTCGTTATAGTTGTTATTCCTGATGCTCCAACACTTCGTATGGGATCCACGTATCGAGATTCTTGACCTTATCAATATGGTGGAGATATTCAGAAATGGTTGACACTGGCACATTGTACTTTTTGCATTTCGGCAGGTTTGTGCCGCATTACGACCCAATTGAACTCATGAAGTACTATCGCCCGCAACTTAATCCTTCCTAACATGTTGTACAGAGCACTCTCGCACGAGTAACAACGGCTGCAGTTCAACCGATTGTGGCGCGTATGTGGCGTCTGAGTCGCCCTTCAACTCGTACGAATGGCACTGCGATTGCGTTGATTTTCAAGCATTGCGGGCCAATTGAAAGTGGCACCTCAGAAAATCGGCCAATTTTTTCCGAACGACCTGATACTGTATATTGGTACACATATCATACATGTACATTACATTTCTACACCCACCAATCTTTTCTGGCCTGCACTGCTGAAGTTCTGCCGTACATGCAAATAAGTAGCTGTAAATATGTAAGTCCATATTACATTGTTACCATAAATTTCCAAAAGGCTGTTTGCGTAAGATAAGTTAATAAACTATACCCTTTCGTGCTGCAGCACTTCAAAAAAAAAAAAAAAAAATAAGGGGGAGATGATGTAACGTACCAGGAGATGTGACGTACCAAAAAAAAAAAAAAAAAAATAAGGGGGAGATGATGTAACGTACCAGGAGATGTGACGTACCTGCCAGAAGGACGCACACAACATAAAGGCAGATAGGAATCAGAATAAAACGTCCGCGTAGCTCAATTGGCAGAGCAACTTATTCCGGAATGAGGGGACCCGGGTTTGAATCCTGGCGCGGATAAAAATGACGGAGAAATTTACTTCGTTATAGTTGTTATTCCTGATGCTCCAACACTTCGTATGGGATCCACGTATCGAGATTCTTGACCTTATCAATATGGTGGAGATATTCAGAAATGGTTGACACTGGCACATTGTACTTTTTGCATTTCGGCAGGTTTGTGCCGCATTACGACCCAATTGAACTCATGAAGTACTATCGCCCGCAACTTAATCCTTCCTAACATGTTGTACAGAGCACTCTCGCACGAGTAACAACGGCTGCAGTTCAACCGATTGTGGCGCGTATGTGGCGTCTGAGTCGCCCTTCAACTCGTACGAATGGCACTGCGATTGCGTTGATTTTCAAGCATTGCGGGCCAATTGAAAGTGGCACCTCAGAAAATCGGCCAATTTTTTCCGAACGACCTGATACTGTATATTGGTACACATATCATACATGTACATTACATTTCTACACCCACCAATCTTTTCTGGCCTGCACTGCTGAAGTTCTGCCGTACATGCAAATAAGTAGCTGTAAATATGTAAGTCCATATTACATTGTTACCATAAATTTCCAAAAGGCTGTTTGCGTAAGATAAGTTAATAAACTATACCCTTTCGTGCTGCAAATTAAAATCACTTTATTTACACTCTAAAAAGCTTAGTTAAAATATGCGAAATCTTTCAGGGCCACGAGGCCCCATCCTCAGGATAAATGCCAAGAAACACCGAGAGGCAATCACTATATACATCATGCGTCATCCACAATGCACTCTGTCATTCGCACAAATGATGCCATTATAATAAGTTAAAGTTCAAAGGAAGTAAGTAACAAAATATTTGTAAAATCCTCATCTTCAGGAAGTTGAGTGTTAAGGGTAACTAGCTGCTTCCACTGTCGAGGGACAAATGTTGGAAGTTCTGTGTTACAACAGGTTGGCCCATACTTGATAATAAATTGTTCTTAGAGATAGTTGGAATTTGTGATACACCCGTTCTTCTGCTTCTTTGCAAGAATCTAGAAAACTACAACATATACCTCAGAGCAACGTATGTTCATCGAGAAAAAAGTATTATCAATCATCGGAAAGTACGGAAAACGTGAGGAGGGCATTCCAGAAGTACTTCAGCGTCAAAGCCGGACCATACGAACACCCTATAAGGAACATCGTCACCAGATTTCACACAACGGGGTCGGTGTTGAACGATTGGACCGAAAGTGGCAGGCCCTCCTTATCAAGGACGGAAGCCAACGTTGGAAGATGCGAGAAACATTTGACAGAAGCCTGAAAACGTCTATCCGACAGGCGGCGGAACATTTGGGGCAGCAGTGTTCGTCTTATTCTCACAACAGATCTGCATCAGCTCCTACAAGATCCAGAAACAACAACAGCCTCTAACAGAAAGTAATACAGGTGCAAGGCTAGCATTTGCCGGAACAATGCTCAACAGAACTCAGGCACAAAACATCGGCACAGAGCTCATCTGGGTTTCGAATGAGGCTCATTTCCAACTCGACAGTTTTTTAAACAAACAGAACTGGCTGTCCACAAACCCATATATTGCTATTGACTTCACCCACAGCGTGTGACTGAGTGGTGTTGCATTGTCAAGATGTGGAATCTTCGGGCTCATCTTCATCAATAAAACTGTAACATCCGCGAGATATCGGACAGTGCTGGAAACGGCTTTTATTCCATGTCTGCAGGATCTCACTGGTGGTGACCTGCAAGGTCACTTTTTCATTCAAGATGGAGTACGTCAGTATCGTACAGTAACGGTATTTGCACTGTTCCACGAACATTTCGAAGAACATGTCATTGCCTTAGACTATCACAAGTAATATAGCACCGAAGTGGAATGGCCACCGTATTGTCTGGATATCGATCCGTTCAAATATTTCTTGTTGGGTTATCTTAAAGACCATATGTACCGGTACAACCCACGGGCAAAAATCCTCCAAATACGTGGCGTCAGTGAATAAACAAAGACATCGCTCTTTCCACGTTTAGCAACGCACAGCAACCGAAAAAGTGTTACTCGGCTGCCGCCGGGTAATTGAATCCCTGATCTCTCGATATCTAGCTGAATAACAATTAGCGGCCAAATAACGATTTTTATTCCGCCGCTAATTATTATACAGGAAGCAGCCGAATAACAATTTTTCACTTGCTGTGCGTTGCTAAAGCAGCCGAATAACAAATTTTTGGTTGCTGTGCGTTGCTAAACGTGGGAAGAGCGATGTCTTTGTTTATCCAACACACGGGTATTAGAGAAGCTACGAACAGCTATTGAGAAAAGCTATTGCATAAAGCAGCAACTCACAGACAATGCATGTGCAAGGCTGAGAGAAAGGTAAGTTTTTTCGTTTTCTTTTTGAAAAAACAAGTGACAGAAGCTTTTTCAAGAGTCAATGGAAAAGCACGCAAGCATGTTCAAGGCCACATACCCGTTCTCAGCTCTCTCTCTAACATATTTAGAATGTTACGCTATTTCTATTTGGTTCCGGTAGAAATAGCATAACAATGTAAATATTTTTGATTCCAGCAAGCCTCTCCTGTAGGGATTTCAATTTGAAATCGTCCACTGCAACCAGGCAACAATGCAAACCCATCTATTACGTGCTTGAATTAATTTCCGCTGATTTTTCCCACACAAACACCTGTGTGTTTCCACAGAACGGTACAGGATAGTCTATTCAAAAGTAGTGACTATTGGCAGCTAGGATCCTTTTCGATCGTTGGGGTAACAAATGGATTCCGAGGTAGAAAAATGCAGGTTCTTTCGAGGCGAAAGGTTCATCGATCTATTTTTGTATATCCGCGACAGAAGGAAGTGATGCTCTGACAGGCCATGTTGTAGCGACCGGAGCAAATGGAAGTGTGAGGAAGCAATGTCCGGGGAATAAGGCGGATGTGGTAAGAAGTCCCAGCCAAGAGCCTCCAAGAGCTCCTTCGCGGATTCGGTTATATGAGGTCTAGCATTGTCATAGAGAAGAATAACCATGCCATGTGGGATCCAGTTTCCTAGCTTCTGGATCATTACCATTGCCTTTAAACGTTTGCTAACCGTTGACTCATCGGCCCGTAGTGTTTCAGACAACTCGTGGAGCGTCTGATATGAATCCTCGTCCAATAAGGCCCCCAATGCACCATCTTCTAACTTTTTCAGCTGGCCATGGTGCTCTTTGTCCTTCACGTTATATTCGTTGGCTTTCAAGCGTTGGAACCACTCTCTGCATGTTGTTTCCGATAGGGCATGTTCCCTATAGGCCTGCACTAGCAAACGATGACTTTCCGCTGCAGATTTCTTGCGATAAAAGCAGAAGAGTAATAATTCCCGCAAATGCTCCTTTTTTGGTACGAAACTCGACATCGTGAATGCGGTACAACCTCGTGTTCTGTGCCTTCCGATCGAGTGTCACACACTGCTTCGCCAAGACTACGGACGGTACGTGCGTGTGCAAGGGAGGTCACGTGTGGTCCAGGTCGCAGCGCACCACTACTGCCCTCTATTGGTCTACAGAGGGAATTAATTCAAGCACCTAATGATAAACTTTATAGCATCAATCACGACTTCCCGATGAGTAATATCCAATGGCATTGCTATAGCATTAACTGACAAACGTATGCTAGCGGTTCTCAAAGGACGTAAACCAATTGAACGTGCAGCGACATCTATGAATGAGGGGAGTTGACAATTAACAGATGCCTATTCGTAAGACAGAACGTTTGATCCAATTCATAATGTACCGCAGAAATTACGTAATAAGAAAATTCGTGTACCACTCGAGATCTTTCTACATCAAATTGCGATTACCAAATGCTCATATCCGAGAAAAAATGAACAAGACCAGTAAGCAGGCAAATAAGAGGATATATCGCGCCAGGCCATATATACAGTGCGTAAAAAACTTTAAAAAAAGGAAGAAAGATAATTACAGGGTGAGTCAAAAGTCACAGGGCGCCCTTGTATTTCAGAAACCGGAGCGAAAATGAAATATCTCAATACCCCAGCAAAGAATCGGTGAGGGGGCCTACCTTTTAGGCTATATGCGGAATATGGCCGCCACCTTGAAGTCCACCATATTGAATCAAGGTCAGAATTTTCAAATTGTAAGGGAATCATGTTGCATATCCAACAAGACCAGAATTGTTTCAGAAATTGATTGCCGTAATCAGATTTGACATATTAGTTGTGGTTCACAAATTATCAATACAAACATTTAAAATAACCATTGCTCCATGTAACTGAAGATAGCATTGACGAAAGAGGAGAAGACTGAGGTGATCCTAATGTCACGGGAATGCATGTAACATGTAACACGACCCCAGAGACCCCAGATCATACCCTGACAGCAGCTTCGACTTCCTCTGCCTCGCAAAAATTTAAGGCTTGCCCTATAACTACTCAGCAGGTTCTGCCTGGAACAGCAATGCATGTCACTCTTTTTGATATTGCTCAAATTCCTACCATTTAAAAGGAAGTTACCAATCGATTTCGCAAGGCTGCGAGGACCTTTGTTATCACTGAAGAACTGTACAAAGCAGCATTGTCTCTGTCTTTGGAAATATCTGCAGCCAAAAAGTCACTAGAAGAGGGTGAAATGTAGACCTACTCATCAATATAAACGATCAGCTGCTTCAAAAGCTCCAACTGCAGGTATAGCGTCAACTAGTGGAACAGCGTCTACTAGAAGAATACGGTCTTCAAAACGAAAACGGCTGTCATCGGAATTAGAAGATGATTTTGGCGCTGTAGATCCTTCTCTGGATGACAGTGACAGAGACTTTGAAATACCTCAAAGGGAATATCCTAACGACAAGGATGCAAGCTCCATTTTTTGCTGCGGACTGTTCTCTGAATACTCAAGTATGGGTAATGTGTGTACAATGCAATATGTGGGCGCAGTGATTGTGCAGGTGCCGAAAAGTGTCATTACATCTGTGACTTTTGTAAATAGACCATTAACATCGAAGGATAGTATCCTTTTTCCGGCAATTTGATTTTGTTTCACATATTTAAAATGACAAATATGTGACGTCTTTTTTTGTTCGAAACAGCAGATGTTTGAATTATCAAGTTCATTTTTTCATTCAAATGTATTCTTGACGCATTTATTTGCACTAATAAAAAGGTTTTCCCCTCTTTATTGCTATTTTTGTACCTCTTTTTATGGATATTTTGATAATAGGCCATGTTTGGACTCTGCTTTCAAAAGTCATCATTTTGCCTCTCATTGTAATACCTTCATTTCCAACACAATCGATATTTTTAACAATTACGTCAACCCATGTACCACACGGGAAACAAGTCTCCGATATATTGTAATGTGTTCAATCTAGAAAATTTTTAACGGGTATGCCTGTAGGTCCTCAAATGAAAGTGGTATCCTATATATAGACCTCCTCTATCAGTAGATTTATGATAAAGCTCAAACTATTACAAAATTGCAGGCTTTATTTTATCCCATAGACTAACCGTTGCTTTATTCCATACAGCTTTATTTGGTAGACCTATTTTTCTTGATTTTGCTCTGTTTCCGTACCTGTATATGACGCAGCATTCGTTGCAATGTGGTGTAAAGGTACGGAAGTGGCCATCCGGACCGTTGCCAAATGACTTACGGCAGGGGGACTACATTGAAAAAGGCAACTCCAACGCCTACCATACTGACCAGCAAACTTCATCGGGACCGGTTGCAGTGCTGTCGGGCCTGATCAACGTGGGATAATGTCCAGTGGCATCGTATAGTTTTTAGTGATGAGTCACCGTTTTCACTTATCAGCCATGACCAGCGTGCATACATGTACATTGCACGTACCAATTTTCATCTCGATTGGATAATTCTTTCTTCAGGTGTATTTTTTTTATTTTATATTTTTGTAAAGAGTTTATTTTAACTGAAAAATATGAATATTTAAGTTTTTGCTTAAATTGGTTTGCAACTGCTAAGTTCCCACCCAGAGACGGATTTCCCAATAGGGCGACTGGGCCCAGGCCTAGGGCGGCAAATTTCAGTGGTAGTAAAAAATCTATAATTTGTTAAAAGCCCATAAAAATAATGAAATAAACATTTAAAATTAAAAGTGGAGACTGACATTTATTCCGAAAATTTCTACAAACAAGATTTTGTTTCCGAATACCCGTAATCGCCTTCTTTTTCCACTTGAGAAACTATAGACAGATATATGTTAATCTTTTTAGAACTTTCTTAAAGCTTGGCAATTTTCAAAATTCCGATACTGTTAAAATTTTAATTAATGTAGCACTTGTGCATGAATTATAAAATTCAGTTTGCTTTTAAATTCAAAATTTTTTTATTACAACATGATACAAAGAATTGTATACATTAAAATTGCAAACAAAATCAGTGTTCAAGACATAAAGCATCAATTAGTTTTGATCCAACCGGTGTCCTTATCTGACGAGCAAAAACAACGGCAAAGCATACATCCTATTGTCCTGCCTGAAGGGCTTGGCGCTGCAGGTATCAAAACATTAAAAATTGCTAAAAAACAAGAAAAAGGGATAGAAAGAAGATAAAAACTTCCACCAAAGCAACTGATAAATTACAAATATTTAATCAATTTAGGAACTGATGGTTGAAATCAAAAATAAGAAATTTTTGTCAATGATAGACGAAATTTTGTTATTAATTGCTATAAGAAAAATTCTTGTTTAGTTTCACCACATTTAAGCCTTAAATCATTATTTTTATTTGGACTTTTTTGGGATTGGCTACAACCCCCACCTCCACCTAACGTTTCCATTAAGTTCTTTATTTCAAAAAGGAGTAGGGGCGACAAATTTGTCGAGTCCTAGAAGCAGCAAAACCCTATATTTGCCTCTGTTACCACCGCTATTATTTCAGAATAAAACTTGGGTACTATATAAACAAGCCGGCATGTTGCTACTGTTGGGATCTGTTGAGCTGCGCACGTTATTGTCCTGTTAGTAGATTCGTGTGGCGGGTGTTTAGCTCCTTAGGAGCACCCCGATGCCTTACACAGAAAATGATAGATTCCGATTTATGGAAACATTATGCAAATGCAAAAGGCAAGTGATCGTATAGTGCAACCAAAGCAAAGATAAACGAGAAAGAGGTGTGGTAAGGTACAAAAATTAAGCAAGTGGTAAATCGTAAAGGAGAAAAGTATTTAGCGGCAATCACAAGACATTGAAAATGTCAGAAGAGATCTAAAAATACCGCAAAGCAAAGATCTAAAAACAGGACGGGCTGTAGCAAAGATGGATCTCTTTTTACGAAAGAACACATCTGCTTTTACAAGTTGTGTTCAAGACCGACGCATTTGTGAAATAATTTCTTCTATTCTTCCAAAGTCGGTAAGCACAAGTAATATCAGTTTCTGGGAGTAGGATTGAAATGAGTAATCCGTGTACTCTCTGCGTTGTTGGATGATAATCTTTCCTTCACGGTGAAAGGTCTGACAATACTTAAATGTATATTGCTGTCTGCCGCAAGGCAATTCACAAAAAAAATGTCGCATGGAAAGTCAAGTGTTATTACGTGTCTGAAAATGCTTACAGAAAGTTTTACATCAAGTTGTGGCACAGAGCCATAGATTGGGGGCCGCTAGGGATGGCTGATCCGTCCTTGAAACGTTTAAACCTCCCCGACGAAAGTTCTTCGAATGTAATAATAATTGCAAATGCCATATTTAGGAAACAAATAACAAAAATAATTTTAGTATCACACTTAAAAACTGACCTTTGTTGGACAAATGAGCTACTACGCTGCACACTAAAGGACAAACAACACTTGAGAAATGGGTGGTGTAGCGCTATATATCGATCTAACTGAATAGGAAAGCCTGTAAATCAGCTGATTCAAGAACATGCCCATACAGAATCTTTTTAAATATAGAGAAACATAGTTCGCAGATCGCGTTGTTCCTCTATAAACTGTTACAAATGTACACGGTATGCCAGTCCATTACCTGTACTTACTACGAGTACGCATTTTTGAGACGTTTTGCATTCAGTGAAATCCGTTGGAAAAGTTTAGGCCCAAATAAGTATCGGCATTTTTTCCAACTGTATCACATTTTCCAATAAGAAACCAATGCATACAAACGATATAATCTTACCTAGTCATGGCGTGAAACAGTCGCTCACCCAAAAATTTCCCAAGGGGAGGGCACGTGGGCCGTGGCGCAAATAATTTTCCCAAGTTGGGGTGACCGCCTAAATTTACCAGGAAAAAATGATCAGGTGCCATAATAATTAAGAAGGAGCTTGACTTTTGTACATTTACAGGAATGCCAACCTCTTACAGCCATAAAATGTGTAGTTTTGAGCTTTCATGTGTAGACACAAGAAATATTACGAAAAAGGTTTTTAAGATATTTTAAATTTACTACAGACTATACAGTTATTAAAATAACCAGAGAAAAATTATTATTGAGAACTGTATGTGCGAATTTGAGATTTGATTTAAGCCATTAGCGACTTATGAAACATTGACAAAGGAGAAAATTAAAAAAAGTTTTTTACTTGCCCTTATTCCTCCTAGAATAAACGACAGGACTCACATACATAGAAAACACAAAGATTAGACATGAACACACAGTTTAATATAATACCTCACTGTTGTATACAAATTATTTATAACAGAGGACTAAATGATTCACCATGCTCGTTTCACAACTTCCAATTGACTGACTCTCACTTTATTAGAGAAAAAATAAATCACAAGTAGAGAGCTGCCATCTATTGGTCTGCCTGGTCTGAATCAACAAAAATAATACATATTTATTCTGCTTGTCATATTGCTGAACAGTTGCACGTTTCGTGTTTGCGATTTCTTCTTTTAAAACTTCCCTAGCATAGTATGGCTCACTGTTATTCAGCATACTGTTTTTTTCGACCAATAGTGCATTTAATGTTCCGATGCTTAAATGTGGTCGAAACTCAGTCATGTTGTTTTTAACAATGCTGGAAACTCTTTCAGCCCCAGCATTTCTGTGCGGCACAACTGAAATCATTAGCATTATGTTGGGAAGAAAAATGTACTTCGCAGCCTTATTTCCATCTTTCAATTCTGTAGTTTTTGCCCAAGCTATATCCACATTTGAAGACAGAACATCACTGTCAAACTGATCTGCTTGATACCTGGAAAATTGCATTTCCAAATTATTCAAGTCATCATTAGCTACAATTCCAGTGAAAGTGTCTACAAAATATTTGACCGAAGAGAAAGAGACCCGTTTCCTTAAAGTCGGATCAGCTAATTCAACGTGTTTAAATAATTCAACACACAAGGGAAATTGTTAATTGTATATACACATGCAGCTTCATAAAACTTTCTTACGCAACAATAAAAGTTCTTTGCTCCTGTTTCACTAATTTTATTTTCAATTAGATATGCTCTGGTTTTAGCTCAATAACTATATCTTCGTTTGCTCTCTGATAGCTCAGTTTCAGAAATTTTAGTTTACTTAAATCACTCAATATTTCCGATATGGCAGAAGATTTAATAAATCTTACCAATAAATCAGTAAGGAAAGAAAAAATACACTGAAGAGCAATTGAATTAGAGATACCTGTCTAGTACCGTGTAGCACCACCTTTCGCACTGATGACGGCGGTGATTCGTCTCGGCATGAACTCGACAAAACACCGGAAGCGTTGGGAAGCCATACGGATCCACGACCCCTGAACAAGCTCCCACATTTCACAAAGATTTGATGGAGGGGGGTCAGAGCCTCGAACATCTCTCTCGACGCCATCCCAGATGTGCTCGATGGGATTGAGGTAAGGTGACTTAGCTGGCCAAGGAAGCGAGGTCACGTCGGTGGAGTGTTCATCCAACCATTCGGATACTATTCGGGAGCGATGGCACGGTGCATCGTCTTGTTGCAGGATGAGATCCGCAGTGGGATGTTGAAGACGCACACACAGGAGCAAATGGTCGTCCAGGATATCCCGGTAACGTTGAGCTGTGAGGGACGATGTCACACGTACCAGGGGTCCCATTTAAGTCCACGTAAACAGTCCCCAGACGGGAATGCCACCCCCACCAGCTTGAAGAGTACCCTGCTGGCAAAAAGGATCCATCGCTTCATGTGGTATGTGCCGTACTCGTATCCTGCCATTCGCATGTACCAACGTGAATCTCGACTGAACAGTCCAGGCAACATTTTTCCACATATCTAGGGTCCAGTGGCGATGTTCCCACCCCCATGCTAATCTTTGCACCCTGTGATGTGCGGTCAACAGAGGTACCCTCATGGGACGATGTCTTCTGTACCCCATAGCGAGGAGATGGTTCCGGATGGTGTGGCTGCTTAAACGTTTTTGTGCACCAGCGTTAAATTGCCCAGTGATTACTTGCACTGTGGCCCGCCCATCCACTGTTACAATGCGAGCTAGCCCACGATGACCCCGCTCATCCACACGCTGTTGTCTACGGGGGTTGGTCCTTGCAGGGATGGTTTTACTGGATTCGATGTAATCACGGTGCACCCGTGACACAGTGGCTCGTAAAATTCCCAGTGCCTGCACGACTTCCAAGATGGAGTGACCCATTCGTCGGGCCACGACAATTTGTCAACGATCAAATACGCTTAGATCCTTCGTCTTACCCATACTACGTCCGACTCTTACTGATTCCCGTCGCATCACTCCTTATATTGTCGGATCGCTGCATACGTCATGTCGTTTCCGTTTACAGGGCCGCCCACAGCGCCACATTTGCATAACGCCGGCTGTCTCTAATTCAACTGCTCTTCAGTGTACTTCTAACAAGATGGATGTTTTCCGTTTTCGATTCTTCTTTTCTGCCATCAGTTGCCATTGGAAATGGTGCTTCACTTTGTAGTTTAACACTTAACGATGTAAATATAGGTAACGTTCCTTGCAGAAATAAGAGATACAACTTTGTATCTGGGGACAGAAGTATTTTTTTCCCATTTCTGACACGGGCATTGTATTTCAAATCATCCGACTTTGAGCAAAAAACTCTATTATTGATCCTTTTGAGGTTTAGACGATTTAAGCCCACGCATTTCTTCATAGTCTAACAGCCTTTTCTTTCTCATTGAACTTTTGTCAATATAAAACTAAATGTCCAACAGCAGTGATGCAACATCACAATTAAACTATTTTTTAGCACATATGTGAAGCAAATGCCATATGCAACTTTGGACATAAATGTTAGATTACAATAATGGAACTTACACCTTAGTATTATACAACTTGAAGTATGTATTCCGTATTAAATAATGTAACAATTTATAAAACATTCAACGACTAAATGCCGAGCTTTCACACTCCGAACGGGAGGCTTTTTCAAGACCACTGAACACAAGAATAATTTCGGGAACGCCGATAATTTGAAATTTTTGATCGCGTATCTACTACGTGTCTAGGTGATATTGCGTATCGCGGAAGGTGGTGGCGCGTAACGTAGCTTTCAAACATTCTCTCTCCTTTTCCCCTGAATATTCTATGTCAGTAGGATCTTCCACGCATCCGAGATTTCGAGGGAAGGGCTCTCGTTGCAAGGGTTGGGATGCATGGATATTTCGATGCTTTCTCTAGTCAGTATTCCTTTGTAGTTAGTGTATGGAGCGATCCTCTTCATGTTTTTCCATACCGGTACGGCGTCATATTGGGCTGCTTCTTTGCAAAGCGCTGTTTGTGTTTTTCCTGCTTTAATGTCCCTTATGTGTTCTTTTCCCCTAATTGTAAGGTGTCTTTTGGTCATTCCGATGTATGATCGAGACAGGCCATCGGGATATTCCAATGGTATTTCATACACCCCAGCTCCAGAATTCACGTCAGGATCTTTATGCGTATTTGCTGTTGCTGTGGCGGTGGACATTGGTGATTTAATTCCAATGCGTGTGGCATGGCGCTTCATAAGGTTCTTGAACACAAACGAAAATTTCGGGATGTATGAAATGTATCCAGAAAACAGCAAGTTATCGACTCCTGGGCGCAGTGCCTTGAGGTTCTTGGTTATCATCTTGTGTGAGATGGATCGCAGAGTCCGTTCCGAGAATCCAGCAGTGACCCCTTTCTTGATGATATTTGTTATTTCTCTGTCCCTCGTTTCTTTGGTGGAGCAAATTGGGATTGCTCTATTGAAGTGGGTACGGAATACCGCCATTTTATATGGGCTAGGGGAAACGGACTTAGGAGGGATGAAATTTGTCACTGTTGTTGGTTTGTAATATACGGTGCAGCATAAGCGGCCATCTTGGGATTTGATTAACTCAGCGTTAAGAAACGGAAGCTTCTCGTCTTTTTCTTTTCATAAGTGAATTTAATGGAGGGGTGGATGGTGTTGCTCACTGTCGAAATTCCTCGAGGTCTCCATCGTCAGGTAGCCAAATTAAGAACACATCGTCCACATATCTAAGCCAAGCAGACAAAAGGTGCCCCCATGGGGTCTCTAATATCAGGCGTGCTCGCGGAAGCTGTCCTACGCCCGCTAGAGGAGAATATCTTCTCAAGCAGTAGCAAGAAACCGAAATTATGGCTTAGATATGTGGACGATGTGTTCTTAATTTGGTAACATGACGACAGAGACCTCGAGGAATTTCGGCAGCGAATCAACACAATCCACCCCTCCACTAAATTAACTTATAAAAAGGAAAAAGACAGGTAGCTTCCATTTCTTGACGCTGAGATAAGCAGATCCCAAGATGGCCGCTTATGCTTCACCGTATATTACAAGCCAACAACAGTGACAAATTTCATCCCTCCTAAGTCCGTATCCCCTAGCTCATATAAAATGGCGGCATTCCGTACCCACTTCAATCGAGCAATCACGATTTGCTCCACCAAAGAAACGAGGGACAGAGAAATAACAAATATCATCAAGAAAGGGGTCACTGCTGGATTCTCGGAATGGACTCTGCGATCCATCTCACACAAGATGATAACCAGGAACCACAAGATACCACGACCAGGAGTCGATAACTTGCAGTTTGTTGGATCATTCCATACATCCCGAAATTTTCGTTTGTGTTCAAGAACCTTATGAAGCGCCATGCCACACGCATTGGAATTAAATCACCAATGTCCACCGCCACAGCAACAGCAAATACGCATAAAGATCCTGACGTGAATTCTGGAGCTGGGGTGTATGAAATACCATTGGAATATCCCGATGGCCTGTCTCGATCATACATCGGAATGACCAAAAGATCCCTTACAATTAGGGGGAAAGAACACATAAGAGACATTAAAGCAGGAAACACACGAACAGCGCTTTGCAAAGAAGTAACCCAATATAATGCCGTACTGGTATGGAAAAACATGAAGAGGATCGCTCCTTACACTAACTACAAAGGAACACTGACTAGAAAAAGCATCGAAATATCCATGCATCCCAACCCTTGCAACGAGAGCTCTTCCCTCGAACTCTCGGATGCATGGAAGATCCTACTCACATAGAATATTTACGGGATAATGAGAGATAATGTTTGAAAGCTAGGCCACGCGACACCACCTTCCGCGAGACGCAATATCTTTAGACACGTAGTAGATAAGCGATCGAAGATTTCAAATTATCGGCGCTCCCGAAATTATTCTTGTGTTCACTGGCCTTGAAAAAGATTCCCGTGCGGATTGTGATACTCGGCACTTGGTCGTTGTATGTTTAATGAATTGTTACACCATTTAATACGGAATAAATACTTCAAGTAGTATAAATGTTGGAATTTACTTTTTAAGCACTTCTTTTGTAAAAAAAGATCGTAACTATGTTACCGGTTTGTCCGTCCGTCCGCATGTACCCACGATATCCCTGCAACTATTAGTCCGATTTGAAAAATTCGTTTAGCATTGGGAAGCTTGAAATATACGAATGATAATCCTTCATTTCGTTTTTTTTAGGACGTACGATTTCGCCGCTAGAGGGCGTAAATACAGATGATGTCGAATTCAAAAATATGTTTTATTCACATAGTTGCTTCTAAACCTCCGATTGAAAAAATTATTTTATTTTTCGATTCCAATATGTCGAAGAGTGTTTTAGATATAGTTAGTTTTTCAAATTATGCATCGATTTTCCGCTAGGGGGCGTAAAAGTAAATTACATTTTTCCTGATAACTCTTCTTCTAAAATTCCGATTTGAAATAGACTTTCTTCAGCGGATATACCGCCTGATGGAAAATCTTTTGCATATAATTTCAAATTTTTGGTAAAGAATACTTTGGCCACCAGGGGGCGTAAGTGTTAATTTTTACTGCTGATGTATTTGCCATAAAATCTGACCTTGTAAAATAGGTATTGAAAAAATTCTTTCGTGGACTGATGCCACTCACATTGATAAACCTTTTCGGAATATTTTGCTCTTAAAATATTCCACAGTTTCTCCGCCAGGGGGCGTAGATGTATATTTTATTTTGGTCAATATCTCTACTTCTAGGTTTCCGATTTGAAAAATTCCTTCTTTGTTGAATAGTGTTTCTAGTGTGACATGTTTTTCATATAATTTTCAAAATTTTCAAGTAATTCTCAGACTTTCCGCTAGAGGGCGTAGAGGTAAATTGCGTTCCCCCTATATCTCTGCTTCTAAATCTCCGATAAAAAAGCTATTTCTGCACCGGATACAGCTCCTGATGGGAAACCGTTTGCACATAATTTCAAATTTTTGTAAAAAAATAGTTTAGCCACCAGGGGGCGTAAACCTTAATTTCCGCTTCTGAAGTATTTGCAGCAAAATATCAGCTTCTAAATTTTCGATTGAAAAAAAACTTCGTCTCTAGACCGATACTATCCTGTCGACAAATCTTTTAGAAACATTTTCTTCTTAAAATAATGAATGGTTTCTACGCCAGGGGCGTATATGTACATCTTATTTTTGTCAATGTCTCTACTTCTAGGAGACCGATTTGAACAATTCCTTCCTTGTTGGATAGTGTTTCCAGTGTGACATGTTTTTCATATAAATCCAAAATTTTCAAGCAAATCATAGACTTTCCGTTAGGGGGCGTAAAGGAAAACTGCTTTCCCCTGTATCTCTGCTTCGAAATCTCCGATTTAAAAAATTCTTTATACACCGTATACAGCTCCGCATGAGAAATCCTTTGCACATAATTTCTAATTTTTGTAAAAAACGGTTTGGCCACCAGTTGGCGTAGGTCTTAATTTCCGCTTCTGATGTATTTGCAGCAAAATATCAGCTTCTAAAATCTCGACTGAAAAAAGTCCTTTGTTGACCGATACTGCTCATGTGGACAAACCTTTTAGGAACATTTTCTTCTTGAAATAATGCATGGTGTCTACGCCAGGGGGCGTAGATATATATCTTATTTTTTGTCAATGTATCTACATCTAGGAGTCAGATTTGAAAAATTCCTTCTTTGTTGGATAGTGTTTCCGATGCGAAATGTTTTTCCTATAATATCAAAATTTTCAAGTAAATCACAGACTTTCCGCTGGGGGGCACAAAAGTAAATTGCGTTTTCTGCGTTATTGCTGCTTCTAAAACTCCAATTTGAAAAATTCGTCCTGTATCGCATGCATACAAGACCTGATTATAGATATGTTTCACATAATTTGCATGCATACAAGACCTGATTGAAGATATGTTTCACATAATTTGCACGCATACAAGACCTGATTGAAGATATGTTTCACATAATTTCTAATGTTTGGTAAAGAATGGTTTGGCCCCCAGGGGGCATAAGCGTTAATTTCTGCTTCTGATGTATTTGCAGCAAAATATGAGCTCCTGAAAACTCGACTAATTTTTTTTTCTTGGACCGATACCGCTCATACGCAAAAACCTTTTGAGGATACTTTCTTCCTAAAATAATGCATGGTTTTCCTAAAAAGGGACGTAAAGGCACATCTTATTTTTGTCGATGTCTCTGTTTCTAAGAGTCCGATTTGAAAATTTATTTCTGTGTTGGAGGGCGTTTCTGGTGCGAAATGTTTCTCATATAAATTCCTGTTTTTCTTACGCACAAGTCTACAACCAGAGGGCTTAAGCTCACGATTCTGTTTACAGCAATATTTGAGGGATTAAAAATTCGATTGTAAAACTTCTTTCTTCCGTCAGATACTATTGTTTTCCATACCGGTTCCATTGACTTTGAATAGCTTTGATGAATTTAATTTGCATCAGAACGGATTCAAAAGACGTGCATATTACACCCGATATTTCGGTGTCATCTTTCTTGTTTATATGTGCAGCTACACCATTCAAATGCCCTAGCATGGTGCTTCCATTGTCACAACCAAGTGAAATACAATTTTTCCATGGAAGATTTTTCTTCTCCATTTCTTTATCGAGAATACAAAAAATACCATAACAAGTATTATCACTGCATTCCAAGAGAGACAATATTGCAGAAACAATTTTTTGCATATTTACATCAAAATATCTTACAGCAACAGGATATAATAAAGTAAAATTCTGATCACTGCTGCCATCAGTCGCTATTGAAATTGGTGAACTCCTTAAAGATAACATATTATCTGAAACAGTTTTGTCAGCCATATAATTTAATACAGATTTATATTCTGTACGAGCACGTGAATAAGCTTTGGCGATTTCTGAGTCTGTAAACCTATTTTTGAATAACTGTCCAGCATGATCCGCTGCACTCAGTGGCAAACTGTGCTCAACCAGAAATGCATTAAAAAGCATTGCTGCGCCCGTTGTCCTTAGTTGCAAGTCATCATTTTCCACAAAGAAAGTAGCAAAAGGTTTTGTCTGAGTTATAATTTTACTCATAGACTGATGCTCCTTTGATGCAATATGACGGGAACAATCATAGAAACCACCATGTTTAACTGAAAGATTGCCGCTACACACAGTGCAAAATGCATCATTTGATGACACATCTCATGAATGTAAACATGGCCATTTTTCCGAATAAGATTAATTCAATTTCTGATCTGCAATTTTAACTTATTTCTTGCTTGTTCAGAATTATTGAAACGTGCAATCGCTAAATGTGTTCACAAGTCGCGAAAGCACATGGAAAGCAAGCTGACTCACTTGCAAATACAGAAAGAAAAGTATCATTATGCTAAAATCCAGTACGAAGCTGTACTGTTAAGCGAGCGACACGGCGCTCCCACGTTGTCCAATTAGAAGAACGTGAAACGTGTGCACGCGCATACATTTAGAAAGTTGTGAGATGTGGCCAAGACGGAAAATATTTTGAATTGTTGCCCCCCCCCCCCCAACACATACACACGCACACATCATGGGAGCTCAGACGAGGAAACAAATCACAAATTTACCGATATATGTTGGATTTCACTTACGTAAATCTGAAATGCGTACGCATACGAGTGAAAAGTACAGCAAGATCAACTGGTACGATAAGTAAAACTAGCTGATGACCTTTTTCGGGTACCGATCAAATGCGGACTCCACATGGTTTAAAGAACTCTCTCAAAAGTTTATGTGACGGCGTTGCGCGAACAATTCTGCCAGGATCCGGCAGTCCTTCACCCGGACAAGATCGGTCCAAAGACCCGTAGCTTGCTGCTGCCCCAGTGGGCTGGCACCTCCCACCTCTCCGTCATGGCCCGTGTGTGCGCGCCATTGGCAGGGGCGGGATAATTCCTCTACCTATGCCTGGGAGAATCGATCGCAAGCGCGAATTGTATGGGGTTATTGCCCTTTATTGAAAAGAAAAGAAATGCATGCACATTGATACACTGAGGGTCTCATTAGCGGGAAATCAATCCTTTATTCAATAAGCCCTCTCACACACAAATGAAAAAGAAACTATTTACACGGTTTTTACACTGCCGCAGGACTAGCGCCTGTCCTGCAGTGATGATTACTCTGAGCCCGAGTCATTCTGTTCCTCTTCTATAGCAGTCTTCTGTTTTCTACGGTCACCCATCACTTAAGTAGGCCGACTGCTGTTCCACGAGATGCTTGACCAACTCGATGCGTCCCTGTCTTGCACTTGGGTGCGCGAGCAGAGTCGAGAATTGTCTCGTCTTTGCCAATTCTGTCGCCAAAATTCTTCTCTGACCTGAAAGAGAATCGCATTCAAGAATCATGTGTGCAATATCTGCAGTCTGGGCGCCGCAGCCGCACACTCGTTCTTCTACCGCAAACCTGTAGAAATACTCCGGCGATACGCTATGGCTCGCTATCATCACTCTCAATGCGCCAGATTGAGACTCGGGGAGTATACGGCTTGTTCTTCTGCCCCTATCCCTTTCATCCCATCTATGCTGCCACTCCATTAATGTGGCTTTTTTCAGCTGCGTCCGCACGCTTTGCAACGGCGTTCGCAAATGAAAGTCTATGCCCTCTTTTCCATCAGATTTCTTTGCTAGCTAGTCTGCACTTTCATTCCCAACTGTACCGACATGGCTTCGGAACCAGTGGAAAGTAATCACCGTACCACCTGCAGTCTTTAGCAGCGCTTTGATTTCTCCGACAAGGGGAGTTTTACTCCCGAATTGGCCAAGCTTTTTCAAGGACCCTTGGCTGTCGGAGAAAATGCTAAAATCCCCTTCGCTATGGATGGAGAGCCCCCATCACAGCGCCTCCCTGATCGCCAAAAACTCAGCTTGAAAGACAGAGGAGTTGGGCGAAAGATTCACCCGTTCCGCGTGATTCTTGTTGCCATCCGAGAACTCACAGAACCCTGCACCAACGTAACCACCTATCTTGGAGCCGTCCGTAAACAGCTTCCTCCCCTTCCCAGTGTGGAGAGCATCGTCCCATGTGGGACATATCCCATTGGCCGGGTGGCAAGCCCAGTCAATTATCAGTAATTCTTCTTCGAACGACCGATATTGGTGTCCAAGTAGAGAGACGTCATCCCCGTAGCGGAGGGTCTGTCTCGCAGCTTCATTCGCTACCACTAAGTCCGCCGGTTTACACCCAGCTAGCCTTTCCAGCGCTGCTGTGGAGGTCGTGCGGAAACACCTAGTAATGAACTATAGCACTCTGCGTTACATTTGGTTCAGACCATTTCGCATTCTAACCGTGTCCGTCCACCAGGCGGAACACGCATATGTTAGTATACACTCTACCCATTGCTTATAGAGCACCTTTTTAGCTGGCCCAGTCAGCCGCATCCCATTACTCCTGTTGAGGATGCTGGTGCATCTGTCTTTCAGATATAGGAGGTGAAGGAGTCCTGACAGCCTGACATCTAGGGTGACTCCTAGGTACCGCATCTCCCTCACCGCCTTGATGGTATGCCCATTAAAACACACTTAGGGGGAGTGACTAGTTCCCCCTTCTTGGCACTGAGCAAAAGTGTCGTCTTTTCGGGAGCAAAGCTAAGTTTACACTCCTTGCTCTAACTATCAAGCTATAAAAGAGCGGTGTGTACCTTCCGCTCGATCACGTGCCTACCTGATGCGGGCACAATGATTATAAGGTCGTCCGAGTAGGCCTGCATCTGCACCTCGTCTTCCAGAGGAATAGCGAGTGCTGTGTCTGCCACCACATTCCACCAAATGGTGCCCGAGCAAGAGTCCTGGCGCACCCTTTTGTGTATTCCCTACTACAGGTCTTATCGCCTACTTCACACTTTACTGTTCTATGAGAGAGAAAATTCGTGATAAGCAGGAAGATATTCTTGGAGGTGCCAAGTCTTTTCAGACGATCCAATACCAGTGGCTACCAGACGCTGTTGAAGGCGCTCTGCACGTCCAAGGACACAAAGCAGGTGTGCATTCCTTAAGGTCGAGTGTGCTTTGCCTGCTTAGTAAGGCTGACCAGCGCTTGGCCGCTCAGGTGTGAGGCCGAATTGGTGGCTAGAGAGCTTACATAGGACGACAAGATAATGGGTTGTTCGGGTCACAAGGACCTTTTCTAGCACCTTACTCCATGCAGTTATCAGGCAAATCGGCCTTTTGGCCGCGGGGTCTGCTCGGCTCTTATTTTCCTTGCTGAAGAGGACGAGCAGCGCGGTCTTCCACATTGAAGGGAAACATCCTAATTATAGGCATATATTCAAGAAGGCAACGAAGTACCCTGGGTTAGCAAGAAACACCTCTCGGTTCACCGAAAGGTCCAACCCGTCTTTGTCTGGAGCCTTACCCGTGCTAAGCCTGTTAATTGCAGCACCTACCTCGGCCTCCGTGGACGGCGGGTCATCGTCAGTGTCCAGTGGATCTCTGCAGCTTACTCTGATCAGGGAGTCTCCCGACTCCTCATCTGGGGGGGGGGAAGTGGTGTCTCAAGAGCACATCCACTGTGTCTTGCAGATTAGGAGTGTTCGTACCACGCTCTGTTCTGACAGAGGCCAGGAACAGTGGGCCGGTGAGGGAGCTTTTTGCTACCTTGTACGGTATCCCGAATGCATTTCCGACAGGGGTAGTTTCGCAAAGCTGTCTCCAGTATTCTCTCTTAGATGCTATCATTGCTGTCCGATATGTAACGTTGGAAAGATTATATTCCCTTTTCAGGCAGTCCCTTCTGTCCGGTTCATATCTCTCTCGTTGCATTCTAAATCTGCTGCGCCTGGCCTTTCCTTGCAGAAGGCTCAGGTTTTCCGACCACCAGGGAAGCAGGGGTCTTGCCCGGCTCCCGCGTTCCTGCAACCTACACAGATCGCTACAATTTTGTTAGTTAGATGACTGAAATATTCGTTCAGATCATTTATCTCATCTAGATCTGCTGCGCTTCTGGCTCTAAGCAGATCGGATAGTCGGCCAGTGAGGTCCGACCATCTGAGGTTCCGGTCGTTGAACCTCGGCCTGGGTATTTTCCCAGTTTTCTCAATACCTACCTTGAAGGATATTGCAAGGTCGTCGCTGCAGCTCACGTCGTCCAGAACCCGCCAGTTCTGGAGGAAGGAGAGGATCGATGTCCTCTTGGTGGTGAGGTCGATCCACGACGTGCCAGGAGTACCTTGGAACGTGGGGACACTGTCGGAATCGTTGCAGATTGTCAGATCTGACGAAGTCCAGAAGTTCACAACCTCGCTCGTCTTCATCATGCCCCCCCCCCTCTCACCCAAAGGGGGCTTTTAGAATTAAAATCACACGCAATAATAATCTCGTGCTGTAGGTGGCAATCCAATAGCCGAGAGATGGGGTTTAACACGTCCGAGAGATCACCGGAGGGTGAGCAATATGCGCTTAATAGCAAGATATTTTGTGTACTCCTCTCTATGCCCAATGCCATCACATTGGATGTGCATTCGAGCTCCAGGACTCCGAGGTCTGGGCCAAGAAGGAGTGTGGCTACGATTGGTTTCTCGCATCGAGAATAGTACCTCCGTGAGGAGATGGGAAACCCCGCCACCCTAACACAAGAGTGGTAAGGTTCCTGAAGAGTTTCTTTGCAGGTTTTGTGAACATGCATCGCAGCTGCCTGTTCTTGACATTTCAACAGCGTTGATTGTCAGCTGAATATGTGAACTCGCCGTTATTTTGTTCACGGAGAGTGCGCTTCGTCACAAGTTATCAAAATGGCAACCTGTAAAAAAAATCATTACTTCTAAAAGTCCTACAGTTAAACTAAAACTACCGGCAGCCCGTAGCCAAATTTCCAGGGCACTGTTATATCATAATCTTGCGTTCTTTTTTTTGGGAGGGGGGGCGGACGATGCCTTCAAAAACCGAATTAAATTTTACACTTGGTCTCGGAATTATAGTGGAAATCTGTAAAATAACAAATATAACTGTGTGCTGGATTTTTAAATTAAAAAGAAAAAGAAAAGAAAATCACTTTTACTATTTTTTTTATCTTTGACATTCATACGGCGATAAAGTTTAAGTGTGCTACTGGAATACGAATTATATTGTTTTCTCTCAACTCGGCATTGAGGACCGGCCCACAATTATGGGTTACTCAAATTGAAGTCTTATTTGCTTGCAAAATGTGTTACTTGATTGTAATTATTTCCTTACCCATAATTTTCCGCGATCGCCTGTCCCATCTCCTACAAAAATCATCCACTTTGCATAATCTGATATTATGACTTATTACAAGGGGGTGCACAAAGACCGACATTTCTGTCATGCAACAATACGTGTGTTGTGTCCGAATGTTATTCTGAATCAGAATACTAACAAGTTCATAATTTTGTAGTCTATCTCATACAATAGTATATATACGGCCGAGACGCACACATATTTATGCTCCATTATAAATACAGACATCTGACGTGGACCAGAAACATCAAACAGAAGTCATCGCTCTTTCCACATTTAGAAGTGAGTCACGGAAAATTCTCATTGGCCGCCACCGGGAATCGAAGCCAGTGTCTTCCAGTTACCCGCCGGATATGCTTCCACTGCACCACAGCGGCCTCGAGTTCTTCCAGACTCACATACACTAACTACCAAGCTACTTGGCAGGTTGCTACTTGGAACCCCGCCCAATGCTGGGGATTCACCAAAAATGGTAAGCACCAACTGAACAAATAATTAGAAGGCGAATGAATAATAAATACAGACATTTGACGTGGACCAGGAACATCAAACAGAAGTCATCGCTCTTTCCACGTTTAGAAGTGAGTTACGGAAAAATTCTCATTGGACGCCCCCGGGAATCGAACCCAAGGTCTTCAAGTTTAGCGACTGATATGCTTCCACTGCACCACAGCGGACTCGAGTTCCTCCAGACTCACATACACTAACTACCATTGCTGCTTACCATCTTTGGTGAATCCCCAGCATTGTGCGGGACTCCAATAAGCAACCTACCAAGTAGCTTAGTAGTTAGTGCATGTGGGTCTGGAGGAAATCGAGGCCGCTGTGGTGTAGTGGAAGCATATCCGGCGAGTAACTGGAAGACCCTGGGTTCGATTCCCGGTGGCGGCCAATGAGAATTTTTCCGTGACTCACTTCTTAACGTGGAAAGATCGATGACTTCTGTTTGATGCTCAGTTATAGAAGGTAGAAAGAAAAGACCGCATAAACACCACAAGGGGTGATTCCCCGTGTCAATTTAAGCATAAAAGGTTTTATGACATTTTTGAATTTAGGGCTTAGTTTTCCAGATATAAGCAATGAGAATTTTTCCGTGACTCACTTATAAACGTGGAAAGAGCGAAGATCTTTGTTTGATGCTCCTGGTCCTTGTTAAATGTATGTATTAATTATTCATTCCCCTTCTAATTATTTCTTCAGTTGCTGCTTACCATCTTTGGTGAATACCCAGCATTGTTCGGGGCTCCAAGAAGCAACCTGCAAACTTGGCTTGTCAGTTAGCGTGTGTGAGTCTGGAGGAATTCGAGGCCGCTGTGGTGTAGCGGAAGAATATCCGGCGAGTAAATGGAAGACCTTGGGTTCGACTCCCGGTTGCGGCCAATGAGAATTTTTCCGTGACTCACTTATAAACGTGGAAAGAGCAAAGATCTTTGTTTTATGTTCTTGGTCCACGTTAAATTCTGTATTAATTATTCATTCGCCTTCTAATTATTTCTTTAGTTGCTGCTAACCATCTTTGGTGAATCCCCAGCATTGTGCGGGGCTCCAAGAAGCAACCTGCCAACTTGGCTTAGCAGTTAGCGTGTGTGAGTCTGGAGGAATTCGAGGCCGCTGTGGTGTAGCGGAAGCATATCCGGTGCGTAACTGGAAAACCCTGGGTTCGACTCCCGGTGGCGTCCAATGAGAATTTTTCCGTGACTCACTTATAAACGTGGAAAGAGCGAAGATCTTTGTTTGATGCTTCTGGTCCACGTTAAGTGTCTGTATTAAGCCTCCAAAGGCGCGTGACGTCGCGTCAGTACTCACCTGTTTTTGAGGCTTCAAGCACCTGAGTGTCATGCAGGGAAGCGCGGGTCGGATGCCTGATGCTGCAATCACAGTACAACAATAGTCATCCAGCCTGTTTCCGGAGTCGTGTTACGACCGCAATTATTGAGACGAACGGAATTGGTCGCCCTGTTGCAAGAAATACGGCCGCGGAGAGCACTGCGAATTGAAAATCAGTCGTGATGACTGCCGAGGTACTGAGCTTGTAGAATTAGGCATCCGCCACGAGCTCTGCTGCATGACGCTATGGTTGTGCTTGAAGCCTCAAAAGCAGGCGATACCGGGCGTATCGTTACGCACATTTGAGGGCTTATATCTGGAACACTAAGCAGTAAATTCAAAAATGTCATTGAACATTTTATGTTTGAATTGACCCAAGGAATCACCCCCTGGGGTATTTATGCGGTCGTTTTTTTCCACCCTGTATGTATGACAGCACACTCACACACCCGTCGTTCTTTTAGGTGATTCTGCTATTACGTTTCTGAGACACAGAAGTGAAAGAACAGCTCCTAACTCACTCTTACTTTTGAGCAGTAGTCACAGTTTGAGACGTGATCACCAAGTTACCGTTAAGCTGATTTTTATGTATACGTGGGAAAGAAGTAATTTAATTACTGGGAGATTATATGTGTATGAGCACTGGTTCCTCGAAGCGGAGTGAGCCAACACCGTAAGACAAACACAACATCCATGCCTCACCGGGATTTGAAACCGGACCTATCTGACGAATGGTTAGAAGTAATCGCTTAGACCACTGCGCCACCTGGACGGCATTTCATGTCATTCAACGTTATCGCTCCTGAAACTCTTGTCCACAGCTTCGGGCTTGCCTTTTGTTAACAACAAATTTACACATGGCAAACGAAACCAGTACACTGTACCAGGGCCATAGAAGAGAAGGGCTGGTCCTTAGAGCCGGCTCCCCTGAAGACGCGAGCTAGAGATGATGACGTAGGCATGCTGCAGCAGCGGGTTGGTAGTGGGGTTCTCAGAAGCCACTGCTCCACGGCAAATCCGAAATAATTAGTTTAAAAGTCAAGGAAAATCTACATAACTGTAATTCACTACAATAAAGGGAATGAAAATGAACTAAACTATCATCACTGTAGTTAAAAAAAACAAAAAAAAAACAAAATTATTTAT
The DNA here is from genome assembly GCA_039090855.1 of Macrothele yani. NCBI lineage: Eukaryota > Metazoa > Arthropoda > Arachnida > Araneae > Macrothelidae > Macrothele > Macrothele yani. The sequence goes on from CM077016.1 coordinate 15,201,463, forward strand.
ACTTTAAACATATGTTTTTAACATTACAGTGATGGCCATATAAACACATCTTTGTGTATTACGCAAAAGGCTCAGCGACTAATTAACAGTTGATTACTTATAAAACACAGCATTGGGAAAAATTCCCGAACACTGTTTTGCCGGTAACAAAAATCAAAATGCAGTGGTACAAATGATAATACTTGTTTTCCTCTTGTGCCTTGTTTTCTGTGTCACCTATTAAATACATATATATCTAGGGAAAATGTATGCCATTCTAAAGCACTGATCATATAATTTAAGTTTTCTGTTTTCTACAATTCTGTAATCACATTGTAGAAGATATATCTTATTTCTCCAAAAACGTTTCTAATTGTATTCTCTAATATATATATTTTTTCGTTCTAAGACCACAATTTTTATTTAAGTAAGTTTATATTTTAGGAGCTTCCAACTAACAAAAATCAGCTTGCATTTCATTTCATTTATTTCATTATGGGGTTAAATTTGACTATGTTACATTTCAAAATTAATTTTATAACATAGTATTAAAGAAACAACATATATGATGTTAATACTTATGTACCGCGTAACCACAGAACAGGAACTTGAGAAAACGGCTATATATATAGCCTGAGTGAATCGCAATTCCCCTAAAGTACGTAGTCAAGTCAAACGTCCTGCATATATAAAATTTACTCATATCTGGTCTGATTAATAAATTTTACCATAGAATCAAATACTTTAATTTGCTAACAAATATTTTTTTTATTTGCTTTCGAAAATAATTATCATTATTAATATGTGTTAATTGACAAGGTAAGATTCTCCATAACATCGATCCCTGGTAATCAATAAATCTTTTTTGGGTTAAAGTGTTAGAAATGCATGTGTTACCAATGCCTATCTCTTGTGTAATAGTCGTGACCTACAGTGTTCAGTTGAATTAAATGTTGATACCTATTTTCTTTTATACATGAATCCTAATCTAAATTTCCATAATTTTTCAATATTTAAAAATCCATAAGAATTTATCCGTATCCCCATATTCGAGTTAATTCCCCTAAAATTATTTAAAATTCTGACCATCCTATTTTGTAATGATTGTAATTTATATAAATTAGTCTTAATAGTTTGCCCCCATACTAATAAACAATAAGTCAAACATGGATAAATCGGACTGTAGTACAACATTTTTAATTGTTAAATTATTTGAAATTCTCGTAATTAAACCCAATACCCCCGAAATTTTCTTTATAATATTTTGAATATTTTTGTTTACTTAAGGGTTAATTATGCAGATCGGGACACATTGTGCCATTTTACAAATCGTAAATATTTTACATGTAAATTTTTTCTGAACCAAAAGTGAAACTTTTACTTAAATTTGCAGCTTGATTTGGGAAGCATCCTTTGTTCGCTAAAAATCAGGTATAGGTTTTCTTCCCAGTATTTGAACGTATTCATTTCTGTATTTTCTGCTGGGCCCTTCTATGTGATACTAGTACTGCATTTATGTTTAACGATCGAATTCTGATAAACGTTCGCAATCTACAAAATAAGGGAATTGCATTATTGTTTACTTGAGGGTAATGGTTTTCCAGTTCGCTGACAAGTTCGCAGATTACACCGTTACCTTTTCGAAAAGTGATGCCGTGAAATAAGTAAAAATGTTTTTCAAATTTTTGTACCGTATTCATTTATGAGCAGGATGGTAGGGTAAGTCCACCTAAAGACAGTACTTTAATCCAAACGGATTGAATAGGTAAACTATTACGGTAAGTCCACCTGAAGACAGTAATTTAATCTAATCTGATTGACTAGGTAAACTGTTTATGTACACGCATACAATAGATACATACACTCTTAAACATTCGCGTGTTCTATTTGTATCTCTCTATATATTTATTACAGTATATACACAAATAAATACTCGTATAATGCAAACGATAAAACAATCTAGTACGATGAAACATAACATGTTAGAAACTGCTCGCCACGACAGCCCAGCAGCACGGGAGGGAGAACTCCAAGCAGCACGGTGACGTCACAAATGGTCCCCCAACCTCTTCCCCGAGGAACGTGTCGGCATTCGGTTTCTCAAAGCGATGAACCAGCCCTTCTCTCTTTTAAAGTATTGACACTGTACTAAGAGTAAACAAAAGAAACTTCACGAAATTGTTGCAGCTCTGGTCTCACCCTCAAGCACAAAATGATGAGAAAGCAGATGTGTGTTAAGGACTTTTGAGAGGGTTCTTGGGAGCTTGAATTGCTATTGGCATCTTGAGGCCACGCCCAAAAAGTGAACTAACCACTCCATACGCAGGCAAAGATGAGTTATTACCCACACGTCTCAGCTCTCTGTCAGCGGTTGTATAAAGCTGGTGTGCGTGTACCTTTTTTGAAAAGAGGCGCGTTCAGCCGTCGGACTCAGGGTACTGGCCCCAGGTAATAAATAAGTGCGTCTTACTCCCCCTTTCGACTTCGCTTCCGTGGCACCTTCCTCTCGCGCACTCTAGCCCAAATATCTTAGCTGCCTATTTCTAAGGGTTGTTCAAGCCCTCGAGTCAGACACTCCATTCCTAAACCCTCTACATATGATCTGATCTGATTTTTTTAAATCTGGGCCGAGAATGGCCTAGTGGCCAAAGTTCGTGACGGCCACGGAGGAACCCCAGATTCGATTCCAGCAGGCATGATTCCTCGAATCACTAAATATCCGCCGTGCGTCAGATGGGCACGTTATTCCGTCGGATCTCGGGTACTGGCTCACCGGTTATAAATAAACGTGGAATCCTCCTCCTTTCTACATCGTTTCCGTGTCACTTTCCTGTTGGGCAATCTAGCCCAAATCTCATAGCTTCCTATTCTAAAGGGTTATTTAAAACCTGGGATCAGACACTCCCTTCCTAAAGTCCTCTATATACGATCTGATCTGATCTTTTTTGAAGAGAATGCGAAATGACAACCAAATGAAATAAAATGAAGAAATTTTAACAAATAATTCTTGATTTTATTTCCTATATTTACATATCTCTTGGGGTGTCTTTGCCGTAATCCAGCGGCACGCTTACCACAGGTTTAAAATCGCACCCATATACCGTATCATTATTATTTCTCAAAATTGCACAGTAAAATGCATGCTGCTTGTCTGGGAGTTAAACAGCCGCCGTGAGTAATTCGATTGAGTTGTGGCGCCCTAATTTAGAGCTACTGGTTCTAGGAAACGGAGAGTTTTTGTACCGTAAGACAATGCAACATACATGCCTAATTGGGATTCGAACCCATCTAGGACGAGTGCCGATAATCCTGAGCTCAGACCACTGTGCCAGGAGGGCGGCAAATGCATGTGGCGCAATGGTCTAAGCGATGGATCCTGACCATTCGTCCAAGGTAGGTCCGGGTTTGAATCCAGGTAAGGCATGGGTGTTGTGTTTGCCTTACGGCACTGATTCTCTTCCTTCCTTGGAATCAGTGGCCCTAAATTAGGAACGGGCGACGGCCTATAGGTCAACTAGTTGCTCACGGTAGTCGTTAAACCTTGAATAAAACGATGCATGCATATTTCTTATTATCATTATTGTCTGAATTTATCGTATAAATACCTGCTGCGATTACTTTTATCTCTTCAGTTGTTATTACTATTATTATAATTAATATTACTCCGGGAGTATTTATTAGTACTAACAGTAGCAGCGCCGACATCATTTCCATTTTTGGAAATACTTCATGTAAACTCACGGGAACTGTAGGTTAGATTACGTTGTAAGAAATTGCCGCATAACAGCTCTTTAGAAGTTTAATGACGAACCTTTTCAGCTGAGAAAGGTTGCTTTAAATATATTTCAGATAAGGAAGTCATCGTTTATTAAAAAATGAATGGGAATTTCCTAAATATATTATACGTATTATTCTAAGAAAAGAAACTGTGACCATTACAATAACTCAACAGTTTCTTAAGAGATTAGAAAAGTATTTCTTGACGACACTGAATATTATCAGATTTCTTTGTGTGTGTGTGTGTGTGCTCGTACATTCTCATATGTTATAGAATTGCTCACGAGCATCTAATTCTCGCGCGTTATGCTAATTATGGTTTTCTTTAAACGTATTTGTCATTACCTAGTTCAAAGGAACAAAACTGCTTTACCGCACAGTGTAAGACAGTTTTGTTCCTTTAACTCTTCTGTTTCTTCTTCAAGACGTTGTCCTTCTGAGAAGAGTGATTTTTTCTATGCAGTTTTTTTATGCAAATTGTATGTACATTTTCAGCGTTCTGTGAGAAGTATTATGTGCGATGATAGTTTAAAGTGCAATTTAATATATTGCTGTCTCTTCTGTCTTCCTCACTATGTTGTTGTGCCTTTGATTATGACATGTATGAAATAGTTATGACTGAGGGTTTCTTTACTTGCAGCAGAAAGGGTTTGAGCACAACAGGGTACGATTAGTGGGCCCAGGGATAGTCACTGTCATCGGTAAAATCGATGTTCGTAAAAAATCTTTTTTACGAACATCGATTTTACCGATGACATTTTTATATCATGGGTAAATATTCCTTTCATTGACTACTGAAAAGTTTATGTTGTTTTCCTTCAGAAGAAATACTTTATACTCTTTTTACAAACATAATTACCTTTTAACAGCCGTTTTAAAGGAAAACAAACTAAAAATATTGTGCGTTTCTTGCTACGTTGCAACATTAGACTAGCGAGCTCACGCGGCGACATCTGATGTCATCTGTGACAAAATGAACTAAGAATGCTCTTTTCAAAAAACGAAGAGTAACCCTAATGAAGATATACAAATGATATCGTTGATATCCCATCTGTACTCGAAAGGAGAATGAAAATGAGAGAAAACGGAAGATTTCAATAAGCAACTCTGACGTTCGCTTTAATTTTACTGGCTACGACCACGACGCCAAGAAATACCCGTCAACTGCACCTCGGATTTATCTCTCTACACTGTAAAAAAGTTGTAGTTTTTACAGAAAATTACTGTAAATCGCTACAGAAAAATGCCGTAACCACATTTAACAGTTTAAAACTGTAAAATCTACAGTTTTGGGGATGGCAACGCGCCGAGCTACTGAACTACTTAACGCGCATGCTCAAACACTTAGCCTCGCGTTTCGAAGTAGTTTGGTAGAACTTAGCAAAATAACGAGCAAACGGGATTTGTAATCTCAGCATTACAAGACATATTAATCATTCTCAGTTCCACTAAATTCTTATTACGAGGTTAGAATTTCCGTGTTCCACTTCCGAGATTTATCATTCTTTGTTTTTCTTTCAATTTCAGTTAATTTTATTTGGCGTTGAGCACTTCGCCGGATTGTTTGTATGTTAGGCTTAATTTCTACGTTAAGTTCGCTGCATATCACTTCACTTTATTCCTATTCAATATCTTTCCCTAACGTTTTGTATCTGTTTGTCCAAAGTTTTTCTGTACTGTAGGAGACTAGTGCTTTTTTTCATTTGGAAACTTTTTGATTACAGTTTAACAGGAAAGTTCATGTGGACATATGCTAACTATTCGGTTACACGTTGGTCTAGGCATGAGTTAAGACTGGGCACTTATCTGCTTTTAGCGTATGTTTGCCGCTAACAGTTATAAAGTACTTTTAACGACTACCTGTACTATTAATGGTACTATCGTGTAAGTGATGGAATTTTACGATAAATTCATAACTTTTGGACTGGTGATATTTTGGATTGTATGTGAGAAACAAACGAATTCTACTACGTAACTTTGCAAGACGCTAAAGTACACATTTACCCATAATTTTGTTGCTTGGTTAATTCTCCAGGATGCAGTGCATTTGTTTATGGGATGCATGATCATCATCTGACAAATTGCTTCATCCAGGCAACTGGCTTATTCAAGGAAAATTGAAAAAAACAACTTGTTGATCATTTGTATTTACTTCTCATAACCTTTTTACATACCACCCAGTAAAGACGGAAATTTACTTTTGCTCTGTCCGAATTTTAAATTAGTCTCAAATATCAGCTTTGTATAATAACATGGCCATGTAGTTTTTTTTGTTTTCTACGTGACTCATTAGTTGAATGTGAAAATTATTAGAAGAAGAAGAAAGCATGGAATACCTTCCAAAAAAGTCAAAGCCTGGAATAATGATACAGGTAAGCATAGTTTTTGCTGCTAAACTTTTGAAATGTTGTACAGAATGTAGTTACATGCCTAAAGTTTTGCTGAATGAAAGTTTCTGAAGAAAGTACTTTATTCATGCCTTAAAACAATTCTAAATTTTAGCATGCTTGTCTAGTAACCTTTTAAAAATATACCCTTATTAAAATAGTTTCTTTTAGTGTTTTTTTTTTCGATATCAAAATTATATGTTCAGTTCCAAACTAAGAAAAACCTACTTAACAAAATACAAAAGGGTTATAATGCAATTGAATAACATGCACCATCTGAAAAATGGTTTTACTCAGGTGATAAATTTATTGCGAGAACAATATTTCTAGATATTGTGACCACGATAGCAGATGCATACACAATTTGTACTACTTGACTCTATTTCTGTTTTCACTGCCCTGGTGACGCAGTGGTCTAAGCAATGGCTTCTGATCATTCATTCGACAGGGGACCGGGTTCAAATCCCGGTGAGGCATGGATGTTGTGTTTGTCTTACGGCACTGGCTCTCTCCCTTCCCTGGAACCAGTGACCCTAAATTAGGGACGGGCGACTGCTTATAGCCCATTGAGTTGCTCGCGGTGGTCGTTAAACCTCCAATCAAAAAAAAAAAAAAAGCCCACCAAAAAAATTTTTATCATAACTTCCTCAGAGTTGCATGATGAATCACTTAGTTTTGCATGCATCTATAAGTTTCCTTGCTCAACCCACGCTCGTCATCTGCCACAAAAAACAGAAAAACGATTACAAAAACCACAAGTTGTGAGAGTCTGAATAAATCATAAGATATATATATATATGATCAAATGTAGATGGCCGCCCCGGTGGCGCAGTGGTCTAAGGCGTCGGCCTCTGATCATTTGTCCGTAAGGGGTCCGGGTTCGAATCCCGGTGAGGCATGGATGTTGTGTTTGTCTTACGGCACTGGCTCTCTCCCTTCCCTGGAACCAGTGACCCTAAATTAGGGACGGACGACCGCTTATAGCCCATTGAGTTGCTCACGGTGGTCGTTAAACCTCCACTAAAAAAAAAAAATGTAGATGAAAATTTAAACATTCAAAATGCAATTTTACCTTGAAAAATGTAGGCACAGAGAAAAACTATCACACTTTAGAAACACTCCTGTTTTACTTCCCATTTGACACTACCATGACTGAAAGTTACAAGAATTAGAAAATAAATTTAATTTAATGAAATAAGTGAATAAATCATACTTTCTTACTCTGTTGGGTAAGGCATCATTATGAAGAAAGAAAAACATTGGTTTATAAAACTTGATTGTTTAAATAAAGGAGGCCCACAATAACATAGCTGATTAATATTTTTTTTTTATTATTTTTCCTTGTTATACTTTTAAAACATAATTTAAATCTAAAAAGCTTAATAAAGATATCTGAATACAAATACATGCGTGCAATTACTTAGACATTTACCCTTCATGGGGCACGTAAACAAATATTTACAAAGTGAAATAACTGTTCCTTAACTGACATTTTGATCAAGGAAAAAAATGCCACCATTTGCAGTTTCTTTTCTACCTTACAGTCTGCTCATTACTTCCTAGTGCTAGGACTGTATTTTTTTCAACTACTCTGTTGAAAAAATACAGGGTGTTTTGAATGGGGCTATACAACTATGCATATCTGGAATAAGAGGTGGCTATGCTACTGGCTCACCTCTACCAATCCACCCATCTGGAAAACAGGTGTTTGGGTACGCCATCAAATGACGAATATAACAGCCCGTTTCCACAAAATTATTGTGCCACACACACAGAATGTACCCCTATTCAGAGGTTATTTGCCATATTGTGTGCGAAAATTCCTTTGAACTTTGTGTCGCAGACATTGTTTCCTCAAACCAAAACACACAACATGCTTGCTCTGCACCTTCGAAAGTAACCATTTCGCAAGCGTTTGTTGTGGAACAAGTGCTTTAATGCCAGTCCAAAAGATATCTGGCTCCTGGATACAAGAAATTCCCAGAATGCAATTTCAGCCTCCTCTCGGTTCCTGAAGGTCCTGACCTTGACGTAATTGCTAAAATGCATGAACAGGTGGAAATCCGTAGGTGCCAAGTCAGGCGCGTAGGCAGGATGTGGGAAGGGTTTGAACCTCAGTTCGTATCATTTCTGTTTTGTCATATGTGACACATGTGGTCTTGCGTTAACATGGAGGAGAAAAGGACCCTCCCTGTTCACCAAAGATGACTGTTTGGAACACAACTTCTGGTGCATTGTCAATTTCTTTACAGTATGTAACTGAGGTAATGCTTTCATCAGCATTCCAGAACTTTAAGTGTATAACACTGAACAATCCCACACACTGTCAAGACTTTTTGCATCAACCTTGGTTTAAGATAATGTTTTGGTGGTTCAACAAGGTTCAGCCACTGTCCAGATTGCTTACAGTTGTCACATAGCACCCACTTTTCAACACAAGTTACAATGCGATCAAGAGGGTCTCCTTTTTGTTGTGAAGCAGAAGGTTACTGCACTTTTTGAACCATTGTTTCTGATGTTCCATTAGTTTGTGTGGGACCAACTTATCGAGCTTCTTGGCCTTACCAATTTGATGGAAATGATTGGCACCAACACCTTGTACTGTTTGGCGAGTTCACTGACTGATGTTGGGATTTGCCTTCAGAACATTGTTATCAGTGACCGAATGCCGTACTCACTCCTCAGCCCTCCTTATCTCGTTGGCTAATGTCACTGGAATGAAACTTTGCAAGCATTGTGGGAAAGTTGAATATGGCATTTCAGAAAATCTGCCATTATTTTCTGAACAACCTGATAATTAGTATTATGAGTGAACTATCAATTAGCATTATTAGTAAACTTCATACTGGACCACCAGATTTTGTTAATCAGTGGTACACAAAAATCTTTACTTCCCCACGGGTGGAAAAAAGGGTAAACCTTCCGAAAGTGGCCCAAAAGTAGTTTCTGAAGCGACGATAGATGGCGACACGTTATCGCTAAATCGTGAAGCGTAGCGTAATGTTATGAAATAGGCAAAGGAAATGAATAATATGGATTTTAGGTGGCCCTTAAAAGGGCCTTTATGAATGTACATTCTTGCATATGTGTAAAATATTTATTACGACGGAAGAGTGAGTTTTCCTCATGAATCTGAAACTGTCTACTTAGCAGAATAAAAGCCAGAAAACCTTTATCTGCCGGGGAAGAACTGCCTGATCGCACGAATCAGGACTTCAAAGCAATGTTCTGAGGAAATTGGGCAATTCCGTCGGAATAAATATTCCATAATGTGGTCTGCCAAGTACATTTTGTGGTTGCCCTGTGTTAACTGATGCTTAAGGGGGCGCCAATTGCTCTCTACTCCTTGTGTATGCGCCCCTGTGATGGGATCAATGAAGTCGAGGGAGTGGTTGACTGTGAAATGTGCGTAGCCAGAGCGCCATCTATCGGAGCGGGCCACTTTCGGAAGGTTAGCCAAAAAAAAAAAAAGCTTGTCCTTAATGTACTAGCTCTGAAAAAGGGAACCATTGATTTTTGTGTATAATGGGGGGGGGGGGGAGCCCTCTCTGTATTTATACTTAGTGAGCAATCAGACTGTGAAGTTAGAGTTCACTGTAAACTTAGCCCTGTGGCACAAATTGGGGCGAGGTCAGGCCTTTTTGTAGTTTAGAGAACAAAGCAACGGGCTGGGCCAAGTCGACCCATTCTTTTTATCGCAATGGTAAAGAAGAAAAAAATTCCTGGATTTCCTGGTGTGTTAAACTGTTTCGAAGGTTTTACTTACTTCCATGACAGCCCAGGGCGTCGTAAGAAAAGCAACAAGAGGCAGAGGCATGCACAGTGTTTTTACCAATCTAAGGTTAAGATGGTAAAACCATTTTGGGGCTTGTTGACAGCAAAAAAATTTGCCACACTCCGTGAGTGTTGTGTAGGATGGGGGGGGGGGGGCAGAGGGTGTCTGCAGTGGGGTGAGGGTGTTTTTCTATGACGGTGGGACGGCATGGATTTTTTCTCCTATCCCTAATCTGATCTTTTGTAGTGTTACAGCTTACTAGTTCAGAGAAATGGATATTCTGAATGCATTTAGTCTTCCCTTTTCTCTCTTTTTAAAGTTTATGGATGTCTACTTTCCTTGAAAAAGCCATCTGGTTGATGTGCGAAAGCTTGGAAACTTTGATTTATATTCTAAAACCAAGAAATTTGGATCTCTAGTACTATTTTAATTGTAATTGGTGTACAGTTCCTTGTTATTAATTAATTATATTTTTTGGTAATTGTTAAAGTTTAGTTAATATTTTTAGGCTTACTACATTCAACTTAAAATTTTCAATAATATCCCATTTCATTACTTAATTTTCACATTTTCATAAAATACAATAGAAAAACAAAATAATACCAAATGGCACATCACAAGCCGAGCCAAGACTAAATAAGAGAGGCAATTGATGGGCCCGGGCTGAATGTCTGATATTTGAAACGGGCTGGGTCTTGAATGCCAGTGCTTGGGCCAGGCTCACCAAATTAGGCCCTTGCAGACCTCTAGAGGAGGGATATTTTTGTCTACGTCTGGTGGTGCCCTAGGAAAATCAAATCCTATTTCTAGATGAAATTGACCCAGGAACCTCCGATATGGTATCCTAGTGCCTTAACTATGTTTTATAAAGATTTGACCACGTGCAAATTTGAATAGTTAGAGCAATCTGTTCCTTTTTATAATGTAAACTTAGCAGGGGTCGCACTGCCGATTGCCATCTTAGCAATTTGCGCAAAACGAAATCATTTTGGTGATGGAAAAAACCTTTGGCGATTACAGTTTCATTATGTTATAAACACTTTGGTGAAAAAAAAAATTGAATTTGGCGACTAAATTGGCAAAAAAACTTTAGAAAAGCCAGTGCAACCCCTGCTTAGTATCAACATAGTTGCTATATATGTATATCCATACTTGACATATCCTAGGTGCCAGGCACTTAGATTTTTGTCCCTGGCAGCAAATATTTTTTATTTCAGACTTTACAATTTCTAGTAAATAATGTAATTTGTGTTGCATAATTTGCAGATTATCTGTTAAGAAGTAATAAATTTAGGTACTGCAAATACTGGTAGAGTAAAATAATTAAAAAAAAATTGGTACAGCATTTAAAAAAATATGTGAGGAGGGTATTGTCAGGAGAGGTGTGATTGGAAAAGTACCAAAAATGTAACAGGAAAAACGTAACACAAACGCCGCAATAGAGGACCGCCAAGAGATGCAAGATTTTTTTTTAGTTACAAGCATTCTGACATAAAATATGATGCAACGAAGTCTATATATTTGTGCATGTGGGAGTCTGTGTTGTGAGCAGCACACAGAGCTATTCCATGGCACTTAACCATTTTGCAATATCACATTCTCATTTATTTTTTTTATTTTTATTTTTTTTTATTTTGAGACATATAAAAAAAAAAAAGATAAATACTACAGATTTATTAGGTCTAACTAATGAACTACAGTAATGCTGCAAAACCCAGGGATATGAGTTCCTTTGTTTATTTAAAAGTAACTCAAAAGTACTTAAAAATTAGTTACTTTTTTATAAGCTGATAGTTTTTTTCTTCATCTTTGGACTTCTGAGTCAGTCATCCTGTGAATCGTGGCTTTTCTGCCGGAAATTATGGTTCATGATTAACACGACAGATGGTGGCACATTTTCTATGGATTATGTCACATTTTTTTTCACAGCCTTGTGTATTATACACCACCGTGGATCTTAGAAAGAAACTTTTTGTGTGAATTTTGTGGTCTGCAGGTTACACAAAGGTAAAAGTACAGTACTTTGAATTAATATGTACAAAATATGACTTCTGCAAATAGTATTTTAATAAAATCAAAATCTTAAATTTTAATTTTTTGATATTTTTTTTTTTTGATTAGAGGTTTAACGACCACCGTGAGCAACTCAATGGGCTATAAGCAGTCGCCCGTCCCTAATTTAGGGTCACTGGTTCCAGGGAAGGGAGAGAGAGCCAGTGCCATAAGACAAACACAACATCCATGCCTGACCGGGATTCGAACCCGGACCCCTTACGGACGAATGATCAGAGGCCAGCGCCTTAGACCACTGAGCCACCGGGGCGGCTTTTTTGAGATCAGCAATGGATGAGTGGGAAAACAAAATTATGAAGCAAATTGGAACTTTGTTTTGCAAATAAGTGCTTTGGGTTAAAAAAAAAAAAAAAAAGGAAATTGACAACAGATGTAGTTATTATTTTTTGGCTTAGCATCATCAACAGACATCATGCATTTTTTTTACTTCATTCATCTGGCTTCTAGATCTGGAACATATTTGTCAAGTGCTGTATGTATATATATATATATATACATACATATATATCTCAATTCTAGTTAAAAATTCTATACATACCTCAGTAAAATACTGGGGTAGGCATTCAAATTTTAGTATATCGAGTAGTCTACATTTGCATTAGACTTCTACACACTCACAATCACGGGCCACAGAAATTAGCTCCACTGTTACACTTTGTGCAGTGCATTTGTTAGAATGATATAATTAAGGTGCTGTTATGTGTTTTTTAAACAACAAAAAAAAAGCTGTTCTTTTTTCAAATAACAGCATGCCCCCAAAACATCATGTTAAATTGGAGAGCTCTAAAGCAAGCATTGGGGACATTTGCACATCAAATCATTTGGCACACACAGCCTGATGCTTCCTCATGCCTCAGGGGTTTTTTTCATTTTATGTATTTGTTTGTAATAGCTTTATTTAAAAAATTAAAATAAAAACAATTTCAAATTGCGTTTGGCCATATTTTTTGACATTCTTTAGCTGCAAAGTAGTTTGTTTTCCCTTTAATAGTAACTGATATAGATTTGTGAACTATCAGTTATATCCTCAGGGCGGCACCCTACCTCTGCCAGCCATGAATAACACCTGGAACAGGTGGAAAGCTCTTGAAATAAAATTATTGGGGAATAACATAGTTCAGTAATATTTTTTTAAAATGTGCAGCAGAAGATAAGCAGCAGGCTGATGGCTAAAACCAAACTGTTCTATTATCATTCGGTATTTCCTTTGTGTAAAAGAACTTTCATTTCTATTTATAAAAAACAGGTAGCTATTAGTTTCCTTTAACGGCTTTGTGTAATTTACCGGAATTTCTTTATAAAACCCATGTTTTCCCATTATTTGTGGCCATATAATAGCACATGTTTCCGCAGAGCACACACTTTTGGTGTTTAAAATTGTCAAAATGAAATTTGAAAATTGGTACCTACACGCAGCGGCAACCATAATTTGCTATATAGCACATCAAGTTGTTTTCATGGCATAGGTGTCTTCTGCTACATGGAACTTCTGGTTACCAACTGATAAGCATTGTATGGGTAAAACTCGAAGCTCCATGTTATTGCAGCAATTTCCACGAACAACCTTGGCAAGATGGCACAATGAAGCAGAATTTCGAAAAGCTCAAAACAAAATGTAGCTGAATATACAGCCCACAAAATACGAAGCTTTTGGTGGGAAGCGAAAATCGCCCAGTCAAACTGCGCCACATAATATCGCAAATCAAAAGACTTGAAGATGATCTTTTGCACAGCAAGAATTCCCAAAGCAACCAGAACTTCCAGTATTTCATTACAGTCCCACGCCCTTTCTGCAGTCGAAAGGAAATATTTACTGATTTTTAAAAGCATTGATCCTATCTTATTTAAACTTCGCAAGATCTATTCGTAAAGTAGAACAGACACGCGTGGCAAAAAGATGAATATATAGATTAATATTCAGCTAGGAGAAACAATCCATTTTCCTGTGACCTTTGGTAGTTGAATGCTCTTTCGCTGCCCTGGTGGCGCAGTGGTCTAAGCAATGGTTTCTGATCATTCGTCTGACTTGGGTCAGAGTTCAAACCCTGATTAAGCATGGATGTTGAGTTTCTTATGGCACTGGCTCTCTCCCTTCCCTGGAACCAGTGGTCCTAAATTAAGGAAGTGCGACTGCATATAGCCCATTGAGTTGCTCACAGTGGTTGTTAAACCTCCAATCAAAATAAAATTAAAGAAAAAAAAACTCTTTCTGCTCAGCTGTAATATGACAGCGTGCGGCTCAGAGGTTTACGCAGTCACAGCTGATCGGTTGACAACCAGCAATTAAATTGCCAAGAATTACCTGTGCTGTGAAAACAACTTTACGTGCTATTGCAAATGGTGGTTGCCGAAGCATCGCAGTGGGTAAGTACAGATTTTCTTTCATTTTGCAACCAAATTTAAACTCCAAAAGTGCATGCTCTGCAGAAACATAGTATCATGAGATCCCAAATAATGGGAAAACATGAGTTTTATAAAGAAATTCAGATAAATTATATGGAGCTGCTAAAGGAAGCTAGCACTAAAAAATGTTACGACAGCATTGAAATTTTTTCTAAGTACATAGCATAAAATTTACAGGTGTCCCAGTGACGCAGTAGGCTTAGCGCTGGCTTCTGACCATTTGTCCACAATGAGTGCAAGTTCAAATCCCAGTATGGCATGGATGTTGTGTTTATTTTACAGTACTGGCTTCCTTTCCTGGAACCAGTGGCCCAAAATTATGTAGCTCATAGCCCATTAAGTTGCTCATGGAAAAGTTGCTCACATTTACTGCTTATTCAACTTTCTCATGGTAGTTGTTAAACCTCCAAACACAAAATTCTTACGAAGCATGCATGCAAGAATTGATACATTAAATTACGTGTTACATTGAGATTCAGAAGTCCAGCCAAAAACTGCTACCTAATTTCTGGATGAGAAGAAAAGTTATAGTTTTACGTAAATAACAACTCTCCAACAGGACCAGTAAAATAAGTAGTTTAGTGGTCCTGTGCAGTATTTATTTACTAATGCCAACAACAGATCATTAGCAAATCCAAAGTTCAAACCTCTGATAGCCTCATGCATATGTAACTGAATATGTATAAATTTCCTTCTATCAAAAAGTGTCAAAATTATTTAAAATCAATTTTTGTGTCAAAATTATTGTAAATGGTGCTTTAAAATAAGTTCCATGGTGGAAGCTTTATTTTTAAAGCATCATTTACAATAGATATTTCTCTCTTTCTTGTGAGATGTATCTAATGCATAAAAAGCTAAGATAAAGAACACTAAGAAAAATACCTTGTAGGATATTTTTGTCAACTTTTAACAGCTTTTTAATTCTTATGTTTAAGATTCTTGTTTTAATCCATTTCAGAAGAAACTTGTACTCTCACCCAACACTCATGCTCAGCATTGATCAAAAAATAATAGACAGAATTTCAAGTTCTGAAAAGGAATTTGCTATGCTGCTGCCAACTTGGAATTCATTTAGATGGTGAGGCTTCAACTTAGTTTTGAATTGTTAGTTTTGTGTGCATGGTTAGTTTAGTGCTCATCTTATTATAGAATGAATAGTTCATTGCCAACTTCATATGAAATTGTTTTCGGAACTTTTGTTTAAATAAAATATGTTCAAGGTCGTTTGGAAAATTAAGTCTAAAAAAGTCTATTATCCTTCTTGCAAAATTGCAATAAATAAAACTAAAATAGCTCTGACGTTTAAAAAAAAAAGAAAAAAAGCGAAGATCATTCAGCATTTTTTCAAAAAACGGTATCTCTTGTTCCTGTAGAGAAAGCCAAGACGAGCAAAGGTTTTGGTGTGGAAATAAAATTCCATTATAATGTAAACACTAAGTTGGCTTCAAACTTGTGTAGTGAGCAAACAGCATTTTCATCTAGGTTGGCAATCAGATTGCAGAAATATATGCTCTATGCACACTGATGTGTACATCAGTTGTGGAACCGGTACTAAAATTTCTCGTAGTTTTATACAGTGAAGCTGCTAGCAAATTTATTTTGCAAGTAATGTGTGTGTGTGTGTGTGTGTGGGGGGGGGGGCTTGAGTTTTAAAAATGTTCTAAAATTCCATTTAGTGAACAGGTTTTCTGTGTTTAAGTTCTGCCCATTTTATTTTTATTTCCTATATTCAAAATTGGTAATAGATTTTGCTGATGAAAACATTTTACAGTGTGTTCAGAAAAGTTATTTCTGATGAGTCTGAAAAACGTTTTGTGCTTCAAGCCCCCCCCCCCCCAAAAAAAAAAATTCTTCAAAATCTTATCTGTAAAATTCTCTTAGATAATATTGTTGTATTTTATATAGGTTTGAAGTCTTGGAAATGTACGTTATCTATGTTTTCTAACAGTACTGTTATACAAATATATTAAATTACTTAAATTGAGAATGGTCTCAATGAAATTGACTGAAGATTTCAATGAATGTTAATAAGACTAACTCTGTAACTGTTAAAGTTAAAATCTTTAATAAAGACTGGCTTTATAGTATTAAAAATTTTCACATGTTTAAAATAGTGTAATAATCAGCTGTTTGATAGTATCGACAAAGCTTGTTCTGTATTGTGTGGGGGAAGACATTCCACGTTGGGATTTTTCTGTACAGCAATATTTTGTAATATTACAAATACTGTGCAACTTTTTCACTAAGAAGAGCTTTCAGTGTGTTAAATATCCTCTCAGTAGGCAAAACATTAGAGATAAGGGTGATGGGCAGTTGACGTAGGCATCCATCGCGGTGAAGCAGTTCCAAACCAAACACAGGTAATAAATAGGTGGTCAGCGGGGCTTCTCAACAGTGTGTTGGAATTGATGAACGTGGGTAAATGCGTAGGTCTAAGCGCTGGCTTATGATCATTCGTCCGTGAAGGGTCCGGGTTCGAATCCCGGTGAGGCATGGATGTTGTGTTTGTCTTACGGCCTGGCTCTCTCCTTTCCCTGGAACCAGTGACCCTAAATTAGGGACAGGCGACTATTTATAGCCCATTGAGTTGCTCATGATAGTCGTTAAACCTCCAATCAAAAAAAAATATATTATAAAATGCAATCTGCATTTTTATTTAAATAAGCACAGTAATTATTTTGTTGAATTTCTTACATCATAAGACTAGTAATTTACAATTCATGTTATTTGCTCAATGATTATTGATTGAATTTTATGACAATATAAGTGATTTATTGATTGCTTTGCATTGGAAAATATCGTCAATGCATACATTACCTTAATAATAAAATGATATTCAAAACATGTTGTAAAAATATTTTCATGAAAAAGGACGTTAATTTTCTATTACAGTATATTTATTGGATGGAGACCCTAGTCGTGCAAAGTGCCAAATTTGTCACCAACCTATATTTCATAATCTATAGACTCAATAATGATTTTCAGAATTTCGTGTGATTTTTGTAAGCATTATACTGTATATACACATTTAGGTTAAAAAAATGGGGGGGGACTAATGTATGCAATGTAGGGTTAAAAACCTTTTAACAGATGCTCTGTGGATCATATGACAAAAATCATGGTATTTAGTGCACATTACAGAACTTTAAAAAAAACGAATGTGAGTGCCAGTTTTCTAGGCACCTGGGATTTGTCAAGCCCTGGGACCTAGAGAGGGGATTATTTTAGGTGAAATTTCCAAGAAAATTTTCAACGATGACTGCAAAGTAATCTGGAAAAAAGTGTTCCTTGCACACTGGAAGGTCAGGTTTAACTCACTGGGTCTTTGTGGGGCCGTGATGACATTGTACTTGTGTAATAGTGAATTCAATTCTATGTTTTAGAATTTTTATTTTGAAATGTTAAAAAATACACCGCCTGGACCATTCTGACCATATCGTCTGACTGTGTTGGGAGCAGTGAACACGTGACTGCACTGCCACACGGCAGAGTGGCTCCGGGCGGACCAGGGGGACCACTGGTAGAGAGGATCGACGAATCATGCGCCAGGTACAAATGGATTCCACGGGGACCCGGTCCGCTATACAGCCAAATGTAGCTGCTCCTGTGTGCCCCTCCCCCACACACACATTTCTTGAAAAAATTGCTGGTGGTATTGGCAATTTTGGAATGGTTTTGGCAAGCAGTGCACCACATAATAGTCTTGTCATAATTTGACTTTAGCCAATTAAATGTTTTTATCCAAGATTCCTGAACTGTCCAACGGTGTTTTTTTGCGTACACTTTATCATAGTCCGCTTGCGTAAGTTTCAATTCTGCCAACGACACAGATTCAGATTCTGAAATTACATCACTCAACAATGCAGAAGACGAATTTGTAACAACCGCTGACAGATCGGAAATTCCACATAATAGCTTACTATGAGATATGCTCTCATTGCTGGATCCCCCCCCCCCAATCGTATCCATTTATAAATAAAACTTATATCCGCAGCTAACACAAACTACTGTTCTCTCAGACAAACTAGGTAAGTTATCGGTGTCGGTAATTTTTGCTCTTCTCCCGGGTAAGTGTACTGTTACAGTGGACACACCCCCCAACCTAAAACCTGAAGAAAACTTTAAAATTTGTCCGCCATGTCGCATATTGTATGAGGCAGCTAGGAATCACAGTTCGGCAGGCTCACATGTTCTTTTACAGTTCAGTTTTTTTATTTATTTCTCATTTACGTTGTTTTTTTCTTTCGGCTGTTCTCTAAATTAATTAACAAAATTGCGGGATAATTGGGAAGTCGCTCCAATGCTTTTGAAGGCAAGAAACGCAATATTTTTGCCATTTTGAATTGCTAGACCTCACACATAGCCCTGAAGTGAAACATAAAAATTCCTATCTCAAGTGTCTTAGAGGGGCTGCAAAACGAACGAGGGAAATGTGCTTTCGAATGCGGATGGAAGCAGCAATGTTCGAAGTGGTTTTTCACTTTTCTTTCTTTTCTTCTTTCCGCTTGTAGCTTAACGCTGTGGTCCGTATGTTTACTTCAGTGGGTGGGCCAAGAGACCCTCAGCAGACACATAACTCTGTCAGCGAGAAAGATACTTTGACTGACGTATGCGAGGGACAATGGGCAATTAAGAGTTTAGAATCGCTGAAAAGAATAGGGGGTGGATTCGAGCGTTGTTTTCGGTCAGCAGTTGCTGATATACGCTTAAGGTAAAAGCACGTCTGATTTCGCTCGGCCGAGAAAATTAATCTCAGGGCTGGCGGTCGCAACTTGATAAAAAAATGGAAACAAAACCTGCGAGTGGCATATTTGAACTGCGTACTCAGGCAGGGTAGATGGTTTGCTAACGGAAAGGAACTGACTGAATAGGGAATGAACAGTCAAAAAGGACGGAAGGTAGCGACGGACGGAATCCACTATAGCAGCAGCGGAAGTGAGGGCGTGCCACTCTCCAAGCAGTTGACGTTCACAATTATTTCTTCACGACAACAGAAATCATTTCCCAGGAACACAGAAAATCAATCTTGGAAACCGCAACAGCAGATGTGAGAGGGCCTATTTTACTTAACGGCCACCTTCAAGTCGTCACGAGAATAGATCAGTGTGCATTCTAATCATTGCAACAAAGTGCGGCGTGATATTACCATTTTAATTGTGTGCTTCATTTACATCAAGCGTCAAAGTGAAGTGTTGAATCATCGGTGCTGCCACATGGTGCAAGTGTCTGTGTGCGTGTTTTTTTTTTTTTTTTTTTTTGTCGTGTGATATTATGTGATGCACAACGGATTTGCACAGCAAAGTCACGTAACTGTAAGTAGATGAATATTTCCTTTTTCTTTCTTCGCACATCTGCGAACTTGTGCCATCCCGACACCCAAAGCTGCATGGACATAGATGCAGTAATGCTGAGTGACTGAACCTCAGAGGAAATACCTGCACATACAGATTTCAATTTCTTACAGGGCCCATTTCCTGATTATTTTTTTACATGAATAAGGGAGAGGGTGTGGCCACAAATTCCGCTGGGCGGGACAGTTTCTTTTAACTTTGGTTCAGGGCCAAAGCGAGCGGGGAAGGGATCTGCATGTGCATGCTTATTAGATTTAGTTAATTAACTTTGCAGTATTTCGCACCTATAATCTTATACCGCAAATTAACGTGCTTGTGTATTTTGTGTCGCGAGTATTTTTAATGTGATCGTTTGCATATAATTTTTTTTTCATTCTCTAAGCAATTGTATATGAATATCACCTGCAGCTCTATTTAGTGTGTAAACGAGTAGTATCTCTTGTTCAGATAGTCCGGTGGAGACTCAGTCGGCTGCGTCTTCCGACAGTAAAGTGTGACACCGTATGCTGCCCACATATGAGGGGCAATTGTCTATGCGCCTAGAGAGCGCCGGATCTGTTTAAATCTCGCAGAACGTTATTAAATGTTGTGTTGTGTATTTGAGAATCATGTGTTATTTGCGAAAGTGAGTGTTGTACTGGCTGGTTGGGGATTGAATGTACCGGAGTAAGATCCGGACCACTACACTCAGTCACAAATTGGTGATTGCGGGTGAACCTCATCACAACTCTGATCCCAAAGTATCGTTTTTTTAGTTTATTTTATTTTTTATTTGTTGTTGTTATTTTGTTCACACGGTTTATTCACCCAAGCCTCATGCTTCGGGTCATTCTTCAACTTTTCATTTTTTATGTTCTGGTGTGAATCTTTGAGTGCAGCAGTGCACCTGAGATTCTCACCTGGTGCCGCGGCCAACTAAATTGTACTTCAGGTCCCAAGCACCGTTACCGGCCGACTCGGCAGGAACACTGCTAGTGCCGTGTAACATTAATGGTGCCGTTGTCCCAGGATCGATACCTATATTTTGCAGCTAGCGGAACAACACTCATGTTCGTAAAATAAGTGCGAATTGACTGCCATTACTATTTTTATTTAGTTTTGTTCGGTGCGAATTTTGTATAATTTAGCATTAAGTAAGCCTTAAGCTGTTTTCTAAGAACTGCCATAATTTTAGTGGGTAAGAAAAACTGAACTGTAAAAGAACATGTGAGCCTGCCGAACTGTGATTCCTAGCTGCCTCATACAATACGCGACATGGCGGACAAATTTTAAAGTTTTCTTCAGGTTTTAGGTTGGGGGTGTGTGTGTCCACTGTAACAGTACAGGCTCATTCTTAAATCTTAAACGAAACTTAGGCTTTGTTTCAGTAGTACCGCTGTTCTTTGTGTGTGTGTGGGGGGGGGGGCTTCCATTATTTCTCCTCCCTCACTCGCGCAAGTTGTATCAGAGACCCAACCCCACCCGGGGCTGTGCAATAAATATTCTGTGGTCACTTCCTCCTCATAAAGCACAGCTTTTTTGCCCATCAGTCTGCATCCTCCTGTTTCAGGGCAGTTTACGCATTTTGTCACTAAACACCGGAGGCTAGTTTCAATCCAGGCATGCACCCTGTCGTTAACTGTAAACGCCATCTGGAGCAAAACTACGTATGGCCCCAATTTCTGGATGTAGAGCATAATATAATTGAAGAAGCGCTTCCTCCCATAATAATAAAACACATTCTGGTGATTTTTGCAGTAAAATGAAAAACATGCGACGACTGTCTTTTTTTTTTTTTTTTTTTTTTTTTCTAGAGTAGAAAATTCTCCATTCCAAACTTTTTTTTTCTTTGAACCTAGTTGCCCAACCGACCGGGCTACTAGATTTCATTTTTACTTACCCAGGCCAATAATTTACATGCCTCGGGCATCTCTGGCATGGTATTTTTCAAGCCCTGCTAGTATATGGATCATTGACGTGCCAGCGATGTGTGGATGAGATCCTACCACCCCATGTGCTCCCATTCCTGGCGGGGATTCCAGGTCGGACTGCGTGCCACAGATCCCTCTGTAATTGTCCTGCAGCTCTGTTTTTGCCATTTGTATCCATCTGTATCATTAATTCCATAAAATTTCAGTTCAATGCGATGTTTTCTTCTAAGTGCACAAATTTCATTGTCCGTGAGTGTAGTTGCAAGGGTATTGTATTCCTGAGATTTTCGTATTTTTTGTCTTTCTTTAGTATATAATTGGGCATAAACATTTAAATATTTGTTAATTGACCTTGATAAACAAATTCATTTTGTTATCAAGTGTGCAGCTCAGATTGCAATGCTTATACATTTGGTAATGTTTTATGTGCTATATTTCCTACATGTAAGCATTTAGATATAAAATAAATGAATATATATATATATATTTCTATGTTTCCTAAACTTGATACTTTTTTTTGTATAGGTGCCTTCTCAACATCAACCCTGAGCATGGAATCAAAATTGAGAGATAAAATGACCCATACAGTCCAAACATTCTTTTGTTAATGAATGAATGACTGACTTTGAGTGGACAAAACAATAAAAAAAACAAATATTTCAACTATGTACCACAATTTCTTTACCACTTATTTAATAAAAACGTTATTTGTAAAAGATAAGTCTATTTCATGTTTAATATCTAGTCTGCTTAGTTACTGATGTTATACGACTTCTCTAAAAGAGAAACTATTTTGAATCTGTGGTCTACATCTTTATTGTGGGAATAAAAACATACCTTTGACAGCAATAAAAAGCAATTATCTTTGCTGATTTCTTGGGCCTTTCAGCATTGTCACCTTTTTAAAATTGTAACCAATCAATATAAAAGTAATTTTTAATGCATAATCCTTTGAACAAGCTGTACTGATGACAGGTTGAAATTCTGGAATTCTACTGTGCCTCGTGGTATAATGGTTTGGATGGTAATCACAAAATTTATGATTTGGTGATGAAAATTCAAAAGTATTTCTCAGTAAAGAGCCATTTTTAAAAATAATAAAGTAGCCCTTTTATTGCTCTTTATGAATGACAGTATATAAATAAGAAAACACAGCTAAACATCTTATTTTGTAAAGAGGGAAACCATTGGGACAATTTTTTAAAATATTTTCTTTAACTTTATGTGGCAGTAAAATATGTATGAGGCTCTTATAGCCATGCCTATGTGGCTTTCTTGAAAAGCTCTTTATCTTTGAAACATTCTGAAAGGTAAGTTGTGGCAAGGTCTGGAGAATAGAAAGGATGAAGTCCCTATTACCATAAAGCAGCCTGTATTATGTTGTCGAGGGCCAACAATTCCCTATCATTCCCGTGTTATTTTGTGAAGAGGGAAACCATGTTCAGGCTGCCAAATTGTAATGCAATACTGACCAGATATGTCTATTATCTTGTGTTATTGCATCATGCTGTGACTGTGGTCTATGTAGCAAGTTAGATACTTCTAACATTTCAGATGTAATCAATGATCATCCTTGGGCAGCTCAATATTCGTTTGTGCTTTCCCTCCATGTTGTTGTCTGAAAATCTGAGCTTCAGCTGTTTTTTCAACCTTTGTGTTTTTCCACACCTCGCCACACTGACTGCAGTTGTTCTCGGAGAACACATTTTTATTGCTTTTATATCACACATATCCTACTTTATAAGACCACTTTCACTGAATCATGTTCAGAACTGACTGATGCTGAATTTGCCAGCACACAAAACAAGTAAGCTTATAAGTAGCATATGTTTAATATAAGCACAATAAAACAAGTGCGTATTCATTGTTATACATTATCATTAAAGTTTTTTGTGAGCACACTGTTTACTTCACCTGTTTCACAAGTGTTTGTATTAAAATAACACATTATATAAAGCAAGTTTTACTATTCATTCAGCTGAAGATGCGTTCTTCCCTTATGTGGAACAAGGTCACAGGATTATTAACCTAGCTATCAGATATGCCTGAATTGCCTGTTTTTTACTGTTCAATATGTAATATCATGTACGAAAACTTAGAAATTATGTCACCCTGGATTGAGATGTAATATTCAAGTTTTCTGATGTGATATTACATATTGAACAGTAAAAAATCACACGATTCAGGCATATCTGATTGCTAGGTTAATAATCTTAAAACTAAGATTTACAGTTTGACTGTTTCTTCTCTCTGTAAACAACAGTATAAAACTGTAAGAATTACCGTCTGTAATTCTTTCTTCACAGTTCTTTTCTGTAAATAATACAGTACAAAACAAAGCTGTAAAAATAACAGTTCCTGACTGTTCCTTCCCATAAAAAATACGGTACAAAACTGTAAAAACTACAGTTGTTTCCGTAAATAATACAGTACAAAACTGTAAAAATAACGGGTTCTGACTGTCCTTCACAGTTGTTTTCTGTAAATAATGCAGTACAAAACTGTAAAAATAATGGTTTCTGACTGTTCCTTCACAGTTTTTTTCGTAAATAATACAGTACAAAACTGTAAAAATAACGGTTCCAGACTGTTCCTTCGCAGTTGTTTTCCGTAAATAATACGATACAAAACTGTCAAAATAACAGTTCCTGACTGTTCTTTCGCAGTTGTTTTCCGTAATTAATACAGTACAAAACTGTTTTTTTACAGTCAAAAGATGGCAACCTTATTAACGGTCCAAAACTGTGAAATTTACGATAAATTTTTTTACAGTGTACCAGTGATATTCCCAAAAGAACGCTACTGAATCTTTTTCCTGTGTAACATTTTTAGTAAGCACGAAGTAATCCTTAATAGATGAAGAATAAAAACTGTTAAACATTTAGCCCCAAGTCGACCAAATATTTGTTTGGTGAAAAAACATAGGAATCAGTCTAGAACTTTTAATGTGGAGTTATAGCAAAATATCCTGATGAAGGGAAAGCAAACTTACTTTACTTTGTTTCTACTGTTTATTACAGTATTGTTTCTACAGTTTTTTTACATTATACAGTGCACTACATATGCATAAATAAAATTTCTGCCTCATTTTATCTGGCTAAGTATGATTTCAGCAGATAGCATGTGGACATTTCACAATCCACTGAAGTTATACTTCACAATACGGAAGAAGGTGGAGAGCAATTTTAAAAATATTTAACCCCGGAAATTTTTTAGGTCACGCTACACCACTGTTAATAACTAAAGAGGAAAAAGACATTACTGGGAATTTGGCTGCACGAAGTTGTTTACATTGGTGGCTGGCTCCTTGTTAAACGCATGTACGCCATTGGCTGATGGAGTTAGTGTCGTTCTTCGACGTCTGAAATGTGCTGACATCAACTGTACTGCCCAATGTCCTACACTTCTGCGAAACGGCTGTGTTAATTTCCTCGCAAGAAATATTAGTACATCACTAACCTTAGTTTTCCAGTGATTATCTAAAACTGTGGGCCCTTTCCTGCTATCAGCCGCCACTATTTGACTTCCGAATAAAAATGCTGTCATGTAGTTCCCAATTTTAAAAGTAGAACACAGAGCCCTCCGCAGCAGATGCACAGTGATTACGTTCTTCTATATGCGTACCACCTATGCGCACTGATCACGTTCTTTTGACCGTTTGTCTGAGCTTTGGAATTATGTGTGGTCATTCGGAAGGAATGTTCTTTTAATCGTTTGTCTGCGGTTTGGAATTATACGTATGTCTTTAAAACGAATTTTCTTGATTTATTGACAACGGTTAGAAATCGACAATCGGCCATGCGTGTTCTTCAAGATAAAAGAGTTTTACATGCTCGAAGAAATTGCTCTTTAGGTCATGAGATGACATTGGCATTAAGTAAAAGAGAGTGAGATGGAGATCTTATAAGCGAGAATGCCGAGACGAAATACCTTTACGTTCTAATACGTGGTTCACAGGTTCTAAATTAAACTTCAAAACGGCTTTATTTTTCGTATACTCCTGGAGTTATAGTTATACAACAATTTCGTTTTGTGAGCATGAACTATGTATAAATAATAACACTTGTGCGGACTGGAATAATTTTATGAGTGAAGTTTGTGCAACAAGTTTATTAAGGAAACCTTCGTTGATAGGAGGACCAGGACTCACAGCAGAAATAGATGAAAGTTTATTTTTTAAAACTAAAAACAAGATTGGTCGTGTATTACTAGAGCAATGGGTTTTTGGAGGGATTTGTACACAAACTCATAAGTGCTTCCTTATATCTATTCCAGAGCAAGGTAGCCGTATTTTAATACCAACTATTAAGCAATATATACGTCCTGGGACTGCGATAATATCTGACGAATGGCAAGCGTACAACCGTCTATCTGAAGGAGGTTATTTACACTTGCAGGTAAATCATTCACTGACCTTTGTAATACCCAACACAGGTGTCCATACTCAATCAGCAGAATCTATGTGGGGAAAGGCGAAATTTAAATATAAAACTCATTGGGGCATTCATAGGAGCACCTATCTAAATTTATGTGGCGAAAAAGACTGAAAACTAATGACGATCCATTTTTAGAAATTATGAAAGATATCGTAGCCTATTGGCTCCCAGAGTGATATTGGTACCTAATTTGTAGCTATTTGTTTTCTTATACTGTATAATTTTTTTCTGTTATATATTTCTTAAACAGCTTAAATTTTATTGAAAAGTTAATAAGTAGGTTTTTGCTATTTATAGTGTCATTTTATATACCAATAAAAAAATTCTTATTACATTTATCGTGAACTACTTTCCTTCATGTTGGGTATGATCAGGTTTCATGTACACAAAGCGGAACGATACACTCAAAATTAGAAACTGCTTAAAAGCTTTCTTATTCGGAAGTTAAACAGCGCCATTTTATGTAACAATGAACAAAAGCAAACAGGGGCGGGCAGATAACAGGAAAGGTTCAAACTGTGCCCTCTCCTAATGTGAGGACACAGCTGTGGATATAATGCACAGCAGCGCAGGAAACTATCGTTTGACTAGAATAGCATAAACGCATTCTGGAATCATTTGTAAGACATCGATGATGATAGATGGCGCTTCAAGAACTAAAACATGATAACGCCGCCGAGAGAGAATTCCTATCTGAGGTTGAGAGACCCGAACCCTCAGCGCTCTGCGCCTTTTGTCAGGTGAAAAAGAAGAAGAAAAGATATTTGGGAACAGATTTCCCTGATAGAATAGCACGAAAGAAAAGTATGGAAATATTAGAGGAAAAGGAGTAGACGGTTACCCGTTAAGAAGTGAAGTTATAAGGTGGCCTACATACTAACCTGTAACAACAAGCCATTCCAAGCGATATTTCTCTCCGCAAAAAAATGCCCGGTACACCTGTGCCACAGATGAGCACAGGGGGAAAAAAAGGAAAGGACACGGGAAAGGGGAACCTGAAAAAACACACACACACACACAGAATAAGTTTCCCAGAGGAAAAACGACGTTCAACATCGGATAAGACTAAACTGGCCATTTGCTAAGTGTGTCTCACGGGTCCGCCATTGCTTCGTTACTTGCCAGCCAATGAGAGAAAATATTTTTTCCCATTGGTTTAAACTTTTTTTCTCAGGCCTACTTTTGTTGATTCTTGCCTGACATGTCAGAGTAACCATAGCTGAGGTAGTGTGATCACAATATTACACCGATCGAGGTTTAAGTTACTCATTTTGAGTAAACAACAGAAAAAAAAGCCACAATCAAGGATTTTTATTCCTTATTTAGGGAGCCGGTAGTATAAATGCCAATCATAAATTTTATTTATTTTTTTTTCTTCGCTACTTGTCTGCTTGTTGCACAATTATGTGCAACAGCGGAAAAATTAAGTCCTGTCTTATTTATTTATTGTTTTCTTTTTTTTTAGTCAGAACTGATGCGTGAGAAAAAAACAATTTAAAATAAAAGGCAGGACCAACAACACCTTGTAAGTTAGGGGGAGAGATATTCAGTACAAAAAAGACAAATCTTTTATGAACCACTTTTTTTGGCTCTTAAAAGGGCCCTTTTTTTCTTTTTTTCTCTATATATATTTTTATTTTTAAACAGATCTAAAAAAATTTATAAGAAAGACAAGATAAACAACCCATTGTTTGTAAGTGGGAGAGGTATGCAGCACAAGAAAAACAATTCCTTTTTGAAAAATTTTCTTTGGCCCTTAAAAGGGCCTTTTTTTTAATTAATATCATTTTTTTCTCGCATTCGTAGGTCTTACAATAGTTGCCTCTGAAGGGAAGACATGAGGTAGGAAGCCAGCTGTAATTTCTTCCTATCATCCAGCTCCATGGGTAACACTGAACTGGATGGATTCCCCATCAGGGTGAGAGTAGGTGGTTGCTGTGGTGCGGCCACCTGAGCAAAGGTTTGCTCTCTGATGGGGTAGGAAGAAGATGGAGCTGGTGCCCTACCTCTGAATCTTCCTCTACCTCTGCTGGGTCCTCCCCTCTTGTGCTGCTTAAACTACCTGGCTTGATAGGAGGTGTAGTCTCCCTTTCCATGAATACATCTATCCCCATCCTGAAGCCTAGGATGATGATGGTACCGACCGTCATTTGATCCTCCGATGAAAAGGTCATTGCATCCCTCGATGCCCCATTGCGGTATTTAGTTCGCTCAAGGTTCCGGGTATTAACACCTTTCTCCCTGAGCGCCGCAGACACCTCCTCTATGGTGAGATGGGATGCAATTCCCTTTAGTATGAACTTCGTCACCATTCGCTTAATTTTTTGACAGCCGACTCCACCTCCTCCGCCAATCTCTTCTCAAGCTTGCCAACCTCCTCCTTTACCTCTGCCACAATAAGTGGTTTAAGGATATCACAGATTTTCTGCTGCACTACTGGGGTATCCAACAGTGTCAGCATCGTATCCCTGACGGTGGATTGAAGGAGGTTGACTGCGTCCGGGAGAAGTAGGGCCTCGCTGCTGCTTCCTGCATCTCTCCTACAGTCCTTGGATCTGGGGTCTTTAGGAGTAGTCATTACTAGCGGAGAGGGAACAGTCAACAACTAGCAATTTACAGAGAAGGCGCTGGATGCTTAAATAAGCGCGAAATTGACGTTTGCTCTGTATTCGGCCCGTAGTCTGTCATTTGCATCGTCACTCATCAGCCAATGAGAGACAAGATTTTTCCCCATTGGTTTAGCCGCTGACTTGGTGAGGGTCGCCATCACTCGGCTCTTAGAAGAGCCGTTTTTTTTTTAATCAGGAAAAAAACCCAACAACAAATTTTAATATAAAAGACAAGACCAAGAACACCTTGTTTGTTAGGGGAAGAGATATTCAGAACAAAAAAGAAAAATCTTTTAGGCAACATTTTGCTCGGCTCCTAAAAGGGCCCTTTTTTTCCCCCAATACTGATATTCAATTTTTTGCTTTCCTCCCACGCGTGAGGAATAACTTTAATTTAGTCCCAGTTATTTTTTATTTTTTTGGAAGTATACCTGTGAACTGGATTCTTTTCAGGAATTTTATTTAAAATAGCCTTCGGTCTTTTAAATTTGTCAGTATTATTAACAACATAATTAAGGGCCTCCCTGACAAGATAATTGGGATGTTTCTTGGCTTTCTCGTAATACCTTTGCGCTAGATCATACATAGTATAATGTATAGAGTTGATATATAGCATACTACGGATAGCATTATTGGATGTTTTTACATCTAGTCCTACCATCATACGAAGATTTTTATTTTGAAACAAGGTAATATTATTTTTTGCTGCTTTCTGCAGTTACCACAGATAGGACAGCCATAGGTAATCACCGGGCTGAAACATGCTTTCCATAACAAGGTTTTTTTTTTTCGCTAAGCCTTTTATTTTTGATAATGGGTTGGAGACATCCTCTTAATTTAAGAGCTTTAGCCAGGGTTTCCTTAATATGCTTGTTCGAATTCAAATTATGATCCATAATGAGGCCTAAATATTTGACATCCTTTACCCAAGGTATTTTTTTACGATACAATTCAATTTCAAAGTCAGGATTGTAATTGTATGTTTTACGGGAGAACAGAATTGCTTGTGTCTTGTCAGTAATAATTTTAATTTTCCAGTCTAGGAAGTAATTCTCCAGTTTTTCCACATAGTATTGCAACATAAATTTTGCTTGATTTTTATTCATGGAAGTATAGGCCAGTGCAGTGTCGTCAGCATAAAGTGCTGTAGTCAGATTCCTGTTGTTAAAATTCGGAAAATCTGAAGTAAAAATAGAGTATAGCGTAGGAGCAAGTACACTGCCTTGTGGAACACCGGCTTCAATTATTCTTTTTGAAGATTTATTCCCATTAATTTTGCACAAAATGTTCTGTTTTCAAGATAAGATTTGATTATATGAATAATCCACGGTAGGAAGTTATGTGCTATTAGTTTGTAGATAATTGCCTCGTGTGGACATTTATCAAAAGCCTTAGCTACATCCAAGAAAATAGCCGCTATGTGCTTTTTATTCATTATTCCTTCTGCATATGTTTCAGTAACTCTCGAGAGCTGGTGCACCGTGGAGTGTTTGTCACGAAAACCTCCTTAAATAAATGGAATAACTGGGTATTCTTCCCAGAACTGTTGCATCCTAACAAGTATAATTTTTTCAAAGATTTTTTCGCATGGTTGGGAGCAAAGAAATCGGTCTGTGATTTTCAGGAATTGCCAGGTTTTTACCTGGCTTGGGTAATAATATTACCTCTGCTGTCTTCCAATCATCAGGGAAATAATTTAATTTAATGGCACAATTGCATATTTTAGTATGGGTTTGCACATACTCTTCCGGTAATGTTTTCAGAATTTTATTGTTTATGCCATCTTTGCCAAGTGCCTTTTTATTTTTAAGATTATTAATGTGAAACCTAACTTCTCTTTCACTGATGGGTAGTGGTTTTTTAAAGTCAGGAGGAACAAGATTTTTTTTAGGCCCTTAAAAGGTCTTTTTTTATTTCTTATATTTCCAGTTACTGGCGTTCCAGACCCGTGAGAGGTCGTAGCACCTTTACCTTGTCTATCGGACGTAAGAGAGGCCGTAGCATTTACAACTTTTGGCTGCGGTTTTCTATGCCTTGTACTTCTATTTTTTTAAAGGAGCCTTTCTGTTTACTTTTAATTGGGGATGTTAATACAGTTTTTTTTTACTAGTAAATTCTTCACAGAGTTGTGCACTTTGGGTGATGACTCTAGAATTTTCTACATCCTCCGCATGTTTAAAATAAGTATCCAGGGCCTTTTGCATTTTAATGACTACATCAGTGTCAGGGATATCATTTATTTTAAATTGCTTTTCGAGTGAGTTTGCAAAGATTTCCGCTTTTTCTTCATCGTCTCTAACTACCGTCCCATCAGCTTTCTGGAGAGGTGGGAATAATCTGATATTTTTATTTTGCAAACTTGAAGTAAGGTTCCACAGGGTCATTTTATTTTTTTTATTCGAATTTTCAGAGTAGTCAATATGTGCTTCCTCTAATAATTGACTCCATGAACCATTTTCAAACTTTCTGATATCTCTTTTGATTTGCCTGTTAAGGGTGCAATAAAGGTCATAAAATATTTTATTTCTGGTTCTTTGCCATTTACTGCGGTACCTATTTTTCTCCTTAATAGGATCCAATATTTCTTTGTGTAAGAAATACGGGTTTTTTTTCTTTGGCAGGAGTTTGGCAGGCCTCCATAACCTTTTTAATGGCAAGGTTAAAGGTTTCAATAGCATTGTCAATTTCTTCTTTGCTATTGCAATCTCCGATTTCTGGAGGTGATACTAATTAAATTTTTTCTTTGAATTGCTTTAGGTTCGTGACCATTTTGGGTGTTACCACTACAGTTTTGTCAGTAAAAAGCTGCAGATGAACAGGGTTATGATCAGATGAGAGCGCTGTTGCAGTATAGATTTCATAATAATATCTATTATTTTTGAATAGCGCAAAATCTAGCACGTTACTAGTTCCTATTAACGCTGTTCTGGTGGGCTCGGAAGGTGCCCCCAGATCAATATTTTTATTTAAGAAATATCTGAAAATATTGTTCCCACTTTTATTAGCTCTAGGACAGTACCAATAGCGGTGTTTACTATTAAAATCCCCCGCTACGATGGTGGGGATGTCTTCTTCAAAAAGCTTGTCCAGAGCTTCACTGGTAACCGTATGTGACGGATGATTATAAAAGGCCGTAAACTTGATCGAGTTATTTTTGGTTTTAATTATAACTGAGTGCGCTTCTTGACCATCTTCAGTGTTGCAAGGTGTTTCACTTTGCTCTAATCTATCAATAACCGCAATCAAAATTCCGCCGCCTTTGGTGGTTTTGTCTTTCCTATAAACCTTGTAATTGGGTATTTTGAATTAAATTTTATCGATTAGCCATGATTCATTAATTAATGCAACGTCAATTTTTTTATACTTTAAGTAGGCTAAAAATTATCTGTGTTGTCTTTTGATACCCTGCGCATTCCAAATTAGAATGTTAAGGCCATTTGTTTCCGTTTTTAAACCTTCATCCTCAGAAAAAGAAAGGCTCCTTAACGGGCCGTTTTTTTCCCCTTCCTCAGAGAAAATGGGCAAGGGTAAGGAGGTGGTGCACTCAAAAGGCATCATTCCCCTGTTCTCTTCCTTGTTTGTTTTTAAGACGTCTTTCTCTACGGCTATGCTGCTAACAATAATATTATCTTGGGCATTAGTAACAGCATTTAACCGAAGCATTTCTTCCTTGTTGTTACTTACAACTTTTTTACCTGCAGTGTTGTACGTGTAACTCGGAGATACTTTTTTTCTGCTTCCTTTAATTCTTTGCTGTCTTCCAGTGAAGTAATTTATATTTCTTTTCTTTATAGTTTTATTGGTTTCCTCTCTTTTGCAGTTATTTTCATTCTCAGAAACAGAAATGCTCTTAAAAGGGGTGGGTTTTTTTGTTCCTCAGAGAAAAAGGGAAAGATTCCCATAGGTGGGCTTTTTTCTTCCTCAGAGAAAAAGGGGAAGGTTCCACTAAGAAGGTGTTTTTCTTCCTCAGAGAAAAAGGGAAAGGTTCCACTAAGAGGGTGTTTTTCTTCCGCAGAGAAAAAGGGAAAGGTTCCACTAAGAGGGTGTTTTTCTTCCGCAGAGAAAATGGGAAAGATTCCTCTAACAGGGCCTTTGCTTTTTTTATTTAAGCTGTCTTTCTCTACGGCTATGCTGCTAACAGTAATACTATCTTGGGCATTAGTAACAGCATTTAACCGAAGCATTTCTTCATCGTTGTTATTTACAACTTTTTTAACTGCAATGTTGTACGTGTAACTCGGAGAAACTTTTTTTTCCGCTTTCTTTAATTCTTTGCTAAGTCTTCCAGTGGAGTAATTGACTTTCCTTTTCTCTATAGTTCTATTAGTTTTCTCTCTCTTGCAGTTTTTTTTACCTAAATATTTTTCCACATCTGCATTCATTTTATCAACGAAATTGGTGTTTTGATAATTCGAGAGATGTTTTTGTATCCTTTGCTCTAACACAGAATTCGGTAAGTTGCATTTAATTGCAACCTTTTTTTTCTCTCTGTGTAATAAATAAATATTACGGAGATATTTATTTGAGTCTGTTTTTAATAATTCTGTGTCTTTTTTTTTGCTTCCTGTATTTTGAAGCTGTCACTGCTTTCTTGCAGTGCGTGAGGTTGTTCCTTACGAACATTTCTTTTTTTTTTTTTTTACTTTTCTCCTCACTTTTATTGAAACTTTTTTGTGTTTCAATTTTTTTGTCGTAAAGCTGAGCTTTACTCGTGTGAATTTGTGTTCCAGTATTTTCTAACTGCGCTTCCTTCTTCTGCAGTGTACAAATAGCCAATTCCTTTTTGAAAAAATTTTCAGTTGGCTCCAAAAAGGGCCGGGTTTTTTTTCCGTAAACTGACGCAGATTCACACCCTTTTTACGAAAAATCTGACAGGAATAGCCTGATGCCGCAGCACTTTCAGGTCTTTTCAAATAGTCAGGTCCCGCAGGATTATTTGATCTATTTTTTTCAGCAAAACCATCCCCAGTGGGGAAACCGTCGGTATCTCCACCCGACAAACTAAAATAGTCAGGTCCCGCAGGATTATCTGATCTATTCTTTTTTTCTAAAAAAACCATCCCTATTGGAGAATCCGTCGGTATCTCCACCCGACAAACTAAAATAGTCAGTTCCCGCAGGATTATCTCATCTATTTTTTTCTAAAAAAAAACCATCCCCAGAGGGGAGTCCGTCGGTATCTCCACCCGACAAACTAAAATAGTCAGGTCCCGCAGGATTATCTGATTTATTTATTTTTCATAAAAATACCATCCCCAGAGGGGAATCCGTCGGTATCTCCACCAGACAACTCAGGTTTCAAAGACCTCATACTTACCTTCTTACTTTTCCTGGTCTTTTTTTGAACACTGGTGTTCAATTCAGGAGGTAAACACCTTGTCCTCCTGGATCTTCTAAGACCATTTTCTACCTCAGTTGTGCTACAGATTCCAGTTATAGGGGAGATGAAACGGCTAACTTCTTGTTCAGCAACAGATTCTATTCCTGTATCTTCAGCGTCGGCAATCCTTTTGCGCAACGAAATTTTCAACGGTGTGCTAACAGCAATACGAAGAGAAGTGGATTCGGAAAAATTTTAATAGAGCTTTGAAAAAAGCTTAGCTACTAAAAGATCTCCTAACCGGACGGATTACAATAGACTGGTAACCCAGAAACTATCTTAGATGCGACGAAATAAACCTTCCGAGGAGGCAAAAAGTTGTAGAAACAGATAACTGGCGCGAGACCACACAACGTGCGACCGTCCCGTTTGGAATCCAAGCAGCAACTGAACTAAAACATGTAACAGTTGTCTTTACTTTATAGGAACAGCTGTGCTGTGGCGCCATCTAACTACCTGTGCATTACTATAAAGGACCTGATACAAGCAGCAACTCTCACATTTCAACGTCTCCAATGAGCTCCTAATACGGCATTTCGTTTTCTCTCTTGGTACAGTTTGTCTACCCTTCCGATTATTATCTACGCATAAACAGTGGTGCATCACTAATTGTAAAAGTGAAGGAACGCGCAGTGTTTTTACGTCTTCAATACCTTTCCCTTCTTACTCCACACCCTAATCCGCCTTCCTCCTTTTACATTCTTATATTTACAGTATAAGAAAGAATCGTCATCGGTCGAAATCATATTTACTGATTTACATGTTTTGTAATTCAAGGAACAAGATTTCACAATTTTGGTAAGAAAACGCTAAAATGTTGGGGCCCAAAATGCAAAACTAAAATCAGTCCAATATTATTGAGTATCATGTATGCGGTAGAGGAAACGAATTCGGAGCTCAATGGTGAAAGACATTTACTACTGGGAGTCTTAATTCTCAAGATATTTGGTTAGTAGCAGTTTGGGTACAGCACGGACAATTATATAACCCGCTTGAAAACGAGAGGTAGAACGGCCTGGCGTGTTATTGATTAGACAGATTTTTTCTGCCTGTGTGAAACGGGCCTAAAGCTCCAGAAAGGTATCTCCTACTTTCAGCATAATTGAAGGGCACTCGTAACTGGACTAAATTCACTGAGACTGACAACTGGACTCTTTATTAATAACCAGCTTAATCAAATTCCCAATTACAATAATTTCCTCACTGCAGTATCTCCACCTCAATGTTCTTAACAGTTGAAAATGGAGTTTCAAGGGACGGCCAAGTGAGAATGGATTTAGAAAATACCTACCTTCACATGCACATACTGGTTAAATGTCGGAGTTCCGAGCAGCATCAGCGAGTGATCGGTATGGTGCACGCTGCATACCCTGGGCGACGAGAGCCGACACCCTATTCGTGTGCCATTGTTGACTGCTCGATATCAGATATAACCCCTCACCTGGTGCCAGGAACTTCAAAACTGGACCTCTGCAGAGTGGCGCCGCATCGTTTGGTACGATGAATTCCGTTTTAAGCTGTACTGAGACGACAGTAAGGTGCAGGTGTGGCGTCGATATGAAGCCGTCGTCTGAAGTGCCAAGTTGACTCTGTTCAAGGCTGTGGTGGCTCTGTGATGGCCTGTGGATTCTTCTCGTCGGGCATATTAGGCCCCTTTTTGGCTGGAGAGGTCCTTAACTGCTTCGAGCTACCAGCATGTCCTGGCTGATTACCTTTATTGCGGCCGATGGTCTGTTTCAGCAGAACAATGCGCTGCCCCGCCGGGCCGCAGCCACCCAGACCTGGCTGGAAGAATACTTATCGGAATTTGGAATCATCCAGTGGTTCCCAAGGTTCCCGGTTTTAAGCTCTCTTGGAATTCCGTGAAGTGGAACAACAGATCCATTCTACAATAGGCATGGCTGGCATTACCTCATGAAGCTCTCCGACATCTACTGGATTCGATGCCTCAGCGTGTATAAGCTGCCATTTACGCTAGATTAGGACAAACGCGCTATTAAGTAGGTATCGGTAATGCTTTGTCCATTGAGTGTATACTGAAAATATAATAAGCATTTTTTTATGATAAATATGCAGACACCAGCACGTCTACCAACAGTCTTCATAAACAGAAAATTTAATATTGTTTGCTAAAACCTTTGGCACTTCTGATGGCCTCAAGTCTTCGAGGAACACTCTCCACCAGGTTTTTGCAAATGCCCTCCGATATGTTTCACTATTCGGCCTTCACAGCACTGACAGTTCAGTTCCTTTGTTGGGCAATCTCTTCTCTAAGCACCAACGATCCATTTCGTCCTAGATATTTTTTACAAGTTCAGAACTCTGTGCTTTCCAATCCAGCTTTTTAATGGCCAAGTCCTCAAACCAGTCTGTAATGTGAGCAGTACAACATGGTATTGTGTCCTGATGAGAGACATGTAGGCCTACAACAAAAGGTACTCTCACAACGTTGGTAATGCATGATTGTCCAGGGAGTACGCATTCATGGAATTATTCCAAACAACTAATGTGTCAAGCCGAACTACGAAGAACACTGCCATACCGTCACGATGAATCCACCACAGTTCGTTGTCGGGACAATACAGCCTGCAATATAAACTCATTGGACAAAACATTAGACATACCTACCTAACAGCGTGCTGGTCCTTTTCTAACCTGAATAACAGCCTGTACATGCCAAGGCATCAACTCCACCAGATTCCGGAGGTTAATCCAGCGTTGCCTGTAGCAGCACTGTCCACAACTCCGCCAAAGACGTTCGTCCAGGATCCATGGATCTGACGTTCCCCGCCATGGCATCCCAGTGAGCTTCCACACAGTTTATGTCCGGGAAACTTGGCGGTCACTTGATGGTTCCAAACTCAGATGAGTGTTCCTCGAGCCATGCGTGAGTGGCTGCAACCCGGTGGGGCAGCGAATCGACCTGCTGAAACATAACATCGACCGCAGGATGCACGAATGCCATGAAAGCGTGTAGGTAATCAGCCAAAACATGCTGGTAGCGCGCCGCAGTTAAGGACCTCTCCAGACAAATTAAGGGACCTAATGTGTCCCATGAGAAGGCTCCCCGACCCATTACAGAGCCACCACTACCTTGAACAGAGCCTACTTTGCACGTCAGGACCACGGCCACATGCTGTCGACGACACAGTCGCACTCTCCCGTCATCTCGGTATAGCGTAAAACGGGATTCATTTGATCACACGACACGACGCCAGTCTGCAAAGGTCTACGTTTGATGTTCCCGGCTCCAAGCGAGACGTAATGTTCGATGACGAGCAGTCAACAGTGGAACACATGCAGAGCGTCGACTACCGTAGCCCAGGGTGTATTGTGTACGCTGTACCGTTCCCTCGCCGACGCTGCGTGGGCCTTTGACGTTTCTCCTGGTTGTGATTAGCGCCGGTCTGTAGGAGCCTGGATTGTCTATAACGATCCCAGTCATCAATGGGATGTTGTCTGCCACCGCTTGCTCTTTTGGCGCTGGTACGTCCGTCGATGGTGTACTCGCGGTACACAATTGATATGGTGTTCCTCGGGAAGCCCAGTGTTCTTACCACTTGTGCGGTAAAATGACCGATCTGCCTTGCGCCCACAATGCTTCCGCAATGAAAGTTGCTCCGATCACCACATTTACCCATGTTCGTCGATTCCGGTACACTGCTGGAAAACCCTGCTGTCAGCTAATTTATCGCCTGCCTTCCGTTCAGGTATGTTCCACTCTGCGCGGGGAATGCCCATGTCAACTACCCTTCGCCCTTGTCTCTAATGTTTTGTCTACTGAGTGTACACTTCTCTCGGCCTTGGCCACACCCAGAAGTATCTATCCGACGAGAAAACAGTATATCGTGACTCATGAGTCCTAAGCATAACTTTCCATTTTTCTAGAGTCCAAGGTCGACTTTTCTTACGTCATGCAAATTGTCGTGTAGTATTAGTCGAAGCGGTTTGCGGCTTGTGTATGGCTGCTCGACCGCAGTAATCCGCGACATGTAGCGTCCTGCACACTTTACTAGTGCTAACATCAGTCCCAATTGTCTCACATAGGATTTTCATTATTTTAGACAATGTTGATTAACTTTCTGAGCGGACATTTCTTTGCAGGACTTTCTTGTCACGTTCTGTTATGTCCAAAGGTTTACAGGGTCGTTTCTCAGCAGAGTCAGCCAAAATCCCCTGTCGTATGTACACCGAAGTGCCAAAAAAACTGAAGTACTTCCCGAATACAGCATTGGTCCTCCTCCCGAATTCTGCGCCACCTGGGCCTTTAAGGTTGCTCCTTCTCACCGATCGAATATTTGTTAGATGGACAAAGCTTTTTTTCCAATAAGAATTCTGCTAAACTGAAAACGATAATCAATTTTCAATGGAATTAATAGACAAAACATTTTGTGCGCACTATATATCTGGAAAAAGAAACTTTTACATGGTATTGTGTACGGAGTGACATTAGTATTACCGAAGAAGACAAAGTAGTCTAGTACGGCCCTTGTGGCCCGTTACCTTCTTGAAAAGCAAACTATTTCACACAACCCGTGTGTGTTAATAAAGAACGAATCTTGGTGGTCCTCTGTGGATTCCACTACCTGGACACTCCATTCCCAGGCACACTTCGGCTGCTACGAATCCTCTTATTCGGAGGAGAGATGAAATTTGGAACTTAAGAGAAGATAAAAACGATCAAATTGTACTTACAAATGAGGGAGGAACAAATAATTAAACAAAATACCCTTCCCCCTTCCAGATGCAACCCCTATTCTGAAATTTCTCGTGATCTTGCTCTTCTCCTCGCAGGTTACCTGTGCATCTATACACCCTACCTTTGTTAACGGCAACGCTTCCTTTTCGCTTTTCCTGGGAATTAACTTAAATGTTGGGACCTCGATCCCGCAAGCGTTGCCACACATCCACCAATCGTGAGTCTTTTCAAAACAAATTTGATGACGAGTACGGAAGGTTTTTCAGGCATCAAGGTAGGTTTTATAGTGGTATCGCCACACCGGGAACCAAGTTCAGGAAGCCACAGAGGAGAACTTTTTATTTTATTTTTATTTTTGTGAAACAGTAGAATGAATAGCAGTAGCGCAACCAGAAATTTGGGGGGGGGTGGGGGGGCTTTGGCATACAGAATTTTCTTAAAGTGGGGGATACTCCCTAAATTTACCGGGAAAAATAAACAGCTGCCATAACAATTTATCAGGAGGTTGACTTTTGCACGTTTATTCTTAACCAGTTACTAGTAATGTTACAGTACAAGAAAGTTAAATTATCAGAAGTAGCACTAGATTAAGTTCTTTTCCTGGTTAGATTTTTCTAAATTTATTTAACAGAACTACTCCCTTATAATTATTGTATATTATAATTATACGGTACATGATTAAGAAGTACTGGAGATCGGTTATCGCGATTTTTTGTTTCGAACTTCGACGTAATGATTTTCCGCTCTGTCAACCAAAAAGGGGGCGGCTGGGCCCCATCGGCAATCCCCGTGGGGGCGCCACTGCTGTATGTTAAATGTACGAAAGAAAAAAACACCCTGCGAGTATTGCAACTCTTGACGATTATTGGTGTTTATTGGACACGGATTTCTTTTAAACGTTGACTGGAACTGATGAACATAAGGAACACTAAGCATACGATTACTAAGTTGTCCTTTTACGTTGAATATTTGCTAGCATATTTTATTGACGCATATCTGAGAAAGCTCCGCTGAGAAAAATCAACTATTTTGCTGCGGTGCACAGTGGCGTGCCCTGGTCCCCCAAATATAACTGGATCTCTTTTTTTTGGAATTACATATTAATTTTAATTAATTACCGGCACTTACAGGAATTTGTGCCCATTAAACCAATTTTGTTTTTTGTCTAGAACCGCCACTGAGGTGCATTCACTCCACCGTCGAAAGCACAGATTGGGAACCGCACATATTAGTATGATGAGGTATAAAGATATTTCAATGGGTGGTAAATGAATATATTAATGTAGAGGATATTTCGTGGGCAAGAATATGCTAAATTCTCCTTTGTTAAAAATTTGTAGTTTCAGATCAAACGGTTTTCTAACATCACCCGGGTAAGTTCCCAAAATTACAAAATTAATAGAAACCTTGATATTGCATGCGAAATTACCAATATTCCAATATTCTACATCAAAAGAACAGATATATATATATGAGAGAGAGAGAGAAAGAGATTATCTATCTCACCTTCTTTTTCCTGATGACATAGACATTTTTGAAACTGCCCCTTAAGAGCTGCAGAGTACAATCCAGGACCTTGGTGACAAGAGTAAAGAAGTGGGATTAATAATGAACTTTCAGCAGACAAAACTGATGTACAATGCTTTTACAAGAAATGAAGATTTATCGATTGATGGGGGAAAGCTGGAGATAACCGATGCCTACATTTACCTTGGGCAGCAGATATCCAGCAGAGGTCACATTGATGAAGAAATTAATCGACGTATAAAACTTTGTTTGGATAGATTTGGGAAGAAACAGTGCAATTTTAAAAAACAATATATCATTATGTATATATCATTACGGAGCAGAGACGTGTACCTTAATTAAAAAAGTCATACAAAGACTGCAAACAACTGAAAGAAGCATGGAAAGGTGCATGATTAGGGTAATCAGGAGGGATAAGAACAGCAATTCGTGGGTAATGAAAATCACAAGAATGAAAGACATCAAGATCAAAGTAAAATACAGAAATGGCAATGGGCTGGACAGAAGGACGGACCAATGATGGACAACCGAAAATTTAGAGTGGATTCCAAAAGACAGGAAAACACCTAGAAGAAAACCACATGGGAGATGGGTGGATTAAATTCGAAAGCATGCGGGAATAACATGGAAGACACTTGCACAAGGCAGACCATTGTGCAAGAAATTTGGAGAGACGATAATGGTTCGTGATGATGATGAAGATATATATATATATATATATATATTCTGTATAAAAACATGAATTTATTTATATACACAAATACAAACAGTCGTATCAGAATAATATGACCACTCCCGGAATCACAGTTTACCCGCCCATGCGCGTCTCAGATTACATTTGACAGGGTCGACCACACGGAGATATGAGCGGCCGGCCACGACAGATGAGCCATACTGCAGCATGTGAGCACAATGTGCAGAGGTAGTGATCTGACAGACCTTCAAAAAGGAATAACCATCTACTACCGCGCCAAGGGTGGAAGCATATCAGGAACAGCAGACTTTGTGGGCTGCTCTTGAGCTACTGTAGCAAGGGGGTTCGAAGGATGAACCACTGG
The DNA here is from genome assembly GCA_039090855.1 of Macrothele yani. Classification (NCBI taxonomy): domain Eukaryota; kingdom Metazoa; phylum Arthropoda; class Arachnida; order Araneae; family Macrothelidae; genus Macrothele; species Macrothele yani. The sequence goes on from CM077016.1 coordinate 15,242,827, forward strand.
TATACCGAATATCTCCCGACGTCAAAAACTGTGGAGCCACAAAGGCCATCGACACCAGAGGAAAACGTCGCCTCCGTCAACTGGTAAAGGGCAATCAACGTGCAACAGTGCAGGAATTGATTACACAAGTGATCGCTGGGCACCCAGGAACGTCATCCCGATAACAGTAGAGTTGCGCATGGGTCTCCGGAGTCGACACTGCATCAAGGCGCCTATGTTAACCCAGGTCCATCGGCAACGACACCTGCAGTTCGCATGGGACTACCGTCGTTGGACAGTGGAAGAGTGGGAAAAGATTGGCCTTTCCGACTGATTGAGGTTTTTACTCCACAGAAGTGACGAGTGGTGGAAGATACGGCGTCAGACACACGAGAACCAACACCCGGACACGCTTGTATGTCAAATACAGGACAGCTGTAGCAGTGCACATGTCTGGGGGAAGTTTTCCTAGTATGACCTGGAACAGCTGTTACCACTGGATGGGTCCCTGAACGCCAATGGCTACTAATCTATCCTCGCTGATCACACGCATCCCTTCATGTTGGATGTTTACTCTAGTGGTAATGGTGTCTACCAAAAGGACAATGCACCGTGCCACGTCACTAAAATGGTGCGTGACTGGTTACAGGAATAGGACAGCTATGTCTCCGTTCTCCGCTGGCGGGAGAAATTGACAGACCTCAATCCCATAGAGCACTTGTGGTACTATTTGTTTCGACAGGTTCGACGTGCCGACCCACAATCACGCCATCCCCGGAACGACCGTGCTCTGTTGCAGTCCGAATACGCACGTGTACCTTGGGCATCCTTCCATGGCCTCATTGCGTCCGTGCGACGCCGTGTCCAGCCTGTCATCTGGGCCAAGGGTGGTTATTCTCATTATTAGGTCGGTGGTCATATTGTTCTGATACGACCGTGTATATTTTTGTATATATAAAGTATATATACAAAATATGACTATCTCTTCTCTGATCATTCGTCCGAGATGCGTGCGGATTCGAATTTTCAGCGGAGCATCAATGGCGTGTTTCTCTTCCGGCATGGCTGTCAGACTTCCCTTTAACAATCAGCCCTGAGTTAGACACAGGGACTGCTTATAACCCATTGAGTCGCCTACTGCGATCGATAAATCCTCAATAAGAAATTCTATCGAAATCACATGCCTCATTAAAGTTTATTCGAAAGACCTTCATGTTCGGGTTCTGTAAAGCACGGGCTACGCCCGCCATAATGATATCTGAACGGACCACAAAGATACCTGAAAATCAGATCTGCTTTTTATTTAGGATTGGCACCGCTTCCTTCACAGGCAAACCTCCTCAGAAACGAGCATATGGAACCAGGCTTAGATGTCTATGTTCGTTATCTCATTGGGTAGCCCTAGGACTGCGCGGATCAATGGGCCTTATTCATGTGACGTCAGAAGTGGATTTCTGGGGATCAACATCATCAATGTTGTCGCTATTTGATTACTCCTTACTGTTGGCCAATTCATTAAATTTTATCGTCTTGCAGTACGCCGACGAATTAATAAAGCTGCAGGGCGAAAAAGATGAAATTGATTTCTTAAAAGAACAAATCAATGTTGTAAAAATATACCAAGACAATTTTGTGTTCGATGTTTATTTCGCATGACGCAGGAGAACATCGCCATTAGTCATGATGCAATTTTTAATTAAGCATTTATCATACACGGTAAAATAAATTTCACGTTCTTATTGTCAGACATTGGTGAAACAGCTAAAACAAACCTGTATATTTTTTTAATTTTTATTTTGCAAAACGAAATATTTAAAATTCGAGACAAATAGCTAATATAAAACAAACTGATGATAAAAAAAGCAACTAAAGACTTCCCATTGTCGCCCACTAGGCAATCTACTTAAAAATAAAACGACTACGTAACATTAAATAAAGGAAAAATTACAAATATATTTCGCTCTTTGGGGAAAGAACGTAGAAGTTGATTCGCTACTAACCGATTTAGATATGCAATTTGTTTTCCCCTTTCGAATTTTTTTTTTTTTTTTGGAAATTAAAATTTCGAATGAATACTACCAGGTTTTATTCGCCTTCTATTCTTAGCACCATAATATTCAAAATCGTAAAGTGGGCACAGCATGTTCGAGAATGCACATTGGGATGGAAATCATCGCGTTTCTTTTTACACTCATACCTTTAACAGTTTCGGCCTTTTCAGAGGAAAATTATAGAACGTTATTCCTTCTTATATACATTTTAGGTGACAGGATTTATTAGCACAACCATACGATGAGAAAATGTTACGGATGTCATTAATAAATTTACGAAAATCGCGACTTCCCTCGACCCCTGCAACTTAGCGCCTTGTTAAGCAGTGGGAAGATGCATGTAAACAAATTATTGCTGGTCCGCAGACACAGAAATATTTTTCGATGATGCAGTGTGAGGTAAATAAGGTCCATTAGACAATGAATTGGCATATTCGTTTGAAATGTGTGTCGAACGTGTGATGTGGAGGTGTGATGGTGAAACAGTGATAGCAATTTAGTAGATATAAATCCAAGATGTATGAATCTAGCGGCGTTTCAAAATTATATTTCGTTTTCTGTTATAACAATAAGAAATCTTATTATCTATTTTACATAACTTATGGAAAATACAGTTGTCATACAAAAGAGTTTGTATTGAACCACAATTAGTTTAATGCATTTCCATTCTTTGTCCTATAGACACTTTTAAAGCTAAAGCTTGAGTTGACCGTTTAAGATGCAACCTACATATTCTGATGTTTACTGCAGTGAATGACTGTTATGTGTAATCCCGCTCCCCACATTCCACTGAGAACCCCTTAACCATGAAGGATATTGGCTTCATATGCACTGTTCATACGTGTAAAGGTTAGCAGTACACAACGCCCTACAATGGTTTTCTCCTCTCCGTAGCTGTTACTCCAAGAAACAATGGCTAGCAAACGCTCTTATCTTATATACGTATTTTCATTCCTCTACCCATTATCCCTATATTATAAGTGTACTGTTCATACGTGTAAAGGTTAGCAGTGCACAACGCCCTACAATGGTTTTCTCCTCTCCGTAGCTGTTACTCCAAGAAACAATGGCTAGCAAACGCTCTTATCTTATATACGTATTTTCATTCCCCTACCCATTATCCCTATGTTATAAGTGTACTGTTCATACGTGTAAAGGTTAGCAGTGCACAACGCCCTACAATGGTTTTCTCCTCTCCGTAGCTGTTACTCCAAGAAACAAGTTAGTAAAATCATGCAATGCATTGGTTATAATACGCTTTCCAACATACCAGAAATCATTACTCAAGTAATTACTCAAGTTATGAGAATAATGGCTGTGGAATAAATCTCGGTCCTGTGCCCTGACCTTTGATCCGATTTCGATGATATTCAACAGAACCGGTTTGGTATACCTCCGAAATAACATGATAAAATTTTATCGCAATCAAAGCATTTTTACGTAAGTTATGATACATAAGGGATATGGAATAGATCCCGCTCCTGTGCCCTAACCTTTGACCCCATTTCGCCAGTTTTCAGTAGAATTCGTCCCCAGGCCAAACCCTACAACATACTGACATTTCATTCAAATCGAAGCATTTTTACGTAAGTTATGACGCATAATGGCGTTGGAAGTGACTCCGCTTCTATGTCCTGACCTTTAACCCCATTTCTCCCATTTTCAAAAAGGTTTGTCGCCAGGTGGTCCCCTACCACATACTAAATGTTCATCGAAATCGAACATTTTTTACGTTAGTTATGACGCATAATAGCAGTGGAATGAATCCCGCTCCTATGTACTGACCTTTGACCCCATTTCGTTCACTTTAAATAGGGTTCCTTCTCAGGTGATCCCCTACCAGATACTAAACTTTCATCGAAATCGAACGATTTTTACGCGAGTTATCCTGCGGACCGACATACGCACACAACACATGACGTAATGAGGCAGATAGGAATCGCGACCATCTGCTTGCCGCAAGCGTGACGTCATAAAACTTTAGTAGGATCCATACACAATGCGTGACGTAATGAGACAGATGGCGTGACCGCGCGCCAACATTCTCAAAGGCGAGATTATGACGTCATAAAATTTCTAACCATTGGTAACATTAATTGAACAACGCCATCACTAAAACTGTTATAATTCGGGGTGGTTATTTAACCAACTGAACGAATTCTCCTAAAGTCGAGATCAAGCTAAATCGATTTCTAGTACCAGCAAGCGGTAGGGTAACGACTGTCATCAAAATTCTTAGAGCCGTTTTCAAAATAAAATGTACATACATACATACAAGAATTGTTACTTTAAGGGTGGACGTCAAGTAATTTTGCTTCCTATACTTCCAATGGAAAAACTTCTGTACACATTTTTTCACAATTAATGCGTTTCCAAGGATGAAAATTTGAACATCGATTAAAATATCTTCATTTTATAACTTGCAATACTTAATATTTTCTAAAACATAACCATATTTATGCAATTCAACATTTGTTTGTCTACTAACGTCATGAAAATACAGGTCGCGCCATCTTTTTTCTGGACAATTAATGCATTCACAAGGATGAAAATTTGAACATTGATTAAAATAGCTTTATTTCATAACTTGGAATACTTAAAATTTTCTAAACCATAACCGTAATTATGCAATCCAACATTTTTTGTCCACTGACGTCATCAAAGTACAGGTCGCGCCATCTTTTCTCTGGTTTCAACACCACCAAAAGAAAACTGATTGATTTTTAATATAATTATGGTTATGTTTTAGAAAATATTTAGTTTTCCGAGTTATAATATGAAGTTATTTTAATCGATGTTTTCATCCTTGGGAACACATTAATTGGGAAGGAAATGTGTACAAAGGTTTTTCCATTGGAAGTATAGAAAGCAAAATTACTTGACGTCCATCTTAATAATATGGGATAAGGGCAATGGAATGGATCGCAATCCTATGTCCTGACCTTTGACCACATTTCGTCCATTTTCAATAGGGTTTGTCCCCAGGTGGTCCCCTACTACATACTAAAATTTTATCGAAATCGAACCATTTTTACGCACGTTATGACGCATAACGGCAATGGAATGCATCCCGATCGTATGTCCTGACCTTTGACCCCACTTCACCCATTTTGATAAGGGTTCGTCCACAGGCGGTCTCCTACCACATAGTAAACTTTCATTGAAATCGAACCATATTTACGCAAGTTATGTCGCATAAGGGCTATGGAATGATCCCTCTCTTACGTCGTGACCTTTGACCCTATTTGTTCCATTTTCAATAGGGTTTGTCCCTAGGTGGTCCCCTACCACATAGTAAACTTTCATTGAAATCGAACCATATTTACGCAAGTTATGACACATAAGGGCAATGGAATGATTCCGCTCCTACGTCGTGACCTTTGACCCCATTTGTCCCATTTTCAACAGGGTTCCTCCCCCGGTGGTCTCCTACCACATACTAAAATTTCATCGAAATCGAACCATTTTTACGCCAGTTATCGTGCGGACAGACGGACGGACGGACGGACAAAGCTGGAGCATATACGCTTCTTCAACCTACGGTTGGAAAGCGTAAAAAATGGCTAGCAAACGCTTTTGTCTTATATACGTATTTTCATTCCCCTACACATTATCCCTATGTCGTAGTTTTAATGCTAGACACGAGATAACGTGAACAAAATACATACGCAGTGCTTAAAATAAAAAAAAATACATCTATGTATACCAGCAGTCCTTCCTAAAAGTCTTCCAACACATTTGGTGAGTAGTTGTTTCCTGCGGATATTTTATGTTTAACAGAGCACGTGAAGGGTAGTATTTTATTCTAAATTGAAAAATAATCGTAATCTAACGACGTTAAAAGTTGAACAACCCTCCGTGTGTTCAACTTTCAGAGCGAAATACATGATCTTAAGATTAGTGTTTGAAGCAAATAAGTTTCACACAATATGCTGGAACTCCGCACAATGCAGGAATGTGTGCTGATGTGCTTCCATCTATAGGCCGAGGGCTGAGATGACAACACACGAGCTCTGTATCGATCTCAAAGAGTTTAATAACTTGGCTAGGTCTTAAAAGCATCTTCGGTCATGTTAACTGAGTCACCTCTCCGAAATATGTATTCCGAAGAAAACGTTTCATGAATCAGGACCTGTCTCTGTGGAAAAATAGATCGAGTACTTTTATTACTTCCCAGCACACGCCAATATGCTATCTGATTCGTCCGCGTCACCCGAGAACTGACCAATGGGATAACGAATTTGAAGGATCCCACGATTCGAGACTCTAGGCCCCTCAGAATTATTAATTCGCTCTCAATTCAAATATAACTGTCGCGTGATTATGCCCAACAACAGCCAGACAATTTATGATGTTATGTTTCGAATACTCTGAAAACACCAAGAAGTTTTTTGCATCTAATAGTTATTTTGCCCAGTGACCACCCGCAGAATATTTTGCGGCACCATATTACCTGTCTCAGACTAACTAGAACATTTTTATGTGTGTGTTTTAAGAACCAAATCCTCAAAGTGCAGTTTGTTGGACAAAGCTACATGATAGGATCCAGAGAACTTCTACGAACACTTCTCTTGCTTTGCCGTTGTTCTCACGCATTATTGGATACGGTGATTCATGTTTCGCTGTTTTTCAAAACTTGGCACCGGTGTAGCCTTTCGAACTTTTCATTCCGGATATCCGAGTGAGCGATTTGGCATGCTATCCTCTTATTCCGAACGGTAGAAATATTCACTGCAAATTCTTACCGTGCCAACTTCAAACTTGTCTTTTCTCTTGCTGTTAATGATCTACGCTTCTACCATGATGCTCTTATTTACAGGAAAAACAAACCACAGCACCGCTCATAGTTTTACTTGCGCGTATTTCTACAACTTAGCGCAGCGACCATATTACCCTTCACCGTAGCTAAGATTGCATGCGCACCCTTATCCAAGCAGGACAGGCGAGCTGGATATAATTACGTATTCCTTTGGTTTTATTAAAATTTTGAAAAAAAAAGGGGAATAAAACTTCTATTTTTTTATTAGAATAAATTACTTAATTGAAAGCCTTTTATGCTGTATACGATACAGCATGCTGCTAAAAATATGATTATAAAATATCTGCAATTGCGCAAAAACAAAAAAAAAATTGCTAATATTTGGTGTACAAGTAAGTTTTAAAGTGTTTTCGTGGGACTTATACCGCCAACTTACATATACGACATTCCCCCGCGTTGTTGTCATGTGACCGTAGCTGGTCCGGAGTATAAAATGTGAGAGGGAAGTTTGCCCAACAGTCAAACGCACCTTCCCATCGGTAGGTGAAAGATGGGAAGAGATACTGCATTTATTCGACACTGCATTCGTTACGGATTTTATCAAGGAAAAGTGCTGCAAAAGCATTTGCATCGATCTGTTATACTCTGTGGGAGAATATTGTATCGAAATGTTAGTGTGCGGTTTGGTTTAGATGGTTTAAAGCACGTGATTTTGATGTTAGCGATCGAGAATGTAGCGGCGTCCCGTAGAAGGTTGCACACGAGGAACTGCAAGAACTGCTGGATGACGATTCGTCTTAAAAGCAAAAAGAAAGCTGAAAAACTGGTGTAACTCAACAAACCATTTCCAATTGTTTATGTGCATTGGGAAAGATTCAGAAGGAAGGAAAATTGGTGCCACATGACCTAAGCCAGAGGAACAAGGATCAGCGTGTCATGAAGTGTTTGAATCTGTTGAATAAGCAACACAGAAAGTCTTTCCTGTTGAAGAACTATTGCGGTTGATGAAAAGTGAAAATGGTAAGGCAATCCCAAATGCAAAAATCACAGGGTAGAGCCCAGTGAAGCAACGAGTTCGACACCGGAACGCGATAGTCATTCCAAGAAAGTTATGCTGTGCATCTGGTCGGATATGAACGGTGTGCTCTATTTTGATCTACTGGAACAAGGTCAAACTGTTATTGCTGATCGCTAGAAGCAACAATTTCTGTGATTGAACCAGGAAATCTGTCGGAAACGTCGATTCTCAGGCAAAGGATTGCGTTCCGTGAAATTACTACATGTCAACGCTAGGCCGCATGTCACGAAATCGGCCAAGCAAACGTTGTTGACCTTTGGCTGGGAAGCTTTGGAGCACTCTGCGTATAGTACCGACATTCAGACTATCATTTGTTCCGGTCGATGCAACATGGTTTGTCTGCTGTATGGTTCTGGGGACATGTGACGAAGTGCGAAAATTGGTTGACGACTTTAATGCGTTACACAACGAAGTATTTTTCATGGCTGAAATCCGTCAGCTGTGCGACCAATGGCGGAAGGGGAGAGCTACTGACGGCGCATATTTTGATTCGTAAAGGTATTGCTGTTTTCTCTCAAATTACATGTTGGGTTGTCTTAAAACGCTTTAAAACTTATTTGTACACCTAATATTATATTAATTGAATCTGAGTTCAAGTTTTATATTTCAAATCTAATTTTACGTATTTTGTATTACACGATGTCTCATACCAGAAACATATAGCCGAAAATAACGTTCGCTCTATCAGCACAGTGATACTATATTTGTGATGGACGGAATTAATAGGTTTGACTGACAAAACATTCGAATCACGCAAACTGAAAATATGGAAGACAAATAAATACTAATTGGGACTCAAGTTATATGTGAGTTGTGAGAACTCAGCGAAGGATCCAAATATATTCTGTTCAAAACGTCTATTGCTTGTCAATTCGAAAGAATTTAAGTCATACAAAGTACTTTATAAATAAATTAAGTCAGCAAATGTGAAACCTCTTTTAAATATAATATTAAACAATGTGAAAAGATGTTAAGCACTATTTTAAAAGTTAGGCCCAGCATATATGCGTAATATTACCAAAATGAAGCTTAGCATTAAATCAACAGAATTAGGGTTCGAATTCTGTTTTTGGAAAATGAATTACGTCTAATATGAGGAAAAGTGTAGCCCAGAAGCTACATTTGTTTTATAAAAGCGCAGTGGCATCAGATTTCAGTTTAACGCTAGACAAAATCGCAGAACATTTTTATATACGCTACGTACCTCGTGGCACAACTCCCGCTGTACGACCTTGACCGCACGCGAGCGTTTCTTTTTGATTTACCATATTGCTTCATAATAATTTCTTATTCATGACTGACCAATGCAATATAAATCATCAAAAAATACCCTGCGTAAATATCCTAGCGTCATGTCAGTTTTCTCGGCATGGCTGCGAGTTCTCATTCATCTCAGGCGGCGATAGATGGAGCCACACCTGATATTTTGATGGAGGAGCGTGCTCCCTGCTAACACTCACATTTTCCTCTGTAATATGTTGTCGTGTTTTAAAGGGAATTTCGTAACTTAAAAAAGGGAAACAAATATTTCGTTAGAAATTAGTGTACCAAAAAAGTAACGCTGGAAAACTAGTCACTTAGAAATTATGCATATGAGAAAACTACTGGTAAAAGGACATCAAGAAAACGAAAAAAAATGATTGCAATAGATGAAATTGAACTTTTATAAGAAAAATGATTGCAATAGATGAAATTGAACTTTTATAAGAAAAATGATTGCAATAGATGAAATTGAACTTTTATAAGAACTTTTATAGAATTTCATGCCTTCACGTGCGTAATTCACCGGAACGCTAAAGAAAAGTGCATGATCAGAACATACACTGCTGGACAGTTGCTAAGGACGGATCATAAACGGCTATATAGCGCATAAAAAAGTAAGTGTGGTTGGATGCCAAGTGAAATAAAATAATGTCAGAATGCCAGGACATTACAAGAAAGACAATTTATTGTGCTCTGAAATCCAGAAAGCTTTGGAACGTGTTCAAGGGACAAACATGCCATTTTGTGCAGAATGCGTAAACGTGAAAAAAATGCAATTACCGTCCGCAGGCGTTCCGGCGTAAGATGTCAATACGGGATATGGCCACCATGGAGGGCGATGCAAGATTCCACACGTCGTGTCATGCTTTGCATAACATTATCAAGCAGCTGTTGGGGTAATTTATCCCATTCCTCTGTCAGTGCACGGATGAGGGTGTCCTTGTTTATTGGAGGGCATTGGCGACCAGCAAGACTCCTCCCCAAAGCATCCCACACATTTTCAATGGAATTCAGATCTGGAGAACGTGCTGGCCATACGAGGCGTTGAATATCCTCGCTCTCAAGACACTCCTGGACAGCGACTGTTCGATGAAATGTTGCGTTGTCGTCCATGAAAATGAATCTATCACCGACAGCACCACGGAACATGCGAACATGAGGTAGCAGAACATCTTTAATGTATCGTTGGCCAGTCATAGTCCCCGTTGGAAGCACATAGAGAGACGTACGGCCATTGATCATGATGCCAGCCCATACCATGTCACTACATGTCAGATATTGATCCTTTTCCTGTATGTTTGCTGGACAATATGCAGTACCACTATCACGCCAGATCGGTTGTCGTCGACAATCAGACGATAGACTGCATCTACTCTCATCTGAGAAGAGGACAGCAGACCAGTCGTTATCAGTCCAATTGCGATGTTGATGGCACCATTGCAAACGGGCGGTACGGTGACGTCTGGACAATGGGATGCACACAACAGGACGGCGGGCGTATAGTCCTCCTTCATGCAAACGTCTGGCGACAGTTCTTCGGGAGATCCGCTTGCCAGTAGCAGCCATAAACTGATTTGCTAGCTCACTAGCTGTACTGCGCCGGTGTCTTTTTGTTGATAGCACTATGTACCGATCTTCCGCAGGTGTCGTACTGCGAACACGACCTCCCCCGTGACGTTTGCTACACTCTCCATTTGTTTGAAATGATTTCCAAAGTCTTGAAACAACACTGTGGCTGACGTCGAACTCCCTGACAACATCTGTTGTTTTTCGCCCTTCTTCAATCTTGCCAATAATACGGTTACGCGTAAAATCATCTAGGTGATGTCGGGAAGACATACTGAAAATTGCAAGTTCGTCAATTGATTCTTTCCCTTTCAACTTTGCGTTTGAACAACAACAGTCAATACGCGTTAAATCCTTTATATCTCTTATCAGCGCTATGACGTCACGGACAAGTTCGGCAATCCAAAATTTGCATACGCACAACAAGTCTTACTGTATCCCGCACTTATGCTAATTTCCACATTTTCCTGCCTTCCATTTTATGGTTGCTATCGTTGCTATTGTCATCCGTCCTTAGCAATTGTCCGGCAGTGTATTTTCCGCGATATTGTAACAACAGCTTATTTTTTACGTATTTTCAAGGAAATACTTTGCATAGCTTTATCAAGCGCAGGTACGTTATGAAGATAGTCCAAGCAAAAACAGTGTTTTTAGGCCACCACTCAAGCCACCACTGGCAGCCAGCTGTTACCCAGCACTATGTTGCTGCCCCCCAACCGTCCATAAAAGGTCCCGGCGGCCACCACATGGGGCAATAGTTCTGGCTGGCAGATGGCCAACAGTTGCCACCCCCATCAGTTGTCATATGCCACAACAGGGACATCAGTTATATCCAACAAAGGCAGTGGCTGCCACAAGTGGCCCTTCAGCGGCCCTAAAAGCACGTGCCATAAATGATGGCTAGTTTAATGTGGTCAGTTGCTTTCCCGGCAGTGGCAGCCGACAATTACGTGACGTAACTAATGGCTTACCGAACTAGCAACGGAACTGCGCATGCGCAGAAGCAACACGTGCTGTGTCTCTCGTAGTACCAGTTAGTTGAAAACGACGCTATCGCCATCGTGTTATTTTAGTGGATGTTAAGAAAAAAACATGTAGAGAGGCGAATTAATTTCCTAATAAAATGCCACGTCTACGAAGATATCAGATTAAGCCATGAAATACTAGATTACAGCCATAAAATACACCCTCTCCATTCACATAAATAACAAGTAATAATTTCTGTGTAATCTTTCGTTTTAACATTCACTAAACTGTTTGAAACAAAAGTTCTGGAAAAACATCAGAAAAGCGTTATGTTGAAAAAAAAAAGAATTATACGCGTACAAAATTTATCAATTATTTCAAAAAAAAAAAAAAAAAGCAACGCTATGTGGTTATAATGTATCTTCCATGGGTTGAATGCACAAGACTGGAGGAATTCAATTCTAAAACTTACGAGAAATAAAATAAAAAATCTTTCCTCTTTAAAACAAATGTAGCTTCTGACAGAGGAAAGGAAAGATACAACGTTAAAATTTTAACAGAATGTGACATGAACGGGGAAAATATATTAATTCAGCAATCGCCTTTCAAGACGAAAAGGACAGCTCGAGACTTTGGAAAGCGCGTTTAAGTTGGTACACTCGTTGAAAAAATGAAGCTCCATTCAGGCATAAAGAAAAAAACAAAAACAAAAAAAAAACAATCGTACGTTGAAAAACTAAATTTATGAATTATATAAAACTGACATTTATGAAAAATACCTCGCAATATTGTAAAATTAAATAGAGAACCATTCGTTCCACATTCCACAGAAGAGAGGGTCAGCTTCAAGCCGTGCTCATGCGTACTAAATTAGTCCAGTTAGTAGAGCGCCCCTTTCAAACGCCGACAGTCCTAGTTCGTTTCCAACCAGATCCAAACGGGCGTTTTTCCAGAACTGTTGAGAAAATTTCCCCAGCGCAGTGCTATATAGTTCAGAAATTTCGTAAGGAGAATAAAAAGTAGTTGTAGCTTTGGGAAACTGCAGTTATCCTTTATTTATTTACTGCTGGGGAATTGGCGGACAAGATTCGACAAGCCATTAGTTACGTCATGTGATTGCCGGCAGCCACATACGGGAAACTAGCGGATCCCATTAGGATAGCCATCATTTATGGAACGTGCTTGCAGTGTAACATCACAGACACTCGATCACAACACCAAACATTTATTACTTTACACAAAAACATAAACTGGAATACACTCCGCGGTACAAACAGAACTTGTTGTCTTAGTCAAAGCTCGGCATGTCCTCCTCCTTCAATATCTCTCACGCAACTCCCCACATCACTCACCACACGCTTAAGTCATTAAACGTCAATGTATCCTTCCGCACTTTTGTGCGTGGAAGTCGTACTTTACAACCCCTCCTCACTCCAGAGGAACTTTTTCCAGTGGTAAAAAGTTCTTGTCATTTTACAATACAATAGTCATAGTTCACATAATGAGTCATAATCCATTTACAAAGAGAAATATATGAGTTAATTTAACAATCATCTTTACGTGTTTTCCAACAATTTCTATGTATTATATACCACAACCAAAAACAAAAAAACAAAAAAAAAATGTTTTCACTAGCAGACACATAGCGTGATCAAGGTGGATCATCTAAAGTTAGAACTCTGCTCAGTCCATCTGCATTTTTGTGCATAGTTCCCGATCGATGAATTATAATAAAATCATATGCTTGTAAAGCAAGGGCCCATCTCATCAGACGAGCATTTGAACTTGCGTTGGTGCGTAACCAAACGAGAGGGTTATGATCAGTTTGTATGAGGAAATTTTGACCATCCAGGTAGCATTTCAGTTTCTGTACCGCAAATATAATGGCGGCACATTCTTTTTCACTGGTACTGTATGTCTTCTCTGCTGTCGAAAGTTTTCTGCTTAGATAGAGTACAGGATGTTCAGCGCCATCTTCTTGTTCTTGCGAGAGGACGACTCCCATCCTTGATCTGAAGCATCAGTTTGTAGAATAAATCTACGTTCATAGTCAGGGGCATACAGAACAGGAAAACTAGATAAAGACTTTTTTAGTTCCACAAAAGCTTTCTCACATTGTTCTGACCATATATTTTCCTCTTTACGATTTTTACCCTACAAGATGTCTGTCAAGGGAGCTGCTATCGAAGAAAACATTGGAATATATCTGCTGTAATATCCCGCCAGGCCTAAGAAGGATCTTACTTGCGTCTTGTTCTTTGGCGTAGGAAAATTTTGTATGGCCTGAACCATTCGTTCTGCTGGTTTTCGATATCTTTTTCCAACAACATGACCCAAATACAAGACGTGATCTTGAGCAAACTTACATTTGGAAGGTTTTATGGTCAAGGAAGCCCTCTGCAACCTCTGTAGCATTTCTTCAAGATGTATCAAATGATCCCCCCAGTTTTCGGAAAAAATGGCAACATCATCTAGATATGGTACGGCAAACTCTTCGCAGCCTCTCAAAAGTTCCGACATCATTTTGCTAAAGAAATAAGGTGCGTTCTTAAGGCCAAATGGCATCTTTAAGGGCCGATACGTTCCAAAAGTAGTCACAAACGCTGCCAATCGTTGAGCTCCAGCACTTAATGGAATTTACCAGTACCCTTTTGTTAAATCTAATACTGCAATATACTTCGCTCCAGAAACTTTTTCGACTCTTTCTTCTATGTTAGGCAATGTATAGAAATGGGTCCTTGTCACTTCATTCAATCACCTGTAGTCAATACATGGGCGTGGATCTCTTCCGGGTAATTCTACCAAAATCATGGGTGATGTATAGTCTGATTCACCAACTTCTATAATCTTGTACTGCAGCATTTTATCTATCTCGGCTTTAAGAATATTTATCTGCCTGGGCGACATTCTATAAGGCTTAACCCTTACAATAGCATTACTAGCTAGCTCGATATCATGTTCGACCAAATGAGTCTTCCCTGGAATATTAGAAAACATTTTCAAGTAATGGCATAATAGTTTTTTCAGATCCTGAATTTGTTGGCCACTTAGGCGCTCTCGAAGTTTACTGTTCTCCTTGATATCAGAGAAGTTAAATATATTGGGATTTTTTTCAACTTGCGGAAATTTAATCTCTAAATCCATTTCACCATTTTCACAACCGGGCAATAAGTTCACAAATTCTGGTCGTTTATGGTATGTTTTCAGCATGTTAATGTGATATACTTGATGCTTTACATTTTTACCTTCAAAGCTTACTACACAATTAGCCTCAGAAAATTTTTTTCTCAATTTTCCTTGGTCCTTTCCACTGTTCCGCTAACTTATTTGGCCTGCAGGTAACAAAAACCAATACTAAATCTCCTTCTTGAAATTCACGTTTTACCGCATTTCTGTCATACCAATATTTTCGTTTCAATTGAGCCACTTCCATGTTTT
This sequence comes from Macrothele yani, assembly GCA_039090855.1. Classification (NCBI taxonomy): domain Eukaryota; kingdom Metazoa; phylum Arthropoda; class Arachnida; order Araneae; family Macrothelidae; genus Macrothele; species Macrothele yani. The sequence goes on from CM077016.1 coordinate 15,257,927, forward strand.
TAATGGCAAGTTCTTGACATCTTTTCATCCTATTTATTAACTCAAATACATATTCAGTGACATAGTTTTCTTCTTCAGGATGACCCATCCATTTTTCATACAATAGTGTCATTGGCGTCCTCAAATTTTTTCCATGCACCAATTCAGCAGGCGTAAACCCTGTACTTTCATGTGTCACAGTTCTCAAAGCAAACAGCGCCGCCGGTAACTGTTTCTCCCAATCCGGAGCAGACTCAAGACATAAAACTCTCAACATCCTTTTAATAGCTCGATTGAATCGTTCTACCGGATTACTTTGGGGATGATATACAGAACTATGAGTAACTTTTATTCCAAACCGCTCCAGAAATTCTAGTGTCAAAATGCTTACAAAACTGGCTCCTTGATCAGTTTGAATTTCTTTCGGAAATCCCATGCGGGTAAAAATGTGTAACAAAGCGTCAACTACCGACTTGGATCCTATGTCTGGTACTGGTACTGCATCTGGATATTTGGACGACAAACACATAGCTGTAATTATGTATCTATTTCCGCTTGAAGTCTCGGGAAAAGGCCCACAGGCATCAACGTTGATTTTTGTAAAAATTTCAGGAAAAATTGGAACTATTTTTAAAGGTGCTTTCTTTTTGTCCCCAGCTTTTCCAGCACGTTGGCATGAATCACAAGATTTTACAAATTCTTCAATGTCTTTATAACAGTTAGGCCAATAAAAATACTTCGCTAGTCTGTCTTTGGTTTTTGTCACTCCTAAATGCCCCGAAGTTCCTTCATGACACATGTTTTTTATTTGTTCTCTATATTGTTCTGGAACAACAATAAGATCTCCCTCTTCGCCAATCTTGTTGATCTTCTTCTTCACCAACATCCCATTTCTTAGTACAGCATAACCATTTGCCTTTTTAAAATCTGTTTTCTCTATTTCTTTGAGAATTTTTTTCAATTCCCTACTTTGCCGTTGATCTTCCATGAAACTTTTTGAATCCATTTTTACCAACTCTAACATGGCTTTATCTTCATCATGCCTCAATGGCAGAATTTCTTCTTCTAATTCATCTGATTCTTCGGAACCCACAGCCTCTCCTTCAAGGGCTTGTTTTTCTTTCTTCCTTGAATCATTCTTTACTGAATTTCTCATTTCGTTGTTTTGTTTCTGTTTTCCTTGATACCGAGTAATCACAACATTTACCTGTTCTGAATTAAGTGGCCACTCCATATCAATTTTTTTAACAAAGCGGCAGTCTTATTTCCAAGTAAATATCTACCTTGATCCAGCGACTTTCTAATCACTGCAGCCTTAGTTACAATATGACCTAATTCACATTCTAGTTCAACTTCTGCCAATGGTAAACAAACCTTTTGTTCATCCAGAAGATGCTGTACCCACACATGTTCTCCAGTAAACTCACCTGGTGACACATACTCTTGACAAATGATATCAACTGATGAACCTGTATCCCAGAGAATAGGCATAGTAACTCCATTTATTTTTCCTTCAAAGGTATAGGGTGCCAAGAGATCTCCTTCAGTTTCTTCTCTGATTCTATTTACGCTTCCTGAGTTCTGTAATTTTAGCTTAGGACACTGAGGTCGAATGTGATCATAAGATGCACACTCGTAACATTGAATCTTCCGTCTGCGATCATACTTTTCTTCATTCTGAGATACATTCCGTTTTGACCACCCTTGTCCTACATCTGACTTAACATAATTTTTGTCATAAAATAAATTTTTCATAAAATTTCCCCGATCATAGTTAACTCTAGTTTTTTTCTCACTGCCTTGCATTTTCTTTGAAGCACAAAACTCATTCGACGAATTTTTCTTGATTCCTCCTCTTACACTTTCATAATTGTCCACCATATCAGCCAAATCTGAAGGTGAGACAATATTTGACCATTTATGAATAAAATGCTCCCTTATTAATATAGGCACTCTCCGCTTCAATTGATCTGTGATCAATAATTTTTTTAGCCCTTCAAAATCGCCTATTTTAAGTCCTGAAATCCATTCATTAAAATAATTTTCTAACTCGAAGGCGAAATCTCTCCAGGTCTTCTCTGATGTACGCATGTGTTGTACAAATTTCAATCTAAATTTCTCTGGACTTAACTTATATCTTTTAAGAAGTAACCTTTTAACATATTCATAGTTTTTAGCATCTTCCACATTTTCTCTGGCAATCAATTGTGATATTTCGTAGGGCAAAAGTCCTATCAAATTCGTGACCAAATCTTCCCTTTTTATTTCTGCTTGTTGTGTTTGCCTTTCAAATAAAACTAAGTAAATACTTATATCACTGTCTTTTGGGTCAAATGTGTTCATCAAATGACGAAGTTCTAATCTCGGTTTTTAAGAATTTCCATTTTGCTCCAAACTACCTCCCAGCGGCTGACGTCCAGCTTCTATTCTAAGTTTTTCAAGCTCAAATTCCATTTGTCTTTCTGTTTCTCTACGCTCTTTTATACCTGCCAAACGTTCTTTCACGAAGTCCTCTTCATAACCTTCAAAGTTGACAATTTTATTTTTTAATTCCAGAATTTTGAGATTTGGCATAACTTCTATACCCAATTCTTCCGCCAAATGCAGAAGTTCTTCTTTTCGAGCTCTTCCTAAGAAAGCCATTTCAACAAGCTCTACGTGTACCCAATGTTTATTTATTATCGTATATGTGTATACGTTCACAGAAATTGTTTACAACAATATTCTACATTTACCTATACTCTAGGCTCAAACAGTTGTTCTGAATGTACTATTTCTTTAAATAAATTATTTCCTTCTATTATCGTATATGTGTATACGTTCACAGAAATTGTTTACAACAATATTCTACATTTACCTATACTCTAGGCTCAAACAGTTGTTCTGAATGTACTATTTCTTGACAGAAATTATTTCCTGCTATTATCGTATATGTGTATACGTTCACAGAAATTGTTTACAACAATATTCTACATTTACCTATAATCTAGGCTCAAACAGTTGATCTGAATGTACTATTTCTTGACAGAAATTATTTCCTTCTATTTAATTCCGTGCCCGGAAACTTCTAAAAAACTTGCTTTGATATTTCATTCCTTTGGATAATTCTCTAAGAACACAACAAAACAGTACTTACATAAACATCTAATGTGGTTTAAATCCGATACGGAACAACTAATTTCGAAAAACAAACAACAGTCACCATCCTTTGTTCTTTCCAACCCAAAGAGGGAAAAAAATCCCTGTCGCGTTGCTTCTTTCGCACGCTGGAAAAACTTTCAAATCATCGATTCCCACGGTCATAAAAAACGCCGCTGAAGTTGCGCAAACCCGTCTCACCGGCGCCTCCACTTCCTATCTTTGGTAGTTCGAATCCCACCGGTGCCTCCGATTCTATCTTTCGTCTGTAACATCACAGACACTCGATCACAACACCAAACATTTATTACTTTACACAAAAACATAAACTGGAATACACTCCGCGGTACAAGCAGAACTTGTTATCTTAGCCAAAGCTCGGCATGTCCTCCTCCTTCAATATCTCTCACGCAACTCCCCACATCACTCACCACACGCTCAAGTAATTAAATGTCAATGTATCCTTCCGCACTTTTGTGCGTGGAAGTCGTACTTTACAGCAAGGCCGCCGAAGGGCCATTTATGGCAGATACTGCTTGTGATGGATAAATAATGGCCCTGTTGTGTCATATGACAACTGATGGGGGTGGCAACTGTTGGCCAGCTGCTGGCCTGAATTGCTGGCCCTTATGTAGGCCTCCCGGACATTTTATTGACTGTTCGGCAGCGGCAACATAGTCCTGGGCCATTGCTGGCTACGAGCAATGCAGCGATAGCCCAGTGAGATTGTTTTTGCTGGGTTACAGTTCATTAATAATTATGTATATATTTTTCTTCAGGCGGTAATCTTCGTCGACGTGGCATTTCGGTAAGAAAATAGTTCGCTTCTCTACGTATGGCTTTTTTTAACATCCACTAAAATTACACGATGGCGTCGTCTTTATCTAACTGGCACAACGAGAGACACAGTATGTGTTGCTTCTGCTCATGCGCAGTCCCGTTGCTTCCACCTCGTGTTTGGGTTTTATCTGTTGCCAGCTACGGGCCAATAGTGGCCCTTTCTCGGTGGCCCGCAATTCACGGCGATGCTGCAGAGCCATCAATGGCTGCCAATTAAAAGCGCTGCCATCAACGGGCCGCTACTTTGCCGTGAACGGCAGATTTCAGCCAGCAGTGACCCGTCACTCCCAGCTGGTGGCTAGCTGTTTCCCAACACTTATATTTCTGCTGGGGTGCTTTGAACTTTTAGTCATCGTGTGATTATCCACAACGTTCGGCTCTTTATAAAGAAAGACAATGAAAACCTATCCAAAAATCGAACGCTTTACTCCGCATTCTGAAATTTCATTAAATACATGTTTGCATCAAAATATGCGACGACTCGGAAGTAGATTAGGTTTTGCGTGCTGACATATCAGAATTTAGAAAGAAAAGCAGTCATACAATAATAGAAACTCCATTCTATGTATGCATATTGGCTAAGCTTTTTTCCATCAGCTCGTTCGGCTGCGAGTTTTCAATTACATTAAGTGAACATAGATATTATCTGGTAACGAAGGAAGGATATTGTCCCATGTAGACAATGACGTACTGTGTTAAGTTTGATTGTAAAAAAAGTTTTGTTTTAGAAGGTCTAACGATCGAATGACTAAGTCGAAGGACTATATGCAGTTTCTCGTCTCTAATTTACCGCCTCTGTTCCAGAGGATGGAAATACCATGTTCCGTAGAGCAGGCATGGTCTTTCCCTAACGCTGTATGGAAATTAAAGCATGGCATACCAACTATGCGTCATCTCAATCTCGAACCCGGGCTCATTTCGGAAGAATGGTAAGAAGTCAGCGCTTCGGTCTTCGACATGGTGATACTATAAAGTACAGAGGGTGAGTCGAAAGTTGACCAAACGTGGGCGCTTCGAGCACAAGGTGATTCTCTGCGTCTGGTGGAATTTCGAGGGGATAATCCATTACGAATTTGTTCCTAACGGTCGGACCATCAACGACAACCTCTATTCTGAGCAGCTGGAGTGGATGTATGTCATTTTAGAGGACAAGTACCCGGCAGTGAGGAAAAGAGAGCGCTATCTCCTACACCAGGACAACTCTCGGCCTCATACCGCGCGAATGACCCGGGCAAAACTCCAGGAACTTGAGGGCATCGAACTGATGCCACATCCAGCATGTAGTCCGGACGTTTCCCTGTTTTGTTATTACCTGTTCCGGTCCATGGCATACTTTGTTTGCGTGCGGCACTTCAACAACCAAAGGAATGCGTCAGCTGGGGTGAAGAAGTTCTAACTGGTACCGCCGCGGAATCAAAGAAGTGGTACATAGATGGCTAATAACAGTGCAACACGATGGGCTATACTTTAAATTCTAGTCAGTTTTCGTTGTAAAGGTACGTATGAAGACATAAAGTGATCCAAATATTGCAAAACTTTGCAATATTTGTTCGATGCCCTCAAGTTCCTGGAGTTTTGCGCGGGTCGTTCGCTCGGTATGAGGCCGAGTGTTGTCCTGGTGTAGGAGATAGCGCTTTCTCTTCATTACTGCCGGATACTTCTCCTCTAAAATGACATACATCCACTCCAGCTGCTCAGAATAGAGGTTGTCGTTGATGGTCCGACCGTCTGGAACAAATTCGTAATGGAAGATCCCCTCGAAATTCCATCAGACGCAGAGCATCACCTTGTGCTCGAAGCGCGCACGTTTGGTAACAGGTTCAGGGAGCTGGCCAGTGATCAATCATTGCCGTTGTGTGTTAGGATTACGGAAATGGACCCACTTTTCACAGCACGTAACAATTCTCTTGATGAAACGTACATCGCGCAGGTTTTCTAGGAATTTCGTGCGCAATTCCACTCAGGGGTTTGCTTCAGCTGGCATCACTTCGTGAGGGAAATAGCGGCAGCTACTGCAGACCTTGCCAAGGTGCTGAAGGTGACGAACCACGGTGGTCTGTGATATGCCTAGCTTGCCTAATAATCCCCGAGTTCTGGTTGTTGGATTTGCCTCTACGGCCTGACGCACGGTCTTCGAATCCACGGTTCGTGGCCTACCTGACCTCGTCTGATCGACACGATTTCTGTCACTTGAGCGAGATTTCTTGAACCATCTGGTTGTGGTGCTGTGGTCCACGGAACCTTCCCATTTTGCATGACAATGGTAAATGTTTCGTGTTGCTTAAGTAGCATTATGGTCGATTTTCAACTCGTAAAGCAAAAGCTCCCTAATTAGCCGGTTGTGGCTGTTCATCTTTTAGGCATCCCAACCACAGACAGAACGACGAAATGCAATGCTGCTCACAGCAACGACTACCACTTTATATCCCTTTCGACTGAGTGCAGTCCGCGACTTGAACTAGTGTAAACACGTTACATACTGGTCGCAGCACATGCGTTTATGCAAATATTGCAAAACTTTCGACGCACCCTCTAAATAAATTTGTGGAATGTTGCTGCGATATTTATTTATTTTCTGAAAACGTTCGACAAGGGGGTTGATCAGAGTTTATGGAGTCTTTAAAAAGTTTGTTAAGTAAATCTCTTATGAATACGAAAAACAACTTTTAATCAACGGATTCGTGAGTGCTACACTTTCGCACACACGCGTTCATGGAATCAGATAATAAACAGTTTGAATTATCCATCAATTGGTGTTAGGGAAGTGCTACGTGTATTAGCACGCGGTCGTTGTATGCAACGCATGCATTGCATGCCCTAAATACGTGCACAAATTCGGTGACGTATCTAAAAATCTCCCCCGCATTCCCGCGAAAAGATATCTTCGAGGCCCTTTTGCGAAAATCTATTTTGGTCTCAATTACTGAAAATTTTAGATTTCACGTCATGAATAAGGTTTTTTGGGCGTTTTAATTATTCAAATCCTTTGGAACCTGTGACTGTTTTTTGCAAAATGACAAAATTGTTAAACTTTATTGCGTACGACAGTGCAAGTTGTGACTAAAATGATAGCCCTAACTCTATACCAATACAGTGCATTACAAAACACTTAGCCAAAGTTAATTATAACATGCAAATTTTATTCTTTTAGAGAACTAAGGCGAGCCTCTTTGAAATGCCTCACGATCCCACAGGTAAAATATGTAGCAGCAGTGGAAGAGTGTCGAAAGACCTTTTCTGATTTGTACAAAAATACAGGACAGAAGTAAGCAAATAAAAGGTATTTAGAATTGTGGTTAAAAAAGAGCAAAATTACTTAAATTATTTACTCTTGAATATAAAAAACACACACCTGACATGATGTCACAATGCTTTGCACATAGTAAAAATCTTTCGTTTTGACTCTGTTACATGTAAAAAAATGACACAGGTCTCTTTTTTTTTCGTTCTCGCGAAGAAAACACAGCCCTGTTTTTTTCCGTTCCCCCTTTTACCTCATATTCTGAAGGATGCAAAGTTATGTGTAAGGAATGTTATATATAAAATGCTTCATGCTCATTGATATAAAAATTTCATTTATTCAACTGATATTTATTCACATTCTCTTGTTATTAGACACGTATAGGAACTATTATGGCTATGAAAACGGGGCCTCACGTCCTATGGAATAGTTGCTTCCCGTCACCTAGTTTTTATAAACTAAAGCGAAAATTATTTTTTGAAGATTTTACTATGAACTGGGAAAAAATTGCGTTTCTTTTTAATACTTTTCAAATCTGCCGTCAAAAATTTCTGGCTATATCTTTAAACAGGCTTACGTGTAGTTTCCGCAAAATTTTTGAAAAATCCTTCTGCTGAGGCTAGAGGCCATCTTAGCAGTGGGCCCCATTCCCCGCACTTCGAGGGTTACGGGAGCTATCAGTACGCCCATGCACAGATGTTTTCTATAAAAAAACCGAGCTACACCAACAAAAAACAAGCTTTCTGCTGCAGTTTTTTTACTGGAAAATTTAAACAATGTACCTGGTTTCAGAAGATTTTTATTTATAATGAAAATCACCTATTTGCAGGTATTTTCAGAAAAACAGCATTAATGCAAAAACTGTATTTCGCGTTATCATCCCGTAGTCATGTGAGATAATGCCGCGAGAAGGAGCAGATCCTAGGCAGGGGACTGACATGTACGGGTTAAAGCATTGTGGATGCGAAGTACCTTGTTAACTTTACTTTTAGGACCCCAACCAATTAGATCATTTCCCTCTGTCACCTATGTTAAGTGGACCTCGGGCAATCGTTTCCTCTGTCGCCTATGTTAACCGGACCTCGACCAATGTGATCCTTTCCTTCTGTGCTCCTGAAAAACCCTGCGATATGCGAAAGAGCGTATTGCATTAACCAATAAAAAGCAGAATTTCCTTCAACGGGTGGCCTTGTCTGGGGTAATACGGTCCTGTGCGTAACATCAAATTCAGAGGGATGTTTTCTGATGCAATTGCAAAAATGGTAGGCTACCTTTTCGTACATTCCTTGACTTTTTGAAGTTCAGTAATGCTTCAAGACAATTTAATCAAACTGCAAAAGTTAGCCAAGAGAATGGATGATGCGAAGTTTACAAGTGCCGTCCGATTCCCTAAGTTTTAGAGAAAAATCCGAAAGTTAAACAACGAAAGGCCGACCTCAGGCCTGAGTGGCTTAACATAGTCGTTAAGTACGCAGCTAAAACCGTACGAACTTATTACACATTTCGAGTCCTTTACATACCAAACAGATATTATTTGTAGTGTTTTAAAACTCCGAAAGCTGTTTTGTTGGCCCTCACGCCTGTTAAAAATTCCATATTCTGTACCCTCCGATAGTACAGTTTTCGCCCAATGGTAGTTCTCAAACTATAACCATATTCTAGAAATATCCTATATGGCAAGCTTATGGTCTCAAAAGATTACGATGCGAAAAGCATCGAGTTTCCCAAAGAGAGCTTGAATTCACTCAAAGAAGCGTATCTCATTGGCTTTGACTTCGCAAAGTTAAAAACTGTCTTTTTTTTTGCTCTTCTCCCTGAATTAAGCCGTAAAATATTCTGCAAATTTGTAAAACGATACCAGTGATGCGATTTATCGGCGTAGAATACATAAATTAGAGTTTCAAAGCTTACGCACGTCAACCAGATGGATTTTCAAGAACGTTCGACAGAATATGCCTCAAAGGAAGTTAGGCAGTTTCTGTCTAACTTCCTTGAAACAGCCATCTGGTTGATGTACACCTCTCATAAAAATTTTGTACTAGAAATCTTTTCAAGGAAGTTACACAGTTTCTGTCTAACATCCTTGAAAAAGCCATCTAGTTGATGTGCGAAAGCTTGGAAACGCTTATTTATATATTCCTACGTCAATAAATGGGATCACTAGTATCAGGGGCGACGCCAGAACTTTTTTTATAAGAGTGGACATTGCCAGGGCGTATATGGGAGTCCTGAAAATATTTTCGGGGTCGCCCTTATACAAACTGTACCCTGCTGCCTTCGGCGGTGAAAGGGCATTTGAAATTTGTGGGTTCTGAAATCGTCCCGCGGATTTTCCCGTTTTTGCAAAAAAACTGAAAATGATATACGCTTAATCTTACGCCGATAAAGTTAATTTCCCGTTTCGGCCAAGAAAAATATTCCCGTAAAATAATTTCCCGTTTCCGCAAAAAATTTTTTAACTAATCGCAATATCTTCGCGTAATCTAAAATTTCATAAACCTGTCATAAAAAAATTCGAACTTATCGGCCCGTAAAACATTAAATAATTCCCACCATTCCGCATTTGCATTGGATTAATTGTAAAATTCTTGTTTCTGTAAACAAAGACATTAGGCTGTATGCACGCTTACATATTCCGTCCGACAAGAGTGGGAGACCTTCCTTGGCTGTACCCGTGACTAGTATAGTTTAGCTATTTTCTACATAATTGGTGTTATCTTCCTCGTTGTTAATTCTGCAAATTGTTCAAAGCATCGGACGAACTTGGTTTTGAGAAATTCTTTAGGAAAATATCATGTTGTGCCATTAAATTGAGCGAATAAAAACTTGTTAACGTAGTATACACAACGACAAAACAGATTACCTAAACATTTCTAATACCAATTGAAACAGTTCTACCTATGATTTTGATGCCAAATCCTGTGTTTTAAGACAAAGTAACGAAAGAATGATAAAACAATCGCAGGATGGAATTTCCTTATGAATGCGGTATTTTTCATTTTTTTCTTTGCATGCCTACACATAAATTTCACCACACTCCACTGGTTACGTGTATCCCTCCACAGAGTTTAACGACGCGTTTCTTAGGTTTGAGAACGTGCCTTTTGCGATTTAAATCGCCGTATGTTAACGTTAAGATGAGTTATATCCTGACCTGTGTCGCTCCCTTGGCTGGGGCTGCAGAACATCTCAGAATATAACTAAAGAGCCTGAAATATAAACTCTTGCGCGACATGACTTTCCAATTTATTGCAATGAAAAACGCTGTTGGCTAACACTCTCTCCGTCTAAACCCAAGAAAATTTAGAAAGTTGGTCCAACTGCGTAATAAAGAACGTCCAAACAAATGGAGTGCGCTACTTGACTTTACAAAACCAAATATCATTCTATTCGCAAGCACGCACGCATTGTTATGATTTTCGTTGTGGAACTATTTATGTCGCGTAGTGGCACACTAAGAGTCACAATGAGAAACTTAAATAAGTCAGCCGATCCGTACCTTTCACGCTCTAGTTCTTTGCCGTTAAATGGACCTATCACACAGGAAGCAAATGATCTCACGCGAGTGCCATCCCCCGTACGGGTTACACGTTAGCAAAGAATATAAACAACAAATCCGATGGAAAATGTTTTTAAATACATGGAATTTCAAACTTCAAAGATAAACATATCCATCACTAATCTCTTATCTAGTGTTTAATAATCATTAATTATTTTTAAAAGCTACAAAATAAGTTTACAACGTTTTAATAAAGAAATATATGTCACTTGATGTAAAAATAAATTGCTGCATTAATTAATAATTAGTAAAATAATTACTTCAATTAAATAGGGCGATTTTTTTCTTTTGTGCGCACTATATATCTGGTAAAAGAAAATTATATATAAAATTATCTACGGGGGCAAGTAATACAACCGTGGTAATCTAAGCATTCTAGCACAGCGCTTGTGGCCTGTTACCTTCTTGAAACGAGGAATATTTCACACAACACGTGTCTGTTGAGAAAGAATGGTTCTCAGCTAACACATTGCAGACATGCATTACTATCATTATTCGTCGGCGTAATAATGGGCGTTGAACTGTTTCTACGTAAGAAACTCTCCTGAGCACTGGAAAAGTATATCCTCCTGGAGTGAGAACTGTACCATCACCCCCTAATATCTTAACAGGCCCGCGCACCGGTTTGTGACGTCACTAGAGTAGTCCGTAGTCGCGGAGAGGAGCATTACGGCGATGTGCGAACGAACGAGTCTTTACGTACACCAACTAACCAGGTCGTGCGTTCTTTTAGAGTTTCACAGCATTTAAATAAGAACTTCTGTGTTAGTTTTTAAATAACTACAGAGTTAACAAGTTTGTTTAATAATCTTTTAAAATACAAAAGAAAAAGAAATTACAGCGTAAAATTTAGGGAAAGCAAGACAGATTCGTCAACTTAATGAAATCATGGTTGTCATTTCACTGGAAGTAATAAACCATTCCTATAATCGAAATTATAAGCTGTTGTCGTAGTTTCACTTAAAGTTATAGTGTCTTTATAGTCAACCGAATGATTCCTGTACTTGTGAACAAATCGCCCTTGTACTTGAAAGATAAGTTTGAGGGTCCATTACGAAGTATGGCCGTCGTTTCAAAAGATGTCGATTGACTAATTTAAGGAATCAGATTTTTCATTCATTGCAAACTTATGACTGTGAAAATTTTAGTAATGAAATAATTCCTTTAGTGAAAATGTGTTTTCACATCAGACAGTAACTAGCAATTTATATGCAATCCGTGATCACTAATATATAAAAAAAGGTCAAGAAAAACGGAATTTTTTTCTGTTTTTTAATTATTACCAAAGGCTCAATAAAATACTTTTTAGTATACATACAGTGAATTGCTGCTTGATCCACTGATTGCATCAAATAAATTGAGATTTCAAAAAAATTATGCAATTGCTACATTATTAAACGTACAATAATGACATAAGTTTTCTTAATTTTAGTACCATCCAGTTACATGTTTGGACAACTTCATTGTGATAAGCAAATATAAAGTTTATAATTTTTGTCTTCCAGAGCACTATTTCAAAAAAGTTACCTTGTCAAAGTTGAACGCATCTGTATTAAGTATATTAGCAGCATTAAGCAAACCATTTGGATCCACAATATAGGCATTTCTTTTTATCTGGAAAAATACAAGTAACTTATTGGCAGAAATTTCCTAAAATTTGTTTTCAAGAAGTATTCAGGATAACTGCCAATGTACAAATAATTATGGTTGTGTAGTTCTTTGTGTATCACAAACACAATTTAATTATGTGTCCGTCAGCTGTTCCTTGAAGAATTTCTAAGAAAATCTGAACTTTGTTCGAATAATTTCTTAAAGTATTTTTTTCAGAAAATTATTATATTTTTCGAGAACCTGACAAATGTACATGCAGTTATTGTACTGAATAAATCTAAGCGATTGTTTTGGTACTATAGGATGTATTTTAAAAGATGTACATGTTTCATTATAAATTGACTAACTTGATGTACCATTTTTGCGGAAACTATAAAAAACAATGGTATACAATTTTGCACAAATGTTTTGTCATTACTAAAGCTATTGAAAAAGATTGTTTTTTCCTTACTTTATGATTTTGGTTTCAAAATAAATTCTATGAAGGATTGAAGACGTTTTTCCCCATGCAAAAATTGACACCCACCCCCACTTTAGGAAGCACACTTTCCAGTAGTTATCGGATAATATGAGATATATTACTTCCAGTTATTATAGCTGTAGCTTGTGAAGACACAGTGCAGGAAGTCTGGAAACAGATAAGTCTAGATAAATGAATAAAAAGTTGATCTCTCATTTTAAGCAAATGTTTTCAAAAAAAAAAAGCGAGTATATATTTCTACTTGTATTTTAAAAACCTTGTTTGTTTAGAACATAGTTTCCACAATATGTGGATTCATGTCGATCCAGGTATTTTTTTTCTCTTAAAAATAACAATATCCAAGGCTTAAAAATACCATGCCTGAGATGCCCAGGGCATGTAAATCATTCGTCTGGGCTGGTAAATAAAACATCTAATTGCCTGTGCATGGCAACTAAATTTCAAAATAAAAAGTTTGTAATAAAATTTCTTACTACACAAGAAAAAAAAGACAGTCATCACATGTCGTGTTTCATGTCATTGTTAATTATTGGAAGTTGTATTATTGTTACAAAGTACCAAGGCAAGAGCAATATCACATCTTTAATTATGTTATGCTCAACGGCCAGAAATCGGAAATCTAGTTTTGCTCCAAATTTTGTTTATAATCATCAACAGGATGCATGCCTTTGATGTAACTGGCCTCTCATGTTTAGTGACAAAGGGAGAAAACTTTAACAAAAGGAACATGGCAGAATCACTAAATTTCCGAAACACCAGTTTCATCATCGTACCATTTCATAACAATTTTAGCATCGGCATCTTAAAAATTGATATACACACTTTTGTGCATTGAACATTTGTAATACAGACCCTTAAAATGGAAGTGCAAACATGTTAAAACAGTTCATATTTTTAACTTAAAAAAAATTAGGGTTTTGGTTTGTTATCTTAAAAGATAAATTTTCCTGCGCATCCAGCTTTTACTACCTGGGCAAGTAAATAATTTCTTGCCCAGGTAGTACTGATATCTTTCACCTAATGTTTTACTCCTAAACTATGTGTGAACTTCTGTTTTTGTGCATTCATATCTAATTTTTGCTGTCTATACTTGATTGAGTGTTTGTATTCCTTTAGTAATAAATATTAAAAATGATAATTCAATGCAACTCCCAATGTCTGCAAGCACAAAAGATGTATTTTACATGGCAACAAGGCCTTAACATTTATATAAAGGACATAGGTATGTTAGATGTGTACATGACATACATATATTTCGTATAGGATATAAGTATTTTACAAGCACTTGTGCCCAGAAATAGGGACCACAAAAAAGTTAATCTGGCACTGGCTAAACACTTAAACAACTAAGTACGAATGTATCAACATATTATTCTTGGGATCTAAAACATGCAACCCTTATTATTATGTGTCCATAATAAAGTTTAAAATCCCTTCCTAAATATACATATTTTACTTTGAATTTATTTGATACATTGGCAAAAACATGTTATGGGTTACTATAACTACACAAGCAATCTATTCTTTCCATTACAAACCTAAATTTCATTTTTCAAAAATCTTTTCAGTGCTCTGACTTCCCGCTGTGAGATGCATTAGATTATAAAATTAGCCAAATTTAAATTTCTAGCTCAAAATTTTTATTTTACGATTAGTTTAAATAAGGTTAACAAAAGGTTTCCACTTATCTTAGAGTTATTGGTCACTTGAAAATTTTCACGCTTAATTGCTGTAATCCATTTTCTGAGAACCTCCCCATTAGTAGGGAATTTGCACTTACTCGTGGTCCATCATAATTACCGCGACAGCGGGGTAATGGCATAATAAAAATTTAAATGGCATATTGAATTTACTTCTGGTGCTGTTTTTCCTAAAAATTTTCCTTTATGAAAATAAACTCAGTTGACAATTTGACAACAACAACCACGCACATCGACAGTCACGCTTACACAGAGTGAGCAAGCTCATGCATGCTCGACCACCCACCACGGATGACCAACCTACACTCCCCTACGTCACGCAGCTTCCGGTGTTCGGTGCGCGGGCCTGTAAAGCTATTAGGGGGTGATGACTGTACTCGCACGTACATATTTATGCACAAGTTTGCCATCCTACATACCTATGGGCGATAAATATTCAAAAAGCTGAAACTCAGAGATCCAGGAAAATATATATTCGCTAATCGAAGTGTCCTGTGACTTTTCATATCGAATACGGCTATTCTCGTTCAAAAAAGAATTCCAGCGAGGGATTACCACTTATTCATGTACTATAACACACATATTTATGGAAAAAAAACCAAGTTCACAAATACATTGCAGTCATATGTGAGCAACACTTTCTTGGCGTTGTTTTGCTTTATATACCCGCTTCAAAAGCAAACAGCTATTGAGAATTTGATGTTCTTTCACATTCCCATTCTTAAGATGTTTGCAAATTGGAACTCAAGGGAGATTCGAGGTGAAGCTGGCTGGTGGAACTACGAGTTTGTGCTGTTGTGTTTGCTCTCCAGAGACTCATACTAAATAATTTCATAGAAACGGTTATATTTCATTAAACTAAAAGCCGCATTCCCGCGCAGGAAAGTAAAATTCCCGCATGAATGATATGATGGTGCTATCAATTTCTCTACAATGACCTTCTTTTCTGCTAAGAATTTCTCTACCTGGAGAATGAATAATTAATACACACAATTGACGTGGATTAGGAACATCAAACAGAAGTCATCGCTCTTTCCACGCTTTAAGTGAGTCAGGGAAACATTCTCATCGGCCGCCACCGGGAATCGAACTCAGGCTCTTCCAGTTACGCGCCGGAGATGCTACCACTGCACCACAGCTGCATCGAATTCTCCAGACTCACATGCGACTAACTGCCATACCATTTGGCAGGTTGCTTCTTGGTGCCCCGCACAATGCTGGTGATTCACCAAAGATGGTAAGTAGCAACTGAACAAATAACTAAGAGGCAAATAGATAATTAATACACACAATTGACGAGGATTAGGTACATCAAACAGAAGTCATCGCTCTTTCCACGTTAATTGGGTGTATTAATTATTCATTTGCCTCCTAGTTAGTTGTTCAGTTGCTGGTTACCATCTTTGGTGAATCCCCAGCATTGTGTGGGGCTCCAAGAAGCAACCTGCTAAGTGGTATGGCAGTTAGTCGTATGTGAGTCTGGAGAATTCGATGTAGCTGTGGTGCAGTTGTAGCATGTCTGGCGCATAACTGGAAGACCCTGGATTCGATTACTGGTAGCGGCCGATGAAAATTTTTCCGTGACTCACTGATAAACGTGAAAAGAGCGATGACTTCTGTTTGATGTTCCTAATCCACATCAGTTGTATGTATTAATTATTCATTCGCCTTCTAGTTATTTGTTCAGTTACTGCTTCCCATTTCGGCGAATCCCCAGCATTGTGCAGGGCTCCTAGAAGTAACCTGCCAAGTGGTTTGGCAATTAGTCGATGTGAGTCTGAAGAATTTGCGGCCGCTGTGGTGCAGTGGTAGGATGTCTGGTGCATAACTGGAAAACCCTGGGTTCGATTACCGATGGCGGACGATGATAATTTTTTCGTGACTCACATATAAACGTGGAAATAGCGATGACTTCTGTTTGATGTTCTCTACCTGTCTGAATGACTGGTGATTCCCTAAATTTACCCCAATTACTGATATGTCTCGCCACGGCTATCATGCAAAATGAGATGCTTGTACTAGGGCACATCGGATATGGCGCTGGGAGGCGAAATGGCACCATACATGAAAGAAATTTGCGTGACTAAAGACAGAGCCCACTTGATGGAATGGGCAGATGCCAGTGTGTAGGGCACTGCGCCTCCGGGTTGTTCCATATTTCATATATTCTCTGCCCGGAAACGTTTTAGATGGACAAAACTTTTCTTTGGATTTAAAGTCGTGCTAAGTTAAAAAATGGTCATATAGTGGGGGAGCAAAGTGTGTGAAATTTGACTTCCGTGGGCTTTTTGTGGTACAACATTGCGGTTTGATTTTTCAGAAAGCAGATTTGCTTCCGCGAGCCGTCGGGAAATGGTTCGTCGTCACACAGGCGACGCTACCTCTGCCTGTATAGTGGACCGGGTTCCCGTGGGACCCGTTCGTGCATGGCGCACGATTTGTCGATCCTCTCTATTGATGATTCTCCTGGTCCGTCCGGAGCCGTTCCGCCGTGTGGCAGTGCTTTTACGTGTCCACTCCTCCCAACACAGTTGGAGGGTATGGTCAGAACGGTCCACGTGGCGGGCTATACTGCACGTCGGCCACCCTGCGGCTTTAGGCCCGATGATCAGGCCTCCCTCAAAGCCCGTAAGTTGCGTAAATCGACGTCTCTGGCGTCTACCCGGCATTCTCACTGTGTACTCTTGCTTGCGTCGGCCGGTGCTTTTCGTTTTCGTGGGCATCTACTACACGGCGGTTTATAATTCTACCGGTTCGTGCTCGGAGCGCCACCAGAGTATGTGCGGTCAAACTGACTCGCACCAAACGTGGATCATATCGATACCAGAACGCACTCTAGCTATATGCAAAGTCTCGCGGTTATAGCATGTTTTCTTCTAGTTGCCCAAATTTCATTGTCCGTTAGTGTATGAACTATTTTAATGACACCAGTTAAAAAAACTTGAAAAACAAACAATTATGCAAAGCTAAAAAGGTATGGAACTAAGAATATTTTTCAAAAGCAAAATGTTAGGCACTGATATTAAAAAAAACGTTTCCGTATCTCTTGTGATTGGTTAACTTTATTGCACATTTATGTAATTTGGATTTTAAAATTTTTAAACGGTTAGTTCCGCACTGACTTTACAGTTTTGCAAATGTACTGTGATTTCCTGCAAACTACGTAGTAAAGTAATATATAGGTTTTCGTAAGTGGGCATAAACGTCATTATTCGAACTGTGATTCGAACACTATTAACTTGTTTTGTTGGTTTTGAAATTTATTATTAATTCATTTAACAACAAATAAGCGATCGCCGAAAAGTATGGTAGTCAGAATGCTCTTCTGTTGGCTGCATTGCTTTCTGCGTTACGTCATTTCGACATTCAATAGCAGCCTGTTTTCGGAATGACTCAGTCTAAAGAGATATCGACGAATCCTTTTCTTGATAACTACTTGCGCTTGGGAAAGGAAGCTAATACATTTTTTATTCGTGTTATCACCTGGCGACCAAGGCGCAAGCGGTCTTTTTATTAAACACTAAAATTTATTCATCAATATTTTCATTTCCAGGTGTTAACGCCTTGAAAAAGCTGAGAACGAATAGAAAAATCCCGACTGTTTTTGGTTGCCGACATACTGTATTTGAAAATCTGTGAGTCATTCCCAAAAATGTGATTATTTTGAAATCGATGTGAAACCTCAGTCATTTTTCACATGAGCATATTAAAAAGGCTATTCGGAAATGGTTCACTCGGGTAGATAGCAATTACTTTGCAGATGGTACAGGAAAAACAAACTTGAAGGCCAGACTACTGTGAAAGTAAGTTAAAAATGTGAGTCGAAGTAAATTTCATCAGCTTATCCTCATTTTACCTGGCTGTCAGTTTTCATTATTGTTGTTTTTAGTACATCTCTGAAAGAGATTTTCTTAGTAGAAAGCAGATACGTTTTACTTTTTCCACGATTTCGTATGATAATACGAATTATCCATCGTTTTACTATTTAGGCAAGTAAAACAAAAGCGTCTGAATTCATTTTGCATGTTAGGAATGTGCGCCATTCCAAATTACCATGAGGCAGCTAACATTCCAATTGTTCGTAAACTTCAGTACTATTGAATGGGGTTAACGCTTGAACAAATGACTATACTTTCGAAGTGCTACAGGTCGGCGAGATTCCCTACGTCTCCATTCATGACACATCATGTGTCACTACGCGATATAAATAGTTTCACAAGGAATTACATAAAGCCGAGTGCACGATTGCGAGTAGAATAATAGAGACTGTCGTAAATACAAGAGTGTACATGGTGTTATACGCCCATACCTGCCCACATTGCGAGACAAAATAGTGTCTGCTTGCGTGCTGTCATCTGACGGCCTACATAAAAAATGGCAGCACGTTGGCTGTGTATCGAAGGCGTTTTGTTACTATTCTAGCGGCGCAATACATATTTTTATAGGTCTTTTTCTAAAGTATTTTTTAAGTCTTTTGAAAATGGCAGATTCTTTATTCTTCAGAAATAATTTTTATCCTTTTGAGGGTTTCTATCCTATAGAAATGAGAGATGACAGCACGTCATCGCTGACTGCTCCGTGCTGCAGAGGAGTTAGCGCTGACGTACTGACACATGTAGGGCGATGTGAAAGGTAACACCTTGTAACTTCTGTGCCGATCGCGTTTCGTTACGATTTCAGGTGGCCTTTAAAAGGACCTTTGGGGATGCTAACTGCTCCCATACTACGAAACATTTACTCTGGCAAAAACGTAACCGTAAGTCGAACACTGTGAACTTGTTTTGTTGGTTTTCAAATTTGTTATTAATTCATGTAAAAAGGAAATAAGCGATGGCCAAAAAGTATGGTAGTCAGATTTTATAAGTTTTGTAAGCAGTCTACATCACATTAATTGCTACCGTTTAAAGAGTGATTGCTCTTCTGTGGGCTGCATTGCTTTCTGCGTGAAGTCATTTCGACAGCCAATAGCATCCTGTTTACGAAATGACTCATTCTAAAGATATTTCGTCCAATATTTCTCTTGATAACTCCATTCGCTCGGGAAAAGAAGTTAATAGATGTTTTTTAATTCACGTTATCACCTGGCACCTAAGGCGCATGGGGTCTTTTTTATTAAACTCTAAAATTTTGTTCATCAGTATTTTCATTTTGTGGTGTTAACTGCTTGAAAAAAGCTGAGAAGGAATAGAAAAATCACGACTGTTTCTGGTTGCCGTAGTTTCCCGTATAGAACATCACAAATTTTCAGTCCAGAAGCCTGTATATCAGTGATCACAGTTTCACAAGCTCTCTGAGCCAAAATCAATGATCAGGACAACAGCAGCAAGTCTTACCTTGGAAAACAGCTATGAAACGAAAGCCACATCGAAGAAGAAACAAATAGGTGTATAAATTGGGTGAAGATGTTTGGGAATGGACAGAATAATTTCCAAAAGAAATTTTTCATTATGTCTTTAATTATTGCATACTTTCAGCTCTTACTTATTAATCAGAGACATGGACCTTAACTTAAAAAGATATATAGAGTCTGCGGGCACAACTGAAAGAAGCATGGAGAGTGGCATGATTGGTATGTTAGCATGCACCTCTCAGCTACATGAATGAAATATTGATAAAGAGGTCAGCCCAGGTTTTTAATGTCACATTGAGATTCCAAGTCGATTGTGAGCCCACAGTCGGTGTGAAACCTAATCATACTTGTCTGTCGGCAACCGGGTATCTTGCCTTTTATATTTGCTGCAGATTACGTCTTAACCTGTTAAAACGAGCATTGCTTAACAAATAATCATGTTAACAATTCTCGGGAATTTTTGGTTTCATTCATCTCTATTCTTTTAATTTCTGATTTCAATCGGGTTACAATATCTCAATAGGAGATATATTTTAAAATCTTTAATTTTATAATTTAGCGGACATTGCAGGAACCAGCATTAGGGTGGAACCCGAAACAACCTCAAAAGTTTGCGGTATTTAGTAAAAAAAATTAATTTTATATATGAATCATAGCATTTAAGATATCCTCCATTTTCAAGTGGAAATCTTTTACTCGCTGCTTACTTTAGTTGTGAGCACTACGCATAAAATTTGATTTTGTTCGACATTATAACTGAGTTCACGATCGAGGAGCTTAGTTGTTATGTGCCAGTTTTTGTCCGGAGTGAAGCTCTGTTGGCTGGTAATATTTCATCAATTTACGGATTGGCCAATAATCTTGAGACTGCTATCAGTATTCTTGGTCTCCGTATGTCCCATTCGCAGGAATTGCTAGAGACGAATGCGTTGCAAAATGGCAGAATTCAATATTGAATGTGGGTTAAATTTTAATGTTTGTAACTGCAAGAAAACGCAAACTATTTCACTAACGCTATGGTGCTTTCCCGAACTCATAGATAGTACTTTTCCGAAACACATTCGTCTTAAATTAAAGCGAAATCCGATAACATAAATACGAGTACTATTGGGTAAATGAAGCGGATACACAAATTTGAAACTGCTATAAAAGTAGCTACATAACTAGGAATATCCATATGTCAACTTTCAGAAGGAGAGCATTGTTTTTGAAAAACCTAGCTGTATTTCTTTTTCGAATTTAGAAAGATATACAGGGTTTGGACAGAATAATGTTAACACTATGATTATAGCGAAAAAAGCAAAAGCTATATTTATCTTTTGTGTATCTTTTCTTTGTATGTATTCTCTAGGTTGTATGCCAATGTAGTGCAAGCTGTGATCAACAGCGGTTCATACGAGCGGTCGGTGAAATGGATGACCTGTCAGACTTCCAGGCGCTCCTGCCAAACTGGAGCCCCTTTAGCAGGAGCGCATGTAACCATAACAACCGAATTGTTCGGTGTTTCAAAAGCAACAGTCTCCACGGCAATGCTCCGTATACAAATCATAGCAAGACTTCATCAGCTAAGAAAAATCGTGGGCGAAAAGCTATACAGAATGAGAGGGTCGTCGAACACTAATAAAATTAGTGTCCAAACAACACAAACTACTGAAGAAAAAGTGACAACAAAACTCAATATTCACCTGGAAAACCCTCTTTCTACAAAAACTGTCCGCAGAGAACTTTACAAAGCCTACCTTTATGGAAGAGCTGCAATTGATGAAAATTTTAATCGCAGAAACCAACGCTACAGTGAGAAAATACTGTCTCATGAGCATAACACCTGCACAGCTGATGACTGAATACGTGTGATATGTTCCGATGAGTCCTCATTAACATTATGTACAGCAGTAAGTCATATTTAGGTATGGAGAACCTCCAAGGAAGCGTTCCATTCGGAATGTCTGATTCCAACTGTCAAACATGGGGGTCGGTATGTAATGAATTTGTTGGCCATACTTTGTTTTCGGTTGCCCCGTAACGACCCTACACAGTCAAGTTCTTGCCAACGGGTCCTTCGACAGTTTAGGTGATCAGGTGCATCCGATATATCCAAATATCGTTTCCCAAAAATCATGCCATTTTTCAAGATGATAATACACCTCTACACACATCCAGAACAGTTCAATCTTGGTCTGGGGAGCGCCAAGATGGACTTCAACATCTGCCCTGCCCAGCTCAATCACCTGAATTTAATATTATCGAACCACTGTGGACAGTTTTGGAGATCAGAGTAAGAAGCAGATTCCCTCAACCAACATCTCTGAAGCGATTGGCTGATGTTCTAATCGATGAATGGTACAACATTCCACTGGAGACTATTCAAGCTGTATGAATCTATTCCAAGAGGGTGGGAAGTTGAACTAAAGGCAAATGGTGATCCGACACCTTTTTAATAAAAATACGCCTACTATTTCCCAGGTGTTCACATTATTTTGTCCAAACCTGTATGTATCTGTATTAATAAGAAATATCGTTCATTCTCACCAGTAACAGAAATTAAAATGGCGTTAAGCAGGGCAAGGCTTCATAATTTAATATAATTAATTTTCAAAACCACTGTCCGTTTTGCACTGAATCATAAAACTTGGGAGTTGTAGCAAATAGCTTCCAGGATAGCTAATTTTCGGTACTAATCTCTGTCAGACTATTTTAATTTTTCCACCTAACAATTGTTGGCACCTAGTGTAGTTTTAGAACTGTGTTTACGTTCTTACTGTAATAAATCAAGGCGAAACCAATCGGAAGCCTTGACTTCCGCATGATGTCATAAAAAGAGAAACTCATCTGTCTAATGTCATGGCTCTGTGTTTTCTAGACGGCATTGATTAAATTGTCTTGCGGATCTTTTAAAACTTTAGAGGAAACGCATTCTTTTTGTTGGGGACTTCGTACTTTTTCTATAATGACTTTACAAACACTTTCCCCGGCACACTCAGTAGGCTAATACCGCGAAAGTTCTTGCAGTCAGTCTGATCACCTTTTTCCTAATACAAGGGAACAATGATAGCATCCTTCCAATCCCTAGAGACCATTCCTAGCTCCCAGCACAACTAGCAAATTTCAGTTAACCAGTCAATTACAGAGTCACCACCATATTTCAACATCTCAGCAGTTTTGCCATCAACTCCCGGAGCCTTATTATTCTGAAGAGATTTCAGAGCTTTACACACCTCTTCTCTTGAGATCCCTCCTGTGCTTGCCTCTTTCACTGTTACATATTCTGCTTCTGCCTCAGAATCACCTTTGCTTTCTTGATCGAATATCTCACAGAAGTATTCACCCCATCTTTCATTTAACTCACTGGGCTCCCTAATTATTTCCCCAATCCTATTATTAACGCAACTTACAACTTTGTTTCCCCTATTTTTCCTGAGTCTCACGAACTTCAAGAAAGTCTTTCTATTTTTTCAAAAAGCCAATTCGCGCTTTTCCACCTTCTCCTTCCTATCTTTTGCCCTACTCTGGCGAACCAGCTTGGCTGCTTCACGCTTCTTACAGCGGTATTCATCCACAGAAACTCTACCTTGAAACATCCCCAAATAGGCATCCTTCTTTCTCTTTACTGCTTCTTTATTCTAACTATTCTACCAAACATCACCTCTATTGTTACCCACTATTGTGGTACTACAGACCTCTTCAGCAGCAGTAACAACACAGTTCTTAAAACATCCCCACTTCTTTTCTGCATCCCTCTCACACGACTTCAGCTCCTTCAGTCATTCTCTGGGTAAGTTAGCATAATGCTGTTGAACCTCAGGAAGCCTTTCAATCTTTATTCTTTCCACCCTAGGGATCTTGCTATTCCTTTTACTCCAACCAACATTCAGTTTCACTCGCGACAATACCAAATAATGATCAGAAACAACATCTGCACCTCTCATCACACGAGTGTCAACAACTAAGTGTTTCAGACACTGAACGTAAACAACAAATCCTATTACACTGTTTTTCCCATGAGTACGATTTTCCCAAGTATATGTGTGGATATACGTGTGGTTGAAAAACGTATTAGATACACACAAACCATTCTGATTGCAAAGTTCAATTAACCTTTCACCATTATCATTTACACAAGGATCATTAAATTTACCCAGCACATTGTCAGAAATTGCATTCTTCACACCTACTCGAGCTTTGAAATCCCCTGCTATTATAACTTTTTATTTAGCACCAAAATGGCTCAAAACAGCTTTTAGCTTATTCCAGAAATCCTCCTTCCTATCAGAAGGTTCTGAGTCACAAAGAGCATACACTGTAACAATTACTATTCTCTGAAGTTTCACTTTCAGACGTATCCAAAGAATTCTCTCACTAACGCAGCTGTAATGGATCAAGTTGTTCTTTATCTTTTCTCTTAAAATCACACCTACACCATCTTGTTCCCTAATATTATCCAATACTCCAAACCGCAGACTCACTGTGCTATTCACTTCTTTTACCCAAGTTTCCTTCCTTTTGTTTTCACTTACACACAGCACATCCAATTTATACTGATTAATTTCTTCAATCATCTCATTCATCCTGCCACTTATACCTTTTGTATTCCATACACCAATCTTACACTCCCTCAACCGTGATCTCTTTCTCATGCGCATCTTAGAATTTGAAGGTCTATTCCATGGTGGACCGTACTCCCAAGTGTGGTAAGTCCACCGTATCCTACACTTGAGTCATTTTGTTTCACATCTTTGTGTCTTTTTAATCAGGTAAGTGCATAAGTGTGGGGGAGTAGCCCACAGCTGACGGTTTTAGTTGGTCATTCAACTTAAGGATTCGGGCACAAAATCCAGTGAGTTGGGGTCTTTTCACCAATGTCACACAGAACTGGCTCGCTCCTCTTCTGAGATGCACAGAGGCCCTTGTTGCTGTTCTGAGCGCCATTGACCACGGAGCTCCTCGTGGAGTCAAACCCATCTCTCACTAAGACCGCGCGGAGGTAAAAAATAAGGATACTTATCCTAAAGCGAAATTTTACATTTAACTTTGTAGGAAAGTGAAATTGGAATGCATTTTTATGGTGCGGAGAATATGATTGCATTCCAGTATTTGCTATTTGTTTGACTGCTAGATGATAAGACGTTTCACCTCACAAAAAAGCAATTTCTTTGAGCCGGGATATGTAACTCAGATTCCTATAGGTATCCTTGTGGGCAGCCCTGAATGACAATTATCTACAAACGAAATTATTTTTCCGTAAAATGTTCTATAAATATATGTCCTACGAACCGCAAGAAGTACTCAATTTTCACATTATATATGGTACCTCCAGTTGTAATCAAAATACGTATCTTATTCCCATTTGCGCATCATTTGAGTCTATATATCAAAAGCAATACCACTGGTACATCGAGGTACTGTGCTAGTTGAAAATGCAATAATATACAAGTCTTTCATCTCTTTCTGTGGAATACTTATGCTCGGTCACTTTTTCGTGCGGTAAACGTCACATGTTCATCAGTTGTTTAAGATTTACCTACATTTTCAATTCAAAAAATTAATTGTATTCAGTATGCATAATACTTGTACGCTGGTTTATTATAGCGGCAGGTCAATATATAGAACATGTTAGATAACGTAACAATTTTAATATCTAACCCGATCTAAATTCCGCTGATTTGCAAACATTCTTAAGATTAGTTTTTCTAAATTTTCTAAATAATAATTTAGCTAACTTGAAGAACGAATACCTCCGTGATAATTAAAAATCAACGTATTAAATGCAAAAAGATGAACTATTTTCCCTTGCAGAAATAAAAGAGTTTTATCTCTCAAAAGGACATATTTGTTAAAATAGTGTGTGCTTCTGAAAGATAACACAGTTTTAACATTATGAGCAAATTCGAAATTCTAACCAGTTTTGTAGAAAATTAAAAAACCGAGTTTTTAAACCACAGTTCATAAAATCTTTTTTTTAGGGAAGTGGAAGCGGGTAA
This sequence comes from Macrothele yani, assembly GCA_039090855.1. NCBI lineage: Eukaryota > Metazoa > Arthropoda > Arachnida > Araneae > Macrothelidae > Macrothele > Macrothele yani. Next base: position 15,283,804 of record CM077016.1, read on the forward strand.
GCATTGAGGCTACATAGCTATAAGACAAAATTAGAATTTAACTGATATCACAAAGTTGGAAGTTAGATTTTGTCTGCAAATTTCTGATGGATCCTGAGTTTCATTGTCTGACGGAACGGCGTCATCATTCAGCTCTGTTTTTGCACAATACTTTGTTAAAATTACGTGCATCGAATGCAAAACAACGATCTAGCAGAAGCTGTATTATTCTTTTCTGGAAACTCCGCACTTTCAGTACTCAAAACATTTAATTTTGACGTCAGTTTCGATATGCAAATTGCGAAGCACCTTCAGAATGAGTGGCATTTCACATTGTTATACTTACAGTTACGTGAATGTGATTATAGGCTTCAGCTTTTGCGACTTTAAGGATTTAGTAGGACTGCGAGAAATTTATAGATACCATACCTTTCACCTTTGGGGAAGCATTCGACAAAATAAAAATCACTCAAAATGTTTGTTTTGGCAGAAAGCTAAAAATGGAGTTTCAAAAATGATCTTAATTCTTATGTATCACTAGCTGTCGGTTATCTTGTGGTGAATAATTCTCCAGCTGAGCTTTTTTAAGATTTGAAGGGATTTCTTAAGATGATATTGAACAAAACTTGAAGAATCCTGTTTTTCGACCTTTGACGCACCTACATTTGTGAACTTAATAAGATCAGTTCGGGTAAATTTTTGCAACCATAATTTCCTATGAACTCCAACAGTAACCGTAAGCCTGTATTGTTTCATTCACACTCCTTGTAACTTTTAAAACTAATTAATGTAATTATACTAGTATGCGTTAAGTAATATATTTAAGACTGAGAGTAAAATGTCTCTTTCAAAATTAATGGAGTCAAACTTCAGCAACAGCTAAAACAAAGCGATGACTTCATACTTCAAATTTATTTTTCTAGGATTATGACGGTGATTCTCATGCAGTTATTTCGTTTTGATTATAATTTTTTAAACGTGATTTACTTTATAAAGTAAAATTACAAAAATACGGAGGGCGACGGTTCGTCATTAGGCTATGTGTGCACTACTTTTTATACGTACTCACTACAGCAGCACATTATAACTCACAAGCCGCGCCGTTTCCGTGATCCTAGTTCCAAGGCGACGTGCCATCACAATTTGTCATTTATCAAACTCCGATAAATCGTTAGCTTTTCTCATTCTGACTCCGAACACTTTACTAACCGAAAGCCGGCCTCAGGTTGCATATGTACTACTCTGTGAACTAAACCTGCGCCACCGTTCGATCTCAAGGCGCTCTCATTTCTCTAGGCTGGTGGTGGTCATAATGTAATGGCTCATCAGTTTAGAAGAAATCCAAAGAACTTTTTTAGGCCAATGCATACGGAATAAATAAACTAATGGCACTCAAAATCGTAAAACTATACTAAAAATCCGAAATTTCTTGGCGTAGAATATTTTAACTAATGGCAAATGTGCTTCTTTATGTCTCAAGACAGCCATAAAAATAATCGGTGATCTCCTTAGGCCCTCGACTTTGGCTATTCGTTCGAGTTCGAGTCAGGTCAGACGTAGGTGATGGGTTTGTCCGATGGCGCTACCTACCTTCCTTTAATGGAACTAATAGCCCCAAACTAGGAATGAGTGATTGCTTTTTTCACGGTAGTAGTTAAATCACAGACAAGAAAAGGAAACAAATAATAATAATAGAGCAATATTTTGGTACTTCCTAAAATGTGATATTCTGTAATATGGTGCAAAACGTATTACTGGAAAACAACCAAAGAAGAAGGAACAGCCAGATTTGACTTGAAATTACGGACTTAAAAGTACGCAATGGGAATTGAAGAATTGAAGTCATTACATTTTGCCGTTCATGACCTATTTCCCGGTTATTCTATGTTTATTACAATGGCGAAATACAAACAGGCCTCTGATTTACAGAGCAAGAAATCCTTTATTATTCATATTAAACTGGCTTTCCCATTATAATATGAATTTCTCCTCTCCCGAAAATTCTAAAAGTCTTTAAACCTGCAACATGGATAAGTAAGCGAGAGCTACAAATACGCTGCTTTTTCTAAAACGTAGCTACATTCGCTACTTTTAGGAACTTTTTCTACATACGTTCTGAAGATGGTTTCATGTGTACATTCTGACACATGGCATTGAGAGTTAAATACAGCAGATTCCACTTACTTGGGACACATCGGGGCAAGAACCGTTTGACCCAATAAAGCGGCTGCCTTAGTTACGAAAGCTTTATCCCAAAGGACATATGTGGGAAGTTCTATAAGAGTTGTCCCAAATAAACAGCTGCCACGATTAACCGATGTCCGAATTAATCGGAATCTTCTATACCATGATAAATAGAAACAAAAAGCACAAGACTTTATGGAGCAATATTCCAGGTCTTAATACAGGTGGATTCATACAATACCTGCGCTCGGCAGATATTGTATGAATACACCTATATAAAGATCTGCATTATTGTCCCAAAAGGCCTTGTGCTTTCTTGTTTCCGTTTATCTACGGTGTTTCCACAGTGTTTTATTATATACCAAGATTACTACCCAAGTCATTTGCCGCCCAGTGGAGCAGAGATCCAGATGAATCTCTGGATCTCTGCTCCACTGGGCGGCACATGACTTGATTAAGATGAGTCTTTCGAATCTCGGAAGGCCATGGATGTTATGCTTGTCTTATGACACTGACTTCTTTAACCAGTTTCCCTAAATTAGGGATATAGTCCATCGAATTGCTCACGGTGGTCACTGAACCCCCAAACAAACAAAACAACAAAAATGAAACACAAGTAATATATCTTTGAATTTTCTTCAGCTCTGGTTATCGTACGTAACACATTTTATCACATTCAGCAGCTTGTATTTCAGGCTAGCTGGTATGCCCAAGAATTTCAAATAAAAATTCTGCAAAGCAAAGTACCTGCGACTTCATTTCCTTTGCTAAAAAAATCAAGTCTCTCACGCAACTGTCTGTAGCAAAGTCGCTAGCTTGATAATCACGTACGTACTCTTTCTTCAGTCTGACTGAGAAGACTTACGTCTCTGAAAATAGCATAAAGTAAGGAAGATAATACTTTATTATCAACCGCTTGGCTACCTTTAACAATGCAGATCAAGTGAGGTACACGATTGCAGGCAACGGACAATCAGCCCCTTGTTCCAGCCAATAATGTTTCAGGAAATCTGGAAACGTCAGGTAATTTTCAAAGAATTTGTATTTTTTTAACTTGTTTTTAAAGTGGCCCAATTTGTAGCGTGCTACTGCTGTAACTACATTTTTTTCTTTGTAAGGATGCTACACGCACCGCTACTGTAAAATGTAACGTCATGCAGTGACAATGCTACATGTCGCCCGCTACTTCCAATCACTAAAGAGGAATATTAGGATTAGGTAACCACGTCCCAAGTGTACGGGAACACAATTAATAAATCTGTGACACGTGCTTCTCCCAAAATCTGAATTACCCAAGACGACCAGATAAATTCACTTTGAGAGTCATTCGGCGATTTCCGGAACGTTCTTTGAACGACGGAAGCAATCTTTGCTAACACAAAACAATGAGTGCTGACGAGCTGCCATCTAACGGGGTTCTTGTGGGTGCTCTGTTCAGTCTTGTTTGATTCTTTGTCGTGGCTATTTTTGTTCTGCCGGTAATCTTTTAATTCTTCTTTTTTTAGTTTTATAAATTTGAGTTTTGTAATTTTTGTGCTTACTAGAATTTAGTATTTTGGCATAGGGAGCATGACCAACCGACAATTTTGGCTTGCATTGTCGTTTTGTTTGTACTAGAAAGGTCACTCCCACAGGTTGATCCTCTCCTGATGACGGCAACCTGTTCGAGTTTTTTACTTGTTTTGAAATTTTGTATTTTTGTTCTGTAAAATGTTCATTCTATATATGTATATCCTATTGTTTTCAGTGGGTTTCTTGTATTTTTACAGGCTCCCTCTTTTCCTGATTCCTTAGCGTCCTTGTGTTTTTACAGGATCCCACTTTTCCTAATTTTCAGGATGAGCTTCACTTTTCCTAGTAAAGCTCATCCTGTGTGAGTTGGCCGATTTTCTGCCGTAGTTCATCAACTCCACCCTGCAGTTTTCTTTTCCAGGCTGGTAAGATGCGTTTCATGGTCCTTTGTTCCTTCTGATGGATGGCGTTTCTCCCGTTTAGTCTTGTGGCTGCAACTGCGGCAAAGTACTCAGCAGTGTGGAAGGATTCTCTCGTGGTGGCACATATCATACTGGTTCGGCTGGTATCACAGGCTTGTTTAAATGTTCGGTTATTTGCGCTAGATCTCTGTTAGGTCTTTGCCTCGGTATTCTATGTCTCATGGAGGGTCCATTCCTTTGAACTCTAGGACGGCTGTCCTGAATTCGCTGGCAACCGCATAGGGCACCCGCTAGCTTTGTTTGGTCCGGTCTTCTGACTCTGTCTCATGCTTGTCATCATACATTGTATTCTTTTCTGCAACGTACTACTCGCTACTCTGTGGTTGGCCACCTAGTTCTTGTTTGATGGCTTCCAGGACGGCAGATGGCATCATATTCTTCGCGACAATGGTCCGTCTCTGATCGGCTACTCGCTGTTTGTTGACTTGAATGTCCGGGTATTGCTGATGCAATTTGTCATACAGTTTCTTCCTGTACATCGTCATCTCTGTCTCCACTTTAGTCACTTCGTAGTATGTTTGCATGACGTACATGTTCATTTCTGGACTCCATCTCATGCGTCGGCCTGCATTTCGTTCTGGTTTGGTCTTGGGCTTAGTACCCCCTGTAGCATCTCTGGCCGATTGTTCGTAATCGTTTTCCAAGTAGTTCCAAACAGGACGTCTGATGGAAGCATGTCACGACAATCGTTTTTCTTTGGATTGGATTCGATGATGTTATTGATCACGAATTTTGATTGTTATTTCCCTTGTTCTATCCTCAGCTGTGACAGTTCTCCTCGGAAGCGGGCCACACAACTGAGGATATAACCTATTTCGAAATTAACCATCCCTGGTTTGAATCATAACTGGTGATTTTGCAGGCCAGGAAAGGTGCGCAACTTCATCCTCATGTACTTCAACTCATGATTGAACAGTTCGACGTTTGTGAATCGGAGTATTGTCATCTTAAAAGGTACAATCCCCTAACGGAAACATTGTCTGCGCCATTGAATGCACATGGTCTGCCAAACGGGGGACATAGTCAACCCTAGTGATCCGTAAGTGTGAGGTGATAATGGGACCTGCTACAAACCACGATATCATGGCCCAAACCATTACGAAACCGCCCCCATACTTCACTGTAGGAAGGAGACAGTGTGGGTTGTAGGCTTCTGCGGCAGTTCTCCACACGTAAACCTGTCCTGTGGAGGGGAATATTGAGAAACGGTGAGAAACGTGATTCATCGGAAAACAAGACATGTTTCCATTGATCCGGAGTCCACGTTTTATGTTCCTGGCACCACTGTAGTCTCCGTTTCATATTCACCTGTGACAAGAGGAGTTTTGCAATAGTAGCTCTGCCGTATATATTGTGCTTATGGAATTCCCTTCGCACGGTTTGGGTCGACGCTGGGTTTTGGAAATGTGCATCTGGCTAAGCAGTCATTTTCGTCGCCGTGGTCTTCGTCCTTGCGGTCGCAGTATTCTTCAATGTCATAATGTCTCTCGCCGTGGGTTTTGTTTTCCTTCCACAGCTGTGGCTCGCAAATGATGTTGTGCCGTGAACACCGGGTGCTGTCATGACTTTCGACACGGTACCTTTCGTTGCCCTCAATACTTGTGCCACTGTGGTTACCGACCCACCACTCTTTCGGGCTCCTACAATCTTCCCTCTTTGGAACTCCTACAGGCCCCTCATTGTGCCTTCACCTGGAATGAAATTACGCAAACACCCACTTACAATGCAATCGCACAGACCCTTGAGACTGTAAGCAACATTAATTTACAAAAATTGTGTAGCTACATGTTCGTTTCACTCAAAAAGCAGCACATACCAAAGACAATGTTTCCAGCGAGGTGTGTCCGTTATTTTGGACAACCCCTGTATTTCGCTCTTCCAAAAGTACTATCATTTCAAATAACATTTGAATTTAATTACAAATTCTGCATTTCTGTACTAGGCTGCTACTTTTCACTTAAAGTCTTTTCAGAAGACCTTTAATATTTGACTCTCCTCCAATAAACTATTTTAGTTGTTAATACGAGTATTTTAGAAAATTCCCCTATTTATTTCAAATCGTAAAATTTTCAGATTTATACTTGCAAAATTAGTTTTATATAAATCATCCAAAAATGCTGCTGCATGAATAATACGTGTATGTTGTACCAATTTGATTTAGCCTTTCAATTGGCAATATATGTAAATATTCAGTATATTTCAACTGGCAAGCATCGCATTGCCATATCGCCGTGGTAAGAGATTTGTCAGTTCGACTCACACGCACAAAATGTACGAGTACTGGTTTGAAGACGATGGATGTAAGAATAAACGATTTCTTTTTTAGTTGTTGACTTCGACAGCACCATGAATTCCTTGTGCACGTATGTAGGACGAATACAGAAATGCTAAATGGAGTTCGGCCGCCTCTATTCTCGGAAATGGAACACAGCAAAAGTCGCTACATTGAGACAAAGTTAGATATCTGCCATTTTTGTTGTCTGGTGTATACACATAAATAACTCAAATGTAATGAGTCATGTCAGCGTTGTCATGAAACTCAAAACATTTCAAGAGTTCATTCGAAGAAAGCATGAACGACTGGCGTAACTTGCGGGAGTGGCAATAATTCAGATCTGATAATTTTAACTTTTCCAAATACTTATATTTATGTTAATTTCAAATATTAATAGTATAAATTAACTGGAGCCTCATCTTAATGAAATAAAATTACGACGTCGATTCAATATTTAAAAGCCGAAAATCGAGAGTTATTTTTTTAAGTGTTTCCTGTTAAGACTTCTTAGTATACCGTTTATATGCCTAAAAAAACAAAAGAAAGAAATCCCTAGTTACTCTTACACAGGGTGGATTGTGAAAAAAAAATTACAAAAAATCTACCAGTCAAACGCACAACTGAAGGCAAAAGTCAATGGTTTGCATAAAATTCTAAATGTCCGTTTTGGCTTGAAATTTTATATATATATATATAAAATTTCAAGCCAAAACGGACATTTAGAATTTTATGCAAACCATTGACTTTTGCCTTCAGTTGTGCGTTTGACTGGTAGATTTTTTGTAATTTTTTTTTTCACAATCCACCCTGTGTAAGAGTAACTAGGGATTTCTTTCTTTTGTTTTTTTTTCTATATATATCATCATCATCATCATCATTGTCAACCATTATCAATCCACTGCTGGACGAAGTTCTCCCCAAGTTTCCTCCACAACGGTCTGTCTTGTGCCAGTCTCCTCCATGTCACCCCTGCATACTTTCGAATTTCATCCACCCATCTCCCATGTAGTCTTCTTCTGGGTCTTTTCCTGTCCCTTGGAATCCAATCTAAAATTTCGGCTGTCCATCGATGATCTGTCCTTCTGGCAGTATGTCCAGCCCATTGCCATTTCAGAAATTTACCTCTGATCATGATGTCTTCCACTCTTGTCATTTTTCGGATCCACGAGTTCCTCTTCTTATCTCTCCTGGTTACACCAAGTATGCACCTCTCCATGCTACTTTGAGTTGTCTGCAGCCTTTGTATGTCTCTTTTAGTTAAGGTCCACGTCTCTGCACCATACGTAAGCACTGGAAGGATGCATTGATCAAACACTTTTCTTTTAAGACATAATGGCATATTGCTCTTGAAAATTATGCTGTTTCTTCCAAAAGCTCTCCAGGCAAGTTCTGTACGCCGATTAATTTCTTCATCAATGTGACCCTCACTTGATATCTGCTGTCCAAGATAAACGTACGTGTCTGTTATCTCCAGCTTTTCTCCATCAATCGATAAATCTTCATTTCTTGTAAAAGAATTGAACATCACTTTTGTCTTCTGAAAGTTCATTTTTAATCCCACTTCTTTACTCTTGTCAGCAAGTTCCTGGATCATACTCTGCAGCTCTGATGGGGTAGTTGCAAAAATGACTACGTCATCAGCAAAACGAAGGTGGGTTAGATAATCTCCATTAATCTTTATCCCCTTGTTTTCCCAGCTCAGCGACTGAAAAACACCCTCCAATGTGGCATTAAAGAGCTTCGGAGATATGGTGTCACCTTGTCTCACTCCCTTTCCAATTTTTACGTGTGTTGTATTTTCAAACAGCCTAATCTTTGCACTTGCATTTTCATAGATGTTATTAATAATATTAATGTATGCATCTTCAATACCGCAGGTTTTCAGAGCCATTGTAACTGCTGATATTTTCACCGAATCAAAGGCTTTTTCATAATCGATAAAAGCCATGCACAATGGAAGCTCATATTCCCTCGCTCTTTCAATTAGTTCTCTCAGCACGTGGATATGATCTATTGTGCTGTAACCACTCCTGAATCCAGCTTGTTCTCTCGGTTGAGCCATGTCCAGTGTTACCTTCAAGCGGTGTGAAAGAACTTTAGTGAAGATTTTATAAACTACTGATAGGAGGCTGATAGGTCTTTAGTTTCCGAGATCCTCAATGTCACCTTTCTTATGTAGCAGGATCATTGTAGCGGTGTTCCAATCCTCAGGAATCTTTCGTTCATTAAGGCACCGAGTGAAAATTTGGGCGAGTACTGTTTCGATTTCTCCACTTGCTTCTTGCTTCTATATATATATATATATATATATAAATTTTATATATATATATATATAGGATGTAAGGTCAGGTGATGCGTAACATCACAGCCTCTCCTTGACAAATGTCAACCCCGCCTTCTTGTGGTACATCCTGTTCCCACTAAAGGGGCTCTGACGACCGCCAATAGCGGTATAACTATACCATCGGGATTAGAGGAAATGCTATCCCACACTCACCAACCCGCTTGGCCAGCGTGGTGAGTTATAGCCAAACCCCTCCAAAATGACTCCACAACTTAAATCTTGGCCCTCAGTCTCCGGCAGCTGGAATGTACCTGGCCAAGGCAGCGGCCAGTGCGACATGAAGGCAGAGGGTGCTAAGAATCCCCGGAGGACCGGACTAGGCTGCCATCTGATGCTGACCTTGGCTACGTATAACGGACGCTCCCTATCTTCTGATTCAAGGCTTCTTGAATTGGAAGAGGAACTACAAAGGATCAAGTGCGACATCGTCGGGCTATGTGAGGTAAGGAGAAAAGGAGATCTCATTGAACTGAAAAGTGGACATCTCTTCTACTATCGTGGGAGAGATACTGGCAGAACTAGTGGTGTTGGATTTATAATAAACAAGAAACTGAAGGATAAAGTTGTAGAAGTAGAAAGTTCATCTGACAGAGCTGCACGACTCGTTATCCAACTCTCGAGAAGATACCAGGCTCAGATTATTCAAACTTATGCACCCATCACAAGTCATGCTGAAGAAGAAATTGAAGAATTTTATGAGGAAATTCATGATCTAAATAATAAAAGTAAGCAGCACTTAAAGATAATTATGGGAGATTTCAATGCAAAAATAGGACATGGCAACGGCAACAGAATGAAACTTCAGTAGGTAAATTCGGTCACGGCAACAGAAACCAGCGTGGAAATACTCTCGTAGAGTTTGCAGAGGCAGAAGGGTTTTTCATCTTGAACTCCTTTTTCAAGAAAAAGCCACACAGGAAATGGACATGGAGACATCCAAATGGGACGACAAGTGAAATTGATTTTATTATGTGTAACAAAAAATTCGTCATAGAAGACTGCAGTGTGACAAACAAGTTCAACACAGGCAGTGACCATAGATTGGTGAGATGTAAGATGCACCTCAACACTAAACTCAAACGTAGCAAGCTCATAAGACAAACAAAATGTATTGACATAACCAACCTTAAAAAACACCATAATAACTTCAAATTGGAACTGAAGAACAGATTATCTGCTTTAGAAGGCCTAACATCGGAAGAAGTGGATATTTCTGAAGTTAACAGAAAAGTAACCAAAGCTCTTATGGAAACAGCAACAAAATTAGCTGGGTCTAAGAACAAATTGCATGTGAACAAATTATCAGGAAAAACCAAAATTTTGATGCAAAAAAGAAGAGAGATGAGGACAACTAAAGAAGATGTGACTTCCAAAGTGGAATATATAGAGCTATGCAAGACAGTACGAAAAAGTATCACTGAAGACGTAAGGAAATTCAACTGTGAACTAGTAAGGAAAGCAATTGAAAACAACCAAAGCCTAAAAATAGCAAAGGGACATCTCAGTAAGGGGAAAAAACAGATTATGGCACTGAGAAAAGAAGATGGTTCTGTAACAAGAAATAGAGGCCAAATTTTGACAAGAGTGAAAGATTTCTACTCCAAATTATATGAAAGGGATGATACATGTACTCCAGTCATCATGAAAGGTACCAGAGTTCTTCCAGTCCTTCCAGCAGAAGTTGCACATGCAATAAATAACATGAAGCGGGGAAAAGCTCCAGGAGAAGATGGAATTACTGTAGACATCATACAAGAAGCAAGTGGAGAGATCGAAACAGTACTCGCCCAAATTTTCACTCGATGCCTTAATGAAGGGAAAATTCCTGAGGATTGGAACAACGCTACAATGATCTTGCTACATAAAAAAGGTGACATTGAGGATCTCAGGAACTACAGACCTATGAGCCTCCTATCAGTGGTTTATAAAATCTTCACTAAAGTTCTTTCACACCGCTTGAAGGTAACACTGGACATGGCTCAACCGAGAGAACAAGCTGGATTCAGGAGTGGCTACAGCACAATAGATCATATCCACGTACTGAGAGAACTAATTGAAAGAGCGAGGGAATATGAACTTCCATTGTGCATGGCTTTTATCGATTATGAAAAAACCTTTGCTTCGGTGAAACCATCAGCAGTTGCAATGGCTCTGAAATCCTGCGGTATTGAAGATGCATACATTAATATTATTAATAACATCTATGAAAATGCAAGTGCAAAGATTCGGCTGTTTGAAAATACAACACACATAAAAATTGGAAAGGGAGTGAGACAAGGTGACACCATATCTCCGAAGCTCTTTAATGCCACATTGGAGGGTGTTTTTCAGTCGCTGAGCTGGGAAAACAAGGGGATAAAGATTAATGGAGATTATCTAACCCAACTTCGTTTTGCTGATGACATAGTCATTTTTGCAACTACCCCATCGGAGCTACAGAGTATGATGCAGGAACTTGCTGACAAGAGTAAAGAAGTGGGATTAAAAATGAACTTTCAGAAGACAAAAGTGATGTTCAATGCTTTTACAAGAAATGAAGATTTATCGATTGATGGAGAAAAGCTGGAGATAACAGACACGTACGTTTATCTTGGACAGCAGATATCAAGTGAGGGTCACATTAGTGAAGAAATTAATCGGCGTACAAAGCTTGCCTGGAGAGCTTTTGGAAGAAACAGCATAATTTTCAAGAGCAATATGCCATTATGTCTTAAAAGAAAAGTCTTTGATCAATGCATCCTTCCAGTGCTTACGTATGGTGCAGAGACGTGGACCTTAGCTAAAAGAGACATACAAAGGCTGCAGACAACTCAAAGCAGCATGGAGAGGTGCATGCTTGGTGTAACCAGGAGAGATAAGAAGAGGAAAACGTGGATCCGAAAAATGACAAGAGTGAAAGACATCATGATCAGAGTTAAATCCCTGAAATGGCAATGGGCTGGACATACTGCCAGAAGGACAGATCATCGATGGACAGCCGAAATTTTAGATTGGATTCCAAGGGACAGGAAAAGACCCAGAAGAAGACTACATGGGAGATGGGTGGATGAAATTCGAAAGTATGCGGGAGTGACATGGAGGAGACTGGCACAAGACAGACCGTTGTGGAGGAAACTTGGGGAGACCTTCGTCCAGCAGTGGATTGATAATGGTTGACAATGATGATGATGATGATATATATATATATATATATATATATATATATATATATATATATATTGTGACGACCCACTTCCTCGAATAATTAATTGGCGAGAAGCGTGGCTAATTAACGGTAAATAAATAAATACATCGCTCTTAACCACGTTCTAGAAACACACAGCAACCGAAAAATTGTTTTTCAGCCGCCGCTGTGGAATTGAATCAGCGGCACTCTCGATAGCTAGCCGAATCCGTTACATTTACGCAACGACGGCCAACAATCCACGGTGCTATGTGTATTTTTAAGTCAGCTTCGGACATTATAAATCCGTAAGATGGGCTCAGCTACTGAGACGTCTCCATCTGGTGGGCATTAACGGCACAGGCTATATATATATTATAGCAGTTAAATCCAAAGGGCGAGATCCGAGTTGAAAATACTTCAAATCCGTGACGACAGTAAATAAATAAATACATCGCTCTTAACCACGTTCTAGAAACTCACAGCAACCGAAAAATTGCTTTTCAGCCGCCGTTGTGGAATTAAACCAACAGAACACTTGATATCTAGCCGAGTGCGTTACATATCTAGCCGAGTGCGTTACATATCTAGCCGAGTGCGTAAATATAACGCACTCGGCTAGATATGTAACGCACTCGGCTAGATATCGAGCGTTCTGTTGGTTCAATTCCACAGCGGCGGCTGAAAACAATTTTTCGGTTTCTGTGTGTTTCTAGAACGTGGTTAAGAGCGATGTATTTATTTATATACTGTCGGCACGTATTTGGAGTATTTTCAATTAAAGGTAATTGAAACTTCATTGGGGGTATTAATTAACACAGAGTTATAATTTAAACACCTGCTAGGGGCGGTATATAAAGAAAATATATTTTTGCACTTGGATTTCAAGTGGCGAGTTGAGGTGTTTGCCACGAGAACAAAGAGACCATGAACAGAAATGGGACTGGTCTGAGTTTAAAAGCTATTTCCCATGACTCAAAAATATTTGGACGGATAAAGCGTTGGAAGATTTTGTCTGTGCCGCACGCGAAACAATAAGAAAGCTCTTGGATTTGAAGAGCAGTATATAATAAACATGTCGCGGTTTCAAGTGGTAGACTTCACCGATTACCAATTTCTTGGAGACGGGAGATTGTTCTTGAGAGTGGCAGAATTCGTTTGATAGCCGAGAGAACTAGGCCTTGATTTTTCCTCGCGCTAGAACAATTGCTAGCCGTCTGCTGCCGTGCTCTTGCAATTCTGCGCATAAGAAGTGAAACCAGCCAAAAACATAAGCTGAGGACTAACCAGCAACAGATTTGCCTGGGAACTTTCTTCACCTTGCCGGACCATCGATACCTACCGTAAGGAGCCATTTCAGGTGAAATGCATTGAGAGACAAAATAAGCCATTTCAGGTGAAATGCAGGAAGAGACAAAATAATTACGGAATCTCCTCGCTCATCCAGAGAGAGAGAGAGAGAGGGGGGGGAGAGAAACGCCGTGTCAGGAACGGAGGACCCCCTCACCCCGCAGAGATAGAACGTCTGAAGTAACCACTAGCCTCTTCGTGAAGAAAGATGGGAGAAAACTTTCGTGTGTGTGTCTGAGTGCGCGCGTCCAGTGACTAGAGACGACGTCGTTTTGGCCACAGCAAGGAATGAGCGGTGATGGAAGTTAAGATCAAACTTACCGTGGGAGTGTGTGTTTGTAGGTGTCATCAAAACTTTGTATACTCGAGGACATTTGTATGTACTTTTTATCAGTATTTTCTTTGCGGCTCATTGTGAACGAACAGACTTTTCGTTACGACATATTTTTCTGAAACACAGAAGAGGGCTAAAACTGGCCGGAAATTATAGCTTTTCCTATTAGATGAAGAATCCGTTGTAATTTATGCATATATCTGTTAAATCCCTGTTTTAATTGTTATACTGTGCCTCCATTGGTTTATTGGTGTACTGTGTCGGCTAATTGGCCAACGAGGTATTGGCGGATCTAGTGATTCGAATCGCAGTACGGAAAATAATTGGGCATCCTGACATCTAAGTCCCAAAGGTCGTAACAAAAGTGGTGATCAGTAGTGGGATTCGTATAGTATACCGCAGAAAAAACCGGATCACAGTATTTATGGCAACTTTTGCAACTTGCATAATAAGTTGAGCTCAAAGTTTCAAAAATGGAAGGGATTACAAAAATATTTGATTGAACTGAAAGATGAACTCAGAAATGGACTGAAGACTGAAAACTTCCAAAGAAAGTTTTGAGCAGCAGCTCAAACAACAACAAGAAAGTTTTGAGCAAAGCTTACAACAGCAGAAAGAAGGTCTTGAGCAGCAGACGGGCAGCATAAATCAGCTGATAGCTAGAATTGGGGGGTATGAGGAAAAATTTGATAAAAGAATAGAAGATACCAACTTGCGTATCGATCAGTTGGAAATTGGGCAGGTAAAATGCGTAGACCAAATAGAACAATGTACCCAAAATTTAGAGAGCGTTCGTAACTTGTGCGAGACCCTATGTAGAAATATAAAGGAAAAAACTTTCTGGAGAATTAAATGGTACTAAATTAGAACAAACTAAATTTTTTAGGGATATTGAGAAAAGAACTTCGTCGGAATTTAAATCACCGTGGGTGATGAGCGAAGCTTTGAGTAAGCCGACCCGAATTAAACCAGGCGCGTTTGACGGAAAGACTAGCTGGGGAGTACACACGACCCAGTTCGAAATGGTTTCAAGTGTGAACAGCTGGAGCAAAAGGGAGAAAGCATGCACGCTGGCGGCATCATTGAGGAATGCAGCTGCTGATATCCTACAAACTTTGTCGGAAGAGAGCCGTTTTAAGTATTCCTGTCTCGTCGCTGCCCTGGAACTCAGATTTTGGGGAGGGACATTTAAAGCAACTCCGTGTTCTTCACTTGGTAAAATCGCAGACAGGAGGTAAATGAGTCACTTTAAGAGCTCGCGACCGACGTAGATTGGATGACAAGGCTTGCGTATGGGCAATGTACCTCGCATATACAAGACACGATGGCGCAGCAACATTATGTGGAAGCGATTGCTGATCCAGACATTCAGCATTCAGTACGAATGGCGGATTGTGGCGCACTTAAGTCAGCCGTCTTGCATGCAATGAAATTTGACGCATCGTGCCATTCTAGGACTTCTAGAAAAACAGTTCGTATGGCGATTGTAGCAGAAAGTCCGATCAATGCATCAGTCGAAACTAAACTCTAATAGCTTTTGGATCTCCTTAGCAGAGATGTTTAACATCGTTTTGTTACGTCTCCTGGCCGTGAAAGAAGTGATACGCCGTCTAGAAAAATGGAGTGCTGGTATTGTGGATTAAGAGGGCATCGCATTTTTGAATGTAGAAAACGGTTGAGAGAGGAAAAATAGTCGAAGGAACAGGCTTTGGGAAACCCTCAGAAATCAGTTTCGAGTGGCGAGAACTGATACGACAAGAGCAGCCCAGGACGGTGAAAGCGCACGTCACAGGTCTATCTGGGGATTACAGTGGTTTAAGAGTTGAGGGGTGATAAATGAAACTAAATGCCAATTTGTGCTGGATACTGGGGTGGATATTACACTAGTCCGTCCGGATTTTTTCGAGCAAACTAAGAAACCTGCAGATTGTTTGAAGAGTGAGCAACGGGTTGAGATTATAACTGTGAATGGTGAGGTTTTAGTTGCTCTTGGAACCGCAGGCGTCGACATACGAATTGGAAATAAATGCTGCAGACACACGGCAGTGATTGCAGATATCGTTGAAAAATGCATCCTGGGTCTAGATTTTCTTAGTGAGAACGGATATGTTTTGGACTTTAAGAATGGAACCCTGAAGATGGAACATGAGGAAATGGTTCTTATGAGGAGTCAACATGGGCACCTGAGGTCGCAAAGGTTCACAGTTCTTGCAAAGGAAAAGTGTGTTTTACCAGCAAAAAGTGAAACACTTCTGGCAGGATGTTTGCCTGAGTTTTCACTAGAATTTTCGATGGCAGTACGCGAAATGTCCGAAATTTGCCCGTTACCGAAAAATGTACTTGTAGCGAGAGCGCTAGTAAAAACAGCACATTGCATCCACGTAAGAATAGTTAACCTGAGTGACGTCGATGTGAAAATAAAGGAAGGGTTAGCACTTTGTTCATTGAATCCTGTAATTTCGGCGCTTAGCTGCAGGGTGAGGATCCAACCTGACTCGCGCGTGGGAGGGAGCTGCGAAGTACCGCAGCATCTGCGTGACCCTGCAGCGGAGGCCACGGCGGGCGTGAGCACGAATGTGACATAGCTTACCAGGAGATATGAGAAGGTACATAGTTTTGCTAGGAAGAATATTCGGAGAGTTACTGAACGAATGAAGATCAGATATGATGTGCAGGCTGCAGAGAAAGTGTTTAAGGAGAAAGACTTACTCTGGCTCTATAACCCACGAAGGCGAAAGGAAAAGTCACCCAAACTGCAGCGCCCGTGGGACGGTCCTTATTTAGTTAAGAAAAGAATCAACGATGTTCTTTACAAAGTTCAGTACAATAATATACTAGTTAGAGGCATACACCTCGATAGGCTTAGACCGTATAGGGCAGGAAATGCCGAATCATAAACGTTTGAAGGATGAGTGTCTCAGATGATTGGTTAGTTTCCCGTTGGTTGACTTGGTGATGTGAAAGGATGAGAAGCGGAGAGCCTGAGAACATGGAATGAGTTTGTTGGTTGTAATAATTTTGTATAGTGTACTCGGTGGTGTGTTCTATTGGTGGAAATATTTTAATATTGCAATATGTCGTGTGCGGTGGTAGTGTAACTGTATAATGTAAAATAATTATGTAGTGTCGTATTTGTGTACTGCACTGGGGAGTGGCAGTGTAAATAATTATGCAGGTATGCATGGAATGTGGGCGTTCCCTGAGATTCGTTAGAAAGGGGGATGTGCCCGGGGAATGCCAAAGACCAATTCAAGGCGATTGTTTTGAGTAAGGGCAGAGACGACGATGCACAAAGAAAGAGGGGTACTGATGATTTCTTATCTAGGGTAGGCAGTTCCGGGTGGTGGAATCCCTGCAAATCACAGGTAGCTTATATGCACTCGAGACGAGTTTTATTTTAAGAAGGGGGCGATGTAACGATACTCCCCTAGCATAATTAATTGGCGAGAGGCGTGGCTAATTAACGGTAATTGAAACTTGATTGGGGATTTAATTAACAGAGAGTTATAATTTAAACACTGGCGATTGGCGGTATATAAAGAAAATATCTTCTTGCGCTTGGAATTCAAGTGGCGAGTTGCAGGTGTTTGCCAAGAGAACAAAGAGCCCATGAACGGAAATGGGACGGGTCAGAGTTTAAAAGCTATTTCCCATGACTCAAAAAATATTTGGACGGCAAAAGCGTTGGAAGATTTTGTCTGTGCCGTGCGCGAAACAATGGGAAAGCTCTTGGATTTGAAGGGCGGTATATAATAAATATGTCGCGGTTTCAAGTAGTAGAATTCACCGATTACCAATTTCTTGGAGACGGGAGATTGTTCTTGAGAGTGGCAGAATCCGTTTGATAGCCGAGAGAACTAGGCCTTGATTTTTCCTCGTGCTAGAACAATTGCTTGCCGTCTGCTGCCGTGCTCTTGCGATTCTGAGCATAAGAAGAGAAGCCAGCTAAAAACATAAGCTGAGGACTAGCCAGCAACAGATTTGCCTGGGAATTTTCTTCACCTTGTCGGACCATCGATACCTGCCGTAAGGAGCCATTTCAGGTGAAATGCAGGGAGACACAAAATAATTACGTAATCTCCTCGCTCATCCAGAGAGAGAGAGAGAGAGAGAGAGAGAGAGAGAGGGGAGAACCGCCTGACACAGGAACGGAGGACCCGCCCCCTGCAGAGATAGAACGTCTGAAGTAACCGCTTGCCTCTTCGTGAAGAAAGAGGGGAAAAACATTTGTGTGTGTGTCTAAGTGCGCGCGTCCAGCGACTAGGGACGACGTCGTTTTGGCCACAGCAAAGAACGAGCGGTGATGGAAGTTAAGATCAAACTACCCGTGTGAGTGTGTTTTTGTTGGTGTCATCACTACTTTGTGTACTCGAGGACATTTGTAAGTACTTTTTATCAGTATTTTCTTTGCGGCTCATTGTGAACGAACAGACTTTTCGTTAGGATATATTTTTCTGAAACACCGAAGAGCGCCAAAACTGGCCGGAAATTATTGCTTTTACTATTAGATGAAGAATGCGTTGTAATTTATGCATATATCTGTTAAATCCCTGTTTTAATTGTTATACTGTGCCTCCATTGGTTTTTTGGTGTACTGTGTCGGCTAATTGGCCAACGAGGTATTGGCGGATCCAGTGATTCGAATCGCAGTCCGGAAAATAATTGGGCATTATAACATCTTAGTCTAAAAGGTCGTAAAAGTATATATTTATTTTCCGAAAAAATTACTACTTATATGGAAAGCGAGAGAGAAATGCTCGTAGCCCGATCAAGGAAGGTTAAATTTCAGAATTTAGTATAGTGAAAATAATACATTTCTCTCTAGTACACCTTATCAATTATTTTACATTTCGTTATGCAAAAATTTTATGTCTTTTGCGGAATATAAATCGCACCTTTGTTTCAGAAAGTTTGGTGCCCAAAATATTCCAGCTGCTTACAAACCGAAAGCCATTTTTATTGCCATGAAAGTACACTTTCCTATCAGAATAAAATGATAATCCCCGAACTCAGTGTGCCCTCCCAAACGCGTTTGAGATTGCATGTGTCACGGTCGATCATATGGAGACATAAGCGGCCGGCCAGGACAGATGAGCCGTAGTGCGTTACGTGAGCACAATGGGAAGAAGTAGTGATTTGACGGACGTTCAAAGGGGAATGATTATCGACTACCGTGGCAAGGGAGAAATCATCAGAAACAGCTGATTACGTTGCTCTTTCACGGGTTGCAGTATTTTCATTAGAGAACCTGTGAGACTTTCCGTAAAAAGGGAATTGTGTATGATCATGTTGTTCCACAAAGGAAAACTGTTACCGGTGCCTGTTGTTATGCAGTTCACAAAGGGCATACAATGAAAAGAATGTCCCCCAAAACGCCTTGAATATTCACATACCGGTTGGATTTGCTTCAAGATAATGCCCCTGCACTTTGCGCTTTGTCCACCCAGCAAGTTATCTGAGGTATAGGAAACGAAATGATGGTGCCCCTCCGTATCTACTGGACATTGTGCCGTGTGAATTTCACCTATTTCCGGAAATTGAAGAAAGAAAAATCTTGTGGGAGTCAGTTTGGATCAAATGCTGAACTGAAAAATACTGTGATGGGTGCTTTGATCCACATGTCGAAAAAGGTCGTCAAACACACCTTCCGGAAGTGGGTAGTAAGGTTGCAACGTTGCATTCAGGTAGATGAAGAATATTTTGAACAGCTAACTTTAAGTGTGTTTATTCCATTACATTTCTGCCACATGTAAAATCAGTCTCGCCACTTTTGAACGACGCTCATACAATTTTTTTTACGATATCATGTCACATATACAACATTTCCATTCATTTTGCTGTAGACAAATCTGAGAGCTCCAGTTATAGATATTTCAGTAGAAAGTTTTGTTAAAACTGGTAAGGAATAGTTCGATGTGTAATCACTGTACTGTATTATATAGCCTTTGACTGTATGCAGTTTGTTTCCTAAAATTTAAGAATAATTAAAAATTTATTTGTACGAAAATCCTCCCATCACAGGTAATTTTACGAAAGAAATTAACTTTTAACTAGGTTAAAAATGCGTTACACAGTTTGTTCACCGCAATTACACCTTTGATTAGGATTGATAACTTTTAGATGGACACGTTTAGGAAAATGCCACCACAACGAAATGGAAAGTCGTTCTTCAGAGTATAGTATGAAGTAAATTTATTTTCAAAATCCAGTAATCAGCTCTTTTGTTTATACGGACTCAATTCGCCTTTTGGTAGTCATTAGCTGCATCAGAAGCTCATGTTTCACATTTTGCTAGAGCTTTTCCAGAGGTGGGTTCCATACAGAAAAACGAACACCTTTCAGTATGTGCGACGTTCGAACGTTGTGTTCGATTTTCGAATGACTCGTTCGAATGTGACGGAGTGCCTCCTCAATCACGCGGGGTAACGTGGGGAAAATGCTGCCCCAACCAATCTGTAAGGCCATGCCGAGCGTCATTGTATTTTCACATGAAGTGCATTCTTTATTCCGAGCCTATGTGTTCTGTGTTAAATGCTATTTCTGAGTGAAGGTGGTTTTCATCGCTCCAATTGTCCTTCATTAGTGAATACAGTGTGCTCAAAAAATGTGTTTTCTCAGAGAAATATTCTCGTCTTCAAATTGCAGCGGAATTGTGTCATTGACGTAAATAATTATACACATCAGGGCTGGTGAGGGATTATTCATTCAAGTGGGATTTAGTGTGTGTTATATCGTCTAAGCGTAACCCACTGTGAATCTTTGAAAAAGTTTTGGCGGTTCCTAAAGAGTGGTTCTGCATTGCTTAGAAGTTGTGTATTTAACACGGTGATGGTGCGCGAGTGATTCATTATTGTTGCATCGTTAAATTTGTGTTAAAATGTGTTTAATCTCACTAGTGTTTCTTGTTTATTTTACTTAGCGCGCAATCTAAAGTGGATTATTTCTCTTTGAGGATTAGGGTGAGTACTTTTATTTCATTTTAAGATTAGAAACTAGATCACCCGCTTCTAATTTAGACAACTTTCAGTCAGGTGATAGCAAGCTAGGATCTAATCTCTTAAGATAAATTACATTTTGTATAGTTTCATTTCAATGTATTCTTTCTTAGTTGCCGTCTAATTACGGAGCACTGCTTAGGTTTTACGTTCAATTTTTAAGTGCTTTGAAGATAAACAGCTCAGTGTACCATTACAATAGGCATGGTTCTAAGCGTTTATTAAAACTATAACTGTGTCGTTTCGATTTAATTAATGCTTTATCTAAGGAGGTAGAGGCTCAGAACATTTTCACGTATTGGCTAATTGAGTGCAATCTTTCACTTTTGTTCTGATATAAACTCACCCAAGAGAAATAAACATCTAAGTATCACTTTATAAATGCTTTCGATTTTAATGTCAGAGAAAATAGATATAGACTCAATTTTCCAGCTTATTCACATATGGTAAAAGATTGTGTTTTTGAATTTGGAAATCAGTGATTTTTTGTGACCTGAGAAGTATACACTGATTTTTTATAATCTACAGGACAAACTGTGTTTATTTGAATAATTTTTCAAGTGTTTAATTGGGTATTTTGAAGATTTCGGACTTGTTTCCTATTGCATTATGTATCTTAAAGAAAGAACAGTGTGACAGTTTTCTATCCAAAATTGGTCCGCCCAAAGCAGATTGGGCGTAATGTTTGGGAATTTCTGAAAAAACATAGACGAGATTTGTTTGTTTCTGTTCAAGTTCTCAGCAAAAGAAAATGTGACCTTACTTTTTCCGAGAAGTATGAAAATTTAATTCCCAGAGTAATTGAAAAGCAGAAATTTGAACTTTCTGACTCAAAGGTTTTTACTGTGGAAAGAGGTAGCAAGAACCTTAAGAGGTTTTTGTTGAATTATTGCCTATTGAGTTGAGTGATCAGGACATTGTCTCTATATCCTGAAGTAAAAGTTAAGACCCCATGAGATAGATGATTGCATGTCAAACTGCTACTCAGGAACTAGGATTGCTTTGATGGACATGAAAGAAAAGTTTCCTAATTTGATGTATGAAAAGAGTTTCAGGGCCATGTGTAGTTACGCAGGCCTTGTTAAGTCTTGCAAGAAATGTTTGTTGCAGGGTCATTTTGCGTACCAGTTTAACACTTCTCTTTGTGGAAATTGCAATGCAGCAGATCGTGAGATGTCAGACTGCAGTTGGTCTTGCAGTATTTGTGCTTCCAATTCATATTTTAGGCCCGAATTCAAGAGGTTCTCTTATGCAAGAGCTGCAGGTGGAGATTTTTTCATAATTTGTCAGAGGAAGAGGACCTTCCAGATGAACAGGAAGACGCGGCGCCACCAAGTCAGAGTTCTCTTTCTGCTATGAAACGGATTGAAGAATTTGCTCAGAGAGTTGTTGAACCATCCCAAGTCGCAGGGCCTAAGGAGAGTGTTACTTCTTTGAATTTGAATTTATTGCCTGAGCTTACTGGGCATGTCTCTGAGAAAGTGCCTTCATGTGGAGATTTTGAGGAAACTAAATTGGAGTCTCAAAACATTACAGATGCTGTAAATTACAAAGACATTGCTGAATCCACAGCTTCTCCCATGTCTTCTCGGGACACTTCGTCGTCGGACTCTATGACCTCAAGATGCTCAGATTTCAGTGCTGCCATAGAGTAACCTTTTTGGGATCTCCTTATCTTTGACAGAGAGTGTGAGATCTAAGTACATCAACTTAAAGACCCTCATAAGCGTCACAGAAGTGGGGTTCCTAGTGGGCCTCAGAAAACACGAGATAAGAGGGAAGAAGAGTTTGAAGAATCTTATTTTTCGTCTTCCAAGAGAAAACGTTTGTTGGACAGCCCGGGACATGATTAGGGTACAGAATTACTGAACAAAAACAATTTGTCTAAGAAAAAGAAGAAAATATAGTATAATGAAAATAATGTGGTATGTATAAAAATATATAGTATTTTAAATTCTGCTCATATCCTACCTTATTAAATTCTTAATCTGATAGCTCTTATTTAAATGAAGAAATACTTTTCGAAGGACATTAAACGGTACTGTCATTTGTAAAGACATTTAACATAGTATATCTGTTTCTCCAGAAATCTATATTATTGCTTAATATTATGATTTCTTTCATTTTATTTCCCTGTTAAATACACACTGCGACAACTAAGTAATAGCACCGAACTTTTTCTAAATCCTGGTAAACCACATAAATGGGCAAGGTATGTTTTGGATGCCATTTATTTACTATTCTGTTGCAACAGCCTTTGGTGTGAGGGAAGAAGCACGCAAATGATTATTCACGCTGTCCATGATGTCATTCGGTGAAAAAACATAAGCATAGAGTTGTCAGGGAGCCGAGAGCAATTATCCGAGCTGAGAAAGTAAATTCTTACGTGATGTGTTTGAGGCTAATTGCCTGTCTCGTGTACAATATTCACATATTCGGACGTTTTAAAGTATGCTCGTTTCAAGTATGTGCTAGGAGTTTCGGAAAATAACGAAAGGCCCGGACGTCCAATTTCATTTCGCACATATGAACTCACTGACAAAGCTCGCGGAGGGTTTCAGAGGGATCCTGGGGTGACTTTTAGAATGCTAGATTATGAACTTGTCGTTAATAAGAGAACAATTCACCAAACGTTAGTGCAATATTTAGGGAAATATTGCACTGAGAACTTTTCAAAACGCTTGTTTTGTTCCGCTGGCTTTGTCAGTCGAGCAAGAGCATGCAGGAGTTGAGTATCGAGAGATATTCTGGGAACTGCAGGAACAATGCAAACTTTTCTAAAATGTTACAAAAATCCCAAATCAGGAAAATGCTTGTTAAGTTTTGCAACTGCAAGGGAATTCTGCGTTAGGAGCTCATTATTAAATGTACAACTGTCACATGTAACGCTTGCAAATCAATTTTGGAACGATTGTGGTAGATGATTGTTCGTTTCAGGCCTGAATAAAAAACCGGCAACGATAACGTCACGATGAAGCACCTGCACACTGAGCAGTCAATGTGCAGAAATTTGTAACACAAAAGCAAGTGTATTTACTCAACCATCACATATATTCTCCAGATTTTTCACCCTGTTACTGCTTTCCTTTTCTTATATTACAGCTTCCTTTAAATGAAATTTGTTTTTCAAAACATTGAAGTTATACAAAGAACTACGACATCAGCTCTTCACTCCATACCAAAAGATGACTTCTGCAAGACCTCCTTTTCTTAGTTGATCGTGCTACTTGTTATATTAACGCTGGATAAATGTACTTCAAATAAAATGTATTTACATATGTTTCCTTGCTTTCCAGTTTTTTTAAGAATTTCTGTCACATGACTTGCTGTTATGTGTATATCAAGGATGTAAAATTACACATAATTAATCTCAAGACCTTTTGGAAATAACAATTCCAAGAAAAGGAATGGGGAGCACATGGATACATTTACATTGTTTAAGGTAATAAGGAATCAATTTATAGAGACTCAATTGGCATTCTGCATAAAATTACCTCACATAGGTTAATAAATATCAATGTCTGATAAAATGAGAATAATAGATCTTAGTATCAAAATTTTGGTTTCCCATTGAGAAGTCCTAGTTTGAATCTACGTCAATAGTAGCCAAACATGCATTTCGGGAGAGGGAGGTTCAGTTGACACAAAGCACAGCAAAATGCCTGTATTCAAAGAAAAAGATCACCCGAACACGCTAATATAGTCACTTCTAAGTTGGTCGTTGATGTTCATGTAACCTTCTGCTCCGAATGCGAAGGGGACCAAAAAAATAGCGGATTACTCTAAAACAAACCGTTTCAACAATTCCACACATAGAACGGTCTCAAGCATCTGCCTGCATTTCTTATTTTTCTCACTACACGCATTCAACTCATTCATTCGGCATTTGCATTGAGAGAACGAAAGGGCCAGAATCACACAGCAGCTGCAATGATAACGGCTTCAAAGAAGATGAAAAATACCAAACAAAGAACAAGGAGGAAATATCCCTTTTCCAAACTTGGAAATATAATTGCATTTCAGAATTCCTCAAAGTATTCGCTCTATACACTCGGAAGGCAATATTAATATTTAGAAATAATTTAATATTATGGTTTAGAAATAAATAAGGATTGAGGTTTAGAAATATGTACGGATTAAGGTTTAGAAATAAATAAGAATTAAGGTTTAGAAACAATAATGATAACAACCAGAATGAAGATTTAAAAATATAATAAAAAATATTAAGCTTTAGCTTTAAATTTAAACAAAAGTTTAGCATTAGTCCAGTTCATACAAAAGGCAATATTTCAAAATTAAAATTAGTCAATATGCATATAACCTCGACTTCAGAGTTTACAAATTAAATTTTAAATTCAGATGGGGAAATTAACTCAACTCAGAATATTTAAGGAAAGAGGAGAATTCAAATAATCACTAATACGTTGTTAACTGCAAAAAACAATGGATAAAAAAATCAAAAGTAAGAGGAGGATTAACTTTCTACTAAGGGCAGATGTAATCAAACAATAAAATCACACCAATGCTTTTTTACAGACTGCGGAACCATCCACTGTTACTTAAATGCAGAAGGCTGAAAAAATACCTCAAAGCTCGTTCTTAGTGAATTCTTCTACAAATATATAATACTTATTTTTCATTATTTTTATAAAGTACTGAAGCATACGTAATTTGGAACAACCAATGTATTTAAATTTTGTAATTGTTATTTGAACTGCTATATAAACAATATCACGTCTACGAAAATATTCTGGTACTGAAAGAACAAGGGCCGAGGTATTAACAAAAACCTTTATCATAGAATAATAAGCCATACATGCTGCTAGTTTTAACTGTGTCACTATGAACAATGTGCCGTCGGTTTAAGTTTGTAGTTTCCGTCATGCTCTGTTAAAAGCCTAATTTTATAAGTAAAAATCTAATTTTATAAGTACTTTTTCAACAGCGAAATTGAACACCACTTTTAAGAAACAAAGCGTGGCTACATAAAGGGTCTACAACAGCAGAACTAATAAATGCTTAAATCGTACTTAAGTTTCTACATTTATCGTAAAGGATTCCTTAAAATTTGATAATCAAGCTGAGAAATTATGATAAGAGGAAATACACAGCGATGAATAATAAGCATAATAAGCAAATGTTATTTAAATTATGCTGAACCATATAAATGAAATACGATATTAAAATGATTTGTACAAACTGACATCACAAATGATATTTTCATTTAACAAATCATAAGGAGTGAACATTTATCGATTGATGGAGAAAAGCTGGAGATAACAGACACGTACGTTTATCTTGGGCAGCAGATATCAAGTGAGGGTCACATTGATGAAGAATTTAATCGGCGTACAAAACTTGCCTGGAGAGCTTTTGGAAGAAACAGCATAATTTTCAAGAGCAATATGCCATTATGTCTTAAAAGAAAAGTTTTTGATCAATGCAACCTTTCAGTGCTTACGTATGGTGCAGAGACGTAGACCTTAACTAAAAGAGACATCCAAAGGCTCCAGACAACTCAAAGTAGCATGGAGAAGTGCATGCTTGGTGTAAACAGGAGAGATAAGAAATGGAACTCGTGGATCCGAAAAATGACAAGAGTGGAAGACATCATGATCAGAGTTAAATACCTGAAATGGCAATGGGCTGGACATACTGCCAGAAGGACAGATCATCGATGGACAGCCGAAATTTTAGATTGGATTCCTAGGGACAAAAAAAGACCCAGAAGAAGACCACATGGGAGATGGGTGGATGAAATTCGAAAGTATGCGGGAGTGACATGGAGGAGACTGGCACAAGACAGACCGTTGTGGAGGAAACTTGGGGAGACCTTCGTCCAGCAGTGGATTGATAATGGTTGACAATGATGATGATGATGAAAGAGTTGTATCTAATAAAAACATGATTTTAATTACAATACAAATTGTCTTCTTTTTGCCGGTACAACTTTGCCTAATTTTCCCAGAAAACATTTCTCCGAGTGCAGTAGGAAAAACTCCGGGTTACTCATGTGTAAGAAACAAAAGTTCATCTATAGTACAACTGTTCCTTTGTAGTTTCATCGCATAAATTAATTCGTTAGAACCATTGAGGTTTTCATTACAACAAGTCATTGCCTGGAATTTCAATTTGAGTTTAAAAATTATTTTAAAAAGTAAAGTCTTTTTCTTTTATGTACACTCCTACCTTTTGAAAATACAAACCTGTGATATTGAAGTCAAATTTCTTAGGTACGTTATTAATGATGCAATATTTAATTGAGCAGAAGTACATATATGTAAATAATGTGGAACACACAATATTCAGAATCTTGTTAACTCATTACCAGGGGTCAATAACAGTTCGTACACGGTGTTATATCAGCTATAAGACGTTCTGGATGTCGTGCTGCGTACCCAAAGGTAATCGTGGGTAATTGTCGGCCGAGTGCGACTGGCCACGTGTGGTATGACATTATTCAACAGCTGTTCAATGGACAAAAAATCAGGCGAAAGCGATATCCAAGGTAAACGTGGAACATTCTGGCACCCACAATCCTTAAGACATCTCGTGCCACATGTGATCATTACCTTGTTGAAAGATGGCACCATGGTACAACGGAAGGTATTGCAAAACATCCTCCACAACATCTGCGATATGAGGTAGGAGCGTAAATGGAACACAACTGCCACACCACTCCTGCACACCTTATGTCTGTCCCGTATGCGGCTGAAAAATGCATGTTATGAAGAATACATCTATCATGGTACCATCTTGAACTGAGACTCGTCGGAAAATATCATGCACTGTCATCAATCCAGTGTCCGTTCTTTACCCCATTCCAGCCGTTCACGTGACCTGTGTGGTTCTTCCTCAAGGGATGTCGACGCAACGGACGGCGAGCAACGAGGCTTCTGGAAACCAAACAGCGACGGAGAGAGATTCCAGGCAACAGATGTGAAGAACTATCGATAGTTACGAATATTGATAGTTAAGACTATCCATAGTTTTCGAATAGTCAACAATATAACAATCGATGTATAGGAGTATTCAGACGACTACGCGCGATAAACTTAAATTAGATTGGTATCACGAATTAAAAATATTTAATATATACAGGTAAAAAACACTTTAACATATGTACATGGGTACTTTCAGACCGACTGTGGGTCCATCATCAGAAGTAAGTACAATGTGGTCCAATAAATTATGTTCCATATTTTATTAATATCTGATGATGGACCCTCATTGTACTTGCATCTGATGATGGACCCACGTTGTGCTCACATAAGATCTAAGTACAATGTGAAACCTTGAATGATATTTCACATTCCCAACCTCGATGTCTTTCACTGATGTGCATATGCCGAGTTTACACCCCATTGTATATGCATGACGCCACTCTGGTCCGTCGGGTGCTCACGTAATCTGATTCTCCCTTCTGCGGATCTGCATTACTTCGATACAGTCTTCGCCCCTCCGAACTACACTGGCGGAAAGTAAAAAAAACACCAAGAAAGAATTGGCGGACGATCATGAAATTTACATATGTTAATGGGGTCGAGCTTACGTAGGTGTGATGTTAATTTCGGGACCAACCGGTAAGCGCGTACGCCACAGCACGGCATAAAATGCAAATTATCGTTGGTGGTATTTAAGGATAACGGCGAAGTGAATGTAATCAGTCGTTGGCGTACGGACACGTGCGAAGACCCTGAAGAAGCTGCAATGCATGGACATGGAAGACGTGTACGATTTCAGCAGTTATCGGACTTTGAGCGAGGTCGTCTAGTCGGACTCCGTGAGGCCGGGTGGTCGTATCGTCGTATTGCGGAGCGCATTGGACGGGAAGTATCGTTGGTGGTACGATGGTGGCGTAGATTGTCCGAGGAACATTCCCATATGGGAAGACGTGGAAGCGGGAGTCACAGACGGACTGATGAGCGGACCGATCGACGCATAAGAAGATCGGAGTTCTCAAGCAGAACATCCAATGCGACGCAAATCCGAGCAGCCGTTGCACCTGAGGTGACTGTGTGAACAATCCGCAACCGTCTACTGGATGCAGGACTACATGCACGTGTGCCTGTGAATCCAGCCCACCGTCAGGAACGGCTGCAGTGCTATCGCCAACGTCTGCACTGGAAAACGCAATGATGATCTGTCGTGTTCAGCGATGAAAGCAGATTCTTCTTGGGAGCCTCCGATGGCCGTATGCGTGTTCGCAGACGCACAATGGAGCGCCTCCACCCTTCTTGCATCCGCCAGCGAAATACAGGGCCTACACCTGGTCTCCTGTTGTGGGGAGCGATTAGCTATCACTCCCGTACTCAACTAGTGTTTGTACCGGGTACGTTAAACAGCACTTCCTACATCAACAACATCATTCAGCCTGTTGTTGTGCCATTTGTAAGGTCGGTCCATCGTGTAGTTTTCTAGCAAGATAACGCACGCCCACACACGGCATTTGCAACGCAACATGCACTTCAGGATGTGAGACAACTTCCATGGCCTGCACGTTCGCCGGATTTGTCCCCCATTGAGCATGTGTGGGATTTTATGGGACAACGACTTATCCGGTCTCCACGGCCAGCCACGACCATCCCCGATTTACGCGTCCAGGTTGAGGATGCTTGGAACTCAATACCCCAAACTTACATCCAACATCTGTACGACAGACTCTATGCCAGAACTGCACAGTGCGACGCAGTTCATTGCGGTTCAACCTCGTACTAACCATGTTACATGGAAATGTTATTTTTCAGTTTACCAGCAAATACAGCTGTATTTTGCCATAATGTTTTAATCACGTTATCCTCTGTATTCCGTTATTATGCTGTATAAATTTCGTTGGTACCA
The DNA here is from genome assembly GCA_039090855.1 of Macrothele yani. Taxonomy (NCBI): domain Eukaryota; kingdom Metazoa; phylum Arthropoda; class Arachnida; order Araneae; family Macrothelidae; genus Macrothele; species Macrothele yani. The sequence goes on from CM077016.1 coordinate 15,313,263, forward strand.
GACGTCTCCTTGTTGGTGTCCTTTTTTCACTTTCCGCCAGTGTATTTCGATCATCGGAAAGTTCGGGTGATGGAGACGTAGTTGAATATTTTCCTACACACAATATTGGCCAGCGTCAACTTTTGTTCAAACATGAAAATGACGCAAAACACTAAATAATGTTTTAAAATTAGGTGCACTGCGTAAACCTTGCAGAAAAAAATGAATGCACAATTTAATTTTCACGTGTATAGTGCTCTTGTGCGTACCCGGGCATTTCGAGCCTTGCTTTACACTCACCAGAACTATCAATTACCAAGCAACTAAATTTGTCAGTTATACATAACATTAAATTTTGCCTTCACTGGAAAGACACGATATAACTTTACTCAGAAATGTTTTGGTCGGCAATCAGGTGCGGCCTTTTTTCATGTCTATGGCCTCAAAATACATGAAAACTGCACGCCCAGTCGCGGGACTCGGAACACTAACCTTCACTTTCAGTTCGTTAATGCTACCAATCCAAGTAACTGAAGAACAGCGGCTTCTGATGCTTGATTAAGAACTTGAAGGAAAATACACAGGAATGAATACTTCAGAATAAATGCCTTGTCAAAGGCATCTACCGGAAGGAACGTCCTGATAAAAAAGCAGTAAGTTGCAGGTTCAAATGTCAGTGTTAGATTTTTTTGTGGACATTAAACTGCACACTCTAAAAATCCAGTTGATTACCTGTATTAGCCATGAATCTCACGAAAAAAAATCAAATAATGAGTTAACGTGCCTCACGTATCTCGTGAAAGTAAAATCAAAGTGAAATTTCTCTAGTTCTACATCGGGTGGCTGTTTTTTCTTTATGATAATAATTTTCACGTCTGCTAAGTATTATTTTGTTAAATTAGGCTACGAGAGTTTAATTGTAAAGTCCTAGTGTAGTTTGTTCTCCAGCCCAGTTGTTTGCATGTTAAGTAGAAGGCATAGTTTGAATGTTCATTTCTAGTGTCCATTCACTGCCCTTATTGTGTTTTTAGTGGTCGTCACATCGCTGTGTCTAGGCGAACTGGAAGAGAACAAAACAGCGAAATTTCACCATAGAGGGGAACGTCCATGCCCATTTGCATAAGAAATCGATTTTTCCTAATTAGGCTGTTGTTTTTTTCGCGGGCAGCTTTACCGGTAGATGCATATATTTCAGTGAAGGGTTATTACCCTTTATTTCATCTTTGAATTGCATGAAGTGTGACTTTAAAAAGAGGATTATAAGATAGGGTGCGAGAGCATTTGGCGTGAAGTAGAATAATTCGCAAAGCAGTCGTTAACATCCTGCGCGTTATTGGCTTCACCTCAACAGACTTTGTCCTGCGCCAGAGGCATTGTGTATTCAACTCCTTGTTCGCTCGCAGCTCTGAGTAGGTGGGTAATACTGAAGGTCATTTATGACTAATATTTAAAAAGAAAATTAGGGAAGGTGAAACACACTTGTTTCGGAAACGTGATGTCGTTGTCTGAATTTTTACACAAGAATACTCTAAATCAAATCAAATAGATCCTTCACGATTAGTGGTTCAAACCTGTTGTGCCTAACCGCCATTAGCGAAGGTTCAACTTTCGGATGAGTAGAATTTAAGTTTAACACAAGAATGAATGGCCTAATTTTACTAAGCATTTCATATAGCCATTCAAAGTCATGTCCAGACACAAATCGAGTTCAAAATCTGGCAAAAATGTACTTTAACATCAAGATTACAGTAGTGCATAACGTCGCCGCACCACACCGACGCGCCACCAAACGGCATTTTTTGTAGTGTCTGTTAACTTTTGTTATTTTTATCTTCTTCTTAGTTACTCAGTCCAAGGACTGGTTGTTCAATAGATGTATTCTGTCTCTATATTTCTCTAGATTCTCCACCGTTCTCTTCAAGTCAAAGTACGTCCTAGTATTGGTGTCTTGGAATAACTGTGCAACAAAACTATTCCTTGGCTTTCCTCTTCCTTTCTTATCTTGAATTTTCCCTTCTATAATTATTAATTACTTTAATCCCACATTTGTTTCAGTTGAACTTATCAGCTTTTCTCTCTGAAAGAGCGTTGAACAAGATGCACTTTATCGAAATAAATATATTCTTAATTTTTCGAAAATTATTTTGAATGTTATCCTCAAAACCTCTGCTAATAGAATTCTTTTAACACATTAGTCGCTATTTAATTTATACATATATATTTTCAAGAAATGCAACCCTTCGATTGTTCGCCTTCTGTCCCCGGAGAGTGAAAAAATATGACGAATTAGGTTTTACTTCTTTTGACTTGGAAGTAAAAAAATTAATTGATTTGTTTTTGAAAAGGTCGGACATTCAGTCAATAATTGTGTCAACGTAGCATAGAAATAATGTTGATTTCTTCAAAGTACGAAGGGCGGAGCCTCTCGGAACGACTTTAAATACATATTCACAGCTTTTGTTCCTCAATATAACTGTTTTTCCTTTCAGAAATCCAGTGTTATTCGGAAGAAAGAGCTCGAAGTACCGTACTTTTGATTTATCATTAGGTGTACATTTTTTTCTTGCTTTTTGTTAAGTAAAGTCACTTTTTTGGGTGCCCGAAAAAATATCGCAGCCGCCTTTGTCTAATTTTCGAGCTGGCCCGATTCTTTTCATAGCAACTTTTCACCAGGACGTATTTGCTTCTGATGCAGTTGTATTTTAGCAAATTTCTACGGTGCGATCTGGTATTTTAGTTTTTTTCACTTACACTTTTAATTCGGTTCAAAAGCACTTACTGACTATTTTTCTTCTCTTTTTGCGAATCTTATCTTCTAATTATATTTGTCCTGAACACATGTTTGTAAATTAATATTCGTAAAGCAGATGATTTCAGTGTCTTCCTATACATCATAACAAGCAAACGAATCCTCCTGGAATCTTATAATCGTTGCTTTGAAAATGTTCATGGCATATCCTAAAAAATCATTGCATTTATGTCTTTTCTCTTGCATCTCTTTACATTTTTGCGATATACTTGTTTGTCCTTCTGAGGGAAGTGTTAAAAAATTATTTTGACCTTCTTTCATTCACCTACATAATGTTGCAAGCAGAAACGGTACAAGAAGCCTTATCAGAAATATACTTTATCTCCAACACTAAAGTTAAAGCAGACATATTTCGTTTTGCAAAAAATAAAAAAAGTAAAAAATACGTAAGAGTTTACAAATAATGGGAACGTTAGTTCTTTGTAAATTTACAATTCGACTTGGAACTTAGGTCTCTACTGTATGTACCCTGTTAGTGATGTTACAGCAGCCGCGATAACTCTCCATTCGGTTACCACTGCAACATAGGCACGGAAACATAGGCATGTCCTGCAACATAGGCATGTCCAGCCCGGCCTTAATGCCTGGGCTGGACATTGAATAATCTTGCTATTAAACACGGAATTATGGAAACATCATAATATTTCCTCAGGTTCCTCGATTTTTAGAAAGAACTCAACAGGAGAAGAAAATTAAAATCATGTTAATTAAAGTATTATAAGTTTATTGATATATTAGTGCCAGTAATTTCTTTTTGTTTGATATGAATATGAGATAAAGTGAAAGAGTTGACTAGTAAAAATGTCAGAGAGAGAGAGACAGTGAAAAACGCCACCAAAGTCTAGAATTTCTATGCAAGAAATCATTTAAAAAATCGTTTGAATGGAAATTCACTACAACAAAATTATACAAAAATGTTATTCCTGTCTTATCTATTTCTACAAGTGTTACAATGTTGAAAATAGGGGCACTTATTGGCCAAAGCAAATGCATTTTTCAAAAACATTCTGCATGAAAGAAAATTAAAGGAAAATATACATGTACCACTCCCCGAAACCCAATTATACCAAAAAAATGAGTATTTTTGGAGAAAAGTATCGACAGCATTCATAATGCAACTGAAACCCCGATCAATAGAAATTCAGAGTAACTGCTTGAAGACAGAATGTCTGGAGTACACAAATGAAGAATAACATCAATAGCTTATAAGAGTAATGGATTAACCTAGGTTACACAGCCATATTTCCTCGGGTTCTACGTTTGAGCTGACCGTGGGCTGTACGTTGCACCCAATGCTATTTAACGTCGATCATGTTGCAACACCACAATATGGTTTGCGGTCTAGCAGTTGCGTTAAATATTTCTGAAATAATGTTTTGCCCTGAAAATTCGGAAAGAACTTGACAAATTTCAGTTGCAAAGATTTGAAATAATTTGGCCGAGCAAAATAATTGTTCAAATGAGATCTATAGGAAAAGAACAATTTCATGAAAAAAGAAATACAATTGCGCTCCCTAGGTGAAAGATAAACTTGATTAATGTGCATACTGCTTTAAAATTTTGTGGTTGCGTATATAAACAATTACAAGAAATACAACTACGTATTTGGCAAACTGGTAAAACAACCAAAAGCAGAAATGTGTGCTTACCCTCCTTTCGAATTATACGTGAGTAACGAATTTTTAAAATTTATGAAAAATATAATGTGCTTGGGAAAACATAATCTAACGGAAATGCTTTTTATTTCGAACTATCAGAAGACCAAATATGAAGGAAAACTTGTGTCGTCTTCTTGAGATATAATAAGTAGACAGCAACATAATCTTCATACGCAAGCCTTCGGCTAAATTATTTCCCAAAAAGATTTGTAGAATCCATGAAAGTCTTTCAAAAATGTATTCTTTTTGATGTCCTTGGGCAGACAAAGTTTTCTAACTGAACATCCTTCAAAGCAGTACACTTCCTCCACCGTCATGTTTTTGTTCCACGGTGCATCCTGGTTCAAACACTTTCCCTGCAAAACGGCGCATACGTACTCAGACGTACACACGCTAAAACAGTGAATGAAATTAACCTGGTCAGTCTACTTCTTCGTGTAATTCAGTGTCAAATTTAATGATTGCGTGTCAATTCTAGGCACTTTCGTCGGCTTACCGTGCTTAGCAAGGGCAATGGAAGAAATCTTTGACCACACAGCAGCATTTTCAGCCGTGTTCAAAGTATCGTGTGTCTTGACTCATTACTGTCGTTGTAAGGGCGAAAAGTAATAATGAGATGCATATCAATTAAGATATGATCTAGTGCTAATTTATGTACATAAAAACAAGGAAATAACTTTATTTCATTACCTGTGTGCATATACAATGCCCAAGGTTAGAAGGGCGCCAGTCTGTCTGGGAAGACTGAATACGTCCTTTGTGTAAAAGAATGTCAGTATTGTTGTATGTTTTGTTCTGTTTGTATAGAGACTGGTTTCCACGTACAGGAGTCCGTTAGATGGTATGCATGGTATGTCGTCGGGCACGGAGACAATAAGCGAGGGAGAGCGATTTCCCCAGAAGCAGGAGCGGCTGGGTTGCGGATTCGAAGAAAGGGTGCCTGCGGGCAAAGATCAGGTTCGCTCCAGGACCTGACAAGGTCAGCGCCTTGTAGTAGGTCAGCGCCTCGTGGTAGAGGGGGCCGAAAAAAGAAGGGAGGGGTCTTCTGGAGCGAGGGGGAAAAGAGATAGCTTCGGAGAGAGAAGGAGGTTTGCGAGGTGCGCTTGAACGGCGGGTAGACGTGCGGCGTCTATGCTCCGAGGAACGTAGTTCCTGTTATTTGCGTGATACTAGAGGCTTCGGGAGAAAGCGTAAAAGATTGCAACGAGCGTCTGGAAGACGGATAGACGTGCGGCGTCTATGCACCAAGGAACGCAGTTCCTGTTATTTGCTTCAAGCTGGAGGCTTCGGGAGAAAGTGAAAAGGATTTGAAGCGAGTGTCTGGAAAACGGATAGACGGTGGAGATTTTATGCTCCGAGGAACGCAGTTCCTGGTTTTTAGCGTGAAACAGAGTGTCAAGAGACAGGGTGAAGTCGGAACGACTCGGATATTAGAGTGGCGTTAGGGCAACGGATTTGAGATTGAACAATTCGTGACGGACGACGCATGCCACGGGTTCGTCGACGTGGACATTAGCACCGGAACCAGACTCTCACTAGTACTTTGATTCATTAAATTTATTATCTTTCTAATTCACGAAGTATTTATTGAAGTTGATGAAGTGCCTTACAGTAGCCATTATCTCCCTTCCTTGATTCGCGGATAATTACACAAAAAGACGGAGGAAGAGGGGCCTGGATGATAAATTTATTATCGATAAATTACGAGAGTGAGAACCTCAGATTATTTGCTGTAGGGGGAAGTTGTTAAATTAACTCACGGACGCCTATAGAAAAGAAGGCGGGACTTAGCACGAAAGTCTATGTCTCACCCCTACAGCAAAGTAATAAATGGCGCAGTCGGTAGGATGAATGTTTGATACCAGGTAAACCCGAGGAGGAGAAGCCGAGGCTAAGAAATAAGTGAATAAGTAATTCTTGTTGTGAGGAACAACGGAAGTCAACCTCTGCTATTAGGACTCTGTGTACTAAGAAAAACGGTGATTTCATCGACGGCAGTGACAGGGAGATCCGTAACCAGGATCAAAGGACGAGACCGACAGACGCAGTGACAGGGAGATCCGTAACCAGGATCCACGGACGAGACCGCCAGACGACAACTACGAAGATTGTAACTGGATACAGGACGAGAGGAGCCGGCAAGACGCGTTACCACTACACGACGGAGAGACCCGACGAGACTCTGACCCAGTGTGCGAAACAGAATCCGGGAAACCACGTCTCACGTCACCAGTTAGACCGGACTTTCCCTGTTTAGGGAATCCCATCAAGGGCTGCAGTTTAGCTGCAACAGAGAAGCTGAGGGGGCCCGAGGAGCCCGGTAAGTACTACTTTTGAAGCCGCAATTTGATTACGTGTGTCGATACCTGTGTATACGTTAGAAATAGCTGAATAAGTTTCATCAGGACACTAGGAGTAATAAAGGTAACCTTTCTAAGATAAATTTACCTTAAGATTAGCGAGGATATAGTAAGAAGAATTTGAGATAATAAATTGTGAAAGTATATTTTTTTATGTGAAGAAAGAAAATAGCGGACAGAGAAGGATAGGTACTAGCCTAGATAAAAAGAAAAAGTAAATGGTAGAGATCAAAATGATATTTAACTAGGTATCTCAGCGAAGTAGATAGAAATTAGTAGTGTGAGAGCAAAGGCTAACCATCGGGGAATTGTATATTTTTGTTTCAGTGTATATATATTTTTGCATTAAGTGTGTACTATTGTTTCATAATAATGGCTGAACAGTTTTTGGAAGGGAAAATTAATGAAGAACTCGAAGACCGGAATTCCAAGGGAAGCAAAAGAGAAAATGAGGGAGGAACAGATAATGAATTGAATTCTAGCAATGAAGTAATAATTAATGACAAAGGAATAGAAGGGAATTCGATAAGGCTGGAATGGGGATATAAATTTAGGGTATTGGAAATGGAACAGAAAAAGCTAGAATTACATTTAGAGCAACAGCGAATTGAGATAGAGCTAGCCGATAGAAAAGAGGTTAGGGCTCATGAGCTACAAAAATTACAGATAGAACAAGAACGGGGCGTGGCATCAGCGTCAGGGAGACAGTCAACGAAGTTGGCCGACTACATCAGAATTCTAGAGAGGAATTTACCCAAAAGCCCTACAAAACCCGAAGAGATATTGGATTTTTTGACACCTTAGAGAGAGCGTTTATTCTGCATGACATACCAGAGAGCATGCAAGGGCGGTTAGTGATTGCGTTATTCAATGCGGATTGCGTAAACCATTTGTTCCGACGTCTGACCGTAGAGCAATATGATAATTATGATACCGTCAAGGAAGCTATTCTCAATGAATGTCATTTGACTCCAGATGTATATGTGAAGCAGTTCCAGGCGATACGCCGGAACAAGGGGGAGAGCTTCCAACAGCTAGCGGGACGGATTGGCAGGTCACTCAGGTATTATGTAGCCAACTGCGGAGTAACCGAGTTCGACCAATTAGTAAATCTGCTAGTGTGTGATAAGTTTAAAATATTACTTTCCCCATCCTTAAAAACCTATTTACTGCAGAGAGGTGCGGTGGATAAGCTAGTCTTGGCTAAAGAATTGGGGGAGTTATGTGATTCATATGAGAGTCATGTGGAAGCACTAGAGATAGGAAAGGTGAAGGATAATTTTTCGTCGAATTACAATGCCAAAGGGAGTCAGTGTATTTCTACGGAAAGCGGATTCGTGAAGAGAGGGAGCGGGAATAGTAGTGTGCAGTTTCAGAAGGAGAAATTCCAAGCGCCTGATAGGAAGTTCGGGAGTAAGGTAGAAGGAGAACGACCTATGAGAAGTCAGGATAACATTAGTTTAGATCGAGGCATAATCTGTTTTTATTGTAGGAAGCCTGGTCATCGGCAATCATCATGTCCCGAGAAGGGTAGCGTAATACCGGAGGGCAGGAGAAATTTCTATTATTGGCGGAACGACGGGGTTAAAAAAGGAGGAAGGGTAGCTGTGGAGAATAATCAGGAAGTAGAGAAACCTAGAAAGGAGACCGGAGTAAAAGTAGAACAGGAGGTTAGAAAGATGAGCGCAACGGTGGGAAGAGTTTTCGGATCTAACCAAGCAGGGATTAAAAAGATAGAAATACTGGTAGGAGAACAAATGATTTTAACTACAGAGGCAGGGCTCCAAGACAATATACTGGTAGATAGTGGGGCAGAATTCAATTGTTTAAAGAGAGGATTATTGGGAGAAGAAAAATTGGAGGAAATTGGGAAGGTAAAACTGACAGGATTTGATGGAAGAGCAGCCGTTTTTCCCATAAAAATGGTTGGAATTAGGATTATGGAAGCAGGTCTAGAAAAGGCGGAGAGTAAAACGATAGGAATCAGTGAAATTGTTTGTGCCATAGTACCTAATTTGAGTAATGAGTTTATTATTACTCCAGCAGATTACGTAAAAATGTCAACGATTAGAGACTGTAGTCCCGAGTGAGCGATTAATTTACAGAAAGCGCTAGAACCTAAACAGGAGAGGGAAGAGCGAAAGTACGAAGAAAGGGAGGATTCGATAGCGGAGAATGAGAGTACGGTAGACCGTAGCCACCGAGCTAATATCGCGGTGAATCAGGTAGGGGTCGAAGAGGAACCGGAAGCGCCTAAGGCAAAGAGCGAGCCGCCGCCGATGGAGGAGGGCGTGGTCTAAGATGAGGTGAAATCGGACAGCCAATCAGGAGACGAAGAGGCAGGCGCACGGGGAGAAAGTAAGCAGACGGAGATAGCTCGTTCGGGCTCTGGCGAGGATATTGGAGATTCTCGGCAATTAAGCAGATCCGATCACGCGGTATTCGCAGGCCAACAGGAGGAAGATAGGACCTTATCGGAAGCTCGTAGATGTGCTAAAGAGGAAAAAGGAGGTTATGTTTACATAGAAGGGATGCTCTACCATAGAGAAAGGGTGTTAGGGCAATTGACAAATCAACTTGTGTTCCCGGAGATTAGGAGAAAACAAGTGCTAAGCCTGGCCCACGATTCGGTATTTTCGGCGCACTTGGGACACAAAAAGACGCTAGAGAGGATTCGATATTCGTTCCATTGGCCAACCGTGAAGAGAGACGTGCGTCAGTACTGTGACGTATGCGAGTTATGTCAATTACGACGTCCTGTCACAAGAGGAGATAGAGTACCTATAACTGCCGTTAGAAGGCCCTCGCTACTTTTTCAGGTCGTCAACGTGGATCTGATCGGCCCAATAGAACCGCCTTCTAGCAAGGGGCACAGATGGATTTTGGTGATGATGGACCAACATACACGTTGGCCGGAGGCCGTATGTCTGACCTCCTTAAATGCGAAGAACACTTGTCATGCGCTTTTGGAAATCTTCCAGCACACGGGCATTCCGGAGGTGGTGGCGATGGACAGGGGCACTAATTTTGTGTCGGGACTGACACAAGAGATCTTGAAGAGGTTGGGTTCGACTCCCAGATTCTCGGTGCCAGAAAATCCCTCCTCCAATGGGTGGATCGAGCGTTTCAACAGGACCCTCAAGAGGAGGTTACACCACATAATAAGGGAGGAGCCAAGGCAGTGGCATAAGGCACTACCTTATCTTTTATGGGCGTATCGGGAGGTGCCCAACGTGACCACGGGCGTAGCGCCGTTCCAATTATTGTACGGTCAGGAACCAACGGGACCGCTAGCAATCTTGAAAACGAACTGGGCCGGAGAGTGCAGGCTGCCCATTGGTATTTCAGTGTCGGCAGGGCAGTACCTCCAAGAAATGAAAGAAAGGATGGAAAAGGTGGCGCTCAAAGTGGAGGAGGTGGCGGAGGAGCAGCAGCGTCGGTACACTTCCAACTACAACCGACGACTGCGGAAGAAGTCCTTCGAGGTTGGGGATCAGGCTATAGCTCTCATTCCAGATTCTCGGAACAAGCTTTATGCCAGATGGACAGGCCCCGTGCATATTGTAGAAAAGAGGGGGCAAGCAGCTATGTGATTGATGTAGGCAACGGGCAGGGGCGCCACGTTCACGTAGGCAAATTGAGGGAGTTTAAACCCCAGATGAATGTGGTGGGGGTAATTTTTGAATCAGATGGAGAGTTCGGGAAGATTCGGGAGGTGCCCATGGAGCCGAAAGATGGAGAGAGGAAGGACCCCAAGCAGCTGAACGTATAAAGTCCAGAGATCACGCAGCAACAACTTTGGGAGCTACAGGAGTTGGTAGACCGCTCGAAAGTATTTTTTTCGCGGGAAGTAGGAAGAACCACGTTAGGTAACCACCAGATAACCGTTAAGCCGGGGAGTGTGCTACGTACTCAGCCCAGATACAAAGCGCCCCAATCTATGCAGCGGGCGGTGGATGATCAGATTCAGGAGTTATGCGACAGTGGGATGATAGAAGAGTCGGGGGAAGAGTATAGTCATCCAATTGTTTGTATTGCTAAACATACAGGGGAAGTCAGATGTGTTGTGACTTTAGAATGCTCAACGCGCACACCGTAGCAGACGCATTTCCCATGTCACACATCCCGGATCTTTTAGCCAAGGTGGGGGCAGCAAAATACATCACAACTTTGGATATGCTGAAGGGGTATTATCAAATACCGATGGACCCCGGAAGCAAGAAATACACTACGTTTGCTACCCACCGAGGATTGTCCCAGTGGAACGTAATGCCCTTTGTATTGTCGGGGGCCGCTGCAATATTCCAGAGGATAATGAAAAAAGTGTTAAACCCTCATTTGGATTATGCAGTAGCTTACCTCGATGACGTTGCAGTGTTCTCCAAGAGTTGGGAGGAGCACTTGCAAAATTTAGAGAAGGTAATCGGTAGCTTGGTGGAAGCGGGGTTTACGGGGAACCTAGAGAAGTGCTGTTTCGCTAAGGAAAAAGTGCATTACTTAGGGCACGTTGTCGGTTCTGGGAGTCACCAGCCGGACCCGGAGAAGTTACAGGCGGTCGGGGACCTGTTACCACCGAAGACGAAGAAGGAAGTACGTAGTTTCTTGGGACTCTGCAGTTATTATCGGGAATACGTACCGGGGTTCGCCGAGATCGCGAAACCGCTAACCTATTTAACGGGAAAGAAAGCCGCGGATAAAGTGAGTTGGACGGCAGAGATGGACATCGCATTCAAAAATCTAAAGGAATGTTTATGTACCGCACCAGTACTAGCGACGCCAAGCTTTGACCGTCCGTTCTTATTGTACACGGATGCGAGTTCATTTGCCATAGCCTGCTGTTTAGCGCAGAGAAGTAACGGGGGAGAAATCCGACCGGTAGCTTATGCCAGCCGGAAGTTAAATGGCACGCAGGCTAGATGGGCCGCCAGTCACAAGGAGGCCTACGCCATAGTATGGGCACTCCAGAAGTTCAAAGGATGGATTTTCGGGCATCCAGTGGAAGTAATGTCTTATCACAATCCGCTAGCTTATTTGACTAGCGCAGCATCCCAGAGCTCTAACCTACAGAAATGGAGTTTGGCCATCTCACAATTCAACCTTAAAATAACGCACATAGCAGGCAAGCTAATCCCTCATGCTGATGCTTTATCTCGGTTATCTTTTGAGGCAGGTGATCAGCGTCCTGATGAACACAAGAGTATCACTACACAGGTAGAGACTCAGTGAGGCTTGAAGGTGGTCCTGTTGTACGACTAAAAACGGAGAAAGGAACGGGGGAAGTGATATCATTATTTTCGCCTGTTTGTGTCTGTATGTGAGGTGATAAACTGAAAAACAATATATATAAAGAAACTCAAGTGAACAGGACTCACCATGCGAAGTAAGGACCCCGCATGTTTCGTCTCAGGGGCGGAGGCCTGTAAGGGCGAAAAGTAATAATGAGATGCATATTAATTAAGATATGATCTAGTGCTAATTTATGTACATAAAAACAAGGAAATAACTTTATTTTATTAAATGTGTGCATATACAATGCCCAAGGTTAGAAGGGCGCCAGTCTGTCTGGGAAGACTGAATACGTCCTTTGTGTAAAAGAATGTCAGTATTGTTGTATGTTTTGTTCTGTTTGTATAGAGTCTGGTTTCCACGTACAGAAGTCCGTTAGATGGAATGCCTGGTATGTCGTCGGGCACGGAGACAATAAGCGAGGGAGAGTGATTTCCCCAGAAGCAGCAGCGGCTGGGTTGCGGATTCGAAGAAAGGGTGCCTGCGGACAAAGCTCAGGTTCGCTCCAGGACCTGACAAGGTCAGCGCCTTGTAGTAGGTCAGCGCCTCGTGGTAGAGGGAGACGAAAAAAGAAGGGAGGGGTCTTCTGGAGCGAGGGGGATAAGAGATAGCTTCGGAGAGAGAAGGAGGATTGCGAGGTGCGCTTGAACGGCGGGTAGACGTGCGGTGTCTATGCTCCGAGGAACGTAGTTCCTGTTATTTTCGTGATACTAGGGGCTTCGGGAGAAAGCGTAAAAGATTGCAACGAGCGTCTGGAAGACGGATAGACGTGCGGCGTCTATGCACCAAGGAACGCAGTTCCTGTTATTTGCTTCAAGCTGGAGGCTTCGGGAGAAAGTGAAAAGGATTTGAAACGAGTGTCTGGAAGACGGATAGACGGTGGAGATTTTATGCTCCGAGGAACGCAGTTCCTGGTTTTTAGCGTGAAACAGAGTGTCAAGAGACAGGGTAAAGTCGGAACGACTCGGATATTAGAGTGGCGTTAGGGCAACGGATTTGAGATTGAACAAATCGTGACGGATGACGCATGTCACGGGTTCGTCGACGCGAACATTGGCACCGGAACCAGTCTCTCACTAGTACTTTGATTCATTAAATTTATTATCTTTCTTATTCACGAAGTATTTATTGAAGTTAATGAAGTGCCTTACAGTAGCCATTATCTCCCTTCCTTGATTCGCGGATAATTACACAAAAAGGCGGAGGAAGAGGGGCCTGGATGATAAATTTATTATTAATAAATTACGAGAGTGAGAACCTCAGATTATTTTCTGTAGGGGAAGTTGTTAAATTAACTCACGGACGCCTATAGAAAAGAAGGCGGGACTTAGCACGAAAGTCTATGTCTCACCCCGACAGTCGTCATCAGCATTCAAATTACAAGTACCTTGCGGCACACTATACGTTCTTTGTCTCCTACAAAAGGGAACACATTTCACCCTCCTTTAGTATCAATGTGCCTAGCATAGATTGGCACACACCTTTACGTTTTCTCCTATTTGATTACAAATGTAATTATTGTAGAAACTACGAACCCCTGACGGTTAGCACACAAAAATCATGACCGTCTCGGAAATTTGGTGACCGAGTCGTCTGGCCATCACAATTTTACATTTGGCAGACACCTTTAAACGTGCTGTCTTTTCCACCTGAAAAAGAAGAAAACCCTGTTAACAGATCTCAAAGAGTTGTTATTTGCAACATTTTATGACCCTTACATACGCCGTTGTTTATTTACTCTTAAAGTTTGCATAAAGACGCGTTGAACACATTTCTTTTTTGTTTGGTTGTTTAACGGATACCAAGAACGACTCAGTGGTCTACGAGCAATCGCCCGTCCCTAGTTTAGGGCCATTGGTTAAAGGGAAGGATGAGAGCCAGTGTCGTAAGACAAACGCAACATCCATGACTGACACAACAAGAAGTATTTGAAGTATTCTGTCAATTTAGTGCTTCTATGTCAACAGTTTTTGTATGCAAATTATCGCAGTTTCATGGTAGATTTTATCATGAGGATTAATCAGGCTTAATAACTATTTCTGGATTTATTAGTTTTTCAGTTTTTCCTTATCCTTGTCGATGCACAATCCTGAAAAAATACAGCTGCACATCCCAATGAACTAGGAATGAAATCTAAAATTTCGAATTTTAATTTACAAAAGAATTTGCGATGTATCCTCTATCTAAAAAGTTTTAATGAGTCGATATGCTTTATGTTTCGGAGAACATTTGAAAAATATCTCAAAACAACCTAAATGGAAATCCTTTTTTCCCAGCACTTAAATGTTCATCTAGAAACGAGCTCAATTACTTTTCATTCAAAATTTAATATCTAAAATGCTATATAACCCTTTAAGCGGCTGTCGTATTGTGCTTGGACTAAACGGTGTTAAAACGTTTGCTCTCTCCAAACAGAAATGTTATTACAACGACCGGGTTTGACGAAAGCTGCAGCAAAGTAATTTCGTATTTTAACCCCCTCTAATCTCAGCAGCAGCGAAAATAAACCTATCATAGGTGAAAAGCCCTCCCTTCTCGTCCTATATTCCCTGTTGCGTGACCACTAACATGATAGAGAACGGCTTGTCTTGCAGACACGAACATCATGCAACTGGGTAAACAAAATTACTCAAATGGCTTCTCTATCATTCTTTAAATTTGGCTCCATTGCCATAACCCTTTATCAGTTGATTTGTCAGAAAGAATTGGTGTCAATCATATGCCTGAATGACTAGTCTGAATAACAAATCTATGGGCAAAAGCAACTTTTTTCGATGCTCAGGTCTTGAAAGTAACTCATACGTGCAGCTTTGAGACCACTAGCATACCCTGAATGAATTCGTTCCAGTCGAGTTCGGCCCATTTCTTAGACAGCGAATACATTCGTTGGAGTTGAGTTCATTTTGTTGTTAACTCCGAGTTAATTCGTTCTAGCCGGTTAAAGGGTTAAATATATTGCACAAAGGAATATGGTTTCATGAAAATGTAACTTGAGTTTTTGTCCCGGTCGTGCTGTTTTATAGTTTAAGGTCATGTTATGTTTTGAACTAATGAGCAAACAGACTTGAAATAATGTTTACCAAACGTATGGTGAAAACTTTGAATTACACGCCGGTCTCTTGTATTGTTGGCGTGACACAAAATACCTTCCTTCAGATGTCAAGACGTCAGTGAAAAGAGAGAAGAACTACAGCGAAGACCAAGTCTGCACGATGTTGTGACATCACAGTCTCTTTTGTGGCGCACGCATTTATGTGCGTGCAGTATTGGGGTCTCTCAACCATCACTTGAAAGGATAAGCGCGCATCGCTTTTTAAATCGAATTTAGTATTGTGCAGAAGAATTCCTAAGGTTATAAATCACTCACTGTACGTAAGAGGTTGATACGGATAAAAATTCTTGAGGTACGTTAGTTGTCTAGGGCTTACGACACTGGCTTTCTCCATTCGCTGCAGCTAGTGGCCCTCAATTAGGAAGGGACTATTGATTACATTCCATACAATTGTAACGGTGATCGTTAAAATTCCGCTCAAAAAATTATATTTTTTTTTAATTTTAGGTGCCAGGTATTATCTGTTTTTCGGACAGTTTTTTTATTACTTCGATTACGCCACAGTTTTGTGTAGAAACTAATAGTCATTCTCTGACCAACCAACGACTGTGCCACTATTGTCAGCATATGTGTAACATGCGATATTTTCCCGACCTTCCGCTAATTGTATCCCAGTAGCAGAGAACAAGTGTGAGTAACATTTGGGTAAGTTTAGAAATGCGATCGATTTTTTCATCGCAAAAGTCTCCAGCGACTTGAGAGTGTTCGATACGACAGAGGATACAATGCGTTATGTTTAAAATGTCAGCAGAGAAATAAGAAAAGGACTGTGACGACAAAATTACTGTTTTCATTAGGTGCCTAAAATTGTAAACCTAATTACAGTGTCCACAACTCTTATTTGCAAACAGCCAGGTCTGCCAGATCTGCTTGCAACCTTTGACGTCACTGCAACGTCTGAATTGTTGGGCCATTACATATCGATCTGTTCGTGCATACTCTAGACATATCAAAATGATTGCGTGCTATATAACATCACGCAAGTACATTGAGATGTCAAAGGGATCGATTTATCTGGCTGTTTATGTGATCGCGTGATCTGGCAGATCTGGCTGTTTATGCGTGATCAACATAAACAGGTAAATCTGCTTGCAACGCTTGACGTTACTGCAACGTCTGCATTGTTGCTCCATTACGTATCGATATATTCGTGCGTACTCTAGAGATATTAAAAGGATTTCGTGCTATATAATAGCACGCGAGTACATTGAGATGTCAAAGTGATGACGTGCTAATTTAAAAAAATTGATTATGAATGACTCAAATTCTACTTATCCGATCTACAAAATTCGAATTGAAATTTTATAATCAGAGCAAGTTGACTTGGTATATTGATTTAATTTAGCACAATTCGAATATTAATTTGTATGCTTAAATTATTTTTTACTTTTTATTTTATCGAAACTTCCGAGTTTAGCGTTGATTATATTATACATGTTGCTAAACAGGGATCGATCTAGAAAACGCTCTTACCTTAAATGCTATAAAAACTGAAATCTGGAGATCGCAAAGTGAGTAAAATTGCATCTGCAGATAGATGTTTCCCCAATAGCACATTGTCAATAAACTAGATAATTTCGATTTCTGAAACCAGATGTCGCATTATTTGTAGAAAAAGCATCGGTATAAAGTTTCAAACATGTATATACATAGAGAGAGATGTCATATTGGACGGTTAATAAAAGTAACCGTCGAATAGGTCATTCTCAATATACACTGACGAAAAAAAACCCCAACACCAAGAAAACATAGTTGTAGAGCAATGAAATGGCGGCAAAACATTTGTATAGGTAATACATTTAATCGATTAAGGTTTCAAGATCGCAGCTTAATGTAAGCGCGAGAAGAGATATTTTAAATGTGAAATGCTGGTACATTAATAACCGGTGTAACTGCCAGAATTTTGAATGCAAGCATGCAAACGTTCATTCATTGTGTCGTACAGGTGCTGGATGTCAGTATGTGGGATGGAGTTAAATGCCTGTTTGCAGTTGGTCATTCAGTACAGGGACGGTTAATGCTGGTTGGGGGTTACGCTGGAGTTGTCGTCCAATGATGTCTCATTCGCGCTCGAATGAATAAAGATCTGTTGATCTAGCAGACCACGACAACATGTCGACACCCTGTAGAGAATGTTGGGTTACAACAGCGGTATGCGGGCGAGCATTATCCTGTTGGAAAACACCCCTGGGATGCTGTTCATGAATGGCAGCACAACAGGTTGAATCACCAGACCGACGTACAACTGTGCCGTCAGGATGCGTGGGATAACCACGAGAGTGCTCCTGCTGTCATACGAAATTGCTCCCCAGACCAATACTCCAGGTCTAGGTCCAGTGTGTCTCGGCCGCAGACAGGTTGGTTGCAGGCGCTCACCTGGCCTCCTTCTAACCAACACACGGCCATCACTGGCAGCCAGGCAGAACGGGCTTTCATCCGAAAACACAACAGATCTCCACTTCGTCCTCCAATGAGCTCTAGCTTGACACCACTGACGTCGCAAACGGCAGTGGTTTGGAGTAAGTGGAATGCACGCTACAGGGCGTCTGGCTCGGAGGTGTCCTTAAAGTAACCGATTTGTAACAGTTTGTTGTGTCACTGTGGTGGCAATTGCAGCTCGAATTTCTGCCGCAGACGCAGTACGATGCGCCACGGCCATACGCCGTACACGGCGGTCTTCCCTCTCAGTTGTGCCACGTGGCCGGCCGGAACCCGGTCTTTTTGAGGCAGTAACTTCCCTTGACCACCGCTGCCAAAAATCATGCACAGTGGCTACATTCCTGCCAAGTCCTTTTGCAATATTGCGGAAAGAAAATCCACCTTCTCGTAGCCCTATTACACGACCTCGTTGAAACTCCGTGAGCTGTTGATAATGGCTTCTTCGTCTTCTTAAAGGCATTCTTGACTAACCTCAACACACTACGTCGAATCTCAACGATAACTAACGCTCACGAACGTTACAACGCGTATTTACACAAACCTGCTTTGCATGTTCCAAGGGGCGCTACACGTATGCGCCGAGCGCGAAATTTGCATAGACGTCATCTTACAGATGTACTCTCACCGCCTACCAACTGTCGTTTATCTAACACAACCCCTTCTTGGTGTTGGGATTTTTTTCCGTCAGTGTACTAATATTTATCTAAAGTTTAAAAACAACCACCCTGCGAAGGCCATAGGCTAGTGTGTTGATAAAAGTTTAAGAACAGATGTGTTGATAAATGCTTAAAAAGGATACTGACAACTTCGCTTTGAAATTTTTAATAAATTTACTGCTAAAAGAGCATTCATCAAAATCATATAACATTATATACCTCCAGCCAAGATACAAAATCTACTGATATTACTGAAAAATATCAGATAAAGCTTTAATAACAATATTTAATATGAAATACTTTAGCTGCAATATACATCATTTGCTCCTTTGCATTTTTCAAATATAAGTGCATTAAAACTCAGAAACAGTCGTATGGCATATAAGACTAATAAAATCAATACACTTCAAAAGGCATCTGAATGTTCCTTTATACCTATATTGAATGCTACGTGTTAAATTTAATTTATTTTTTACATTACCAAATAAAGATTCAATGAGTTTTCAACTGTCGTTAATTTTTCCGAAACATTATATATCTAGAAAATGCTCAAGTATCACTTTTTCTTCCAACAGAACAACACGGTTGATGATTGAACCTTTAATTAGGCATTATTGTTAACAAAGAATTTATGTGCTCTATTCTGTACTGGATTTTACCTGAGAAGGCAGAAGTTTGCCCAGAACTTTTGTCAGAGGCACATAAGAAAATTCCATTTTTAAATGGTTCAAAATTTGCGAGTGAATTTCATTGGCTATGCATTTTATATAAATAGAGATATCAGAAATAACCTTTGAGATGTTTCCCCTTTGGGAGAGTGTTTGTATTGTTGTTGCTTGGGAGGACAAGAATATGGCTTGTCTTTCTTAGTGAATAAAGTTTTCTTTTTTTCTCAATAAAGGACTTTGGAGCTTGGTTTACTTTCAGGTACACTTTCTGGAGCTGGCCTGTCTGTTGGATTTACTGCGTGTGAAAGAGAGTGAATGTGTAAGAATGTAATGTTTGTTAGTTTTCCTTTGTTTCGAATGGGATCAGCTATGCTGGCTGATTTATCAGAAAGCGCAACCTGATCCTCTTATTTGTGTGAAAGTTATGAGTGTTTTAAGTGGTCACTGGCTTTGGAGACCGTTCCTAATTAGTTGAATGGTTGAGAAAGTTATCTATGAGTTCAATATAGTAATCTCTGTGTCCCCCTCGCTTTCGCTGGAGAGGGATACAGCGACTTCAGACACACCGCTTGAGACACACTCTTTATAGTGTGCCTAACTGGGGAGCCGTTATTATTTAAAGACAAGGCATTATTGTTAACCTAAAACTTATGTGCTCTCTTGTGTACTGGAATTTTCATTAACCCTGCAGTACATCTTCAGTTGTTGCGCATAAGTGTCTCGTAAGTCGTCTGTTTCACAATTTCTTCAGAATGACATTCACGAGTCAAAGGAAGTTCTGAACCCTGTAGCTGTTTTTCCGATTCGAGAAATTTTCCTTAGAAATATTTTTTCTTTTTGTATTAAAAAAATAAATCGGTCCGCGAAGAACGCGGTTCAGGATGTTGGTTCTTGTAAGTTTGACGCCGTATCCGTCACCGCTAGTCACGTCTGCGGAGTAGAAACCTCGATTCGTCGGAGAAGGCAACCTTTTCCCACCCTTCAACTGTCCAATGGCGGCAATCACATGCGAACTGCAGGAGTCGTTGCCGATGGATTTGGGTTAACATGGGCACCTTGACACAGCGTTGACTCCGGAGGCCCATACGTAACAGGATTCTCTCTACTGTTATTGGGGACACGTACCTGGGTGCCCAAGCTTTTATTGCGGGGTCAATTGCTGCACCGTTGCGTGTCGATTTCCCTCCGGTTCTACAGTTATGACTTCGGCAGGTACTCGGTGTTCCCGTGGACAATTTTTCGTACATCCTTACTACAGCCCCTCGCGAACAGCCCAAGACGTCTGCTGTTTTTGAGATGCTTCCATCCCGATGATGTGCGATTTTGAACCTCAATTCACCTTTATTCTATACGGCAAGAATATATTATTCCCGAAGAACAATATTAAATTATTAAATTCGTACATAGTAATCTGTCAAGAGACAAATATTGATACGCCTGAGAGCATCCATTTGCTAAAACCAAATCTGAGACTCAAAAGTTTGCAACATGTTATTTGAGATGAAACGCCACAACTGTTTTACCATATTGTTAGTTTTAACTCATTTTTCTGCGCCGGCGTCATGTAATAAGGACCTAGGTAGAATAATGTGTCTATCACATCAAAATTTCCGGTTAAGCAGAACGTACAAAAAGAGAATACACTATATTATTTGAAAAATACTTTATATAAATGTAACAATTCAAAATTTTTTATTTTGTTTTTCCTTCTTTCATAAAAATAACCACCCCTTTAAAAGGGCTTTAATGTAGAGATGGGAACATATGTACTTACCTATCCCCAAAAACATATTTAGTATAATTGGAAATGTTCAATATATCGGTGAATATCTCGATGTATTTGCCAATAAGCCAAAAAATTCGCTGTTTTCAATCTGCAGCAGTAAATATTCAATAGATCTGCAAAATGTCTGTTCAACATAACAGTGATTACTCACGAATAGCATCGAGTAATTAATAATATTTATTACAATGATCGATGCATTTAGTATGAAACTCTATTTTTGTTCGATGCACCTGTGTAAACCTCGACGTTTGCTAATTAAGAGAGGAACTCACACTTTTCCACTTGCGCAAGTAAATAGGCAAACAATTTGTAAAACCTCTCTTTAATATAATAGTGACACCCACCAGTCTTTTTTCATCTGCAGCAATGAATGCGTTGTCCGTTTGTAAAATCACTGTTCAATGTAACTGTGATACACAACAATGCAACATCTAGTAACGTAATATTTGTTAAAACGCCCTACGTATCGGCGGAAACTTCGATGTGTTTTCGATGTATCGGTGAGAGCCACGATGTCTTGCTAACAGGCCAACGATTTCACACCTTTTGATCTGCAGCAGCGAATGGGTATGTCGGTGGATGAAATCTCCTTTCAATATAATGGTGATTGCTCACAAATTCAACCTTAAGTAACTAATAATATTTCTTAAAACGCTCGAGGTGTTTCGGTGCATCGATGGAAAGGTCGATATTTTTTCGATGTATCAGCTGACATGCGTTCGAAGAAAAGATCGCGGTTTTCGCCAACGAATCAACAGCCAATAGGAAGATGATATTTCTTTCATCTTTATAAGAATGAAACTAAAGGAAATGCATTTACTTTTCGTAAAATTTATTATCTACTTGTTCCAAACAATCGTCACAAAACCTCAATGTATTTTTGATGTATCGGCTTCTGCAACATCGAGGTTAAAACTTCGATCATCGGTGGCAAAACATGGAAGTTCAAAAACATTGAAGTTTTTTGCCCATCTCTACTTTAATGTAAGTTTTTGTACAGAACTTCAAACACGCTCCATTTAAGAGAAATATTGGCTATTATTTAACGGTATTATTAGCCATGTAGCACTACAACTTTTTGTAGAGCTCCGTTTCTTTTCTTCAAATACTGCACTCATTTGTTCATCAAAAAACGGAGAAAGCGGGGATTTCTTGAAAAAGTGTCTACTTATATAAAAAATTCATTTAAAATCATATTTGGAATTCAAAATATTTTCACCTATTGTTCTTTTGTTGTTCTTCAGTGTCAGCAAACGGTATTTACATGCAGATTCCGCAGTCGATTAGAGGGAACTGGATGCATAATAAATGCGTTTCCTTGATATCAATATTATTTCTTATAAACTTTATGAAAGAGATGTAATGGTTTACGTTGTGAAACGCAAGGCTACTTTTTAAACTTAGACATTTCGGGATTACCGTTTTGCGAATACTTGACGGTGAAGTCATCCGTTATTCACATGAAAAAGTAAATCACATATATTATAAAGCAGTTGGTAGAATTAGAAAGTAGACGCTGCTTTAGTGCAGAGCACCGAAAAATTTTGAACCAAAGCAAAACAGCAATTTGATTTCAAACCCTCACTCTTGGTCCACATTTTGTATTGGGTGTTTAATAACCTCCGTGAGCAACTCAATGAGTTGTAAACAGGCGTCCGTCACTAATTTTGTATCACTGATTCCAAGGAAGAGAGAGAACCAGTGCGGTAAGACAAACACAACATCCATGCCTCACCAGGTTCGAACCCCCTTCACGGACGAAAAATCACAAGCCGGTGCTTATACAACTGCGTCACCACGTCACCGTTGTTCATATCAATGTGAAAATGTTTTATGAATGCAAATCATCCAAAACGAAGCATTCAGTACCTTTCAATAGTAACTATGTTTCAGGATAAGTTTCCCTATTTAACTGATGCAGTTATATGAAATTACATAGAAAAATCTGGAAAGACCAATGAATATATAATGTTGTGATCGAAAACTTAATAAAGAGAGATCGAAAAATGAATGCAGCTTATGAAGCAAGGGCAATAGGAAATGCGCAAAATATGTCCGACGAAGAGAAAAAAATGAAGTTAAAATATCGTTTTTGGAAATGCGCCAAGTGTTCGACAAATAAAAAAAAGTTGAGCTTTCGTTTTCGGAAGAAAGTAATGTGTTCGACATTTATAATAATCAGTTTCGAAATTGCATGAAAAGTGTTAGACAAGAACAGGAAATAATAAAATTATGGTTTTTGCAAATGCTTAAGAATTTTCGACAAGAATAAAAAATAAGGAAACTATTGTTTTCGGAAATGGGTTAAAAATCTTCGTCAACTATACAAATATTGTAGTTATCCTTTTTGCTAACTCATAAATATGGTATATCTTAAATTTAAATCCAGTAATCAGAAGTCTCATTACTACGTGCAGAAAATGGATTCATATTCCAACGTTGTCGGTTAGAAACAAAGTTAATCAGTCATTAAAAAAAGTGTCTACCATTAAAAAACAGTTGCTTCATATGATGCATAATAGCGTTTCTGGTCCAAATATTTCAATAAGAAATCAACTTATTCAAATATTGTATAATGAAACTTTCAGAAAGCAGTGTAACCCAGCTGAATACAGATACGGGGAGATGAAATATCGTCCATATCATAGTATAATTAAAATTCTACTAATAAATGGATAACAAACATATAAACAAAAATATCTAAAGTGTTGCATCAGAAATGTTAAAGTTACGTAATTTTAGCTTAAAGCACAATAAAAGGGTTTATTTAACTTAAGAGGTTCAATAATGCTTAAGAAAGTAATTTGGCGACGTTTGCTCGGAACTTGGGAGACGGAAACCATTCAAGAGACGTTACATTTTGTTTCTCGAAAAGCTAATAATATTGTGACGACCCACCCCCGCCATTAATTTTGTAATTAATGGGCGTGGTGGATGTATGAAATTAATTAAGCATTAATTATGTTCGAGGCTTGATTAGAGTTTAAAAGTGTAAACAGCAGATAAAGTTTTATCTGCTGGTTAGGACAGAAAGGAGGCGAAGAATTCCTTCTGGCTGGATGGTCTCAGAATAGCGCTGTCTGGTCATAAATATCAGGGCGCAGCTGTCGGCTGGTCTAAACAGGGTACATTTCAAACAGGGACCACTTGTCGAAATGAATGAAGATGGGAGACCAAAGGTTTAGCGAATAATCGTAAATTCGTCGATTGTTTAGGGCATTTTCGAGAACAATTGCTTTTTGTGTGGTCCGTGCAGAACAATAAGATTTCGCACTTAGCGTGAAAATAAGGAAGAAAGTTTAGTTGTCTGTACGTACTCCGATGTGAAAGGCTGGATGCCTTGTATCTGCTAAATGAAATGGGATAAATGAAGCAGCGAATCTCCCCGCATTGGGTAAGAAATGTAGACGACAACTAAAGCAGCAATTTCTAGGCTGGAGCGCAATGGAAATCAGCGACTGTTTGGCCCAATGAAATCCAAGTTACAGGGGAATTAAGAAATCTGCGAGTGGACAGTGGTCATTCCAATGAGAAGCGAAGCCAAGCGAAGTCGGGTTCGAATGCCAACCACTGCAGTGTGGAATCATCATTCCCCATTCATCCCCTACTGTGGAGGAAGTGAAGAGTCGCGCTTTTCTTACGAAGCGAGGCTCCCTCAACAAACGCCTGTATGTGTGTGTGTATGAGTACGGTAGCGCCCAGGGGACGCCGCTCCTGCAATGAAATCTTCCATGTAAAAAAGGAAGGTGTGTTTTACTTTCCTAGTGCAATCACAATTTGGATTTATTCTGGACAGCATCCATGTAAGTAGAAACATTTTGTTTTTATTGTTACTTCTGCTACGCAGTTAGTTGAGGAACTGAACTAATATATTTCAAGAACTGAACTGAGAAATAGGGAGACTGAAGTGTGAAATTTAAGTTCATTAAACTATCTCGCGAAAACTGAAAAGGCCCAAAGGACGCAACAAAAGTGGTGATCAGCAGTGGGATCCGTATTTTATACCTCAGAAACACAGTACAACCGGAGCACAGTATTTATGCCAACTTTTGCAACTTGTATAATAAGTTGAGCTCAAAGTTTCACAAATGGAAGGGATTACAAAAATATTAGAAGAACTGAAAGTTGAACTCAGAAATGGATTAAAAACTTCCAAAGAACGCTTTGAGCAGCAGCTCAAACAACAACAAGAAAGTTTTGAGCAAAGCTTACAACAGCAGAAAGAAGGTCTTGAGCAGCAGACGGGCAGCATAAATCAGCTGATAGCTAGAATTGGGGGGTATGAGGAAAAATTTGATAATAGAATTGAAGATACCCACTTGCGTATCGATCAGTTTGAAATTGGGCAGGTAAAGTGCGTAGACCAAATAGAACAATGTACCCAAAATTTAGAGAGCGTTCGTAACTTGTGCGAGGCTCAATGTAGAAATGTAAAGGAAAAACTTTCTGGGTAATTTATTGGTACTAAGTTAGAACAAAATAAATTTTATAGGGATATTGAGAAAAGGGTACAACATTGTGAGGCAAAAATAAGTTCGTCGGAATTTAAGTCACTAGGAGTGATGAGCGAAGCTTCGAGTAGGCCGACCCGAATTAAACCAGACGCGTTTGACGGAAAGACTAGCTGGAGAGTATACAGGACCCAGTTCAAAATGGTTTCGAGTGTAAACGGCTGGAGCGAAAGGGAGAAAGCATGCGCGCTTGCGGCATCACTGAGGGATGCAGCTGCTGATGTCCTACAAACTTTGTCGGAAGAGAGCCGTTTAAAATGTTCCTGTCTCGTCGCTGCCCTGGAACTCAGATTTGGAGAGGAACATTTAAAGCAACTCCGTGTTCTTCAGTAGAAAAATCGCAGGCAGGAGGTCAACGAGTCACTTCAAGAGCTCGCGACCGACATCGATCGGATGACAAGGCTTGCGTATGGGCAATGTTCGTCGGATGTACAGGACACGATGGCGCAGCAACATTTTGTGGAAGCGATTTCTGATCCAGACATTCAGCATTCAGTGCGAATGGCGGATATTGACGCACTTAAGTCAGCCGTCTTGCTTGCAATGAAATTTGACTCATCGCGCCATTCTAGGACTTCCAGAAAAACAGTTCGTATGGCGACTGTAGCAGAAAGTCCGATCAATGCATCAGTCGAAACTAAACTCTAATAGCTTTTGGATCTCCTTAGCAGAGATGTTAAACATCGTTTTGTTACGTCTCCTGGCCGTTAAAGAAGTCATACGCCGTCTAGAAAAATGGAGTGCTGTTATTGTAGATTAAGAGGCCATCGCAGTTTTGAATGTAGAAAACGGTTGAGAGAGGAAAAAAAGTCGAAGGAACAGGCTTCGGGAAACCCTCAGAAGTCTGTTTCGGGGGGCGAGAACTGACGCAGCAAAAGCAGCCCCGCACGCTGAAAGCGCACGTCACAGGTATTTCTGGGGATTACCATGGTTTAAGAGTTGGGGGGATGATAAATAAAACTAAATGCAATTTGTGCTGGATACTGGGGCGGATATTACATTACTCCGTCCGGATTTTTTCGAGAAAATTAAGGAACCTGCAGACTGTTTGAAGAGTGAGCAACGGGTTGAGATTATAACTGTGAATAATGATGGTTTCGTTGCTCATGGAACCGCAGGCGTCGATATACGAATTTGAAATGAATGCTGCAGACACACGGCAGTGATTGCTGATATCGTTGAAGAATGCATCCTGGGTCTTGATTTTCTTAGTGAGAACGGATATATTTTGGACCTTAACAATGGAACTCTGAAGACGGAACATGAGGAAATGGTTCTGATGAGGAGTCAACATGGGCACCTGAGGTCGCAAAGGGTCACTGTTCTCGCAAAAGAAAAGTGTGTTTTACCATCAAAAAGTGAAACAATTCTGGCAGGATGTTTGCCTCAGCTTTCACTAGAATTTCCAATGGCAGTATGCGAAATGTCCGAAATTTGCCCGTTACCGAAAAATGTACTTGTAGCGAGAGCGCTGGTAAAAACAGCACATTGCATCCCCGTAAGAGTAGTTAACCTGGGTGACGTCTATGTGAAGAAAAAGGAAGGGTTAGCACTTTGTTCCTTGAATCCTGTAATTTCGGCGCATAGCAGCAGAGTATGGATCCCACCCGATTCGCGCGTGGGAGGGAGCAGCGAGGTGCCGGAGCATCTGCGTGACCTTGCAAGGAAGGCCACTGCGAGCCTGAGTACGTATCAGTTAGGAGAGTGGACCGAGATGATATGCGAATTTGCCGATGTTTTTTCCGCAGGTGAGGATGATTATGGACGTACTAATGTCGTTTTCCATAAAATAGATACGGAAAATTGTGCTTCAATTAAGCAACCGCCTATACGTTTACCTTTAGCTAAACAAGCAGAAGTGGAAGAGATGTTAAGAAATATGGAGAAGCAAGGAGTTATAGAACCTTCATTTAGACCGTGGGCATCTCCTGTTGTTTTAGTCTGTAAGCCTGACGGTACGACTAGATTTTGTTTAGACTACAGGAAGCTCAATGAAGTCTCTCGTAAGGATTCCTATCCACTACTTAGGATAGATGACACATTTGATCATTTGGCTGGATTTGAGTGGTTCTCCACGCTTGACGTAAAAAGTGGCTATTGGCAGGTGCGTATGCATCCAGATGATAAGGAGAAAACTGCCTTCACGACAGGTAACGGTTTGTGGCAATTTCGGGTAATGCCCTTTGGATTGTGTAATGCGCCCGCCACATTTGAACGTTTAATGGAAACCGTTCTTCGAGGTTTACCGTTTGACATCTGCATGGTTTATCTGGATGACATAATTGTGTGTGGTACTACTTTTGCTAAGCATTTGGATAATTTGAGAGACGTTTTCACTAGGCTCCGTGAAGCTGGATTAAAATTGAATCCGAGAAAATGTAGATTTTTGCAAAAGGAAGTGAAGTACCGCGCACATGTAATTTCTGCAGATGGCATAGGGACAGATCCTAAAAAGATTGTGGCAGTCAAAGAATGGCCACCGCCGACGAATGTTCGGGAGGTGAGAAGTTTCCTTGGGTTATGTTCCTATTACCGAAAGTTTATCAGAGGTTTTTCGCAGATAGCCCGACCATTGCAACTGTTAACTGAGGCGAAAGTTCCCTTTGAGTGGAATGAAGAATGTCAACGAGCCTTCGCGACACTAAAGGAAGCTCTGATATCAGCGCCGGTATTGGCTTATTCCAAAGCGGAATTATCATTCATCCTGGATGTCGATGCTAGTGAAACTGGATTAGGTGGAGTTTTATCTCAGGTTCAGAATGAACAGGAAAAAGTCATAGCGTACTTTAGTAAATCTCTTTTTACGCCGGAACGGGAACGGAACTACTGTGTTACTAGAAAAGAATTATTGGTTATGGTAAAAGGTATAGAACATTTCCATCATTATTTGTTTGGCAGAAAATTCTTGTTGCGAATCGATCATGGCGCTTTGCGTTGGTTGTTTAATTTTAGAAATCCGGAGGGACAGGTAGCCAGGTGGATAGAACGTTTGCAAACTTATGATTTCCAGGTACAACATCGGAAGGGAAATGCACATAAGAATGCGGATGCTTTGTCGAAAAGACCCTGTCCGCTGCAATGCAAATCCTGCTTACGTGCAGAGAGCAATGATCTGCAGCCAGGGACCCAAGCGGTGCGACAGGCGATAATTCCCCCGACCCCGACTGTACGAGTTCCGCTGAGTCCGGATGAGATGCAAAAAGCGCAGGAAGCGGACGAAGATGTTGGACGTCTGGTCCGGTGGAAGCAAGAGTCTTCCGACCGTCCTACGTTGGCGACTGTAGCAGCGTACGAACAGATTTTGAAAAGTTATTGGGCGCAATGGGATTCTCTTGTGGTTAGAGATGGAATTTTGTACAGAGAATTAGAAAATTCTAGGAATGATTCGCAACAAATTCAATTGGTGGTTACAAGATCTTTGGTGAAAGATGTTTTGAAACAAATGCATGATAGCCCGACTGGTGGACATTTTGGTGTCAGAAAAACTCTCGCGAAAGTCCGGGAACGATTTTACTGGGTAAATTGTAGGACGGATGTAGAGGTTTGGTGCAGACATTGTCACTTATACGCGTCCAAGAAGATCCCAATGACACGATGTCGCGGCCGAATGCAAGTGTATAATGTGGGAGCACCGTTTGAAAGGGTAGCCATTGATGTAATGGGACCGTTTCCCAAGTTAGAGGATGGCAAAAGATATTTGTTGGTGGTTATGCACTATTTCACTAAATGGCCGGAGGTCTTTCCTATGGAAAATCAGGAAACAGTTGCTGTTGCCGAAATTCTTGTTAGTAGATTGGTGAGCTCTCATGGGGTTCCTCTTGAATTGCATTCCGACCAGGGGCGGAACTTTGAGTCTAAAGTGTTTCAAGAAATGTGCAATTTACTCGGCATTAAAAAGACTCGAACTATGCCACTTCATCCTCGGAGTGACGGAATGTGTGAAAGGTTTATACGCACCTTGGGACAGCAGCTTTCATTATTTGTTAGTGATAACCAGAAAGATTGGGACAGGCTTGTTCCGCTATTTTTGTTTGCGTACCGAGCTGCGGTGCATGAAACCACAGGGAATACCCCGAGTATGATGTTGTATGGGCGAGAATTACGTCTCCCCTGTGATTTGGTGTTGGATATCACCGCTTACCAATTTCTTGGAGATGGTAGATTGTTGTTGAAGACAGATCCCGTTTGATACCCGAGAACTGGGCCTCGATTTTTCCTCGTGTTAGAAAATGCTTGCCGTCCGTCTGCGTGCTCTTACAATTTTGAGCATAAGAAGGGAATCCAGCTGAAAGCATAAGCTGATGAATAATAAGCACCAGATCTGCCTGGAAACTTTCATCATCTCGCCGAAGCATCGACACCTGTAGGAAAGAGCCATTTCAGGTGAATTGCGGACAGAAACATAATAATTAGGGAATATCCTCGCTCAACAAGAGAGATACAGAGAAAGAGAGAGAGAGAGAGAGCGCGGAGAGGTGAAACGCCTGACACCAGGAGCCACGGAGCCCCCCCCTGCAGAGCCTCTTCGTGTCGAGTAGAGGACAAAAATCTTGTGCGTGTGTCTGATTACGTACCTCCAGTGACCGGGGAACGACATCGCTTTATCCACAGCTAAGCAGGAGCGGTGATTAAAGTTAAGATCAAACTACCCGTAGTGCCAACATATTAGTGAAGCGAGTGAGTGTTTGTGTTGTTTGTGTCATCCATACTGTGGATACTCAACGACCTATGTAAGTACTTTTTTTAACCAATACTTTTATTTGCGGCCCATTGTGAACGAACAGACTTTTCGTTAGGACATATTTTCCGAAACACCGATGAGGGCCAAAGCTGGCCGGAAATTATAGCTTTGTAATTAGATGAAGAATCCGGTGTAATTTATACATGTATCTATTAAATCCCTGTTTTAATTGTTACACTGTGCCTCCATTGGTTTACTGGTGTACAGTGTCGGTTAATTGGCTAACGAGATATTGGCGGATCCAGTGATTCGAATCGCAGTCCGGAAGTGATTGGGCATCCTGACACCTAAGACCCAAAGGACGCAACAATACAATAAGTGTCGAGCACCGATTCCTGTGGATGACCTCAGCTAAGTTTCGGTTTGCTGTTATATACTAATTATGTTAAAAATCTTTGGTGCAGAGATAAGTAATTCCAAACTTGTGGATTAATTTTCATTTCAAGCGATATTAATTGAAAGTGGAATAAAACAAAAATATGCTGTATTTCGATTGCATTTAATTCTGGGGGTATTAAAAGGGGTTTATTTTTCTTTTGGAAGAGATTTTGCCTTTCCATCTATGCCGTAACCTGCTGTTTCTGTTAGGGTTTTTTCGTATAATAGAGGTCACAGAAAAGCGCTTTTCATTCGCTAATCTTCTCCAAAAATTCTACTGTAATCAGGATTGCGTTAGCGAAATCGTGTTTTTACATATTGGTGACTTAGACTTGCTATTATGAATGTAATAACTGGAGATTAGTATATGTGGACTTGATTCTCAAAGCTACAAGTGACTTCATATCTGCCCTTGTGACTTCTTTGAGTAATCTTAGATGCTTTCATTTATTTTGTGAAACTGTCCTCAAATTGAATGCGTCTGGGAGCAATATATTGCAATGTAAATTAAGTATTATTTTCTAAAAAACAGAATTGAGTAAAACTGATTTATCGGTCCGACACATGGACTTTTCTTATAAAGAGAAAGCGAAGATTCGTCCCAGACCAATAGCAAATATAAAAAATATTTTGTAACGGCAGACAGAACAAAATGCGGATATTTCCTGAAGTATGGCACAGACAGAAATTTAGCTCTCCAGAAATAAATGCTCATTGTCATTTCAGCCCAATAGAAAATAAAGAAAGCTGCTAGTTGCTGAAAACAGATTTTTTTAGAAATACAGAAAGCTGCTAGTTGCTGCTTTCGTGAGCTGTCAGAATGTCAGTTTAAACGCCGAGAACTAAATCGATTCTCTATGACATATCTATAGCACGCTTTACTGAAATAATTAAATATATTAGAACATTCTAAATATATTTTACAATTCAACTGAGAAAATGGCTTTTACCTGTGCACAAGTGACGAACTGACGCGCTGTATTTCTTTTATATTTCAAATTCGAATTTCAAATTTGTTGTTGCTCAGCAAGAACACAGGATAATGTCTCTAAAAGCAAAATGAAGAAGATATGCGTTCTCCTTACCTTAACAATATGAAAACCTTTTGTACAATGCAAACACGTACTAGAATATGAAACGGACAAAAACAGTATGTTCTTGCATCTGCTACGAATGAATATAAGCGTGCTGGCTTTTTGTGGAACGCACGTTTTCTGCTGAAATACATTCACAGATTTTTTATTGCGAGACGTCTTGAGAATGTTTTATTTCTTATTTTGAAAACCACATAACAAAACGTTTTTTCTTTGTTTTGAAATATGGTATGACTCCGTTTTCTTTTTGCTTTAAATCCAAAGACACTAAGTCGTGCAGTGTGATTAAATAAAACCTACTTATTGGAAACAACTTGCACTGAGCAACGCTGTGAAAATGTTACGCAGAGTACGTGTTTGCTGTTTAATGAAAGACATCTGTTCCAAATTTCTCAAAATTGTAAAAATAGAGAGTATCAGGTACTTCTTTCAAATCATTTACAACGGTCTTGCGTGGTTGAAAAATTCTTAGAACAAAAGTGAAATGTGTCGTGGTCTCGAAATCAGCCTTTTTATTTTTGTTATGTTTTCGACAGAAAATTGGTGTCAAGCGGGAAATGGTTCTTCACATATGCGTGTTTTGAGTTATAGAGTTTTCTTCATGTAAGTCTAAATGAAAAACAAACATCTTCGTTTAGATCAAACTCAGTCATGATACATGAAACATCCATTCTATATACCTACGAAGAAAAGGTCTAAAGCGGATTCAGCGAATTCAACGAAGAAAAGGCCTAAAGCGGGAACCGGATGATCTTTCAGTGCGTACACCAAAAATTGCTGAGTCAGGTTTGGAGGAATGTTGTTTAATTGTTTTCTTTGTTAACCATGAACAGCCGCCGCAGATTCGTCACTGATTTAGAAAAAAGGTACGCTTTCTGCAGCACTGAATTTACATCAGTTTTACTAGTATCGACTGTGATCTACAAATGCATTTCATAAGGAGCGTTTTTAAACCTTAGTGTGCCACGTTATTCAATTAGGAAATAATTATACCTTTTCTAAATATAAAAATTTAATATTTTGTGGAAAATGTAGCAATCTAAGCTGAATCCGTTTTTTTTATTTAATTTATTTTACAATTTAAACGCGGCATGCTCACCAGAACAGTTCAGTGTCGTGCATGGATCGAAGTTCATTCTGTTAAGCGTAAAAAATCTCCCAGCCGGAACTAAATAACACGCCAGATATTTATTACCTTTTTGAAAGAGGTAGGGAAAACATTTCAATTGTGTAAATGTGACCTCAGGTGGATCAGTAGAAATAATGCTATTAATAATAAGCTTTCTACCAGCAAATATCTGTAATAATCACAACTATTGAGATAGAATATTCGCACTGTATTTTAAACAAAGGTATGAACCAAAAACATACTTGCAAAATAATATTGTTTGTTCACTGTTATCAAACTTCTCTAAATGTATGGCTTCTGTACCAGATGAAGATTACATTGCATAGTCTCTTCCGAATTATCTTGATATCAAGCTTTGAGCAATTTTAGAAACACATATAATTTAAACGTTCATTTGAAAGTTTGAGCAGAGCCGTATTGTCACAAAAATGGACATTTGTATTCATTTATCTTGACGTAGCATGCATAACGATATAGCTGTAAACAAGAACACACTCTGTACGAAAACCATTTTTGTTTTCATATGGCAGAGCAAGCATAATGACTTATATAGCCATTCGAACCGTCATAATTATTCGCAATAACACATTTCTCTTAAGTTCTTATTGACACTTCATCAGCATTCTTAAGATTTCTCTTCCATTTTTGATTTGAGAACTTTTTGTTTATTATAAGCCATTCACGTCTCTTATTTCAGACGTCCGAATGTAGAAACGTGTTTTTCTAATTCGATAAATAGGCGCTGAGATCCGGTGTCCAGTGGGAGACTAACGTACCAGCACTGTGCTAATAGGAGCATGCTTTTATTTTCCAAATAGATGCAACAAACGATTTCTGCATCATAATTTGCAATCCCGTGAGCTACATACAGGTGATATCAGGCTCACTTTTCAGTTACAGTAGTTGAATCTACCGATCAAATGCGACCAAAAAAGATCGATCGGAAGTCAGCTGCACCCAAACGTAATTGCATGAAAAATTTAGAAAGGTATTAAATTATAATTTTTTTAATTCTATAGAAACCTTTTGTACTCATTTTAGCATGGCTTTGCGTAGATCAGAACGATCTAGTATGTTTAAATTTAACTTCGTTTCTTTAAATAATTTCAAAAACATAAGAACTCAGAATAAAGCTTTGATTTCTGAATAACAAACCGTTATTGACAATGATATTTGGTAAATCTTGAGAGTCAAACCATATTTTAATGACATATATGAAAATGTTTTACACAAATGCTCTTTCAAATTGTAATTATCCACGCGAAACAGCTCTGTTTAAATATTTCAAATACTTTCCCTTTAGACTTTGAAATAAGTTCAGCACGCACGAGCTTGTATATATTAGTCACTCTAGTATGATTTAAGTTCCTTTAACTCCTTAAAGAGCCAAAGTACCTGAACCATATAGTGGCCAAAATGTTATGCAGTTTCAAAAAAGAAGTGTTCACAAAGCGGCTGGGTTTCACGAAAATTACAGCAAAACAATTCCTTTCCCACAACTCATATAAGCGGTATAGATCATACATAAACTTGTCATTCGTGAGAAAATATGCCCTCTAGTCCCATATTTTCTGCTCCATTGACTTAAGGAACGATAGCGAAGGGATTGTCACTGACATCATGCCATTGGGCAAACACAAGAGACTGAAACATATCTTGCCTTTCGTAGGTTCGTCGCCATTGTTACAGACCTTATAGTAGGTAATCAGTCAGAAAGGATTAGTGTCAATCATCACCGTAAATAACAATTATCTTTGAACAACAAAGCTAAAGGGGAAAGTAGGGTTTTCTGATGCTCATGTTCACATGTTGAAGTTTCTTTTTAGAAAGGGAACATATTCGTTGGAGCTGATTTCAGCTCATTTTGCTAACCCCGAGTTGATTCGTTACATCCGGTAAAAGGGTTAATTGATGTCCAGCTGCTTTTACCATAATAAATTAATAAATCTTCAAAAATGTCTTTACTTTTTTTGTGCACTTGAATAAAAATAAACTATAGTCAATGTATTAATACATTTGAGCACATCGGTAACATAATAGTGCATTTATTCTTTCGCTGATTTTTCGTTGAAACTACTTGGTACAGTATTTGTTCTCGGCTTCTGGTTTATTACATTTGAGGTATAACGACCGCTGTGATCAACTCTAAGGGTTGGAAGCACTCAACTGTTCCAAATTTTGGGCCATTAGTTTCAGGTAGGAGATAGAGTCAGTTCCGAATTTGGCCTTTGGTTACAGGTAAGATATAGAGTTCTACGACCAGTCTACCGGGAGTAAAGATTTTTCAGAGACATGTGCAAGGAGAAACGCTAAGGTGAGGTACCCAAGTCACATTGTGTTAGTTCCATTGATTTTCTTTTTTTCAGTTTCTTCTGTACACTAAATTTTAATTATTGCGATTTTTACATGAATGTGGTATAATATGCGTAAATATTTTTACAGGACAGAATGTAAATAACCCATATGCTGACCTATAGCGGATTTTGCACTTCAACTTATCATTTTTTTATTGGAGGTTTAACGACCACCGTGAGCGACTCAATGGGCTGTAAGCAGTCGCCCTTCCCTAGTTTAGGGTCACTGGTTCCAGGGAAGGGAGAGAACCAGTGCCGTAAGACAAACACAACATCCATGCCTCGCGGGGTTCGAACCCGGACCCCTTTCGGACAAATGATCAGAGGCCATCGCTTAGACCACTGCGCCACTGGGGCGGCCAACTTATTTGCAGATATATGAATTCATCATACCCAGATGGACAATGCTGCCACGTAATTAGTGTTTTCTTTCCTTCGTACATTGATAACGGTCCTATCTGGGAGGAACATATGCTATTTTCAGAGCATGTTTCCCGGAATGAATGAAGTTTTCATAATATTGAAACTGAATATGAAGAAGCTAACGACAAAAGTCGCATGATTTTTTTATCTAACAGTTGTGAGTGCTAAATTTTAGTCTAAATGGCACAGTTAGAACATGTAAACGCGTAAAATCGATAGTTCTAAAATATGTTTGGAGAAAAAATGACTTGAAGTAGTGAAACTAGAATGTATATGATTTCCGTTTTAAAACTATGAGATATTTTAGGAAAATTTCAAAGAGCAAATATGTGTTGAATAATTCCCCAAATGGCTGTGCATTCAACTTTTACTGTTCCTACAGTAAATTACATAGTGATACCTAAATATTAGAGAAGACGTACAGGACTCATTTATGCTATGATGAGTAGAATTCCGGAGAGTTTGTCGCACGTCTCCTCGTGCTCATCTGTTTCCAAACACCAAATTTAATGGGCAATGTTTTTAATAGGGTGAGACAAATACACTGGCGGAAAGTGAAAAAAGAACACCAAGAAGGAATGGGCGGACGATCATGGAATTTACATATGTTAATGGTGTCGAGTTTACGTAGGTGTGATGTTAATTTCGGGACCAACCGGTGAGCGCTTACGCCACAGCACGGCATAATATGCAAATTATCGTCCGTGGTATTTAAGGCGTACGGCGGAGTGAATATAATCAGTCGTCGGCGTATGGACACGTGCGAAGACCCTGAAGAAGCTGCAATGCCTGGACATAGAAGACGTGTATGATTTCAGCAGTTATCGGACTAAGACTTGTACGACTTCAGCAGTTATCGGACTAAGACGTGTACGATTTCGGCAGTTAACGTACTTTGAGCGAGGTCGTCTAGTCGGTCTCCGCGAGGCCGGATGGTCGTATCGTCGTATTGCGGAGATAATTGGACGGAAAGTATCGGTGGTGGTACGATGGGGGCGTAGATTGTCGGAGGAGCATTCCCACATGAGAAGACGTGGAACCAGTAATCACAGACGGACTGCTAAGCGGACCGATCGACGCATAAGAAGAGCGGCGTTGTCAAGCAGAACATCCACTGCGACGCAAATCCGAGCTGCCGTTGCACCTGTGGTGACTGTGCAAACAATCCGCAACCGTCTACTGGATGCAGGACTACGTGCACGTGTGCTTCTGGCATGTGTACTTCTCACTCCAGCTCACCGTGAGGAACGGCTGCAGTGGTGTCGCCAACGTCTGCACTGGAGAACGCAATGACGATCTGTCGTGTTCAGCGATGAAAACAGATTCTGTTCGGGAGCCTTCGATGGCCGTATGCGTGTTCGCAGACGCACAGGGGAGCATCTCCGCCCTTCTTGCATCTGCCAGCGACACACAGGGCCTACACCGGGTCTCTTGGTGTGGGGAGCGATCAGCTATCACTCCCGTACACAACTACTGTTTGTACCGGGTACGTTAAACTGCACCTCCTACATCAACAATATCATTCAGCCCGTTGTTGTGTCCTTTGTAAGGTCGGTACATTGTGGTGTTTTCCAGCAAGATAACGCACGCCCACACACGGCACGTGCAACGCAACATGCACTTCAAGGTGTGAGACAACTTCCATGGCCTGCACGTTCACCGGATTTGTCCCCCATTGAGCACGTGTGGGATTTTATGGGACAACGACTTATCCGGTATCCACGGCCAGCCACGACCATCCCCAATTTACGCGTCCAGGTTGAGGATGCTTGGAACTCAATACCCCAAACTTACATCCAACATCTGTACGACAGACTCCATGCCAGAATTCCACAGTGTGACGCAGTTCATGGCGATTCAACCTCGTACTAACCATGTTACATGGAAAAGTTATTTTTCAGTTTGCCAGCAAATACAGCTGTATTTTGGCATAATGTTTTGATCACGTTATCCTCTGTATTCCTTTATTATGCTGTATAAATTTCGTTGGTATCAGACGTCTCCTTCTTGGTGCTCTTTTTTTCACTTTCCGCCAGTGTAGGTTGACGTTGTATGGTAATGATGAAAAAACAATATTGTTTAAGTGTTATCAACGGTATATTTTCAGTTAAATCATCAGAACATGAAGGTATTGGTCCGGCTGAAGGAATAATGTAAAGTGGAGATTCGGAAATGCCTTTAAGAGAAGAAAAACTCAGTTGCTTACCAAAAATTTTTCGATGGAACGTGTGAGATATTTCAGATTAAAACACAACTTGCTTTCCAAGATGTTTTTCCATGAAGACGCCTCATACTTCAGCAACAAATAATAATGAACACTAGTATAAAGTTTGTGTTGAAAGATGAACTTCTTTCCTTATGTAACCTCTGAACATCTAAGAACGGCGCGTTAGGTACACGAAAATGTTGGCAATGTTTTACTTTTACATTATCATTTAATAACATGAACATATTAGTAGACATGGGAATTCAAACGGTGAACATTGATGTAAAGAACCTCTTAATTCCAATAGTTCAAATACTAATTCTAGCTTGTCAGATTTGCTGAAATGTTCTGAAAGCCTTTAAAAAAATTACATACTTATGTTGTCACCAAACCCGTTAGATGATCTGCCGATAATACTAAAACTGCCAGCATTAATTATATCAGGAAAAACATTCATAACAAATCGATATATTGAATAGGAGAATTTTAGCTCATTTATTCAAAATGCATTTGGCTGTCGTTTGTAGTATTTTAGATGGCATATGTAAAAACAATTTCTATGACTTTTAGAAAAATTGATTATTATTATTATAGATAATGTTTTAAACATTCTATGAAAATGTAGTGCATTTGAAGTAACCAAAATGTATATATAACTTGAAAGATTTACGAACAGGTGTTGGTAATTACGGTCCTAAAATTCTTATTAGGAATGGTAGTTAGTGAATTCTCGCAATCGCCTAGTCACAAAAAATACTTCAAATCAATTATACATATCTATGATACCTACAGATGCATCGAGAAGTTTGTTAAATCTTTAAGTTATTCTCTAGAATCAGAGGGTGAGTGGAAAGTTTTGCCATATTTGCATAAACGCATGCGCGGCGGCGAGTTTATCACATGTATAAACTAGTTCAAGTCTCGCACTGCAATCAGTCGAAAGGGATATTAAGTGGTAGTCATTGCTGTGAACAGGTTTGTATGTCATCTTTCTGTCTGTGGTTGGGCCGCCTAAAAGATGAACAGTCACAACCCGCTAGTAAGGGAACTTTTACTTTACGAGTTTAAACCCTGCCATAACGCTGCTCAAGCAACACGAAACATTTGTCATGTGAAAGGGGAAGGTCCCGTCGACCACAACACCGCAACCAGATGGTTCAAAATATTTCGCTCAGGTGACAGAAACTTCGATTATCAGCCAAGGTCAGGTAGGCCGCGTACAGTGGATTCGGGGGCCGGGCTCCAGGCCGTAGAAGCAAATCCGACAGCCAAGATTCGGAGATTATCAGGCAAGCTGGGCATGTCACAGACCACCGTGTTTGATCACCTTCAGGGTCTCGGCAAAGTCCACAGGAGCTGCCGCATTTTTCCTCACGAACTGACACCAGCTGAAGCAAACCACGGAGTGGAAGTGTACACGAAACTCCTTGAAAGCCCGCGCGATGTACGTTTCATAAAGAGAACCGTTACGTGCGATGAAAAAAGGG
This sequence comes from Macrothele yani, assembly GCA_039090855.1. Classification (NCBI taxonomy): domain Eukaryota; kingdom Metazoa; phylum Arthropoda; class Arachnida; order Araneae; family Macrothelidae; genus Macrothele; species Macrothele yani. The sequence continues at coordinate 15,352,339 of CM077016.1, forward strand.
TCTATTTCCGTAATCTTAACACATGACAGCAGTGGTTCAACCCTTGCCAGCTTCCTGAACCTGTTGCTAAATGTGGGCGCTTCGAGAACAAGGTGATGCTCTGCTTCTGGGGGAATTTCAAGGGGATAATCCATTACGTATTTTTTTTTATTTTGATTCGAGGTTTAACGACCACCTTCAGCAACTCAATGGGCTATAAGAAGTCTCTCGTCCCTAATTTAGGGTCACTGGCTCCAGGGAATGGAGCGAGTCAGTGCCGTAAGACAAGCACATTATCCATGCCTCAGCGGGATTCGAACCCGGACGCCTTATGGACGAATGATCAGAGGCCATCGCTCAGACCACTGCGCCACCGGTGTGGCCCATTACGTATTTATTACAGACGGTCGGACCATCAACGCCAACCTCTTCTCTGAACAGCTGGAGCGGATGTATGCCGTTTTTGAGGAGAAGTGCACTGGTGAACAGAAAGCGCGCTCTCCGACAGCATGACAACGCTCGGCCTGATACCGCGCAAACCACGAAATTGAGGGTATCGAACTGATGTCACATCCAGCATATAGTCCGGATCTTGTCTCGTCAGAGTATTACTTGTTCCGGTCCATGGCCCATTTCCTTCGCGGGCGGCACTTCAACAACCAGAAAGAGGTGGCAGCTGGGGAGAAGCAGTTCTTCGCCTCGAAGGACAAGAACTGGTACAGCCGCGGAATCGAAGAACTGGCAGACAGATGGCTAAAGACGGTGCAACATGATGACCTAGACTTTGAATGCTAGTCAGATTTCGTCGTGAAGGTACGTATTAGGACATAAAGTGATCCGAACATTGCCGAACTTTCGGATCGTCTTCTGAACACCTAACACAAGAGTCCGAAATATTTGCTTGGATTTTTCTCGAAGAAATAATATTTTTCCAGAATTCCCTAAATCTCAGAAAACTAAACTGATTCTTTCGACTGTGAAATACAGAAAACCCACATCTGTTTCTTTGTTGTTTTTTCATCTCAGAGATCCGATGATTTAAGGTAGGTGTACTCGTACATTTTAAGCACCACTTAGCAGAATATAAATGAAACTTACATCACTTGAGCAAATAATAATATTACATTAAAAAATTGAAAATAGTATTATAGCTCAGGACAATTGAAATATTAAACGCCAATGAACACGTTTGATTAAATATCATCGAAATATCACTTCTGTTTTAATGTTTTATTAAAAAATGGGTCATAGCTTATCCAACCTGGAATTGGTTCTTCAAAAGATGTAATCAAAATTTAGCGAATGGGAGACTGCTCCCTGCTATCAGAAATCAAGCAAAAAATATTTAAAAGAATGTTGATTTAGGAAATAATATACTGTTATTTGAAAATGGGATATAAGTTCATGAAGAATATCACAAAACTTGTTAAAATAGGTTATCCGGCTTATCGCTTTAAACTGTTAAAACTTTTCCCTCAGTTGAAAATGCAAAAGTGAAAAACGTGATTGAATTGGTCATTTAAAGTTCCGCTTCAAAGTTCATCCGACTATCCCTTTGAAAATAAAGAAAGGTATTCAGCACTATTGCCAAAAATAATTGTTTCAGCGCAGAAAGCAGCATATCTCCAGAGCAGTTGTTACTAACATGCTATCCTTAATACTATCGATTGTGTTCTTCCAATTATGGGAAACTCCCAACGGTCGCCAGAACCGATAGTTTTCCAGTTCTAGTACTTAAACGATTGAATAAGCAATTTTGAATTACTTGGGATAAACCACAATTGTTTAGGGTCACTGGTTCCAGGGAAGGGAGGGAGCCAGTACCGTAAGACAAACACAACATCCATGCCTCACCGGGATTCGAACCCGGACCCGTTCGGACGAATCATCAGAGGCCATCACTTAGACCACTGCGCCACCGGGGCGGCGTTAGGATTTCAAACATTTTCATCGAATATTCCAAGCATTGGCTTAGAACTTCATTGTACCGGGTGGCATAACGAATTGCAAGTTCGAACGGAAATTGGGAGATGCGAGTTCTATTCCCACTCTGAGGCGAAGCAATTTTCAAGTTTTCTGAGGAGATGTTACATGGAGACCAGTAAACTACAGACGATTCACTATGCAATTCTGGTTGCTTTGAATGATATAACGTTGTCAGGAATTTTACATTTCTCTATTTCCTAAATATATCGATTTCAGTCCTACCCCGTGCAGATCTAGGAGGTGCACAAAATCGAAACAAAATAATATCGCTGACTACAAGCCGCGTGCAAAGGTTATTTGATCAGAATTAAAAGCAAATTCTTGTTCACAACAGAACTGTTTCTAAAAAAACATTCAAACACTTTTCAAATTCCTATTCACAAATATGCCCAAAACTGGAGACACCATTAGCTTCTTCTTTACGTGAACGATCTGTGAAATTTCATTGAAAAATAATAAAACTTCCCGTCTTTCCTTTCAACTGATGCAGAACAATGAAGTTGAATTTGTCAGGTTTGCATCGTACATACGAATGTAGACAATGAACTATAAACTAAGGAGACATGTTAAACCAATTACTAAAGAAACTTCTCTCTGCAAAGAGAAGTAATTAAAAACAGTAACAACTTATTATCCAATCAGGAAACCCGTGGTCATTCACCAGTCAACGGACTTTTCCACAGCTTAGTAGAAGTGAAATTTCTTGCCTTTCACACAAATTGAGAGGAAAAGGCTTTTTTATATTTCTGATTTTTATCAGTGAACCACACTACGCATATACATTTTACATATAAATAAAATTTTAAGTGTATTATTGAAAACTACATTAAAGTTAAAAGAAAGTATATTTAGCACGTCTTTTGTAAAAAAAGATCATGCTCATATTATCGGTTTGTTCCTCCGTTGGTGTGTAGAAACCACATCTCTGAAACTAATAGTCCGATATAAAAATTATTTTTGCTTTTGAAAGCTTCAAATGTGGGACATGATTCTTGTCTTCGTATTTTTTCCAATGCGAAACTTCCGCCGCTAGAGTGCTAAAACCCACATGATATCGCATTGAAAATATATTTTATTGCATATATTAACTTCTAAATATCCAAATGCATTTTATTGCATATCATCATCATTGTCAATCATTATCAATCCACTGCTGGATGAAGGTCACGCCAAGTTTCTTCCACAACGGTTAACTTCTAAATATTCAATTCAAAAAATGATTTCTTCCATTCGATGCGTTTTAACGAAACCTATTTTGGTAATAATTACTTTTTCAAGCAATGCACAAATTTTCCGCTAGCGAGCGGGATGTTAAATTACTTTTCCCTCGATATCTTGTCTTCTAAAAGTCCGATTTGAAAAATTATTTCGGCATCGGAAATAGTTCTTTATGGGAAATTTTTTGCATATATTTTCTAATTTTTTGTAAAAAATAGTGGACCACTAAGGGGTGTATTAATTAATAAACGGTTCTGATGTATTTGCAGCAAAATCTAAGCTTCTGTATGCTCGACTGAAAAAACGAATTCGTGGACTGATACACTCACCTCGAAAAACTTTATGAGAATACCTCCTGCTTAAAATAGTGCATGGTTTTGCCACCAGGGGCGTGGACATGCATTTTATTTTTGTCGGTATATCTGATTGTAAGAGTCTGGCTTGAAAAATTACTTCTTTGTTGGAGGGCGTTTCATGTGCGAAATATTTCTCATGTAGTTTTAATATTTTCAAGTTATGCATGGATTTTTTGCCATGGAGCATAAAGTTATACTGTGTTTTCCTCGATATCTGTGCTTCTAAAGCTCCGATTCGAAAAGTCTTGCTGCGGCCGGTGCAGTTCCTGACAGGAAATGTTTTGATTATATGTTGTTGTTTTTTTAATAAAGAATGGTTTGGTCAGCAGGAGGCGTAAGCGTCGATTTCCTCTCCCGATGTATATTCAACAAAATCTGGGTTTCTGCAAATACCAACTAAAAAAAATTTTTCGTGGGATGATACGGCTCACCTCGGAAAACCTTTTCAGAATACTTTCTTTTTAAAATAATGCATAGTTTTTCCGCCAGGCCTAGATGTATATTATATTTTGGCCGATATGACTGCTTCTAGGATTCCGATTTGAAAAATTCTTTCTTTGTTGGATAGCGTTTCCGCTGCGAAATATTTCTTGTATAATTCAATATTTTTCTTAGCACACAAGTTTGCCACTATAGGGCATAAGTTCACGTTTCCGTTTACAGCAATATCTGATGAACTAAAAACTCGTTTAACAAATCTTTTTTCAGTCAGGTACTACTAGCTGTGCAAAACATTTGAGCACATTTCCGAAGTAGTGCACAATTTCGTTACCAGGATCGCCAGTGTTTAATCTGTTCTTCTCAATAACTTGTACTTCTACATGTGCCATTCAAAAAAATTTTTCAACATCGGATGCATTTACTTTGTGGAACACTTTAGGTTATTGTTTGAGGTGTTTCATAGTTCACTGTGTTATCGCTAGGTGGTGCTCGGTAGTTCTGTTCACAACAGTATCTCCAATTCTAAATTCCCGAAATTCCCTATTAAGAAATTTAATTTTCTTTTTTTTTCTTTTTTTTTTTGCTGTATTCCGTACGCTACAATAGAGATGTGGACCATTATTATCTTTAAATAACACAGAAAGTTTCTGCTAGGGTTCAGAAAGGTCAAAACCTTTTTCTCACTATCTCTGCTTCCCGAAGGCGTATTTGAAAAGTTCTTTTTCCTTATCACAGCCTTTCCGATGAGGAATATATTTCGCCTATTTTCGGCTGACCTATTATGCAAAACTCTTCCTCTGGATGGCGTAGAATGATATCATGTTTTCTTCTATATATTTTCTTTTAACTTTTCAATTTGAAAATCATTTTGTTTCCGATACCTTTTTTCTGTTGTAATAAGTTTTTGTGTTGGTTTACCACGTTCATACAGACTTGCAAATTATTTATTAATATATTTGTTATGTGTTTATTTTTCGCAACTTAGTTGTTTTGTGGAGGAACTGCTCCATAGGACGGCTTTCAGGATGCTAATTTAGTGAATAATTAACGCACCATTAACATATTTTCCAAACTTTTGCATTAATATAATACTTAGTAAATACTTAATATCGTAATTTTTTCCATAGTGATAAATATTGTATAATATGAAATTCTGTGTTAGAAAATTTGTTAAAATAAGAGCTTCAACATAGATGAAATAGCAATGAAGAGTAGGTTTTGTCACTGTCTTTTATCAGGGACAGTTTGAGCTGCGGGAATTATCAGATTTTTTACAGCTACCACAGATTCTAGAATTGAAATAACCTTTGCTTATTTTTTAGCCGCATATGAACCTAAGTATTTAACTTCTCCAATGATTTGACAAACGTACCAGTTTTATTTCCTTGCGAATAATATACGAATGTATGAAGTTCACATGGCTATCATTTTTATTGTGAACATGAGAAACTAAATATGAAAAAAGTCATGTTCTTTAAATACGAACTACAAATCGTTTTGTGTGCACTTCATAATTTAAGAGTAGATGTTCTAAATATTAAATGGATTATTTTCTTTCATTTCCCATAAATTGTTAAAAATGTTTCTTCTTGAAAGGTCATGTATGGACGTGCCTGACACCTAAGTAACGTTAGAAAAATGGATGTTTTACGAACACATTTTCAAAAACACGTAACGTGAATGGCCGAATGAAACATAACACACTTAGGTTGTTCGGTTTGATCGAAACTACAATGCAGTTTAAAAACTCCGATATGGAGCGTAGGTACTATAAACCAGATTTACAGTTTCGAGACAAATGTAATTGCCGGCAACATTATTTACTGTGTGCTTAAGTAAAATGATCTTCCAAAAATTTTCAGTTTAAGGCTTTTATGTTCTTTACAACAAACAAGCATATAAATATTTCTTTTCGCTAGGGTTTGAACAGTTTTGAACATAGATAACGTCGTAAACAGCCCCAAAATATTATGGACTCTAGAGTCATAAGTATAAGCTGTAAATTATTTCTGTTTGTTATAGAAACTTGTTGACTTAACACGCGCCGGCGTTTACCCGCAATTGTTCCGATTTGCATAAAAATGTTTGTCATAATTTTTGCTGTTCAGTACAACATGGCGCAATATACTTCTAAACCCCTCTGTTCTGTAAAATTTAATTAATTTCAAGTTTATTTGCATGAGCATCCGCATTTAATATTAAAAAACAATGCTCAGAGGAAACAGTCTCCTAGTTAAGTCCATGTTTCCCTACAACTGGGTAGGCCACTTACGCAAGCATTAAACCGTAAAAATGATATTCAACATATTTGCATAATAATATGAAAATCAACGACGATTTCATCTAGTAAACCATAGATTTCTCGTTTGACTAATCCTATTTATTATCTTTTTCCGGACATGCTAGTAACCTCTACATGCAGTATATCATATTTTCAACAACGACAAAGCATTTACATGATATTAATCAGTTTTATTAAAAAATGATACTTCATAAAAATGTTTCGTCATTAAAGTTTCCATTTGTAAATCCCAAAATTAACAGCACAACAAGAATCTAAAAAATCCTCCCACTAACTCATAGCTAAGAATTTTGAATATTCCTCCCCGACATATAAGGTTTCATGTTGAAGTAAAGCACATGCGATATTTTGTCCAATTCCATTCTGAATGAAGTACGATGCTGATTTTTATTGATTTTATTTTTTAATTCCGAAATCAATATAAATCTATAGGTCGTATAGTTGAATGCTTCGTACGAAGCATATTAAATTAATTTCATGATGAAGGTACAGCTCATTCTTCTCTGCTTTACAGTGTTGAAGAAACCCGACGTGCTTAATTAGTCCGATTGTGTGCTCCTACTCTCATAATCGTTTGACTTTTGATTTTCTTAACAATCTCCATAACAATTAGCAGGTTGGAAAATATTGAGCGTGGATGCAAGTGGGTTTTTTGCAGTAATCAGCTTTCTGTAACAAAAATCTACTGTACAAAAATATAAAGAAGTCCAAAGATAAGTTGAAACTCTTGAGGAGCAGAGTTGCTCTTACGCGAACCGCTGATGAGAAACGAGAATTCGCTCGAAAGAGAGCATAAAATGCTCTTCGGATTTTTCTCCGCAACAAATTTCAAAGGCAATTATTAAATTTACAAATAACTTTCAGGTAAAAAAAATGTTTAAAAGAGCTCAGAATGAGTCAGTGAATGTATTCCAATGATATGCTGAACGTCATTATAAAATGTAAATTTGGTTATTTGTGATTTGTGAAAAAGCTTTCCGCGCCCAATGTGAATTTAATTCACTTTCACACTCATGTGAATACAATCCAGTCCTTTTTTTATGTGCTTGCTGATATTCTTTATTGTTGGTATGAAGATGTCCATGCATCCTTATGACTAACGGGTGTTCAACCAATATATCATCTACAAAACATTTGGCTATACAGTATGTTGCTCCACCTATTTATAAAGTTAAAGCAAATATTTTAGCAGATATGTGTATTTCTTACTTAATAAACTCTAGCTTGCGTTTTGTTTTTGGCCTAGTGAACAATTTATTTGGAACTTCGCGTTATGGGAGTAGCAGCTTAATATTGCTAAAGTAATGTACAAGGAACATCCTGAAAGTAATGCGTCCTCTTAATAACTTCTGAAATTTTGAAATTATTTTAATGAAACTGCATTGACATGGAAGATGATATGTCACAAATATGGGAGCATAATTTTTTCAGAATAGGAATCACGAATGATTGAGAAAAGCAGCAAGCTGTAATTGAATCATTGGAGAAAGAGGTATGTGAAGCTCCAGAAATCTACAGAAGACTCTTGGCGGTCTATGGAGCTGCCACAATCGATATCAGTAATGTCCAAAGATTGATGAAGACGTTCCGGGAGGGAGAAAGTTCAGTGTCGGACAAACAACGGAGTGGAAGACTCGCAAATGCAGTGAGAGATGGCAAGAGGCAACGAGTGAAAGACATCATCACAGCTGATCGTCGTGTCACCATCCAGGAGTTGTGTGATGCAATTCATTGTGGTCATAGTGCCATGGAAACATTAAATAGGGTTGTGGGCTACCGAAAAATCTGTTCAAAATGGATTCCAAGAAAGCTAAACCGTGAATAATGTGAGTAAAGGGTGGTCATGTGCCGGAACAACTTGGACTGTTATGAAACTGATGGTGAGGTGTTTTTCGCTAATGTTGTGACGGGAGATGAAACCAGGATGTTCTTTTATGATCCAGTAACAATACGTGCCTCAATGGAATGACAACGCACATCTTCACCTCGACATAAAAAAGGTGAAAAAACGCGTTTAGCAGGGAAAGTGATCGTATCAGTTTTCTTTGAAAACGTGGGGTCATTTGGACTAAGTTCCTTGAATGCAGTGTAACAATAACGCAATGTGCAGACACCGAAGGAGCTAAAGGAAGCTATCAGAAGGAATAAACGTGACATTCCAATAAAAAACTATGACATAAGAAATCTAAAGCGCATGGATGAACAAGCATCTTCCTATACACTTCGGGTATTACAGAAAGTTGTGCCGACTTCAGGCTTTCACGGTGACGTCACGCGCAGATGGGGAGCACAACGACTTGAGCATGTCGGAGCTCATCGAACTTTCTTACATTCAAATTCTGTCTTCCAGAGAACATATGTTCCTAGAAGGAAAGATATATATTTGCTTAAAGTTGTTACAGAAGAAAAAGTATATACTTATTTTTACCTATAACACATTTTAAGAACAATTTACTGGTTGCGTAGATGGGTAATGATTTCCAACATTCTGAAGGGTATATTTAAATGCACACCAGTATGAAAATGATTTTCAACGGGTAGCTTTAAACAATCACGTTTTATATTCTTCAGATTTGAATAAAATTATACAATTTTATTATCAAATAATCAGTGCAGTATTTCAGAAATAAATTATGTAACACTACAGCTATGTTTAGCTGAATTACAAGAATTTGCTGCGGACCTGTGTTGCAGTGATTCTCCATAAAAGTGAGGGATGCAGTGGAGAGGCCTATGATAAATCCTCTTCTCATATATTGCAATGTATTAAAACTAAAAGTATACAACGATGTTTCATAACAAGCAATTTTCGATGTTCAGTTCTGAGACTCCTACATGTGTTATACAATATAATATATTGTAATATAATATAATATAATATAATATAATATAATATAATATAATATAATATAATGTAATATAACTTGATGTAACCAGGAGAGATAAGAACAGGAACTCGTGGATCTGAAAAATGACAAGAGTGGAAGACATCATGATCAGAGTTAAATCCCTGAAATGGCAATGGGCTGGACATACTGCCAGAAGGACAAACCATCGATGGACAGCCGAAAATTTTGATTGGATTCCGAGGGACAGGAAAAGACCCAGAAGAAGACCACATGGGAGATGGGTGGATGAAATTCGAAAATATACTGGAGTAACATGGAGACTGGCACAAGACAGACCATTGTGGAAGAGGCTTGGAGAAACCTTCGTCCAGCAGTGGATTATAATGGTTGACAATGATGAATATAATATAATATAATATAATTTTGTAAAAACGTAACCGCGTAATTGTTATCTAGGATTTTTAAGAAACGGATAATGATTTTCAATCTGGAAGTACAACGACCATCAAGAAACACTTTGCAGATTCTTGAGAGCTCTACATATTAGATCTAGCCACTAAACTAAACTCAGAACAAGTTAGTAAAATCATGCAATGCATTGATTATGATACGCTTTCCAACATACCAGAAATCATTATTCAAGTTATTACTCAAGTTATGAGGACAATGGCTTTGGAATAAATCTCGCTCCTGTGCCCTGACGTTTGACCCCATTTCGATTATATTAAACGGCATTGTTTCACTATACCGCAGGAAAAACATACTAAAGTTTTTCCGTAATAGAGTCACTTTTATTCAAGTTATGAGTATAATGGCTGTAGAATAAATCTCGCTCCTGTGTCATGACCTTTCACCCCATTTCGATGGTACTCAACAGAACCGGTTCGGTATATATCCGGAAAAACATACTAAAGTTTTGTCTGAATAGAAACATTTTTAATCAAGTTATGAGGATAATGTCAGTGGAATAAATCACGAGCCTGTGTCCTCACCTTTGACCCCATTTCGATGATATTCAAAGAACCGGTTCAGTATACTTCCGGAACAACATGATAAAGTTTTGTTGCAATCAAAACATTTTGGCGTAAGTTATGATGCATAAAAGCAATGGAATGGATCCCGCTTCCATGTCCTGACCTTTGACCCCATTTCGCCATTTTTAATAGGGTTTGTTCCCAGTTGGTCCCCTACCACATTCTAAAATTTCATCGAAATCGAACCATTTTTACGCACGTTATGACGTGTAAGGGCAATGGAATGGATCCCGCTTGTATGTCCTGACCCTTGACCCCACTTCTTTCATTTTCAATAGGGTTCGTTCCCATGTGGTCCCCTACCACATATTAAAATTTCATCAAAATCGAACATTTTTTACGCAAGTTAGGTGGCATAAGGCCAACGGAATGGATCCCGCTCCTATATCCCGACCTTTGACCCTACTTCTTCCATTTTCAATATGATTCGTTCCCAAGTGGTCCCCTACCACATACTAACATTTCATCGGAATCGAACCATTTGAACGCGAGTTACCGTGCGAACGGACAGACGGCCAAAGCCGAAGCATATACTACGCTTCTTCAAACTACGGTTGAAAAGCGTAAATGACACAGCACAGGTTTAGCGAATGACTAACATTACATTGACATTGACGGAGTGGACTTTACAAACTTAAATGAATAAAATGAGTAATACCTACCAAAAAAAAAGCTACAATCGCGTCCTAGTCCCACATAAATAAATAAATTTTACGGTAGCGTGCCAAGAACAGGCAAGGCAAGTACAAGATTCTGCCCGTGCAAGAGAAAAATTAGGCGTGAGCCCAGGATGTCTCAAATGTAAAAGGATTTAAAGCCCTACTAAAACGTGATAAACATCTGCCTATAAAAACTGAGCAGTTTTAATGAAAGTGAAAACAATTTTTTTGGAATAAGAAATAGAAGCCCCCCACCCCTTCCCCAGAAGGCTGAGCGTTCAGGTAGAAACACTAGTGAATCTTTGTTAAAATAATTTTTTTGAGCTTTCTAATGGTTCCCGTATCCAATTCCTCATCAGAAGAAAAGGAGGGTGATCGATGTCTCACCCTATTTGGTGGTTTTCAACGTTGGGGCACCAGAGGTTCCCTTCTGCGAGAACTCTGTGCATCCAGGAAGAGGGATTGTGAAGAGAAAGTGGAATGGGACCTGGAGAAGCGTCTATCCCCAGCCACATTCAAAAATTGTTGAACCGCTACGGGATACCCGAACAGTTTGCTAATCTGTGGGACCTCAGACGCTTTGACATAAAGCATTAAAAGGACAGTGGGGGTGCGGCCATTTGGGTGAAACATGCGAAAGACGTTCTCACAGGTGATCCCCTTGTCACGGACTGATTGAAGACATTCATAATCGGTTATCGATAAACTTTTGAACAGACGTTGGAGGGGCTGGGGCTCCCGAACTTTATGAAAGTATCAATTTCACCTTGTTCCAAGTAGGTTTAGGTGAAGTGACCCATTGTTGTGTAACTTCAACCACAGCAGGTGCTACGGTTTTACAGATTTACTGCTGAGGCTGTAAATCTGTAAAACCGTTAGTATCCTCCTAACATGCTCCGTCTGGAGCCTTGGATCAGTCAGTTTTTGTGACTTGGGTTGGAGGGCAGTAGAACTGGAGACACCAGCTATCGAGGGTATCATTCCGGTTTGTTTACAGAGAACTTGAGCACTCCCAACTTGAAAAAAAGTAGTTCATCATAAATTTTATGCCGATTTTTATGAAGAATTTCACTATAATAGACATTTTCTTGGCTATTTTTATTTGTAAATATACTTTACGGAGGAAATATTGTCGCAGTTGGTATGGTTTTCAGCCAAAGATAATGAAACAGCTATTACGTGAGCTGAAAACAATGGCCTTCGTTTGAAAGGAAAATTATGTTCACAAGGCTAAAGTGGAAAAAATGAACGTTAGACACATTAATTTCGTTCTATTGCACCACATGAACAGTGATTTGCATTATGATTCTTTATAGAATTATGATGTACAAATCTGGCATATGAAATAAATGTATTATTATTTTCCATAATGAAATACATACCTATGATTATGTTGCTTCACAATAAGATTTATTTCTATGAAAATAGTAACAAAAATAAAGTATCGTAGTGTCAACTACTTTGTTTCACGTTGGGTGTGATCAGGTTCTATGTAAACAGAGCGGAACGACACATTCGAAACCGGGAACCACTTGAAAACGTTCTGATTCGAAATTATAGCCAAAGATATAAACAAAACGAACAACCTATGCAGTGGGGAGCGAACCTTAGCAATGACATATGTCATATACATTTAGGTCTATGTTCTAATAAGACACGCTCAACATAGTTCTCACTTCGCGGAGAGATGGAAGCACGTCACTGCTCACTACTCATGTTGTGGGATCACCAGTATTAGTTGCCTGCGCACTACTGTTGGTGTGTTTGTAGCGGTGATTACTGCTGCTGTATTTGTTATTGGAACCCGTAAGTTGTTTCATTAATATTTTTGTTATTGGATGTTAACATGTGGAATTGGAAGAGTGTTTTTTTATAGTAGCTGTGATGGACGACAACATGAGAAATTTCCTAATAATTATGTACATTTGTTGAATGCCTTTAACCTGTTGTTAAGGTCTTGAAAGAAACAACAACATTAGAAACAATACATGATAGATCACTTAATATTTGATCACACACAATACATATGGCAGAATAAACTATGGGCAAGCTTAACATTTGTCAGCTCATCAAATATTTCGTATATTTCGTGCGAAATTTGTTTTAATTGGAAGGCTATTTAGTAGATTTCTGTAAATAATAATAATATTTGTTTCATAGAAACGGAACATTAATAAAAACTAACATGTTATTGATTTCTAGTTTCTTTCTTTGTTAAATGTTCGATGGATTTCAACATCTAACGGTCAACAACTCCCTTAATTATATTGATTCATTTACAGGAGATCACGTTCAAGGTGTGGAGAGCGTACAGCGTCCCCCCGAACGCAGACTGATAGAGGGAAACCAATAAAATCATTTGTCAGATCATGTTCTGAAAAATCTATTCTGACGGTACTTCGTCTCTCCTCTGAACAGTGGTTTGAGGTGTTGATTTAAGTCATCACACAGCTCTGCCCTGGGACGTTATTTACTGATTTGAAGTTCACCTACCAATTCACGAAAATACAGAAATTATCCGTTATAATAACTATTTCGGATTAGGGACACAATTGACATTCATACAGATCCCTTTAAAGGCCATCCACAATAGTCAGAAAACGGAATTACTATAAACCAACGAGGTCGTGACACAATTCAGGTGCAACATGTTTCATAGCATTTGATAGATGGCAACATGTCAGCGCTGATGCCTAAATTTCAGACTCTGGGCCAGTGCTTGGTCATCGGCCAAGGTTGGATGTACAAGCCAAATCTCATATCATTAATACATATTCATTATCTTGCAAAGTGAAATATTAACGAATACGAGGTACATACTGCAAAACCGCTGGTGGCCCCAGAGTTTTAAGCTAGTGTCCCCTTCTTGTGATTGAAACAGTAATAAAAAAAAGCAAAATACGGAAAAATATGGAATCTTTAAAAGTATGGTATATCTTAATCTTTCTGCAAATCATTGGATCAAACCAAAGATGAAATTATTATAAGATGGTTCTAGTAACACTTATGTACAGATTTTCGATACAGTAGCTAATTAATAGGAAATAAAACACCACCTACGACCGAGGAATGCCGCCCCGGTGGCGCAGTGGTCTAAGGCGTTGGCCTCTGATCATTCGTCCGCAAGGGGTCCATGTTCGAATCCCAGTCAGGCGTGGATGTTGTGTTTGTCTTACGGCACTGGCTCACTCCTTCGCTGGAACCAGTGACCCTAAATAATTGACGGGTGACTGCTTATAGCCCAGTGAGTTGCTCACGGTGGTCGTTAAAACTCTAATAAAAAAAAAATAAAAAAAAGACCGAGGAACGAAACGAAAGTGTAAGGCCTTCGGATCCACGACTCGTGATCTGACCCGAAAGGAAAACAACTGAGTCAGGCAGAAGAGATCTTCTGGAACTACTGAACGGATATTTCCGTTCATTATGTCGACCGAGTCATTTGGAACAGATCTTTCCAGAACATCTCTTTACGTTTTTCTGTTCGTCGTGTTCTTTAAGATGGTCAGTAAACTAGAGCTTGGTGTTCTCTAATAAAGGTTCGTTTAGCTTCGCTGATGTAATCAAAAGCACATTTTCTCGAATTGGATTGCTTTGATCATTTTGTGGGTAGGACGAGACTATGGTTGAAGCATGGACAGGCACTTCCACTCTTGGAATAGTGCGTAACGCGGCAGGGTTTTTCTCTGTCATTTTCTATCAATTCAAATATTTTCTGTAGTATTTTCGTCATTAGAATTAATTTTAGTGTTGAATAATTAGTTATTGCAAACGTATGCAAAATATACTAAGCAAGAATATTTTATTTGAGTTCAAATGCGGAACTTCAAAGCATCTCCACTAGTTAACTGGTAAAATAAAGTTCAATTAAAATGAAATGCAGTGATTTTAACCACATTCCAATTAAAAGCACACAATACTCCTTCAAGACTGTGCTTTTGCTCTCCTGCAATTGCTTGTTGGTGACTTATTGTCTTAAAGTGAGTATATTCAACCTTTATGTCCAGTTGTCTGGCATTAGGGACGTGTGCATCACGTTTTATACGGATATTTTTTTATTGAAGATAATAATGAGTAAACATTATTTTCACGAAGCTGAAATTCCAGTGATTTGTCCATCTTTTATATAGGGCGTGCACACTATTTGTGGTGTTTTGTGTTTGGCAGTTTCTACTGTCAGCCAGTGCACCCAGGACTGACCGCATCAACTCGAATGATGATTTGTACCAAAGGGTATTGCTGCGTATCGCGAAAAGCCAGGAGGTGGGGATGAGCTAAACTTTGAATAACCGTAATGTAAATTTCCAAAACTTGCTGCGTTTGGTAGTTTAAAATGAACAACATACTTTGCATTAGTATATTTTTCATTTTAATGTGACAAATTACAGTTTCAAATGCATTTTTAACTTAACGTCTAATGTAGTTTCACATGGAACCTTATAAAAGAACGGGCTTTCTCAGGACTATGGTGTGTTGATTTCTTGGGTGACAGTTGTTCATTTCACATGTCACGCAGTGGTTATCGGTTTTCAGCCGCACTTTCTAAGTGCTAGGGAGAAAAGGAGATTAAGATGAATTATTCACCAGGGAAGAACGTTTTCGAAAAATGTGAATGGCTTTTAAAAAGTCAAGATCAAAATATAATCTAGGCCTTTCGAACAATTTTGCATCACCAAATAAAGACTGGTGATTATTATCCCAGTAGTGCTGGGCTGTGGCAAATTTTTTGAGCTATTTGTGATTATTCTCCCAGTGTTGCTGGGCTATGAAAGATTTATTGAGCTCACACTTTTCAACATATGACTGATGTACTTTCAAGAATTGGATCAAGATGGTTATCTTCCTTTTCTAGATGTATTAGTTACGCTGTGTGAAAATTCATTCATCACTCTTCTTCATCGCAGACTTTGCTGGTCGTTTACCACCTCGCGGATGTTAAACTTTCAATCCAATACAAAACGAGTGCCTTTTTTTTCGCAGGTCTACCCAGCATAAGACATCTGTTGTATGGAAGATCTTCTGAAAGAACTTGATTACGGCATACGTATTGCTATCAACACAGGCTTCAAATCCTCAGTGATGGATTCAGCTACAAAAAAATCACAAACGTAAATATACATATGTCATACGAGTTGCGATTAGCAGAGGTTTCAAACCCCCAATGATGGACTCAGCTACCAGAGAATATTACAAACGTAAATATTAATAGACCTTGACCCCGACTTCTTTAAACTCTAGCCGAAACGCGGCGGTGTTTCTTTCATCCCTAAAATTTCCTTCAAAATAACTGAAATCTTTACTCCCTCAGTGATGGACTGAACTACCTGAAAATTTTCTCTGCCGTAACTAAGATGATTTGCTCTTGAGAAAATCTTCTTGAAGTTCCACACAAAAATTCTTGGGAAATCCATCGTATCCTATCATTGTGTCTTGTCGTACATATGTCAGACACGAAGATGCTTTAGGTTCATGTTGAAAGTGCAGGTGTCATATTGTTGTACTCAAGAAACTTGCGAAACGGATCAGTTGCACTCAGATTTTCTGCCAGTTCATGAGCTAATTGCATTGAAGGGACCTGCCCTCCAGAGCTTCTCTCTCTTTTGAGGAATTACTACTCTCAGATACATTATCGATGTCTTTTCCGCTGTTCGAAAATCGTGCTCATAAAATCGTAAATATGTACGAGTGTACACTCAATGGATAAAACATTATACATACCTACCTAAAAGCGTATTGTAGCTCCTCAAACACCTGTACATGCAGAGGTATCGATTCAAGCCCATTCCGTATGATTTTTGTAGTTAATGCCAACCATGCCTGGTGCAGCATCCGCCCGAGACGTCGATCTAGAGTTCGTAGGTCAGATGTCCCTCTCCATGGCTTCCTAGGGAGCTAACACAGTGTTTAACCTTTTAAGCGGCTGGAACGAATTAACTCGGGGTTATCAAAATAAGTTGAAATCAGATCAAATAAACATATCATCTGCCTGAGAAGTGGGACGAACGCAGCTGGAACATGTGAGCCTGCCTATCAGATAGCGTTACTTTCCCCTTCTAATTTTTTATTGGAAGTGTTCGCTTAGGGATATGAATGGCACTAATTCTTTCTTAGTGAATTACTTCTTAAAAGACTTCAACAATGACCAATCTAAGAAAGGAAAGATATGTTTGAGTAACTTGTTTCTACCCAGTGGCAGGATATTCGTGTTAGGGGGATTTCTTTTTGTCTGTATTTTTCGGAAAGAACGGATAATTATTTTATTACTTATGAATGACATAATAGTGAAAATTCATTCGAACTGTATTTCTATATGAAAAGTTATTTACATTAAAAAAGCAATAGTATATTTTCCCTCTATTTATGCTGCGTGTTGGCTCCAAAATAAAGTAGCATAGTTCTCTGCACATCTGTGAGAAATCTCAATGAGAGCCCTGTAGAGCACTTTAATGAAAGTGCCAAGGAGGTTATATTACTGAAGGCACCACTCCTATCCAGATTGGCCGCCATAAGTCACCGTCTGTGCTTCAAATGACGTCATGAGCAGGCACGACGCAGCCGCAGAAGAGAAGCTGCTTGGAAAACAACGGAACAAAAGCTTCTAAGCGTATAAACAGAAAAAATGAGTAATTCAGTAATCTTTATCAATGATACACAAGCTTACTGTTTCATCAACGGTATAATTTAGTTCATTTTTGCCTGCTTGTGATGTCACACCACAGATTAGCTGTGACCTATGGCGGCAGAACCAGTGGTGTCTCCAGTAATATAACCTCCTTGGAAAGCGCTAAACTTTAGGTAAAGCTCCGCATATGTGTCGCCGTCTATCGGCAGTCAGTGTAGTACAAGTTTCTTCAACACTGCTTGTTTTGTAACTGTGGTTTAAAGTTTCATACTTATGATAGTTTTCTGAACTCTCAGTTATATCATCAGCTGAATCTTCCAGTTGGAGGGCCTCAGTAATGGATAATAACTGGAACTTACGCTTTATAATTTCAACATTTTTCTTTTAGTGAAATTGCCCGAAGCTTTGCGAAATTTGCGTTATTCGATACCCATGACCGCTGACCTTTTCCCGACTTTTGGTATAGAAACGCCTTTCTTCTCTTCAGCCAGTGGAATAAATGCGCCGCAGAAGCAGAACGTGATGTAACGCTTTCGTGCAGCGAAAGACTTTCTTCTTTGGCTATCAACTTCATTCCCGCAGGATGAGGGATGTATCGCTTTATATCGCATTCTCTTATATACAAACAAATTAATTGACCGTATAAAAGTAGCGGCTACCAGAGAAACAGGTGAAGTGTTACAAAATGAGAATCTGTAAAGAAAATGCATCGAAGCTTTGCGAAATTTACAACGATAAACACTATAAATTCGTGAATTTAACCAGTAAAAAGAATTAATCTGTCTTATTGCACGATGAGATTTATTCAGTTAAAAAAACAAAATTTATAAACAGGTTAAAAAACATGAATACTTTCGGTGTCACAGTGACACCTTCGGTCATAAAATATAATGTTAAAAAACATGAGTGCTATTCCATTATCAGCAACGATTGGGAAAAAATTAACAAAAGGAAAAAATGGGGCGCGTATGTTATTACTATGCTCGACACTACTTCTGGTGAACTAAATAACCATTATGTAGGTTCAACCAAAAGAAATTTGGATTTGAGATTAAATGAACATACATATAATTTAAAAATGAATCACCAAAGCACTTCTTTTGCAAGAAATGTAGGTGCTGGAATTTCCGTCCCATACTGGGACAACGTTAAGATCATAAATACACCTAACT
Source organism: Macrothele yani (assembly GCA_039090855.1). Classification (NCBI taxonomy): domain Eukaryota; kingdom Metazoa; phylum Arthropoda; class Arachnida; order Araneae; family Macrothelidae; genus Macrothele; species Macrothele yani. The sequence continues at coordinate 15,370,954 of CM077016.1, forward strand.
TTGTTTGTTCCTTGTTATTTACAAAAAGTTTCTATATTTCAGCTTATGATATACGTTGCTGTAATGATTATATTTGTGTTTTACCTGAACCCTGGAGGAATTTGGTTAAAGAGGACAGCACGATAACTATTGTTCCTATCGAGTAATTTCGTTAGCTACTTATGTTTTTTCGACTGTCTTGTTATCTGGTACATCATGTGACACTGACATTACCTTTCCCCTGATGTACCTGTTCCACGTATTTAAGATCAGCATGTAACTACATGACAGAAATCACATCTGATGAAGGTGTCACTGTGACACCAAAAGTACTCATGTTTTTTAACCTGTATATCGATTTCGTTTTTTAACTGAAAAAATGTCTTCGTGCAATAAGATGGAATAATTCTTATTACTAGCATCTATTTCTTAAGAAGAACAACATTTATTTATCTTTCGAGGAAGTAAACCGGTCAATGATGTCATCGTAAAACGGCTATTTATACAATTTCGTACAGAAGTTCTTTTCGTACCACGACATTAGAAAATGATGTCTTTGCTGTGAAACAGTGCTACTTAAGTAACTTTTTATTTGTTTCAAATAGGAAAATCTTCTGTCTACTGGCACAATGGTGGAGCGTTAAGAAAGAACTAGTGAAAACAATTCATACACTTCTTCGAATCAGTGGCGTAACCATAAATTTCTTAATGCAGGGGGTCCGGGGATTTGGTTCATTGGTGAAAGCCTTCACAAAAGAATACTACAAGAGGGAATAAGCCAAAAATCATTTAATTCAAGGAATCTGTTGAAAAGTTTATCCTGGCATTGAAATCATTAAAGTCAAGGAATCTAATGGACATTTTTAATATATGCATTCAATTTTATTGTATCAGCCAGAAAAAGAAATAAGAGTTTATTGATGTCTTGGAATCTTGTGCTAAGCTTCGCCGTGAAGTTGTCTTCAATTTTGTAAATAAAACTGCAGTAGATATACACAGTCTAGTTACATCATTGTGGCCACCAGCTAATATCCAGAATAACCGCCGTGTGCAGCGCCGACAGCAGATAGACGGCATGGAGTTAATCAATAAGATGTCGGAAGGTGCTCACAGGTATGTGAAGCCATGCTGGCTGCAGTGCATCTGACAGCTGCTGGAGGGAACGTGGTGGAGTATCCGTAGAGCGAACAACACGATCGAGGTGGTTACACAGATGCTCAATTGCGTTTAAATCTGGAAAATTAGGGGGCCAGGGAAGTATAGGGTGTCCCACTCGCTACCGATCCCGGCATTTCTTTTGAAGTTGACTTACCTCATTTCGTACGAAATATTATAACATCACTATATGTGCTGGAAGTGCCCACCATTTACGTTCAGACAGCATTGAAACCGGCGCAGCATGTTGTGGAAAATATGCAACATATTTGTGGAACATTTCCGCCAGCCAGCCGGACGCCCCTCTCTGTTGCTTTGCTATACCATTCTGCTGAGCGGGTCTACACAATACGGTTGTTGATAGTGAGTGCTCGTGCTCGTGGTGGTTCGCGTACGTGTGAAAATGTAACGGTATACTCTGGAGGAGCAAGTGTTTATTGTACACATTTATTGGAGAACCGAATCGATAAAGTCTTCTCAACAGCAATTCCTGTAGTGGTTTGCAGGCAGATCTCCGCCGAGCAAGTCCACCGGTTGGGCATTGTCGAAGAAATTAGGAACCAAGGGGACTTTTTTGACGACCGTCCACAAATGACCGAGGAAGCGATCCAGGATGTGAGGGGCCGACGACTTGATTCTCCCAAGAAGGCACTTTGCCGACTGTCGCAGGAAATAGTGTTGCCCAAAAGCACTTGTCAACGTGCTGTGAAAAACGCGGAGCTTTATGTATACTGTACATCCGTTTTTCACGAACTGAAAGAGCCTCACCACGTAAAACGAGTGACATTCTGTCGATGGTTTCAGACTTTTCTTCAGAAAAATCCAGCCATTCTGGATTACACGTGGTTCTCGGTCGGAGCGTGGTTTCACCTGCCGGATACGTCAATTCCCAAAATTCTAGTATTTGGGCCAATGAAAATCCCAACGCAATACATGAAGAACAACTTCATTCACAGAAAATTGTTGATTTGTGTGGGATGACCCGGCGCCGCATAATTGGTCCCATCTTCTTCGATACAACCATTACAACAGCTGCCTATATGTAAATCTTCAACACTTTTGTAGATCAATTGGACGACAAAAAACTCTATTAAATATTACTAGCACGTTGGAGAAACATCACACACATCACACACCAGTATGGCCAACATTCAGTTATTTTTCGTCGACCTCGTCATTTCGAAGGGTCTATGGCCACTGCGCTCGCCCGATCTGACGCCTCCTGATTATTTTTATGGAGATATCTAAAACGGAGAGTTTACCAAAAGAAACCGAAAAACATAGTTTCCTTGAAAGTAAACACCACCGAAGAAATTCAGGCAGTGACGGTGGACTTACTGGCAAGGACTTTCCACAATATGATGCGCCAGGTTCAATGCTGTCTGGACGCAAATGGTGCCCACTTCCAGCATATGCTGTGATGTCATCACGTTTCACATGAAATGAGGTAAGTCCACTTCCAAATTTCGTTGCAATATCTTCATTGGTGTTAATATTATTAAAGAAATGTCGGGTTAGTCAGCGAGTGGGACACCCTGTATTTTGAAGTCTTCATCGGGCTCTTCGAACCACTCTCGGACATTTCTAGCTGTATGTCACCTCACACTGTCGTGCTGGAAGATCCCATCCGCCCCAGGGGAAACAATCAGCATGTATGGGTGTACGTGGTCGCAACTATGGATTTATACCGAATTCCTTCAATAGTGCTTTCCACAGGCATGAGTGGTCCCATAGAATGCCACGAAAAGGATCCCCAGATCATAACGCTGTCCTCACAGCTTGTGTTCTTCCAGCAGGGGTTGAAGAGTGTTTATTCTCTTATGTTTCTTGCCTTATACGCCGACTTCCATCCGTTCGACGAAGCAGAAAACGTGGCTCATCGGAGAAGGCAATTCTTTGCCAATCAGCGGAGGTCTAATTCCGATACTGCGGTGCAAAAACATACTTTTCCTACCAATGCACTTTTGTTAGCATAAGTGCAGTGACCATCCGTCTGCATCGGAGCCTCATACGCAGCAGCGTTCGCTGAACTGTCGTTTTAGGCACACTTCTGGTATTCCATGGTTCATTCGGCCAGTGAGTTGCTACACTGCAGCGTACCAATCGGCCCTTACGAACCTTCGAAGCCGACGTTCACCTCTCACATCAATGGCACGTGGTGCTCCACAGTTTCCACTTCGCTTATTCGCAATGGTGCCATTTCTGCAATCACAATACACTTTAACCACAGCAGCGCACGAGCAGTTCACCATCTTCGCTTTTTCAGAAATACTGCTACAATAGGCCCGAAAGCAGATAATCATCCCTTTTTGCGAATCTGATAAATCGCCCCATTTATGCATGACAGCAACGTATGTTTTCAGATTGCCTACAGCACACCTTGTATACCCTTCAAGCCAGGTCACGACACCTGCTTTCTTTCATTGGCTACGCGCTGTTGACGTCAAACGTAGGAGGTGGTCACAATAATATGATCGGCTGTGTATAAAGGTATCTTGCCAGGAAAAATAAAATGCTAAAAATTGAACTTGAAAAAAATGTCTTTTCCATACCACTAGTTATTGGACAACTAATGATGAATAATAAAATAGTTTCGACTTTTGAGCTTTTAAACATTTATATCCCCATTGACATTAAGTTCTTACAAATATAATTGCTAGTGAACTAGCTAGTGCAACCATATATTTGTTCACAGCAGTGGACATATTTTTCTTCATTTGAACACCCTTCACTTATCTTGTCTTTGAAATGAATTATTTTTTTATGAAACAGTAGATAAGAGATCTCTGATAGACATGCTAATCTTAGAATTTGAAATTCCAAATATTTGAAAACATTTTCCATCACACTCGTCATGTCCATTTCTTGCTAACGTGCTACCAGTAAAAAACGACGGCACACGCCTGAACCCTATTGCTTTGTGCGTGACGTCATTTCACCAGTCATTAGGAGCTCACATTCGAAATAACTGAACTTAAATACATATCTCAGGACCTTGACTGAGATCAGGTTTACTGCAACCCGTAACGACTCGTCTACAACATTTTTTCAGTTAGCACTTTTCTGCCGCGGATTTCGCAGCAGCCGCACTAGACAGATTAAAATTAAAATATGAGCCAATAAAGAACGTATTCGATTTTCTATATTTATATTTTTTATACAAATAAATTACCGATACCTACATAAATGTACATAATTATCATTCTAAGAAAATGATTTAACCAAAAAAATTCTTACTAACGACAGCAAGTATTTAATATTAACATCGTATTTAGTATTAATATGAATTTTTTCAGACTGGCAATTGTGTTTCCAGATTCTTTTTCTTGTTACATCTGCGCAAAAGAAACAGAAGATAAGAGATCGCTGATAACATGCTATAATATTTCCAATAATTAGTCCCAACGTATATCTCAGTCCTGTCACGCCAGAATTTCCTCAAATGGGTGAATAAACGCGTCAAACCGTTGAAATAGGAGAGATCACTAATGGGTTGTGGGAAAATACGATATTTGTCTAAATAAGATTACGGTGGTCATATTTTTTTCCTTCCTTCTCCTCGAGGTAAGAATAGTAAGATTCAGAATTCCCCTAATATTTTAAGAGTCTGTACTACCTACAATTTTGTTATAAATACAAATTGTTTTTGAGTGAATGATGAACGAAAAAAGAAGACATCGAATTTTCGGGTGCACTAAGCACGTCATCTTGATTCTTTCCGACTTGAAAAAACATTTAAATTAGATTTTGGAAAATCTAAAAATTCAGCAAAAAAGAAAATATACTTGTACCACATTCGGAAAAACTGCACATTTTTTAATATGCTATGGGAGCAAGGTGCGCAACCTGTTACCACCACATTTCATCCAATAAAAACCACCGAAATTCTAGAATTGAAAAACATCAACCAACAGACATAGCTACTTATTCCCACCAGCGACTGAAAGTGTGCTGCAAAAATTACGGAAAAAGAAAATTAAATAAAAATTCTGAAAGAATTAAAAATTAAAAATATTTCTAAAAAATTATGGAAAAAGATACTTTAAAAAAATGTATTTAGTTTTCAGTCACCCGCCACCACTTTGAAGTAGGTTAGCGTTCTTCACCATACAGACACTGAAATTTGTAAGTTTCAAATGATTATTGTAACCACCTTAAACTTTTCCGATTCACGAAATAGCAAATGAAATTTCATCATTTTGTGGATGCCTGCTTTTATATATCGAAAATATTATGTACAGTATAAAATAGCTACTTAACTTTAAAATAATGCAAAAAACGATATCAAAGTTGTTCTAGGGAGGACATTGCTCAGTGACTTTAAGAACAGTATTGGAAATAAAAAAAATCATACATGAGCGCGTATGGAACTTAAAGATGTCCTTCATTTGTCAGTCACTCGATCTTACATCAAAATCAATTGCCAAAGCATGCTTCAGAGAAAAATGTTTCTCTGAAACATGCTTTAGTCTTTAAATCTTAAAATTATATGGAAAACAATTTCGCACCATAACGCTTTCCAAGAAAGAAAGACGTTTCCAAATTGTGCTGTTAGATGCAGAGTTAATGAGAAAAATAAGATATATATCTATTCCTCTTGGCTGAAAAACTATGCTCAACTTTAAGCGGAAGCAATTCTCAACATGTTTTTCCTCGCGAACGGTGTCTCACGACGAAACAGTATTTTTTATCGAGTTTTCAGATGCGCAGATATTGCTGCAAGTGCGTCACATACAGAAATATACACTTTCACCACCTAGTGGCACAACACATCTTTACTGAAAAAGGGAATTTTCATGCAAAATATTCCCTATAACGAGCTGAACCCGATGAAAAGAAAAGGAATTCGCATTTCGTTTTTGCGCCCCCAAGTGGTAAAACTACGCATTAATTGAAAACTACACTCTACCCTAAATATTCTTCAATACGACGTGTATTGTAGAGAAGAAATACGTTTTTGATTTTGATGTTAAGAAGCAATAATGTGGAATGAAACGCATTTTAAATTTTATACCATTTGATTTCATCCCTCCAGCGGCGAAGTTATGCATCGGGGAAAACACCGAAAACAAGAATCATCGTTTCCGAATTTCGAGTTTATCAATGCCAAAAGAATTTTTCAAATCAGACTAATACATGCAGGGATCTGGTGTCTACAGATGGACGGAGAGGGGGAAAAACCCATGAGCACGTTCTTTTTTTTATTACAAAACACGTGTTAACAAAAGAATAGAGATTTTTTACGCGTTTTCAGATATTACTTGGCACTCTGAGAGAGTGTTCTGTTTTCTGGCGTTGCACTTCTCGGACTCAATAAAAATTATAGTAACAATTAGGTAAAAGAAATGAAATGAAATTTCACGTGTATTGTACATGACAGAAACAAGCCGTTTGTCGAAATATTATTCACTCGGTCATTTTAATATCCCTGAGACGTACATTTTTATTCTTACCGACAGGGACAGACAGCGTACTAGTGTTTTTACGTCCGGTGGCTTACTAATTAACTTGATAATATCCAGCCTACACTGTCTTCACCGCACAAAAGTTTCTAGTCTTTACGAACCTGTCAGTTTTGTACAACATCGATTTTTCTGAATTTATTCATGACCTACTAGATCATCTGGTATTTTGCTTAACGAACAACGTGAGCAACTGGTAATGTTATAGACAATCGCCTGTCCTTAACTTCGATTTACTGATTCCAGGGAGTGACAGACAGAGCCACCAGAAAAACACACAACACATGCGAACGAATGGTTAAAAAGTAGCTCCTTATTCAGTCTTCCCATTCCAAATTTACATCGTTAACTGAGCCATAAAATTGTCGAACATCTTTGGCATTTTAATTATGAAAGGAGCAAAAGAAATCGCGGTTTAAGTTTCCTGGTCTTTAAAGAGCCACTTTTTCCATCTGCCATAAAAAATGGAAAATATATCATCCCCGGTATGCGTGAACACCGAGGTCAGGAATATTTCAATCTGTAACGGTCCCTTTTTCAGCATTTTTCTGCCGCAGCGTTTCGCAGCGGATATTCAAGAGAGAAAGAGAACGCATTTTCCAAGCACCTGAAGAATATCATGGAGTTTCCTAATTCATATTTTTTATACAAATAAATTACTAAGGACCACATAAGATACAATATTCGTTCTGAGAAAATGATTCAACAAAAGAAATCCTTATTAACAGCAAAGAACTAAAGAACTTTGTGTTTAGGACAAACCTAATTCTTTTTCCAATCAGATTTCAAATTCTATTTCTACATTCCTCACAAATTCTACTTCCACGATTTCCACATTCCGCATTTTTTTAAAACCTTAAATTAGCATTTCCATTATTTAATCCAGATAGATATCTCAGAGAAATGAAAAATTCTGGCGTGGCCAGAATTTGGAAGATGGCTTACTAAACGAGTCCAGAGGTTAAGGTAGGAAAGATCACTTATGCGCCTTTGGAAAATGTGTGCCTAAATGTGATGCATGGTTATCATACCTTTTTCTTAGTATTTCTTTCCTTCTAAGAGGTTTTGTAAGCTTAATTATTTTGTTTTAATAAATACGACGATGATTTGTGTTTTCCCTGATATTTTACGATTCTATGCTACATTTTTGTTATTTTTCTGCGAGAGGTATAAGTCTGGTTGTAAGAGAATGAAAAACATATTTTTTACTCGTTTTCAGAAATTACTAGAGCTATTATTGAGAGTTGTTCTTCTTAAACTCTATAAAAATTATAATAATGGTTAGTTAAACGAATGAAATAGAATTTCGTCTGTTGTAGAGATAAAAAAAGCCGCTGATTGAAATAATAGTTATTCGATCAGTTCAGCACTTTTAGGTGTGAATTTGTTTACTTACAGGTCGGAACTTACGTATAACGCTTTACTTGAATTTTTCTAAGTCAGACAGTTTCATAATTAACTTTATAACCTCTTGCTAAAAAGCATTCTCGGCGTGAACCTTTCCCGCCTTTCCAAATCTGTATTGTTCAACGTGCATTTTCGGGAGTGAATCCAAATCTATCTTAGTCAAATGGTCAAATATAAGCTCTTTATTCAATCTTCCCTTTTCATATTAACATCGTTAACTGAGCCATGAAACAGCAAAACGGATTAGACATTTTAATTATTACTGTCTCACGTACATTTCGGAAAAAAAAGATTCCTTACTTTTAGAACTATTGGTAAGTTCGATGTAAGACGAAAGGAAAGCGTGGCTTAAGTCTCGTGGTTCTTAAGGACCCGCCTTTGCCCCCTAGCAAGGGAAATTCGACAGTATGTATACTGAAATACAGACGAAGCGATGATGATTATCATGACTTCTGCGCAACAAATCCAGGCAATATTTTTACTAGGTTCAGATTTTAGCGACATTGTTACGATTTATCGTTTCTAGCTGAAGCTGTTAGTTACGAGTTTTATTTGGAGCAGTTTCCTACTGTGCAGAACATTTGTACAGCGAAGCAAAAATTCCGTTAACGAAGCGTGTCCTGAATAATTCGTAAAAACATGGCACCTGCTTAATAGCAGAACTGTCTTGATATACATATCGCAGCACGCGAATGTTCATCTTGCCATATTTTATTTCTTTCATTTTGATTTCGACCCTAGTTCCTTAGCAAATAAAGATTTCCCATTCATCAAAATTGGCTTACTGATAAAAATATCCTTAGATTGTGCAATCGGTGTTTTATGCAAAAAACGTTCCTGACCTATGTACACTGCTGGCCACCCAAAACGCAACACCAAGAAGGAAGCATCCGATTGGCCTGAAATTCGCAGCATGCATCGCCCGCGAGATTACATGCAAACGATTAGCTTTGCAGTGCATATGCAAATCATGTGCGCCTGGCACGCCACCGAGAAGCACTATAAGAAGGGTGCACATAAGACGGGGTGTAAGTACTCGAAGTGTGTTGTGCTGCCGGACCTGTGTGTGAGAAGCTTCCCGATGCCTCGTCGCAGAATACGGCATTCATTTCTGCACGTTTCGGAGTTCGACATAGGACGAAAGGACAAATAGTGGCATTTCGCGACAGCGGTTTATCGTACCGAGACTTCGACGCCCGTGTGGGACGACAACTAGCCATAGTGAGGCGAGTATGGACTCGTTGGGTGCAGGAGAGACAAACGGACCGACGTGAGCGATTGCCGCAGCCGCGGCACACCACCGAACGAGAGTACCGGCATGTTGTCCGGCGGGAATTGACTGCTCGCACCGCCACATCACGAACGTTAGCGCATGAATTAGGGTGTGTTTCGCAACAACCTGTGTCATCACGTACCGTTTGACGTCGTCTGCAGGAGCGGGGACTTGTCGCACGGCGCCCATTGCTCTGATTACTTTTGACGTTACACCACCGGTGAGTGCGGCGGCAGTGGGCTGTTGAACGCCGCACCTGGACTACGGAATGGCACGACATTGTCTTCTCCGACGAATTCCGTTTCTGCCTGCAACACCACGATGGTCGGATCTGCGAGTGGCGGCACCGCAGCGAGAGACTGTATGACGCATGCATTATGCATCGCCATACCGGTCCGTCGCCTGGTGTTATGGTTTGGGGCGCAATTGGATATGACACCCGAACCCCTCTGGCACGCATCGCCGGTACACTCGACAGCCACCGCTACATCTCCGACGTTTTGGAGCCTGTAGTCCTCCCTTACCTGCAGGGCCTGCCAGCGGCCACGTTTCAAAAGGACAATGTGCGCCCGCACGTAGCACGCATCGTGTAACAATTCTTCATGGCCCGCCTGTTCTCCCGATATGTCGCCCATCGAACACGTCTGGTCTCTGATCGGCAACCGAGTGGCCCGGTAAGAACCACCCGCGGCTACCTCTAATGAACTGTAGCAACGTGTGGAAGCATGTTGGACCGACATACCCCACGACCACATCCAAAGCCTCTTTCGTTCGATGCCGCGGCGTGTAGCGGCCGTTATTGCAAGCCATGTGGGCCACACGAACTATTGATGTCTGCGTGTTCCGCAAGTCGCACGTGCCTGTAAGTTCAATCGTTTCATCTTTGTATCCGTTGTTATGTGTCCAGTAAATCTGGCTTTGCTATCTCGTGTCCTTCTTGGTGTTGCATTTTGGGTGGCCAGCAGGGTATATTAAAAATCAATAACTTTACTTCGATGTTGTTATGATACTTACTTACAGGAGACACCACTCTTCCTTACCACTACATCGAAGTAAAGTTATTGATTTTTAACATAGTTCTGGAAAGCTTTTTACAAAAAACACCTACTGCACAATCTAAATTATGGTATTGTTTTATCAGTTGGCTAATTTTGATATAAAATAAATATTTATTTGCTGAGGAAACAGGGTTGAATTTTTTTCCATTGCAAGTATAGGGAACAAAATTACTAGACGTCCACCTTAATAATCCTCTGTTCTGACTTCTCGATTACGCATTTGAGTCGTGAAGGCCTTTTATTTCTTGGAAAGCATGTGCCAATCCCCCGACATTTTCCACTATTGCCACCAGGAGTTCAGAATTCGACTACTAATTGGTATATGTTGAAATATGTTCTCGCTTTCCCACAACAGATTTTAATCTCGTACCTGACATGGAGCCACAGTTTCGAGAGAAATAGTGTGGACAGCTTTATAGGGCGGAAGGTGTGCTATGCTTCAGCCATGGCAACAGAAAAAGCCCAGTAAGGATGATTTTCCAGAATCCGGTGCCTCTGTACTCACGGTTCCCGGTTTAACTCTACAGCTTTCTTTTCAATTATTCGTCCGTTAACTATCATTCCATGTAAGAGGTAACATTAATTTTAAATCTGAGCAATTGTTTTCAACAGGGCAGGCTGGATCATCGGAGCAAACGGGGCAGTTGCACCTGGCCTCGCAGTGTTGGAAATAAAAAAAAATATTTTCCGTGGAATCTTTTATATTTAAAATTATTACTTTTTCTAAGCTTTGGTGCGCGACCCTTTAAATAGGTTATGGCCCTTCGTCGTACAGATTTTGAGATTTGCAGATTTCAAATAATTATTGTAATCACCTTAATCTTTCCTACATCCGGTGGCGTCGGAAACGTGGAGGCAGAGAGGCATCTTCCCCCGTACTCATTTGAGTGCGGAGCTAAACATCACATTTGCCCCCTCACTTTTCATCATTTACACTTAATCTCCATTTTCATCGAAAATCTGGTAAATTTTTGAAATATCTTTTATTACCTAGCATTTAAAAGTTCTTCCAATAAAACTAAATATTACTTTCTGTCCTAATTATTAACCAGTTAGAACTCTGAATTTTTAAGACCATTCCAGATGTGTGGATTGAGATGTCCTGGCTTATTTTTTTATTGTAGGTTTAACGACCACCGTGAGTAAGTAAATGGAATATAAGCAGTCGCCTGTCCCTATTTTATGGCCACTGGTTCCCCGGAAGGGAGAGAGCCACCGCCTTAAGACAAACACAACTTCCATGCATCACCGGGATTCCAACCTGGACTCATCTCGGGCAAATGATCAGAAGCTATCGCTTAGACCACTGCGCCACCGGAACGGACTATACTGGCTAATCCAGTATAAAAAAGGAAAAGTTTCACAAAGTGCCAGCCTTATAGTTATTAGAAGGATAATGAAAAATAACTTTCGCAAAGTAACAATCTTATAAAAAACATACAGCTACCCCTAAAATTATGATGTTTCCTAAAAAGAGAAGAGGTGTTTTTCTCTTTCATTTAAGTATAATAAAATCAATCTTTTTTTAAAGAAAGAAAGTAGTGCAGGAATGGGGAGAAATGAATGCGATAGTTTTACACGCTCGATGTTTTAGGTATGTGTAACATAAGAGCGTTGAATCCTGTAGAATTCATATTAATATACTGTACATTAGTACATTAGATGTCTAGGTCAATACAATTTGATATCGTTTATAATGTAATTAAATGCTTTATACCGGAAAACCTTTTCATATAGATATAAAATTTATGGGTTATATCAATTTAGATTTTATCGATATAATCGTTTTATCTATAACACGTTCACATGACCTCATTGTGTTCTGATTTGCACCACAACAAAAGGTTTTATAATTTTTGCAAAAGTTGCGCATCTTAATACATTGCTCCCGTTGACAAAAAATAGTTCCGTCTACATCCATGAAATAATAAATTAAAAGTTATCGTTTTTTTTTCGTTGGAGGTTTAACGAATACCGTGAACATTTCAATGGGCTAAAAGCAGTCGCCCGTCCCTAATTTAAGGTCACTGCTTCCAGGAAAGGGAGAGAACCGGTGCCGTAATACAAATTGCCGCCCCGGTGGCGTAGTGGTCTAAGCGATGGCCTCTGATCATTCGTCCGAAAGGGGTCCGGGTTCGAATCCCGGTGAGGCATGGATGTTGTGTTTGCCTTACGGCACTGGGTCTCACCCTTCCCTTGAACCAGTGACCCTAAATTAGGGACGGGCGATTGCTTCTAGCCCATTGAGTTGCTCACGGTGGTCGTTATACCTCCGATCAAAAAAAAAAAAAAAAAAAGACAAACACAACATCCTTGCCTCACTGGAATTCGAACCCAGACAACTTTCGGAAAAATGATCAGAAGCTATCGCTTAGACAACTGCCTCACCGAGGCGTCGCTCGCTACTTTCATATTGGGTAAACCTGGAACTTAACCATATAAATATAAAAAAAAAACGGTACCAAAATTGTTTTGGGATTAGACATGAGGCCAGTTGTCCCATGACTTTAAAAAGTCATGGGACAACTGGCCTGGGATGTTGTGTTTGTCTTTTTTTTTTTTTGATCGGAGGTATAACGACCACCATGAGCAACTCAATGGGCTAGAAGCAGTCGCCGGTCCCTAATTTAGGGTCACTGGTTTAAGGGGAGGGAGGGATCCAGTGCCGTAAGACAAACACAACATATAAGGCCAGATGTCCAGGAAGGGTACCATTTTGTTCAAGTTCCTTCACTATGGAACTTGAACAAAATGGTATATTACCCTTCCTGGACATCTTATTGACTCGTGATTTGACATCTAATCTTATCAAATTATCTGTCTATAGAAAACCGACCTTCATACCTTGCCTTATACCTTTTGTATCTTCCCACCCCCTCAAACATAAAGCTTCAGCCTTAGGTTTTTTATTTAAACGTGCGTTTACTCATTTCTCAACACCTCAGATTCGTCAGGACAAGCTAGCTTTCATACAGAACTTGGCCATATGATTTGGATATTCTGCCTGCTTCTTTCGGGAACTTCTACAGAAATTTCAAAGACTAAGATTTACGACGTTGTCGACGGAAGTCGTATCTCCTATATACGTTGGTAAAGTTGACTTCATCCCTCCCGTGGTTTCCATATTGCGGAAAGTATGTCATAAATACAATATTAAATTTGGAATTTGCACCAAAACTATTTTTTCAACCATACGTAACGACCGAGATCCAGTCGCGACTTTAAATAAAGCAGGAATATATCGTATGTCATTGCTTCCCACGGCCTCTAACGATGATATTAAATACTACATAGGTTCAACCCTTAGAAGTCTGAACATTAGATTGTCAGAACACAAATATGCACTTCGAACTGACTCCATTTCTACATCATTTACTACAGCTGTTCGCCAGGAAGGTTATTCTCCCGATTGGCCTAATACAATAGTACTTTCCTCTATTGTTAACAAACAAACCCTCTTTTTTACAGAGAGTCTGTATATTATTTCTTATGGTACTACCTGTTGTAACTTGGACTTACCTGTTTTTGTTCCTAGACAATGGAGGAAAACAATTGCTTCTCCCCTTCAACCTACTGAAGAAGAGGGCCTTACTTAATTATTTCAACTGTATTATTTGTATTACTTTCTGATTTGCTTTTTTCCTCAATTGGCATCCCCTGTGTTTTGAAAAAATGCATTGTGGGTCTCCTTGGGGGACTGGTTATATATTACGGTGCATCCGAGTGCTCTGTGGCACTGTTTGGGTGGCCTGAAGACGGGTGCTATTGTAGCCCCGAAAGATCTTGCCCTTTTAAATATTTTTAAATCATTTCTTTTATTGTAAATAAGGTTTTTATTGTACAATTAGGGATGGTGGTTTGATGACATCGTACGGAGACAGCACGCCATTGATTTTATCATGTACAAAAGGTACGAATTTTTAACAAGTATTACTCTTTTTAGCTGCAAATCTTGTGATACTACGTGTGAGGGATTCTGGTAGAATCTGTAGCACTTCAAAGCGCACGAGCATGGAAGCTGCAACAAAGACCTTCTGCTACATCCGACGGAAATAGCCCGAAATGAGACTCACCTTAGTTTTTTACTCAACTGCCGTTCACTCGGTGTGGTGCCTAAGTTCCTGCGAATACGAACGTTTGCCATATCTCAACAGGATGCACATGTAATAACTAATGCTCAACAAAAACGACTTACCAAAGAAATAAGAAAGAAAAGAAGTTACCTGGACTTGCTGAACCTTAAATCCTACAAAGCTTACACTCAACTATCCAGGCTCTCCCATCCTATTTTGTTAGGTAAGACTTTGTTGATTTTCTTTACCACTATACGGACTTTAGTGACCTCCATGAACCAAGGACACACTCGTAAATTATGCAATCTGGTTTCTACCCGTCCCCAACTGTTCCAACCCACGTACTTCAGCTGTAGAACTACTATTCGTGATTTACCAGATTCTTTCATCAACTATAGTGTTTCCTGATATTCAACGTTCGGCCCTCAATCGTGGTTTCAAGTTCAGCTATCCAGTTATGCCCTTTCGACCATTTCGAACTTCACCTCAAATCGATAATGTCATTGGAGCCTTGCCGGAAAAGGAACAAGATATCACTCGTTGTGCCTTAGCTGACTCCCTTTCAAATTATGATAAAACCTCTTCATTTTTAAAATATGAACGCAACCAATTATTACAACTTTCTCGAAACCCGGATCTCTCAATCATCAGTGCTGACAAGTCCCAGAAAATTATCTTATTAGATCGCAAAGATTACAACAATAAGATGTGCCAAGCTATAGCTTTGATTCCACATCGAGTACTCCGCTCTGACCCGACAAATGCGACTGTCACTGAGTTAAGCAAACTCAGGAACCGGGGTCTCTTGCCTACGTCCATCTCTACCAAAATGAAACCTCCTGTTGGCACAAGAGTCCCTGAGTTGTTTGAGAAAATCAAAACCCACAAACCTGACCGCTCCCTTAGACTGTTGATTTCGGGGTATGCCAGCCCCACCCGTATGTTAGAGAGAGCTTTAGCAACTTACCTAAAACCACTTACTACAAATTCATCAGTATCCATTAACAGTTCTACCCAGGCATTAACACGAATAAAATCTGTTGATCACAAGGGAAACTCATTTGTTATGGCTTCCCTTGATGTGGTGTCTCTGTTTCCAAGCGTTCCACTTGAAGTAGTCCACTCGATTATTGAAGGGAAATTACTTCCTGATTACTCAATCTCCCAATTAGAGGTCGATGCAATCATTTCTGCTTTGAAATGGGTTGCAAATCGATCTTATTTCGAATTTGATGGCAAATTCTTCCAACAAATGGAGGGGGCACTAATGGGGTCTCCTCTCTCCCCTGTTCTGGCGGACATTTTACTGCAGTCATTGAAAGAAAAGCTATTGAGCCAATTCACGTACCAACTGGCACTCCTCTTAAGATACGTGGATGATATGTTGGTCTTCTGGCCTCACTCCATGTTACTTCTGAACGAATTTACCACCTGTCTTTCCAACCAATATCCTACTATCACCTTCACTATAAAACTTGAACAAAATGGTATATTACCCTTCCTGGACATCTTATTGACTCGTGATTTGACATCTAATCTTATCCAATTATCTCTCTATAGAAAACCGACCTTCATACCTTGCCGTATACCTTTTGTATCTTCCTACGCCCTGGAACATAAAGCTTCAGCCTTACGTTTTTTAATTAAACGTGCGTTTACTCATTCCTCAACCCGTCAGATTCGTCAGGACAAACTAGCTTTCATACAGAACTTGGCGATATGATTTGGATATTCTGCCTGCTTCTTTCGGGAACTTCTACAGAAATTTCAAAGACTAAGATTTACGACGTTTTAAACGGAGTTCGTATCTCCTATATACGTTGGTAAAGTTGACTTCATCCCTCTCGTGGTTTCCATATTGCGGAAAGTATGTCATAAATGCAATATTAAATTTAGAATTTGCACCAAAAACATTTTTTCAACCATACGTAACGACCGAGATCCAGTCGCGACTTTGAATAAAGCAGGAATATATCGTATGTCATTGCTTCCCACGGCCTCTAACGATGAAAATAAATACTACATAGGTTCAACCTTTAGAAGTCTGAACATTAGATTGTCAGAACACAAATATGCACTTCGAACTGACTCCATTTCTACATCATTTACTACAGCTGTTCGTCAGGGAGGTTATTCTCCCGATTGGCCTAATACAATAGTACTTTCCTCTATTGTTAACAAACAAACCCTCTTTTTTACAGAGAGTCTGTATATTATTTCTTATGGTACTACCTGTTGTAACTTGGACTTACCTGTTTTTGTTCCTAGACAATGGAGGAAAATAATTACTTCTTCCCTTCAACCTACTGAAGAAGAAGACCTTACTTAATTAATTCAACTGTATTATTTGTATTACTTTCTGTTTTGCTGTTTTCCTCAATTGGCATCCCCTGTGTTTTAAACAAATGCATTGTGGGTCTCCTTGGGGGATTGGTTATATATTACGGCGCTTCCGAATGCTCTGTGGCACTGTTTGGTTGGCCTGAGGACGGGTGCTATTGTAGCCCCGAAAGATCTTGCCCTTTTAAATATTTTTAAATCATATCTTTTATTGTAAATAAAGTTTTTATTGTACAATTAGGGATGGTGGTTTGACGACATCGTACGGAGACAGCACGCCATTAATTTTATCACTGATTTGTAAGTTACTCCATCTTGCATCAAAATCAATCACTAAGACATCAATCAGGGAAAAAAACTATTTACAGGATTTTGTTTTAGAGGCATATTTATAATTAGCTACGCAGATTAGTTGAAGTTATTTTTTATCATTTTGTGATGCAATTTTATTAAGAATCACAACACAACCTCAACCTCTGTCTCATCGGAAAGAAAATCGTAGATTTTAACCCTTTTTGCTGAACTTTCAAATCCATGTTATTCTCTTCTTCTTAAGCTTAAAAGAAAATACATCTTTAAGGTAATAATTTTTCCTTTGTAATAATTTCGTGTGCGTTATTTACGGACGACAGTTTTTATAACGACTTGAATAATGATTTTTATTTTCTAGGGTGCACAATAAAATTTTGCTCCGGGGCCCTGCAATAAAATTTCGCCACAGGCCGCGTAAAAATTGCATCCCCGGCCCTGGTTTTCAGCGCGTGTAGACGATATAATTTTGCTTGAAGAAAGAAACATCTGCCGAAAGTTTATTCTGTACCCTGTAGAACCCATGACGGCCGGTTTTACCCCAGAGGGCGACACACTGTGAAGTATATCAACAGGTAGCCAACGAACTGATTGTTTTTAATTAGCGACTTAACAACCACCGTAAGCAGCTCAGTCGGCTATAAGCCGTCGCCCGTCCCTGATATAGGACCCCTGGTTCCAGGGAGGGGAGAGAGCCAGTGCCGTAAGATAAACACAACATCCATGCCTCACCGGGACCCGAATCCAAACCATTCTTGTACGGGGTGATCAGAAGTCATCGCTTAGACCATTGCGCCACCGGGCAGCCCCTCATTTCTGATAAATTAAAGAAATAAAATCTTAAAAAGGACCTTAAAGTACCATTTGTTGTTTTTCTGCCTTTTAACCAGTTTAACAGTGCCATATTTACTTTTGGAAAAGTTAGTAAGTGCAAAACACCTAAAAAAATTCACATTGATTAAAGAAATTTGGAAAACAGGATATTCCGTTCAAACACATTTCTAGGTATTACACCCACAGAAATTGGCGTGACTATATTTCTTTTTTGTTGTACATAAGAAGAGCAAAAATTCAATGTCCATATGTCGATCACTAAAAATTAATTGTCCAGAAGCCGATCACTAAAAATTAATTGTCCAAAAGTCGATCACTAACTATGACATTAATTAAACATTTCAATTTTTTTTACAATTTTTCAGGCACGCATTAATAAATTTGGAAAACGCACGGTTTTGGTGAACGTAGGAACAATAACTTCGTTAAAACAAAGCTTTCTGAAATTTGAAATTCCTAAGACCAATTGTGAAGACTTTTAGATAACACTGATCACTCCAAAGTTTGTGGAAATAATTCCATGAAGCAACGTCACGGGGTTTTCATTGAAAGTTTCCCTAAGCACATCACATACTAATTCCCTTTCATCATATCGGAACTAACAAATCAACACGAAATTTACTGCTTAGTTTCGCTTTTGAGTTGATTCATCACGATAAACAAAAAACGCATATCCCATCTGTGGTGCCTAAATTTGATCAAGAGAAAAAGCATAGTTTATTTTCAGTTTTTTTAACTTATTATCGAAGTGACAACGTTTATTCTTTGACAGTGGCGTAAGCACAACGTGCTCCCCCAAGCAAGGTTTACTTCAGCACCCATAATCACAGTAATTTTCCCAGGATTTCAAGCCCGAAGTAGGATGTGTTTGCTCGGTGTGTGTAGTGCTGAAGAGGAAGGGGTCAGAAGAACAGTGAGAGGGTCTGGAAAAGTTAGGGGTTCTCTAGATCCCTGCAGTTTCAAATTTCTGGGTAATTCTTGGAACATAAATACTTAATGAAAGGTTATTGATTAGCTAATGAGGATTAACACGCTGCACGGACCAATGCATCGCTAGGAAAGAATTCGGCAAAATATATTTATTTAAATTGTTAAGGTTAATAATTATAAAACTTCATGATCACCCAATTTACTTTCACTTGTTTCTGAAATGCTTGGGTTTGTAAAATGACTGCTTTTAAACTTTTACCAGTTGAAGTGCTACATAAATCATCGTTCTTTTCATCAGAAACGGCACTTCAGTTTAACTGACTTTGCTCAAAAGGAAGTGGTCGAGTTTTGTAAGCTTCTTCGTGCGCTCTCCTTCTCTTTTCTTCCTCCGATACTGTGCTTCACTTGGATGCTTTTGGGACATTTTGGAAATGGATATCGTCCCCTTGTATATGAAAGTTTCCACGCAGTGAATGAGATAGGCATACTTTCTATAAGGAAGAACTGAAAGCAGTAGCAGTGTTTAATTGCTTTGTCCAAACCTAAATTAAATAATTTGAAACAATCACCCTCTTATCTAGGGAAATATGTGGCTGCTGTGAATAAATGATGTCGCCTGCCGTGTAAGTAATCCTAGATGCCTGATTTTTTTGCTACTTTTTTCACGCGGGGATCCCCATGTGGACTCGAATTTCTCCTCAGCAGCGTAGAGAGAGGGCGATCGGAGAGCGATAGTACTAATTACAAAACATTGCAAAGCGACCGTATTACAACACATTGCAGAGCGATTTTGTTATAACCTGGAACCAAAGGGCCGAGTAACGTCAATCAGTAGGGCAAGCAGTGTTTTAAAAGTGTAACTTGACATTTAATTTGCAAAGCTAAATACATCTTAAAGGGAAATATGAATCTTTGGGTTAATTATTTGTTTGTTTTTGTGCGTGTTCGAATTTTTTCTTAAAACTGTAAATTTCAGCTGCAGTACGTCCCTTCGTATTTGCGTTCCTCTGTAGCTTCAGGGGCTGCGTCGTAGTATTGTAGCTACGCTACTGTTATTTGATATGTTCACCTCTGTTGCTGCTATCGAAACAAAGTTTTTTAAATATATGCATCTCCTTCTGTGTGCTTAAAAATTTTTCACTACACTAATTTTCTTTCATTTGGTTATCCCTGTCAACTCGCTAATGAATTTTTATAATCGACTTTATGTAGACAAAGAGCTCTTTTTAAAAAAATTACTGCATCCTGAATTTTTGTTAAGAAATAAACAGAAAATTATGTGTAACGTAGTGGCGTGACTTTACCTTTTCGATACTGCTACCAGAATTCTACAATGGAAAGAATACAAGGTAACGCAAAGAAACAAAATGCTCTTACAATGGTATTTTGTTATCGTGCTACAAATTTATTTACTAATCATTTTTAATCACTTATCCTGAGAGTCGCGTCTCTAAAACTTTCTTAATGCGGTTTGCCACGCAGGAATTTTTCTTTGCCTTTTAAGAGCAAATCTCTACGTTTTAATGTCAATACCGCTGGAATATTATAGATCACAACCATGTACTTTAAATATTAGTGTTTTCTAAAAATGCTTTTCCTACGAACAGTTCATGACACAAAGGTCCTGGCTACATAATCCGGTTCCATTTCAGTCGTTCGGTATTGATAGGTGTACAGCAAGTTTTGAGATTTGCAGTATGACGCAAGGAATGGAAAATAAGGAAACTATTTTTTATTTATGTGCAGGGGTTTTAGTGACTGCACAAATTCTTTTTCTATTACTTTGCATTTATTTAGCGGCATTTGATCCGTTCTTTCTGATGGAGAATTTCGGATTTTTATTATGCTAGTAAAGGATAACTATTGTGTTAACAAAAAGCTAAGCATTGCAGTAAAAAATTACGTTAAGTGTTAGTACTTATATCTTTCAGTTAACTACAAAAATCGTTCCATTGTTGTGTGTGTCTGCTACCAAACTCTACAACCCCACCATTCTGTGCTGTTATTTCTTAACCCTCTAGGCAGCAGAGACGCATACATACGTTCACCAACACCTGCTCAAAAGCGGCAGCGACGTGATATTACCTTAATCGAAAGTCCAAACTCTGTTCAAAAGCGGCGATCACGCATGTATACTAGGGTGGCACTTAGTTGTATGAGATTTTCCAAAACGAAATATTTTTCATTTCCCAACCTTTGAAGTTGTTCAAATCCTCTTAAAAATGCTCCATGTAAAATTTCAGTTCAATCAGACAATATTAAAGTGGCCCCCAAAGGCCCTAAAGTTTTAGGTTTTTACAATATTGGTATGTAAAACTGTTTTCATCCCCCTTGTAGTTCTTTTTTT
The DNA here is from genome assembly GCA_039090855.1 of Macrothele yani. NCBI lineage: Eukaryota > Metazoa > Arthropoda > Arachnida > Araneae > Macrothelidae > Macrothele > Macrothele yani. The sequence continues at coordinate 15,392,121 of CM077016.1, forward strand.
CCGTGGGCCAATCCGCATGTATGGAAAATCTTTCTTCGCTGAGGAAATAGAGTCGATGTTTTTCCATTGGAAGTATAGGGAGCAAAATTATTAGACGTCCACCTTAAGTGTTCAAATTTTGAACAAATCTACACTTGAGAGATTTGTAAAACTCAGTTAATTATTAAAAACTGAAACCATATTAACTTTTCGCTGCACGTCAGATATAAAACCTTAACGGAAGAGTAGCAGAAATTAATAAAACATGAGAGGCGTTATGTTATGAGGCAACAGTTCACTAATTTTCACCTAAACGTTCCTGGAAACGATGTTAGTCTGGTGACAACTTAGAAAACTGTTGTATGATGTCTCATTTCACGCGCGTATCCCACCACTTGTGGCGCGTGTGCAATTTCTGCATGGAAATTCCCTTATATGTACTTGCATTCGTAGCCAACTATGCCGTTTCGGAGGTGTTTCTCATAGTTTCTCGTTCCATCTATTGAATGCTCACCGCCGTTAACGTCGTAACAAATAATGATCAGCTGAAGCACGCCCGCGATGAAAACGTAGGGACGGCTGCCTTAGGAATCTTCTGCAGCGATCAACTTCAAACTTTCCTTTGTACACTCGGAAAACCGCAGAATTTCGAAAATTCTCGTACATACTCAAAGAGGATAGTGATCCTTAAAGTTTTGAACCATTAAGATTGTATGTCGCATAATGACACTCAAATCAGTGTTAATTTAAATCGTTCATGATATATATACATATATATGAAATGTATGTATGTATATACAGTATTATATGCCTATATATATATACATATCATCAGATGGTGTCGAAACAGAAACGTTTTGTTTTTTATCTCATTGGGTAATGCAATCATACCTGGCGTTCAGTGCGTAATTCAAAAAATAAATTATTTATACCAATTATAATAAAAGCGTTTTTAACAAAAATGATATATTGTGTTTTATGTACAGCCTTAAACGGTTTTTGTACTGTTAACTACAGATCACTACATCTACGTCCTCATAAGAGTTCCATTTAGGTGTCTTATTTTGAAATAGCGAAAAAGGTGTTTTTAGCAGTTGCCCAAAATATTGTATTAAAACGAAGACACGCAATTCTAGATATACACAGTACTGCAATTAAGTCAGATTATCAAACTCATTTTGTTTAAAAATCCAATCCCTGTAAAACACACTGGTCGGGGAGATATGTTTATCTTTTATAAGTCATTTATTGGTAAATATGTAGATTAGCGTCCTAAATTATTTCGTCAGAAAAATGTTAGTACCTGGAAAAATTGCGACTTACAGATTTTACAGTATGGAAAATAATGGCAAGTGGTGCAGAAGTTTCACATTTTAAATCTGTTTTAAAGATTTTCATCGTAATATTTACCTGTAAGGGTGATGTTGTGAGAGATGCTGCGGTAGGCCTAATGCATAGCTACCGCGACGATGTGAAGCTTAGCTCCGTTAAAAGGAAGGTTCGTTGCTGTACCAAAATGACGGGCTGAACAGTACAAGAGAAATATGATATGTTCTGTTCTGTCGAGAATTTTCATGTTCGTAAATCCTGGGGAACCTGATCACTTCGCTGAGATTTACGAAAAATAAAAAAAATAGAAAATAAATAAATAAAATACACAGAATGAAAATACTCGACAGTCCACGTTTCAAAATTGTGTTTGGAAGAGGCAGTGAGATAAGGGAATAAATGGCCATATTCATTTTACTTCACATGCCCTGACCAAGCAAACAAAATCTCTTAAAAGAAAGGGGAATAATAGACATTAAACTTCTTTTTTTCTTTTGGCCTGATTCATTTTTTATCTCTTTAAAAAGAAAAAAAGAGGGCGAGCAAAAGAAGACAGCATCAACCCCTTTGTGAAAGCAAAATTATTTGTCGGAGTTAATCACGGAATGAGGAAAAAGCGTTTCTGAAAAAAAAATGTTGTGAGAAAAGAAAATCTCTCTTTCTGACCGCCATTTTAGGCAAAGGATTTTAGAGGCTTTAAAAGTGTGTTTGCAGAGGGTTTTCTGGGCAGTGAGGCAAGCTATTTTTAGAATAACATGGTAAGAGGATACGAAGTTTTCCCCTTTGGCTTACGTGTGATGGTCAGAGGTCACTCTCCAGGCGTGGGAGAGAAATTCGTTGGGGCGATGGCTGTTACCATGCAGAGGTCAGCCAATGGGAGGTCAGCAGTCTCAAACATCCCCAAATGCTTTTGGAGAATTGTGACACTCTTAGCTTTTTTCGGCCGACAGCATGTAACGAGAGTAGTGCTCCGTTGGCAGCCCTCCCCAGTCGGCTCTTCGTGAGCTTTGGCTGGCTGGGCGAAAAAGGGATAAAGGCGTGAGTGGACCCAGTGTCCCACGCAGGGTTGAATCTTATAATCGTAAAAGAGAAAGGAAAAAAAAAGAAAATTAATCAAAATTACTCCGCGCTTATACTTTGCCTGCTATCTGTCAGCGATGACCAGCAACGCTCCTTGCCTGGACCATTCTACGAAATGCAAGATGGAGGGAGGCTTATTCCGCTTGACCCAGGAGGCAGCGGGGAGGATCCATTATGTAACTTGGAGTTCGCCCGGGTTTTCAGCCATCATGAAGAAAAGTCCTTCCCGAAACCTAGAGAAATATTTTTGCCTGTGGCCTTTCACCTAGGAGCCGATATTGTGCTTGCCGTCGGCGAAGACCAGCAGATAAACCCTGCTTGAGCGTATTATGGACTGCAAACGTTCAGTCCTAGCAAAAAGAAGGAAAGCGAGAAGGAAAAAGCAGTCTGCCGCTGTTACAAGTGGATTTTTGTGTTATTTTTTTTTATTTCTTGTGCCCTTCCTTTGAAGTCAGCCAGTAAGGTAATGTGCTAATTTATGTTTTGTAATTATGTAACAAGAGGGTTTTAAAATGGAGCTGTCGAAAAAAATAAATTGTGTTGCAAAGAAAGAGATAGGTTAGGGTTACACTAAAATATTTTAACATGTAAGTTTTTGACAGTGGTTTCAGTTATATTCTAGGGTCAGTTATAATCCATGCTTGGGCCAGTAAAACTCTAGTAATAAAAATGTAAATGTTTTTCTATTCAGGTTTTTTTTTATGATAGTGTTATGATGTGTAAAATTTTACATGTGTAGGGGATGTCGGAAATCCAAATTGGATTAGATTATGTTGGGTGAACTACCTATCAAACCAGTAATTTTATTTAGGAGAGTTAAATTTTGTTATTCTGCTTGGTAATTTTTAATATTGTATAAATTGCATTTAGTATGTATAAAGTAAAAGGACTGATAGTAAGTTTTTGTCTTAAAGGCAGATTATGGTAATTTTCTAGTTTTGGCACGTAGTTAGGTGTAAAATTTGTTTGTACCATTTGGTAATAATTATGACTAGGGACCATATCAGCAGATGGATCTGGAAAATTAATTTTTATGAGTGGAGAGACATTAAAAAGGGCATGCACGCTGACTAGGTTAATAAAGTGCTGTACTGTACATTACCCTTGTATAACGTTGGAAATTCTTCAGGAGGAGGTGATTTCTGGAAATGGATAAATTTGCAATAGGTGTTGAATTTTTCTGGAAATAAGTGGTTCTGCGGTATAGGGATTTTCTGGGAGATGAGTATGTACAGTGTGTTCCTGGGAAATAAAGATAAGTGATTTTCTAGGAAAGAAGTGTGTTCCTGGGAAAGTGAAGATATGAAGTGTGTTCCTGGGAAAAAATAGGATAAGAAGTAATTTTCTGGAATAAGAGATGATGTATTGAATTTTCTGGAGATGAGGATGTTAATGTAGTTTTCTGGAAAATAGAGACTGACATATTTTCGGAACAAGAGAACTCTGGTTGGGTGCTTTTCCCTATGTCGACGCCTGGGGTCTGAAAGGATGAATGAAAACAGATTTTGGGATTTGTTTTCTGCCCGAGTAAGCTCGTTGGCTCATAGGAGCTATTATCTATCAGAGAGTGAAGTGATGTCGTCCCAAAATCAGACTGAAGAATCAATACAGGGTGATAGTCACACATATTTTACAATTTCGGTACATAGGTCGAATTGGATTCACGACCCAATCTCACCTTCAGCCTCAATAATACTTCCTCTCAGTGAGAATTTTGTTTTTAAGTGAAATTTAGTAATTGGACTGAGATGTTTTACCTACACGTTACCTCAGTGGCTTACAACATGAGTTAGTAAAAATTACTACAAGCTTACATGGTACTAGTTAGAATTTTTCGATTAAGTTCTTGATAAATTGATGGTGAGAATTAGTGGTGTAAATTTTAAATTGTTGTGAACAGTGGGAGTGCAGATGATAAGTATGAATTTGTGTCCAGGAGTGTTGAGAGTTAGTGTTTGCCTTTTGTTTACTTAGTGGGATATTGTGTACTAAGAGCAAGTTTGAATAGTGAAGTATTTTGAATTTTTCCAGAGGATAGGGTGAATTTCAAGCATATTTGTTAGCATTATTGTGTAATGATAACTTTTGAGGTAATTGAGTAATTTATTTAGTACAGTGTGTTTAGTAAAGAGATTTTGTATCATGTAATGCTAGAATGTTGAGTATATTAAGTTTTAATTCAAATTTTTCTCGTAGTGTAGGATTGTTTACGGAAGTAACTTTTGGTTATTTATAATTTTTGTTCTCAGTTATTGCAATTTTAAAGTTAATGTTGGTTAAGGAAACTGGTTTGAGGGGTGTGTCGTAAGGAAATGAAATCTGTATTGTGTATACAATAATCTATAAATTAATGAAGAGAAGGAGAGATTGCACTTCAGCTGTCCAAACTCATCCCCAGTGTTTATGTTATGTTCCCTAAGTCAAGAGTATTTATGTGTTTTTGCAAATCTTGATTTTCTGGCAAAAATATGTGTTCTTCCTTTTATGATTAATATAAATACAACAAGTGAGTGTCATCTGATTTTGCTTGCTTTTATAAGGCCTGGTTGCCAAAAAGTGAAATTGACAAAAATGTTAAAAGCTGATTGTGTTCGAAAACAAAAACACATGGTTGTCTGGGGTAATTATCCGACTTCTTGAAACACTTTGTTATTGTGTTTCTTGTTGTTTTTGGTTAAGTTTTACAATAAATATAGGCCAAGTGGCCTTTCAAAAACCTAAACCTTAGTGCAGTGAAGTTTTAGATATTTTAAGAGCGAATTTTCATCACATGGTTCAACTGCATCCCCCTCAGCAATGACTGAGGTGGGTAAGTATTCTTATGTTATTGTGGTAAAATCAATGTTTTTGTCCTAACCATCTAATTTGATCATCGTCACTTTCAAAAGGTTATATACACGTGTACATTGTATACCAATAAATTTTAGTGTTTACAAATTTGGTACACATGCAAACAATAGTTAGCTTTCTTACACTTTCAGGTGTATCTACTCAGCAAACGCAAACAACGCAAACAATACAATAGTAACTTTTGGGAGTTACTAAATTCAGTGGTGCATTTTCTTTTTTCTTTTTTGTTTTATGGCCTTAGTCAAAATTTCAGTTTTGTTTCGAAATGCATCCACCCATCTCCCAAATTCCAATTTTTCCATAATTTACATATAAATTGCAGTTGATATGCCTTTTGTTAATAATTCCTAAAATATCTAATATAACATTTTGGTGCCGTGACCAGGATGCATACCCTGTGATGAAATTCAACTTCACTGCACAGAAAAATTAAGGAAAAATCTTAAAGTTCATTTGAGACAAATAGTAGGCTGATGAATAAAGAAATGTATGTGTTTATATGATAACTTACTTTGAGTTTAGGTAAATTCTTAAGTGGATGCAGTTTTTTCAGTGAATTTTGTATGTCAGTAAAAAAATATTTTTTCTTGTCGCTCTCTCTCTTAGTGATAACATGGTGAAAGTGTGAAAAGTTGTGTTTTTCTCGGTGGTGAAATTGTTCTCAGTGTCAGATGTTCTCTTAGTGGTTTAAGTTAACAAAAGTTAAAAGTAATTTTTGTTTACTCTCTCAGTGTTAATATGTGAAACTGCAGATGATAATTCTAGTGTTTTGGCGTTTATAATTTTTGGATCAATTTTCATAAGTAACATTGGCTAATTGAATAATGCATAATTTCAGTGTATGAGTGTGGTGTATATATTGCATTTGGCGGATAAAGTCAATAATTTCACGAGTATACTTACACATACAAATAATTTTGTGCTTTAAAATACAACCAATTTTGTGTTTTACATACAAGCAATTTTGTATTTCACACACTACTCTTTACAAATAATTTCTTAAGTGTACTTCATTCCATTGTGTCATACATAAGTTTTTTTTTTATGTATACGTACCATCTGAAGTGTATTTTTCATGTGTTACATTCAAGCAAATTTGATAATTTAAAAATGAGGTTAGAAAAGTGTTAATTTTAACATCCGAACATGCTTGTGGAATGTAAAATTTGTAAAAAACATACAGCGAAAATTGTAAGAAGTGTTAATTCTCTCTACTCCTCAGTTTGAATAATTTAGTGCCAGAGAGCGCTGTTCATTTAAGGTTAGTCTATTGCTTATTTTCTAGTACGGTGTAAGGTCAGTGTTAGATGAGATTAGTACTTCAGTGATGGTCAGTTGATTTAAGTATGTGATAATAATCAGTTCAATTTTTTTTAAATTAATTTTCTCAGGTTAGGTAGTAGGTTAGAGTTTTGAATCGTTGCAGATATAAATTTTCTTCGTTCCGTGAAATTTTTGGCTTGTAAAAATTCTTCGTGTAATTCTTTGGTTGGTGCGAGTGGTAGACAGCTGCGTTTCGAAACATTTGTTTTTTTCGTTGAGTGGTAGCCATGTGGTGGCGGAAGTCAGCTCACCGGAGGTAGGTGGCGCTGCAGGTTTGTTTACATTCATCGGTTTGTTGACATTGTGAAACACGTGTAGTAGAGGGTAGGAGTTAATTTTCTGGTATTGTGTGTTTCGACTCGCGTTGCTCGTCTTTTTTCGTAGGGGGTATGTATTGTACTGTCGAGAATTTTCATGATCGTAAATCTTGGGGAACCTGATCATTTCGCTGAGATTTACGAAAAATAAAAAAATAATAGAAAATAAATAAATACAATACACAGAATGAAAATACTCGACAGTCCACGTTTCAAAATTGTGTTCGGAAGAGACAGTGAGATAAGGGAATTAATGGCCATATTCATTTTACTTCACATGCCCTGACCAAGCAAACAACATTTCTTAAAAGGAAGGGGAACAATAGACATTAACCTTTACTTTTTTCTTTTGGCCTGATTCATTTTTTTTCTCTTTAAAAAAAGGGCGAGCAAAAGAAGACAGCATCAACCCCTTTGTGAAAGCAAAATTATTTGTCGGAGTTAATCACGGAATGAGGAAAAAGCGTTTCTGAAAAAAAAATGTTGTGAGAAAAGAAAATCTCTCTTTCTGACCGCCATTTTAGGCAAAGGATTTTAGAGGCTTTAAAAGTGTGTTTGCAGAGGGTTTTCTGGGCAGTGAGGCAAGCTATTTTTAGAATAACATGGTAAGAGGATACGAAGTTTTCCCCTTTGGCTTACGTGTGATGGTCAGAGGTCACTCTCCAGGCGTGGGAGAGAAATTCGTTGGGGCGATGGCTGTTACCATGCAGAGGTCAGCCAATGGGAGGTCAGCAGTCTCAAACATCCCCAAATGCTTTTGGAGAATTGTGACACTCTTAGCTTTTTTCGGCCGACAGCATGTAACGAGAGTAGTGCTCCGTTGGCAGCCCTCCCCAGTCGGCTCTTCGTGAGCTTTGGCTGGCTGGGCGAAAAAAGGGATAAAGGCGTGAGTGGACCCAGTGTCCCACGCAGGGTTGAATCTTATAATCGTAAAAGAGAAAGGAAAAAAAAAGAAAATTAATCAAAATTACTCCGCGCTTATACTTTGCCTGCTATCTGTCAGCGATGACCAGCAACGCTCCTTGCCTGGACCATTCTACGAAATGCAAGATGGAGGGAGGCTTATTCCGCTTGACCCAGGAGGCAGCGGGGAGGATCCATTATGTAACTTGGAGTTCGCCCGGGTTTTCAGCCATCATGAAGAAAAGTCCTTCCCGAAACCTAGAGAAATATTTTTGCCTGTGGCCTTTCACCTAGGAGCCGATATTGTGCTTGCCGTCGGCGAAGACCAGCAGATAAACCCTGCTTGAGCGTATTATGGACTGCAAACGTTCAGTCCTAGCAAAAAGAAGGAAAGCGAGAAGGAAAAAGCAGTCTGCCGCTGTTACAAGTGGATTTTTGTGTTATTTTTTTATTTCTTGTGCCCTTCCTTTGAAGTCAGCCAGTAAGGTAATGTGCTAATTTATGTTTTGTAATTATGTAACAAGAGGGTTTTAAAATGGAGCTGTCGAAAAAAAATAAATTGTGTTGCAAAGAAAGAGATAGGTTAGGGTTACACTAAAATATTTTAACATGTAAGTTTTTGACAGTGGTTTCAGTTATAATCTAGGGTCAGTTATAATCCATGCTTGGGCCAGTAAAACTCTAGTAATAAAAATGTAAATGTTTTTCTATTCAGGTTTTTTTTATGATAGTGTTATGATGTGTAAAATTTTACATGTGTAGGGGATGTCGGAAATCCAAATTGGATTAGATTATGTTGGGTGAACTACCTAACAAACCAGTAATTTTATTTAGGAGAGTTAAATTTTGTTATTCTGCTTGGTAATTTTTAATATTGTATAAATTGCATTTAGTATGTATAAAGTAAAAGGACTGATAGTAAGTTTCTGTCTTAAAGGCAGATTATGGTAATTTTCTAGTTTTGGCACGTAGTTAGGTGTAAAATTTGTTTGTACCATTTGGTAATAATTATGACTAGGGACCATATCAGCAGATGGATCTGGAAAATTAATTTTTATGAGTGGAGAGACATTAAAAAGGGCATGCACGCTGACTAGGTTAATAAAGTGCTGTACTGTACATTACCCTTGTATAACGTTGGAAATTCTTCAGGAGGAGGTGATTTCTGGAAATGGATAAATTTGCAATAGGTGTTGAATTTTTCTGGAAATAAGTGGTTCTGCGGTATAGGGATTTTCTGGGAGATGAGTATGTACAGTGTGTTCCTGGGAAATAAAGATAAGTGATTTTCTAGGAAAGAAGTGTGTTCCTGGGAAAGTGAAGATATGAAGTGTGTTCCTGGGAAAAAATAGGATAAGAAGTAATTTTCTGGAATAAGAGATGATGTATTGAATTTTCTGGAGATGAGGATGTTAATGTAGTTTTCTGGAAAATAGAGACTGACATATTTTCGGAACAAGAGAACTCTGGTTGGGTGCTTTTCCCTATGTCGACGCCTGGGGTCTGAAAGGATGAATGAAAACAGATTTTGGGATTTGTTTTCTGCCCGAGTAAGCTCGTTGGCTCATAGGAGCTATTATCTATCAGAGAGTGAAGTGATGTCGTCCCAAAATCAGACTGAAGAATCAATACAGGGTGATAGTCACACATATTTTACAATTTCGGTACATAGGTCGAATTGGATTCACGACCCAATCTCACCTTCAGCCTCAATAATACTTCCTCTCAGTGAGAATTTTGTTTTTAAGTGAAATTTAGTAATTGGACTGAGATGTTTTACCTACACGTTACCTCAGTGGCTTACAACATGAGTTAGTAAAAATTACTACAAGCTTACATGGTACTAGTTAGAATTTTTCGATTAAGTTCTTGATAAATTGATGGTGAGAATTAGTGGTGTAAATTTTAAATTGTTGTGAACAGTGGGAGTGCAGATGATAAGTATGAATTTGTGTCCAGGAGTGTTGAGAGTTAGTGTTTGCCTTTTGTTTACTTAGTGGGATATTGTGTACTAAGAGCAAGTTTGAATAGTGAAGTATTTTGAATTTTTCCAGAGGATAGGGTGAATTTCAAGCATATTTGTTAGCATTATTGTGTAATGATAACTTTTGAGGTAATTGAGTAAGGTATTTAGTACAGTGTGTTTAGTAAAGAGATTTTGTATCATGTAATGCTAGAATGTTGAGTATATTAAGTTTTAATTCAAATTTTTCTCGTAGTGTAGGATTGTTTACGGAAGTAACTTTTGGTTATTTATAATTTTTGTTCTCAGTTATTGCAATTTTAAAGTTAATGTTGGTTAAGGAAACTGGTTTGAGGGGTGTGTCGTAAGGAAATGAAATCTGTATTGTGTATACAATAATCTATAAATTAATGAAGAGAAGGAGAGATTGCACTTCAGCTGTCCAAACTCATCCCCAGTGTTTATGTTATGTTCCCTAAGTCAAGAGTATTTATGTGTTTTTGCAAATCTTGATTTTCTGGCAAAAATATGTGTTCTTCCTTTTATGATTAATATAAATACAACAAGTGAGTGTCATCTGATTTTGCTTGCTTTTATAAGGCCTGGTTGCCAAAAAGTGAAATTGACAAAAATGTTAAAAGCTGATTGTGTTCGAAAACAAAAACACATGGTTGTCTGGGGTAATTATCCGACTTCTTGAAACACTTTGTTATTGTGTTTCTTGTTGTTTTTGGTTAAGTTTTACAATAAATATAGGCCAAGTGGCCTTTCAAAAACCTAAACCTTAGTGCAGTGAAGTTTTAGATATTTTAAGAGCGAATTTTCATCACATGGTTCAACTGCATCCCCCTCAGCAATGACTGAGGTGGGTAAGTAATCTTATGTTATTGTGGTAAAATCAATGTTTTTGTCCTAACCATCTAATTTGATCATCGTCACTTTCAAAAGGTTATATACACGTGTACATTGTATACCAATAAATTTTAGTGTTTACAAATTTGGTACACATGCAAACAATAGTTAGCTTTCTTACACTTTCAGGTGTATCTACTCAGCAAACGCAAACAACGCAAACAATACAATAGTAACTTTTGGGAGTTACTAAATTCAGTGGTGCATTTTCTTTTTTCTTTTTTGTTTTATGGCCTTAGTCAAAATTTCAGTTTTGTTTCGAAATGCATCCACCCATCTCCCAAATTCCAATTTTTCCATAATTTACATATAAATTGCAGTTGATATGCCTTTTGTTAATAATTCCTAAAATATCTAATATAACATTTTGGTGCCGTGACCAGGATGCATACCCTGTGATGAAATTCAACTTCACTGCACAGAAAAATTAAGGAAAAATCTTAAAGTTCATTTGAGACAAATAGTAGGCTGATGAATAAAGAAATGTATGTGTTTATATGATAACTTACTTTGAGTTTAGGTAAATTCTTAAGTGGATGCAGTTTTTTCAGTGAATTTTGTATGTCAGTAAAAAAATATTTTTTCTTGTCGCTCTCTCTCTTAGTGATAACATGGTGAAAGTGTGAAAAGTTGTGTTTTTCTCGGTGGTGAAATTGTTCTCAGTGTCAGATGTTCTCTTAGTGGTTTAAGTTAACAAAAGTTAAAAGTAATTTTTGTTTACTCTCTCAGTGTTAATATGTGAAACTGCAGATGATAATTCTAGTGTTTTGGCGTTTATAATTTTTGGATCAATTTTCATAAGTAACATTGGCTAATTGAATAATGCATAATTTCAGTGTATGAGTGTGGTGTATATATTGCATTTGGCGGATAAAGTCAATAATTTCACGAGTATACTTACACATACAAATAATTTTGTGCTTTAAAATACAACCAATTTTGTGTTTTACATACAAGCAATTTTGTATTTCACACACTACTCTTTACAAATAATTTCTTAAGTGTACTTCATTCCATTGTGTCATACATAAGTTTTTTTTTATGTATACGTACCATCTGAAGTGTATTTTTCATGTGTTACATTCAAGCAAATTTGATAATTTAAAAATGAGGTTAGAAAAGTGTTAATTTTAACATCCGAACATGCTTGTGGAATGTAAAATTTGTAAAAAACATACAGCGAAAATTGTAAGAAGTGTTAATTCTCTCTACTCCTCAGTTTGAATAATTTAGTGCCAGAGAGCGCTGTTCATTTAAGGTTAGTCTATTGCTTATTTTCTAGTACGGTGTAAGGTCAGTGTTAGATGAGATTAGTACTTCAGTGATGGTCAGTTGATTTAAGTATGTGATAATAATCAGTTCAATTTTTTTTAAATTAATTTTCTCAGGTTAGGTAGTAGGTTAGAGTTTTGAATCGTTGCAGATATAAATTTTCTTCGTTCCGTGAAATTTTTGGCTTGTAAAAATTCTTCGTGTAATTCTTTGGTTGGTGCGAGTGGTAGACAGCTGCGTTTCGAAACATTTGTTTTTTTCGTTGAGTGGTAGCCATGTGGTGGCGGAAGTCAGCTCACCGGAGGTAGGTGGCGCTGCAGGTTTGTTTACATTCATCGGTTTGTTGACATTGTGAAACACGTGTAGTAGAGGGTAGGAGTTAATTTTCTGGTATTGTGTGTTTCGACTCGCGTTGCTCGTCTTTTTTCGTAGGGGGTATGTATTGTACTGTCGAGAATTTTCATGATCGTAAATCTTGGGGAACCTGATCATTTCGCTGAGATTTACGAAAAATAAAAAAATAATAGAAAATAAATAAATACAATACACAGAATGAAAATACTCGACAGTCCACGTTTCAAAATTGTGTTCGGAAGAGACAGTGAGATAAGGGAATTAATGGCCATATTCATTTTACTTCACATGCCCTGACCAAGCAAACAACATTTCTTAAAAGGAAGGGGAACAATAGACATTAACCTTTACTTTTTTCTTTTGGCCTGATTCATTTTTTTTTTCTCTTTAAAAAAAGGGCGAGCAAAAGAAGACAGCATCAACCCCTTTGTGAAAGCAAAATTATTTGTCGGAGTTAATCACGGAATGAGGAAAAAGCGTTTCTGAAAAAAAAATGTTGTGAGAAAAGAAAATCTCTCTTTCTGACCGCCATTTTAGGCAAAGGATTTTAGAGGCTTTAAAAGTGTGTTTGCAGAGGGTTTTCTGGGCAGTGAGGCAAGCTATTTTTAGAATAACATGGTAAGAGGATACGAAGTTTTCCCCTTTGGCTTACGTGTGATGGTCAGAGGTCACTCTCCAGGCGTGGGAGAGAAATTCGTTGGGGCGATGGCTGTTACCATGCAGAGGTCAGCCAATGGGAGGTCAGCAGTCTCAAACATCCCCAAATGCTTTTGGAGAATTGTGACACTCTTAGCTTTTTTTCGGCCGACAGCATGTAACGAGAGTAGTGCTCCGTTGGCAGCCCTCCCCAGTCGGCTCTTCGTGAGCTTTGGCTGGCTGGGCGAAAAAGGGATAAAGGCGTGAGTGGACCCAGTGTCCCACGCAGGGTTGAATCTTATAATCGTAAAAGAGAAAGGAAAAAAAAAGAAAATTAATCAAAATTACTCCGCGCTTATACTTTGCCTGCTATCTGTCAGCGATGACCAGCAACGCTCCTTGCCTGGACCATTCTACGAAATGCAAGATGGAGGGAGGCTTATTCCGCTTGACCCAGGAGGCAGCGGGGAGGATCCATTATGTAACTTGGAGTTCGCCCGGGTTTTCAGCCATCATGAAGAAAAGTCCTTCCCGAAACCTAGAGAAATATTTTTGCCTGTGGCCTTTCACCTAGGAGCCGATATTGTGCTTGCCGTCGGCGAAGACCAGCAGATAAACCCTGCTTGAGCGTATTATGGACTGCAAACGTTCAGTCCTAGCAAAAAGAAGGAAAGCGAGAAGGAAAAAGCAGTCTGCCGCTGTTACAAGTGGATTTTTGTGTTATTTTTTTTTATTTCTTGTGCCCTTCCTTTGAAGTCAGCCAGTAAGGTAATGTGCTAATTTATGTTTTGTAATTATGTAACAAGAGGGTTTTAAAATGGAGCTGTCGAAAAAAATAAATTGTGTTGCAAAGAAAGAGATAGGTTAGGGTTACACTAAAATATTTTAACATGTAAGTTTTTGACAGTGGTTTCAGTTATATTCTAGGGTCAGTTATAATCCATGCTTGGGCCAGTAAAACTCTAGTAATAAAAATGTAAATGTTTTTCTATTCAGGTTTTTTTTTATGATAGTGTTATGATGTGTAAAATTTTACATGTGTAGGGGATGTCGGAAATCCAAATTGGATTAGATTATGTTGGGTGAACTACCTATCAAACCAGTAATTTTATTTAGGAGAGTTAAATTTTGTTATTCTGCTTGGTAATTTTTAATATTGTATAAATTGCATTTAGTATGTATAAAGTAAAAGGACTGATAGTAAGTTTTTGTCTTAAAGGCAGATTATGGTAATTTTCTAGTTTTGGCACGTAGTTAGGTGTAAAATTTGTTTGTACCATTTGGTAATAATTATGACTAGGGACCATATCAGCAGATGGATCTGGAAAATTAATTTTTATGAGTGGAGAGACATTAAAAAGGGCATGCACGCTGACTAGGTTAATAAAGTGCTGTACTGTACATTACCCTTGTATAACGTTGGAAATTCTTCAGGAGGAGGTGATTTCTGGAAATGGATAAATTTGCAATAGGTGTTGAATTTTTCTGGAAATAAGTGGTTCTGCGGTATAGGGATTTTCTGGGAGATGAGTATGTACAGTGTGTTCCTGGGAAATAAAGATAAGTGATTTTCTAGGAAAGAAGTGTGTTCCTGGGAAAGTGAAGATATGAAGTGTGTTCCTGGGAAAAAATAGGATAAGAAGTAATTTTCTGGAATAAGAGATGATGTATTGAATTTTCTGGAGATGAGGATGTTAATGTAGTTTTCTGGAAAATAGAGACTGACATATTTTCGGAACAAGAGAACTCTGGTTGGGTGCTTTTCCCTATGTCGACGCCTGGGGTCTGAAAGGATGAATGAAAACAGATTTTGGGATTTGTTTTCTGCCCGAGTAAGCTCGTTGGCTCATAGGAGCTATTATCTATCAGAGAGTGAAGTGATGTCGTCCCAAAATCAGACTGAAGAATCAATACAGGGTGATAGTCACACATATTTTACAATTTCGGTACATAGGTCGAATTGGATTCACGACCCAATCTCACCTTCAGCCTCAATAATACTTCCTCTCAGTGAGAATTTTGTTTTTAAGTGAAATTTAGTAATTGGACTGAGATGTTTTACCTACACGTTACCTCAGTGGCTTACAACATGAGTTAGTAAAAATTACTACAAGCTTACATGGTACTAGTTAGAATTTTTCGATTAAGTTCTTGATAAATTGATGGTGAGAATTAGTGGTGTAAATTTTAAATTGTTGTGAACAGTGGGAGTGCAGATGATAAGTATGAATTTGTGTCCAGGAGTGTTGAGAGTTAGTGTTTGCCTTTTGTTTACTTAGTGGGATATTGTGTACTAAGAGCAAGTTTGAATAGTGAAGTATTTTGAATTTTTCCAGAGGATAGGGTGAATTTCAAGCATATTTGTTAGCATTATTGTGTAATGATAACTTTTGAGGTAATTGAGTAAGGTATTTAGTACAGTGTGTTTAGTAAAGAGATTTTGTATCATGTAATGCTAGAATGTTGAGTATATTAAGTTTTAATTCAAATTTTTCTCGTAGTGTAGGATTGTTTACGGAAGTAACTTTTGGTTATTTATAATTTTTGTTCTCAGTTATTGCAATTTTAAAGTTAATGTTGGTTAAGGAAACTGGTTTGAGGGGTGTGTCGTAAGGAAATGAAATCTGTATTGTGTATACAATAATCTATAAATTAATGAAGAGAAGGAGAGATTGCACTTCAGCTGTCCAAACTCATCCCCAGTGTTTATGTTATGTTCCCTAAGTCAAGAGTATTTATGTGTTTTTGCAAATCTTGATTTTCTGGCAAAAATATGTGTTCTTCCTTTTATGATTAATATAAATACAACAAGTGAGTGTCATCTGATTTTGCTTGCTTTTATAAGGCCTGGTTGCCAAAAAGTGAAATTGACAAAAATGTTAAAAGCTGATTGTGTTCGAAAACAAAAACACATGGTTGTCTGGGGTAATTATCCGACTTCTTGAAACACTTTGTTATTGTGTTTCTTGTTGTTTTTGGTTAAGTTTTACAATAAATATAGGCCAAGTGGCCTTTCAAAAACCTAAACCTTAGTGCAGTGAAGTTTTAGATATTTTAAGAGCGAATTTTCATCACATGGTTCAACTGCATCCCCCTCAGCAATGACTGAGGTGGGTAAGTAATCTTATGTTATTGTGGTAAAATCAATGTTTTTGTCCTAACCATCTAATTTGATCATCGTCACTTTCAAAAGGTTATATACACGTGTACATTGTATACCAATAAATTTTAGTGTTTACAAATTTGGTACACATGCAAACAATAGTTAGCTTTCTTACACTTTCAGGTGTATCTACTCAGCAAACGCAAACAACGCAAACAATACAATAGTAACTTTTGGGAGTTACTAAATTCAGTGGTGCATTTTCTTTTTTCTTTTTTGTTTTATGGCCTTAGTCAAAATTTCAGTTTTGTTTCGAAATGCATCCACCCATCTCCCAAATTCCAATTTTTCCATAATTTACATATAAATTGCAGTTGATATGCCTTTTGTTAATAATTCCTAAAATATCTAATATAACATTTTGGTGCCGTGACCAGGATGCATACCCTGTGATGAAATTCAACTTCACTGCACAGAAAAATTAAGGAAAAATCTTAAAGTTCATTTGAGACAAATAGTAGACTGATGAATAAAGAAATGTATGTGTTTATATGATAACTTACTTTGAGTTTAGGTAAATTCTTAAGTGGATGCAGTTTTTTCAGTGAATTTTGTATGTCAGTAAAAAAATATTTTTTCTTGTCGCTCTCTCTCTTAGTGATAACATGGTGAAAGTGTGAAAAGTTGTGTTTTTCTCGGTGGTGAAATTGTTCTCAGTGTCAGATGTTCTCTTAGTGGTTTAAGTTAACAAAAGTTAAAAGTAATTTTTGTTTACTCTCTCAGTGTTAATATGTGAAACTGCAGATGATAATTCTAGTGTTTTGGCGTTTATAATTTTTGGATCAATTTTCATAAGTAACATTGGCTAATTGAATAATGCATAATTTCAGTGTATGAGTGTGGTGTATATATTGCATTTGGCGGATAAAGTCAATAATTTCACGAGTATACTTACACATACAAATAATTTTGTGCTTTAAAATACAACCAATTTTGTGTTTTACATACAAGCAATTTTGTATTTCACACACTACTCTTTACAAATAATTTCTTAAGTGTACTTCATTCCATTGTGTCATACATAAGGTTTTTTTTTATGTATACGTACCATCTGAAGTGTATTTTTCATGTGTTACATTCAAGCAAATTTGATAATTTAAAAATGAGGTTAGAACAGTGTTAATTTTAACATCCGAACATGCTTGTGGAATGTAAAATTTGTAAAAAACATACAGCGAAAATTGTAAGAAGTGTTAATTCTCTCTACTCCTCAGTTTGAATAATTTAGTGCCAGAGAGCGCTGTTCATTTAAGGTTAGTCTATTGCTTATTTTCTAGTACGGTGTAAGGTCAGTGTTAGATGAGATTAGTACTTCAGTGATGGTCAGTTGATTTAAGTATGTGATAATAATCAGTTCAATTTTTTTTAAATTAATTTTCTCAGGTTAGGTAGTAGGTTAGAGTTTTGAATCGTTGCAGATATAAATTTTCTTCGTTCCGTGAAATTTTTGGCTTGTAAAAATTCTTCGTGTAATTCTTTGGTTGGTGCGAGTGGTAGACAGCTGCGTTTCGAAACATTTGTTTTTTTCGTTGAGTGGTAGCCATGTGGTGGCGGAAGTCAGCTCACCGGAGGTAGGTGGCGCTGCAGGTTTGTTTACATTCATCGGTTTGTTGACATTGTGAAACACGTGTAGTAGAGGGTAGGAGTTAATTTTCTGGTATTGTGTGTTTCGACTCGCGTTGCTCGTCTTTTTTCGTAGGGGGTATGTATTGTACTGTCGAGAATTTTCATGATCGTAAATCTTGGGGAACCTGATCATTTCGCTGAGATTTACGAAAAATAAAAAAATAATAGAAAATAAATAAATACAATACACAGAATGAAAATACTCGACAGTCCACGTTTCAAAATTGTGTTCGGAAGAGACAGTGAGATAAGGGAATTAATGGCCATATTCATTTTACTTCACATGCCCTGACCAAGCAAACAACATTTCTTAAAAGGAAGGGGAACAATAGACATTAACCTTTACTTTTTTCTTTTGGCCTGATTCATTTTTTTTTCTCTTTAAAAAAAAGGGCGAGCAAAAGAAGACAGCATCAACCCCTTTGTGAAAGCAAAATTATTTGAGGGAGTTAATCACGGAATGAGGAAAAGGCGTTTCTAAGAAAAAAAGTTGTGAGAAAAGAAAATCTCTCTTTCTGACCGCCATTTTAGGCAAAGGATTTTAGAGGCTTTAAAAGTGTGTTTGCAGAGGGTTTTCTGGGCAGTGAGGCAAGCTATTTTTAGAATAGCACGGTGAAAGGATACGAAGTTTTCAACTTTTGCTTAAGTGTGAAGGTCAGAGGTCACTCTCCAGGCGTGGGAGAGAAATTCCGTTGGGGGGGATGGCTGTTACCATGCAGAGGTCAGCCAATGGGAGTTCAGCAGTCTCAAACATCCCCGAGTGCTTTTGGAAAATTGTGACACTCTTAGCTTTTTTTTCGGCCGGCAGCATATAACGAGAATAGGGCTCCGATGACAACCCTCCCCAGCCGGCTCTTTGTGAGCTTTGGCTGGCTGGGCGAAAAAAGGGAAAAAGGCGTGAGTGGACCCAGTGTCCCACGCAGGGTTGAATCTTATAATCGAAAAAGAAAAAGGAAAAAAAAAAAGAAAATTAATCAAAATTACTCCGCGCTTATACTTTGCCAGCTATCTGCCAGCGATGACCAGCAACGCATCTTGCTTGGACCATTCTACAAAATGCAAGATGGAGGGAGGCTGATTCCGCTTGACCCAGGAAGCAGCGTGGAGGATCCATAATGTAACTTGGAGTTCGCCCGGGTTTTCAGCCATCATGAAGAAAAGTCCTTCCCGAAACCTAAAGAAATATTTTTGCCTGTGGCCTTTCCCCTAGGAGCCGATACTGTGCTTGCCGTCGGCGAAGACCAGTAGAGAAACCCTGTTTGGGCGTATTATGGACTGCAAATTTCAGTCCCAGCAAAAAGAAGGAAAGAGAGAAGGAAAAAGCAGTCTGCCGCTGTTACAAGTAGATTTTTTTTATTTCTTGTGCCCTTCCTTTGAAGTCAACCAGAAAGGTGATGTGCTAATTTATGCTTTGTAATTATGTAACGAGTGGGTTTTAAAATGGGGCTGTCGAAAAAAAAATTTGTGTTGCAAAGAAAGAGATAGGTTAGGGTTACTCTAAAATATTTTAACATGTAAGTTTTTGACAGTGGTTTCAGTTATAATCTAGGGTCAGTTATAATCCATGCTTGGGTCAGTAAAACTCTAGTAATAAAAATGTAAATGTTTTTCCATTCAGGTTTTTTTTATGATAGTGTTATGCTGTGTAAATTTTTACATGTGTAGGGGATATCGGAAATCCAAATAGGATTAGGTTATGTTGGATGAACTACCTCTCAAACCAATATTTTTATTTAGGAGAGGTAACTTTTGTTTTTGTGCTTGGTAATTTTTAATATTGTATAAATTGCATTTAGTATGTATAAAGTAAACGAACTGATAGTAAGTTTTTGTCTTAAAGGCAGGTTATGGTAATTTTCTAGTTTGGGCACGTAGTTGGGTGTAAAATTTGTTTGTACCATTTGGTAATAATTATGACTAGGGACCATATCAGCAGATGGATCTGGAAAATTAATTTTCATCAGTGGGGAGACATTAAAAAGGGCATGCACGCTGACTAGGTTAATAAACTGCTGTAGTGTACATTACCCTTGTATAACGTTGGAAATTCTTCAGGAGGAGGTGATTTCTGGAAATGGATAGATTTGCGATATGTGTTGAATTTTTCTGGAAATAAGTGGTTCTGCGGTATAGTGATTTTCTGGGAGATGAGTATGTACAGTGTGTTCCTGGGAAATAAATATAAGTGATTTTCTATGAAAGAAGTGTGTTGCTGGTAAAGTGAAGATATGAAGTGTGTTCCTGGGAAAAAATAGGATAAGAAGTAATTTTCTGGAATAAAAGGTGATGTATTGAAAATTTCTGGAGATGAGGATGTTGATGTAGTTTTCTGGAAAATAGAGGATGAGGGTTTTTGGGGGCAAGAGAACTCTGGTGGGGTGCTTTTTCATATGTGGACGCCTCGGGTCTGAAATGGTGTATGAAAAAAGCTTTTGGGATTCGTTTTCTGCCCCAGTAAGCTCGTTTACTCATAGGAGGTGGTATCTATCAGAGAGTGAAGTGATGTCCTCCCAAAATCAGAGTGAAGAACCAATACAGGGTGATAGTCACACATATTTTGCATTTCGGTGCATAGGTCGAATTGGATTCACGACCCAATCTCACCTTCAGCCTCAGTAATACTTCCTCCCAGTGAGAATTTTGTTTTTAAGTGAAATTTAGTAATTTGACTGAGATGTTTTGCCTACACGTTACCTCAGTGGCTTACTACATGAGTTAGTAAAAATTACTACAAGCTTACATGGTACTAGTTAGAATTTTTCGATTAAGCTCTTGATAAATTGATGGTGAGAATTAGTGGTGTAAATTTTAAATTGGTGTGAACAGTGGGAGTGCAGATGATAAGTATGAATTTGTGTCCAGGAGTGTTGAGAGTTAGTGTTTGCCTTTTGTTTACATAGTGGAATATTGTGTACTAAGAGCAAGTTTGAATAGTGAAGTATTTTGAATTTTTCGAGAGGATAGGGTGAATTTTAAGTATATTTGTCAGCATTATTGTGTAATGATAACTTTTGAGGTAACTGAGTAAGGTATTTAGTACAGTGCGTTTAGTAAAGAGATTTTGTATCAAGTAATGCTAGAATGTTGAGTATATTAAGTTTTATTGCAAATTTTCCTGGTAGTGTAGGATTGTTTACGGAAGTAACTTTTGGTTATTTATAATTTTTTGTTCTCAGTTATTGCAATTTTAAAATTAATGTTGGTTAAGGAAACTGGTTTGAGGGGTGTGTTCGTAAGGAAATGAAATCTGTATTGTGTATACAATCATCTATAAATTTATGAAGAGAAGGAGAGATTGCACTTCAGCTGTCCAAACTCATCCACAGTGTTTATGTTATGTTCCCTATGTCAATAGTATTTGTGTGTTTTTCAGATCTTAATTTTCTGGCAAAAATATGTGTTCTTCCTTTTATGGTTGATATAAATACAACAAGTGAGTCTCATCTGATTTTGTTTGCTTTTAAATGGCCTTGTTGCCAAAAAGTGAAATTGACAAAAATGTTAAAAGCTGATTGTGTTCGAAAACAAAAACACATGGTTATCTGGGGTAATTATCCGACTTCTTGAAACACTTTGTTATTGTGTTTGTTTTTGTATTTTGTTAAGTTTTACAATAAATATAGGCCAAGTGGCCTTTCAAAAACCTAAACCTTAGTGCAGTGAAGTTTTAGATATTTTAAGAGCGAATTTTCATCACATGGTTCAACTGCATCCCCCTCAGCAATGACTGAGGTGGGTAAGTAATCTTATGTTATTGTGGTAAAATCAATGTTTTTGTCCTAACCATCTAATTTGATCATCGCGACTTCCAAAACGTTATTTACACGTGTACATTGTATACCATTAAATTTTAGTGTTTACAAATTTGGTACGCATGCATACAATAGTTAGCTTTCTTACACTTTCAGGTGTATCTACTCAGCAAAGGCAAACAACGCAAACAATACAAATGTAACTTTTGGGAGTTACTAAATTCAGTGGTGCATTTTATTTTTTCTATTTTGTTTTATGGCCTTATCAAAATTTCAGTTTTGTTTCAAAATGCATCCACCCATCTCCCAAATTCCAATTTTTCCATAATGTACATATAAATGGCAGTTGATATGCCTTTTGTTAATAACCTCCTAAAATTTTCATTATAACTGTTGTTAGCAGGAGATCGATAAATCTCGTAGTGATACGCTACAGAAAGTAGATCTAAATTATAACCCTTTATTTTGTTGTATCTTGTACGTTGTTGGCCGATAAACCCATGGAAAACCTCTTTATTTTGCGAAATATACAAACTATGTATCAGTGGGATAGAAAGTGACCTGCGAACGAAGTGTAAACAGGTTAACCAAAAGTACACTGGTAGAGCAAATCCGCTATGAATGGAAGCCGTTCAAAGCAGAACCGAAATTTATACTTCCCCAATTTTTTGTACAATATAGAAAAGAATATTCGAACTTTTTACTTGGAATCAGGGAATCATGTGCGAAAGAACAAAACATTTCTCAACATCTGCTTTAAAAACAATGACAAAACATGAATGAACTGTATTGTGTAGCGTATGAGTCCATGATATTCTCATGTACGCAAAGGCTCTCCTGGCAAGAACGTACGCGGCTGCTCTTGTAGTCATCCGCGTGTAAATTACAACCGAACAGCGAATCTTCCTTTTAGCGGAAAAAAGCTTGACATCGTCGCGGTTGCGATGCCTAAGGCCTACCACTCTTCGCAGCGTCGAGCTTAAAGGTAAATGTTACAATAAAAATATTTAAAAGACATTTCAAATATTTAATTTCTGCACCATTTGCTGTTATTTTCCATACTTTGAAATCTGTACGTCGCACTTTTTCCAGGTACTAAAGTCTTTCCGACGAAATAATTTAGGACGCTAATCTGCAGATTAACCCATTTATCAGCTATGCGATGTTTGGGTAAGAATTGCGCAGATAATTATTTACGCTGCTAATGACGTCATTCGGTGTGCAGAGCCATGTCACACTTCTGTCATGGAGCAGAGGGCAAATATGCGGTTGTGTTTGAAAATAGTATTAAAACTTCATCTGAGACAGCTGAATTGTTGCGTGATGTGTATGGGGTTAATTTCCTATCTCGTGCACAAATATTCCGATGGTATGTAGTTTTCAAAGATAGTCGGAAATTTCGATCTGGAAAATGATAAAAGGACCGGATGCCCGATTTCAGCAATCACGTCTAAAATTGGTAAAGCTCTCGGAAAAATAAAAAAGCCATCATTGTGTGACCTTGGAACTGCTGGAATGTGACCTCCGTGTTAAAAAGCATTCCGGTGCAGGAGTTTTGGGGTGTGGGAGGCAGTGTGTACTCGTTTTGTTTTACATCCTTTGTTACACGATGTGAAACAGACACGAGTGCAGCATGCAAAAGATATCCTGGAGACTGCAGAAACAATGCAAAATGTTCTCCAAAGGATTATGGCTGGTGACGAGACATTGTGTTTTCTTGTTGATCCTGAAATGAAGCATGGGAATGCACAGTGGAAGGCACTACAAAAACCAAAGGAAAAAGTGATTGCATTACAGAAGTCCAAAATAACGAAAATGCTCGTGTGTTTTTGCGACAGGAATAGAATTCTGTATAACGAGTTCATTCCTGACGGTAAAACTGTCACTGGCAGTGCTTACACAACCATTTTGGAACGATTTTGGAAGAGGATTGTTCGTATCAAACCTGATTACAAAATCAGGCAATGATTCCTGGATTACAATAACGCATCGGCTCTCAAAGCAGTCGCGTATAGCAATTTCGGGCACGAAAATAATTGTGTGTACACAGCCATCCCGTATTCTCCGGATTTGTCACTGTGTTACTGCATTCCCTAAATTAAAGCTGCCTTTAAATGGGACAGGTTTTGAAGAGAGTGAAGACATACAATCTGTGTCATCAGCTCTTCACTCGATACCAAAAGTTGATAAGAAAATATTGCAAAAATAATAACAATAATAATAAATGCAAAGCAGAAGCAAAGTGCATGTTATTTTTTATGTATATGATCCTCAAGCCTTTAAAATCAATTCCCCAAGAATTTACATTTTGTGGGTTAGGCTAGTACAGCTTAGTATCCCTCTAATGACAAAGTATGGTACAAAAAATATCTACCAAAACATGTTCAAAAGTATCAATTCCAATTGTGAGCATACTGTGAGTAGTGATTTTTGCAGGCCCTTCAGTTGTGTCCAGGGCAGCAGTCAAGCCATAGTTACGCTTCTGCTGAAAATTACTTCAGTATTTGATTAGATGTTTTGTAAAAAAACCAATCCAATCACAATGAAAAAAAGCAGTGCAAAACACTGTATGATTGATGCATAACTACCGTATATACACGCATACAAGCAGAACATTTTTGGAAGAAATCCTGCTTTCAAAGTTGGGGTGTCGGTTTATATGCGGGAAAGTAAAAAATAAGACTGGATTTCCGTGAATTATCCCGCGCAATTTACCGATTAATTTATTTACGTTTTAGATCGCAGCTTTCGACGTGTCCTTCGAAAGTACTCCTTCCCCCGCTCCCCCAAAAAATATAAAAATATATAAAATATTTTTCCACCAAGTGTAAGCTTCGTACCGGAATAAATGCCGCAAATATGATACGCGAACAGCCTAATCCCGTTTCAAATTGAGACCTTGAAATTCCTTGCTTCCAAACATGGAACCAAATTCCTCATTGCTTCCCGTATGCAACTGTATAACATCGTCTTTCAGACTGGCCATGTAGTGAACCCGACACGCGTCAATCGCTTGGCTGTCGGGATTGGCCACAGCCATTCAGACATCTCTCTCCTCTCTCGAGTTTTCACGGCAAGCGTAGACGTGCGTGCTTTCCGCTCCGCACTGGCGAAAGCCAAAGACGCTATCAAACAGCAAAGACACAATGCTTTACGAAAAATTGTAAAACTTGGAAAAAACGGTTGACTTGTCCTTGTTACTTCTTAAGTGAAAGAACTGTGGGATGCAATATCACAGAAATGTTTATAAAGTCTCCAAAATGGCTGCATAAGTGATGCAACGGATGTTACTGAAGTTAAACTCTAATAGTGAATCGTAGTTCGAAGGTTCTTGCAAAAGATAATCTGAGAAGTTTGTAAAATTCATTTCATTAAATATATTTTCCATACTCTTAAAATTTAGCGTCTTCTTACATACTAATCAAATTTTTTCACAAATGTTTACCTCTTCAAGTAGGGTCGGTTTGTACACGAGATAGGCTTAAACGCAAGTATATACGGTATATTTAATTGCTTTTATGAGATTCTCCATCGTTGCCGACACTATAAAAGCTATGTCATACCAGGATTTTACAACGTGTAAAACCTGTAAAACAGTACCTTACTGCATAATTATGGACAAACACCGTAGATATATACTGTATCTTCCAAAAAAATAAAGAAAAGTGCTTTCCTTACAAAAACGTACAGCTCATGAAATCAAATCGCTGATTAGTTACCCTAGTAATGGTCATTACTGGCCAGTATAACAGTATTTGTAACAGCAAGTGCAATTTTTCCAGTTTTTCATTACACTCAAATGGCTCATAATTTATTGAGGTAATATATAGGTTCAATGTTACTTGTAAGTTTAGCAACATGCCATAAGCACACACATTTTTTGATACGTATAACGTGGAAGGAAGCAATACATTTGGTCTGATACAGGACATTATACTTATATCTCTTCTCTCTCTCTCTCTCTCACCACTGTGATTTATAATCATGATCCCTCTTCAGACATTTCACCATTAAGGCAGCCTGCAAAACTTCCTTTTCAGACATAGACCTACGTGTCTTATTGGGTAATGACTAAGTCAGTGAACATCGCATACACTGTTTAGTCTAAATATAATCACCTTACTAACCTATTTTATTAGCACTGACACCTGGTATTGAGATAGTTTAGTGCTGTTCTTCATTATTTTCTGTTTGTGCAGGGTAGTTACTTTTCAGGAATGTATTTGTGGCTCTTTTACAACAATCAAACTTTTGAGCTGGACTTCAAGAATGCACTGCAAGATTCATTACACGAGATTTTTATACACTGAGTGGCCACTTTATTATGACCACCCCCTCCGTACTTCGTAGGGCCACCTTTTGCCTTTAATACTGTGTCGATTTTTCGTGACATGCACTCCACGAGATACAGATAGGTGGTTTGTGGAATCTGAGACCATGCTTGATGAATAGCACTTTCCAGGAGGGTGAGATTGCAGGGTTGTGGATCCAGCTGTCTGCTGGCTCGTTCAACTTCATCCCACAAATTATCAATGGGGTTGAGATCTGGAGATTGTGGGGGCCCCCTAAGCAAAGTAAACTCACCGGCATGTTCCTGAAACCAATCGAGTACAATACGAGCACCATGGCAGGACGACTTAACTTGTTGAAAGTAGCCATCGCCATTGGGATAAACCATCCACATGACAGGATGCACTTGGTCCGCAACAATGTTTATATATGATGTGCCAGTCAGACGTTGATCAACACGAATTAAAGGGCGCAAAGCATGCCAGGAAAACATTCCCCAAACCATAACGTTGCCTCCAACAGCTTGAAGGGTTGTAGCAATGCATTTGGGGTCCATGCTTTCATGCTGTTTCTGCCAAATTATCACTTGGGCATCGGCATGGTGCAACTGAAAACCGGATTCATCAGACCACATAATTTGTTTCCGGTTATCGACTGTCCAATCCTTGTGCTCCTGTGCGAAGTGGAGACGTTTTCTCTTGTTAACTGCAGACAGCAAAGGTGTTCGAACAGGCCTTCGGCTACCATATCCCGTCCGATGCGGTGTACGGCGAACAGTGCGTGCAGAGATCATTTGCGGGGATCCTTGATTAAGATGGTCTGTAATTTGCTGCACTGTTGCCCATCTGTTGTCTGTTACCAGTATGGACACTTTCCGTTCCGTGCCCGAGCAGTCACTAGTCAATGACGACCACACGTTGCACGTAGAGACCCAGTTTTTTGGCTGACAGTCCAGTCTTTAAACACATTAACAACAACTTCTCTGGAACATTTCACGAATGCGGCGGTTTCGGTGATACTTGCTCCATGGCTCCGAGCTCCTACAATCATCTCACGGTGAAAGTCCGTCAAATCGCAATTTTTACCCATCTCGTAACCCAGAAATCACTCTACTACTGTCGCAAGCACTAAGCTTTCCTTTTTTATAGTAGCCTCGCCTTCTGGCGGCAACAGTGTGCAGCCATAGCTCATTTGCTTAAAACTGTCAGGTAGTCATAATAAAGTGGCCACTCAGTGTATATTGTCCTGTTTAACTTATGTAAAGAAATTTACATGACAATTTGCTAGGACAGTATTCAGTATGAAAAAAACTAGAACATATACTAAAAGGTACTGGTACGTGTACTAAAAGGTAACTAGTACGTACACTAAAAGGTAACATGTACGTATAATAAAAGGTAACTGGTACGTATACTAAAAGGTAATTAATACATATTTGTACCCGCAGCAAAACTAACCTGATTACACAGTTGAAGTTAGAGTGTGTACTTCCACTGAATTATACAGTTCCAGTCTAAAAGCTCATGTTCAGGCTTGAACTGTGACTAAAATGTGTATAGTTGCTGCGCGTATGTACTTTAAAACAATGAAGAACCTGGTTTCGGCCAGGTTTCTAAAATTACAGATATTCGTATTTCGACGCGGTCATTTTCACTTGTCTGTCGGCTATGTGCGTTTGAGAGAATATACACCGAGCATATATACCGCTGGAAGGAGGTAAGCAGATACTCAAGTGTTTTGGGGGGCTAAGCATGACTCCAATAATCCTGGGGGATAACTCGCTGATAGCACATTGAGCACAAAGTTTACTTTGGTTCTCACTACCGTCACAGTGTCATACTGCATCTTATTAGTCCAGAGAAATAGTGAGAAACCATTACATCTTTACAGTGAATCGGTCTGTTCAGCTTCCAGCCCATGTCAGGGTAAGTCGGCTTTGAGTATAGATATACAAGAAAAACATTTCTTGCCTAAGTTGCACAGTAGATTATGGTTAATTGGGACACATCGGGTTTAGATCACTTTGGTATAATCATAAGAAGTTTTATTCCAGATAGCTCATTTAGGTTGTTCTTCAAAAATTATTCCAAATAAACCGTATGTACTTTAAAACAATGAAGAACCTGGTTTCGGCCAGGTTTCTAAAATTACAGATATTCGTATTTCGACGCGGTCATTTTCACTTGTCTGTCGGCTATGTGCGTTTGAGAGAATATACCCCGAGCATATATACCGCTGGAAGGAGGTAAGCAGATACTCAAGTGTTTTGGGGGCTAAGCATGACTCCAATCATCCTGGGGGATAACTCGCTGATAGCACATTGAGCACAAAGTTTACTTTTGTTCTCACTACCGTCACAGTATCATACTGCATCTTATTAGTCTAGAGAAATAGTGAGAAACCATTACATCTTTTCAGTGAATCGGTCTGTTCAGCTTCCAGCCCATGTCAGGGTAAGTCGGCTTTGAGTATAGATATACAAGAAAAAAATTTCTTGCCTAAGTTGCACAGTAGATTATGGTTAATTGGGACACATCGGGTTTAGATCACTTTGGTATAATCATAAGAAGTTTTATTCCAAATAGCTCATTTAGGTTGTTCTTCAAAAATTATCCAAAATAAACTGCTTCCCCAATGAACCGGAATCTACTGTACATAAATACGCACCGTAAAAATATAAATCTGAGCTCGAAATAATTAGTTGTCATACAATTCTTTCAGGAACAAAAGTGGTGAAACATACCCAACAAAAACCACAAGTGATTTCTTGGGCTCAAATTTTCCAATACATACTGTTCAACTATAAATAGTCTAAACAATATGTACATTTGGCCTAGTTAAAATGAAATGCAGCTGAAATGCCCTAAACGACTTTACCATCTTAAATCCAAACAAATAAATTACAAATATCCAAATCTTTACAAATGAGTGAATCTTGGGACAGCTAGTGCGTATCATGAAATGCTGCTAAACTACCACAGGGAGATAAAATGACAACCAGCCCGGCCATCAGAACAAAGCCGCTTAGGTCTCGATCAGAAGGCATGTACAAGCACGCACCAAAAGAGACAAAATATTAAATTTAGGATAAATATGCATGTAAAGCATGCCATTTCGTACAATTATGTAAATATGCGTACGCAGTGGTGGAAATGGAAATTATTCGTTGCCAGAACCCAAAGTGCAAGTGAATGCCATAAAAAATTTAATATGCACAAACCCGTTCGCATTAGATATAAAATCATATAAGAAAATTTTGTTATTAAATTTTAAAATGAAATACGTTTAGTTGAAGTCAGGGCTGCTTTCTTTATTTAGAGACGAACAATTCACACAAAATGGCGTCATTATATGAAATGTATAATGCATTGTGAAATGTTTTTCTTAAATTAAGTGCTCGCTTTCTTGTGGTGTCGCATCTTCCCTGGAACCTAGGGTTTCGCTCCGGTAACAGGGTTCTGCTGCGTTCTAGACCATTTTCACCACAGTGTGCACCTATGAATCCGTTAACTATTTTACAATGCCCACTAAATACATGAGAGATGATTTCCCATTTTTGAGGCTAAATCAAAACAAGTAACTAGGTAATTATAGTAAATTTTCCATAAGAGAGAATGTTTACTTCTAGCATTGGTTAAAAAAACCCACTGGGGAACAACGACATGGTGAATAATAAAGAGTAAGTAAGCAAACAAAAGAAAACCATATGCCCATAAAGAAATGTAAGTATGTACTTGCTCTAACGAATAATCTAGGATTCGCTGGATTGCGTTCCAGATTTTCTACTGAGCGTCAATAAAATGGACATGCAGCACGATATGTTTGCTGCGGCCTGAGAATATGTGGGTCTCGGTCAAAATACAACCACAAAAAAGGGGGATATTGAATTTACAGTAAACGTGCATGCAAATCATGCCGTTATACACTGCAAGAATGAAAAATTATGTACATATAGTGAGCTGTCAGTCCTCAAAAATTTCTCAAATATAAAGATTGCGTGGACAGAAGAATTCAAAGGTCTGCGAAGCTTACCGTCCTAAATTATTCGGTTAAAAATTTAAGGAATAAGTACACTGGTGTGCAAAAATTAAGGACGAAGAGGAGAAATTAGCATAACAGCGGAAAGACCAGGCAGAACGGACCGAAACACCGCACAGAAGATAGACTAGGGTCCAGTACGGTAGGGCATGCGCATATATGCAACATGACTTAGGGCGTGGGAGTGTCGGAATGGTATAAAGCAAACGGGCGGTGTACGCTCAGCAATTCGGTCAAAGCTATTGCACGGTGTACATCGGTTTGAACGACGTCGAGTTGCTGCCACCGTGTGATATGGCCAACAGGCAATCCAGTAGACGACATCTGGATGACTCTACCCGAGGTCGCCTCATTGGGAAGTTATCATCATCATCATTGTCAACCATTATCAATCCACTGCTGGACGAAGGTCTCCCCAAGTTTCCTCCACAACTGTCTGTCTTGTGCCAGTCTCCTCCATGTCACTCCCGCATATTTACGAATTTCATCCACCCATCTCCCATGTGGTCTTTTTCTGGGTCTTTTCCTGTCCCTTGGAATCCAATCTAAAATTTCGGCCGTCCATCTATGGTCTGTCCTTCTGGCAGTATGTCCAGCCCATTGCCATTTCAGGGATTTAACTCTGATCATGATGTCTTTCACTCTCGTCATTTTTCGGATCCACGAGTTCCTCTTCTTATCTCTCCTGGTTATACCAAGCATGCACCTCTCCATGCTTCTTTGAGTTGTCTGCAGCCTTTGTATGTCTCGTTTAGTTAAGGTCCACGTCTCTGCACCATACGTAAGCACTGGAAGGATGCATTGATCAAACACTTTTCTTTTAAGACATAATGGCATATTGCTCTTGAAAATTATGCTGTTTCTTCCAAAAGCTCTCCAGGCAAGTTTTGTACGCCGATTAATTTCTTCATCAATGTGACCCTCACTTGATATCTGCTGTCCAAGATAAACATAGTTATCTGTTATCTCCAGTTTTTCTCCATCAATCGATAAATCTTCATTTCTTGTAAAAGCATTGAACATCACTTTTGTCTTCTGAAAGTTCATTTTTAATCCCACTTCTTTACTCTTGTCAGCAAGTTCCTGGATCATACTCTGCAGCTCTGGTGGGGTAGTTGCAAAAATGACTACGTCATCAGCAAAACGAAGGTGGGTTAGATAATCTCCATTAATCTTTATCCCTTTGTTTTCCCAGTTCAGTGATTGAAAGACGTTTTCCAATGTGGCATTAAAGAGCTTCGGAGATATGGTGTCACCTTGTCTCACTCCCTTTCCAATTTTTATGTGTGTTGTATTTTCAAACAGCCGAATCTTTGCACTTGCATTTTCATAGATGTTATTAATAATATTAATGTATGCATCTTCAATACCGCAGGATTTCAGAGCCGTGGTAACTGCTGATGGTTTTACCGAATCAAAGGCTTTTTCATAATCGATAAAAGCCATGCACAATGGAAGTTCATATTCCCTCGCTCTTTCAATTAGTTCTCTCAGTACGTGGATATGATCTATTGTGCTGTAGCCACTCCTGAATCCAGCTTGTTCTCTCGGTTGGGCCATGTCCAGTGTTACCTTCAAGCGGTGTGAAAGAACTTTAGTGAAGATTTTATAAACCACTGATAGGAGGCTGATAGGTCTGTAGTTCCTGAGATCCTCAATGTCACCTTTTTTATGTAGCAGGATCATTGTAGCATTGTTCCAATCCTCAGGAATCTTCCCTTCATTAAGGCATCGAGTGAAAATTTGGGCGAGTACTGTTTCAATTTCTCCACTTGCTTCTTGTATGATGTCTATAGTAATTCCATCTTCTCCTGGGGCTTTCCCCCGCTTCATGTTCTTGATTGCATGAGCAACTTCTGCTGGGAGGACTGGAAGAACTCTGGTACCTTTCATGATGTCTGGAGTACATGTATCATCCCTTTCATATAATTTGGAGTAGAAATCTTTCACTCTTGTCAAAATTTCGCCTCTATTTCTTGTTATAGAACCATCTTCTTTTCTCAGAGCCATAATCTGTTTTCTTCCCTTACTGAGATGTCCCTTTGCTATCTTAAGGCTTTGGTTGTTTTCAATTGCTTTCCTCACTAGCTCACAGTTGAATTTCCTTACGTCTTCAGTGATACTTTTTCGTGTTATCTTGCATAGCTCTATATATTCCACTTTGGAAGTCACATCTTCTTTAGTTGTCCTCATCTCTCTCCTTTTTGGCATCAACATTTTGGTTTTTCCTGATAATTTGTTCACATGCAACTTGTTCTTAGACCCAGCTAATTTTGTTGCTGTTTCCATTAGAGCTTTGGTTACTTTTCTGTTAACTTCCGAAATATCCACTTCTTCCGATGTTAGGCCTTCTAAAGCAGAGAATCTGTTCTTCAGTTCCAACTTGAAAGTATTATGGTGTTTTTTAAGGTTGGTTATGTCAATACATTTTGTTTGTCTTATGAGCTTGCCACGTTCCAGTTTAGTGTTGAGGTGCATCTTACATCTCACCAATCTATGGTCACTACCTGTGTTGAACTTGTTCAGCACACTGCAGTCTTCGATGACGAATTTTTTGTTACACATAATAAAATCAATTTCACTTGTCGTCCCAATTGGATGTCTCCATGTCCATTTCCTGTGTGGCTTTTTCTTGAAAAAGGAGTTCAAGATGAAAAATCCTTCTGCCTCTGCAAACTCAACGAGAGTATTTCCACGCTGGTTTCTGTTGCCGTGACCGAATTTACCTACTGAAGTTTCATTCTGTTGCCGTTGCCCTATTTTTGCATTGAAATCTCCCATAATTATCTTCAAGTGCTTCTTACCTTTATTATTTAGATGACGAATTTCCTCATAAAATTCTTCAATTTCTTCTTCAGGATGACTTGTGGTGGGTGCATAAGTTTGAATTATCTGAGCTTGGTATCTTCTCGAGAGTTGGATAACAAGTCGTGCAGCTCTGTCAGAGGAACTTTCAACTTCTACCACTTTATCCTTCAGTTTCTTGTTTATTATAAATCCAACACCACTAGTTCTGCCAGTATCTGTCCCACGATAATAGAAGAGATGTCCACTTTTCAGTTCAATGAGATCTTCTCCTTTTCTCCTTACCTCACTTAGCCCGACGATGTCCCACTTGATCCTTTGTAGTTCCTCTTCCAATTCAAGAAGCCTTGAATCAGAAGATAGGGAGCGTCCGTTATAGGTAGCCAAGGTCAGCATCAAATGGCAGCCTAGTCCGGTCCTCCGGGGATTCTTAGCACCCTCTGCTTTCATGTCGCACTGGCCGCTGCCTTGGCCAGGTACATTCCAGCTGCCGGAGACTGAGGGCCAAGATTTAAGTTGTAGAGTCATTTTGGAGGTGTTTGGCCATAACTCACCACGCTGGCCAAGCGGGTTGGTGAGTGTGGGATAGCATTTCCTCTGATCCCGATGGTATAGTTATACCGCTATTGGCGGTCGTCAGAGCCCCTTTAGTGGGAACAGGATGCACCACGAGAAGGCGGGGTTGACATTTGTCAAGGAGAGGCTGTGATGTTACGCATCACCTGACCAGTTATAAGAAGGTCGAAGTGTGACTAGTGTGGACGAGGAGTTCGGAATCGCTCACAGCATCGTTTCACGATCTTGGAGAGCATTTTAAACGACAGGAACAGCTGTTCGACTGTTTAGCAGTGGTTGTCCACGAGCAACCACGGCGACGGACGACCTGTATATTTTCCTACAGGCGAGAACAGACAGACGGCAAACAGCGGGAGAAATCGTAAGCACGTGCAAGAGACAACTGGACGTCCGTTATCTAGCTTTACCGTGGCCAGGAGGCAACACAAAAGTGGTCTATTTGCACGACGACCAGTACTGTGTGTGCCATTACCGCCTTTTCATCAGAGACGGCGGTTTCTGTGTTGCCAAGAACACAAGAACTAGACACATCAGCAATGGAGTCAAGTTCTCTTTACGGATGAGAGCCGACTTAGTCTGACGAGCGATTCTGGACGTATACACATCTGGAGAGAGCAGGGAACACGCAATCACACCTCCAACATCATCGAAAGGGACCGGTTTGGAGGTAGCGGAGTCCTAGTTCGGGGCGGTATCATGCTTGTTAGCCGTACTGACTTCCATATCTTCCACAGGTTCAGTCACTGGTGTCCGCTCTTGTACCGAGGTTCTCCTGCCTCACGTGCGTCTGTTTAGAGGTGCTGTGGGTCCTCAGTACCTCTTCATGGAAGATAACGCTACACCTCATCGTACAGTGGCTGTCGCAGAGCTGTTGGAGAGTGAAGATACTTAACGTATGTATTGCCCGGTAGGGTTCCCGGACCTAAATCTATCGAACACGTGTTAGACCTTCTCGGGAGACGCTTGGCAGCACGTCACCAGCCGCCAGCAACGATTTCGCTGCTGCGATTGGCGCTACAAGAGGAATGGGCCGCGATGCTTCAACAGCTCCTTCACAACCTCGTCCTCAGCATGGACAGACGTTGTAAATCCTGCAAAGCAGTCAGGGCTGATCATATCCCTTACTAAAGACTGGAGTTTTCTTGGCATCCGCCTGTCACATGGACGTTTCTGTCTTCTGTCCAGTTGTGCTCGAAGCTACCTTTTCAATAAAGTGCCTTTGTATTCTTTGGATTCCTTGTTTGGAAGGTTTTGCTCACTTGTCCCATATTCTTACACCTTGGGGATCTTATGGTGTGATTTGAGTCGATGTGGAGCACTTCGGCACGGCGTTACATTCGAAAAACCGTCTCGTCCTTAATTTTTGCACGCCAGTGTATATATATATATTTTAAGCATGGCCTCAGCCCTGCCGGGACGTCATCTAGTGCAGTACGTCTCGAGGAACACTCTGGATCCCTCTAATTTTTTACCTCAATGGTTCGTGCTCAAGTGGAGCGGACGAATCAGATAACCGATTATCGTGTGTTGGGAAGTAATAAATGTACTTGATTTATTCTGCCAGATAGACAGGTTCTAATTCATGAGAACTCAAAACGTTTTCTTCGGAATATATATTTCAAATTACGGACTCCTTTAACATTGGTTAAGATGTTGTTAAGGTCTAGCCAAATCAGTAAAGTCTTTGAGATCCATACAGAGCTTATGTGTCTATGTGTAATAGAGCTTATGTGTAATTCCTTCATCTCACACATCGGCCAATAGATTTCAGCACGTCAGCACAATTCCTTTATCGTGCGGAGTTCTCGCATATTTTGTGAAACTTAGTTTCATAGAAAACTAATTTTAAGATCATGCATTTAATTCGCTTTAAAAGTTGAACACGTGGGAAGTTGTTGGAATTTTAACGTGGTTAGATTACGATAATTTTTCAATTTGAAATAAAATAGTTCCCTTCAGGTGCCCGGTAGAACGTACAATATCCGCTGTAAGAAACTCCTAACAAAATACATTGGGTGATTGTTAGAGAGGATTGCATGTATACATAAAAGTATTTTTCCTTTAAGCACTGCATATGTATTTCTTGTATGTTATCTGGTGCCTAACACTAAACTTATAGCATGGGAAAAAGAGTGTAGGGGGAAGTTGATGAGTATGTAACATAAGAACATGTTTGTCCTGCATTGTTTTATGCGGCACAGTTACGGTGAAGAGGAAATCGTCG
The DNA here is from genome assembly GCA_039090855.1 of Macrothele yani. Taxonomy (NCBI): domain Eukaryota; kingdom Metazoa; phylum Arthropoda; class Arachnida; order Araneae; family Macrothelidae; genus Macrothele; species Macrothele yani. The sequence continues at coordinate 15,427,513 of CM077016.1, forward strand.
TTGGGCATTGTTCTCTGCCAACATTTGTACGTACGTAGGGTGCACATGAAGCAAGTACTTTTCATGGTTAAATGGGTTCATGGGGAAAAGGGGTGGAGTGAGAGGTTACTCATAACACAGTCATTCACTGCAGTTAAAATCAAAATATACAGTTTACATCTCAAACGGTAAACCCAAGCTTTAGCTTAAAAGTTTCTAGGGCAAAGAATGAACTTGTATTAAACTTATTGTGCCTCAATACAAACCTCTTTGAATCATATATGTAAATCCCGTGAACTATCAAGAACACAGATATTTTCGTTGTTGTTCTAACAATACACGAAATTTAATTTTGAAACGCCGTTAGATTCGTCAATTTCCGAATGTATATCTTTCAAACTGCTATAACTATTTCAGGATTAGACTTCCACATCACTCGTTGGATATGCATTTCAAGCGAATGTGCCACTTCGCTATTTTCAGTTCGCATTGAGTTAATTCTGCTGCGACATTTCACATCAGAAAACTAGACAACTACTGAATGAAGTAAGAAGTTGTACTTTAGAAAATATTTTAAAAAAAATATATATGTTTTTTTCAATATTGTGCTGATAACTTACTTGCTTTCTTAAGTGTATGATACGGAAATTGTATATGAACATAATACAACGGAGAAGTGCTTTGAAGGAACATTCGAAATCAGAATTTAAAGTAATTGTCATGAAAATATTGTGTTATATTTTCTAGTGTATGTTATGTTACAGGATTAAGTAATTCTGTGTCTAAATAAATAGGGAATCTGATCGCTCTCTTAACTTTCCATATTATAGTATTAGCATTACCTAGAGTACTTTCAACATGGATTACTCTGTTCCTTTCTAGTCATGTCTGACAATTGATTTCAGCTGTTATTTTCTATACCGCAAAACCTTTTTGCCCAGGGTAATGCAGCTCATGAAAACCTCTTGAGAAGCGCCTGGGAAAGCGAATCATGTCCATGACGCAATTCCCAGCCAGACTATCTTTGCGGAAAGACACACAAGTTCAGACAATCTTCCACATGAATTCGACAATAAAAGTAGTGATAAAGAATACATTGCAGTCTAGGAACTCATGTGAAGTCTGATGGAAAGTACATCATGTGCGACCTTAATACTAAATCGCGCCTTGTAGATTACAACGCAGGATTCGTTACGTATTCCCACGAGCTAGAACTACTTTCCTCCGTTTCGTAGGCACGGAAGTTGTGCTAGGATTACACATTACATTTGAAATCTTTCAGGAGTGATTTAAGTTTATATATAAATATTCAACTATGTTACTGACGCATATCTACAAAAATATTTGAACCTTAAACAACATGCTGATAAACACAGTATATGATCATGAAATACCTGTAATACGCATAACGAAGAAAAATAATAACATTACATTAATCGAATCCAGGTTCAAATTCTATGTTTCTATACTGTATTTCGTTTCACATCAGAAAAGTATAGCTGAAATCGCATTAGATCTGTCAGCGCAGTCACACCATATTTGAGATGAATGGAAGAAATGCGTATGTCTGACATAACTTCCGACACAGGCAAATTTTAACTCTGGCAGAAAAACAGTTACTTGTTCTTAATACAAATTCGACTTGCCTAAGAGAACTCATCGGGAGAATTAGATATGCTTTAATTCAAAGTGTCTATTGCATGCGGTTGGCAAAATAAATTTAGGTCATGTAAGTTATTGTTAAATAAATTATTATATAAGCCATAACGTATAAACCCCCTTTTGTGCGTTAAACACAGAATAGATATGACGATCAAATATATATGGTACACTATGGCCAAAACGAAGCTTAAAATTAATAGAATCGGGCTTCAAATTCTGATCCCTCTAATCGCATGTCTCGTTTGATAGCAAATGAACACCGAAAGTTATATTTGCTCTTTAAAAAGCGCAGTCACATTAGATTTCCGTTAGACGGTAATCAAACTTCCAAGAAACATTGTGTATGCGAAGTCACTCATGGGACAAATCCCTCTGAACGAGTTATGATTTCACTACCTTGCGCACACCATATCACTTGTCTTTCGTAACGAAAAAAAAAAGGAAACTGCAGAACTTTAAAATTAAATTATTTACATTTTCATTTTAACGTTTTGAATTTAAGATAGCAAAATATTTTTAAATTCCCTTACAACCAATGTAACCCCAAGATCTTTAGTTTTAAGATGAGGTTTAGCGCAGTATTATCTTTTAAATGTTGATTTCTTTCGCCTGTTTGGTGAGCTTTTGAGAGCATAAAGATGGACCCAAGTTGCTTTGCTGGTGTGTGGATTACTGAGCAGTGCTGCAGCGGAATCACCTTTCTTCCGGTAAGAGGAAGTTTTATTTTTCGCCTTTTCTAGGACAAGCAACAAATTTCATGTGCAGACCGCATGGGTGCTAAATTTGTAATATTGTAGCCCCCTAAATTTAAACAATACACAGGGTAAATTTCAACTCCTTATCATCAATATTTCTCTCCTGAGCGTAGCCTCGTCTTACACTTATTGGCTGAAACACTTTTTCGTTTCTTTCAGAGCACCTATTCGCGTTGCCAGTCGAAAAAAATCGACTAACGTCTCGAGAGAGGCATGAGGTCTCTCTAATTCATAATATCCTTGGTGCACGTTCCAATATAGTGGACCAGTCCGATAACGAATTGGCGTGTTCGTTTGAAATGTGTGTGGAACGTGTGATGGAATAGTAGTAGCAACAACAACAAGAAACAATGTAACATAAACTGGGTACTTTATATTGAATCGCCCTACATATAAGATTCCACAAATTTCTGAACTCCTCGGCCATACAGCTGTAGCTTATAAATTTGTAAAAGCTGTTTGGGAAAGTACATTCTCAAAACCATTAAGACCACAGCCTCCATCTGCAGATAAGCTCTCTGTGAGCAGAGCCTCTAAGCGGGATCATCCGAAAAGAATATGATCATTTGATGATAATGGAATTGACGCTGTATTCGCCTAGCTGAAAAAATTACTATCTCGTAGTAAACATAGACGTTAGTCTATTTACTACCTATTACGTGTGTGTGCGCTATAATTCTCTTTCCACAGCAAATTAGGTTAACCTTTTTCTGCCCTTAAATATAACACCGTGCATTAATTCAATGATTACCTTCTGTACCCTGCTCGTTCGGCTCATCTTCTTTGTGTTTTGGGGGAATGGTGAGAATCATGATCATTTCGCATTTGTTTTGTTTTTATTCCCTTGCAGAATTGGTTAGGTAGAATTCTAGACATTTTGTTTGAGTTTTTTAGGTTTTCAGAACCTTTATTTACTTGAGACTTCTGAACTCATTCTTTCTTTGCCGCCCCGGTGGCGCAGTGGTCTAAGCGATGGCCTCTGATCATTCGTCCAAACGGAGTCCGAGTTCGAATCCCGGTCAGGCATGGATGTTGTGTTTGTCTTACGGCACTGGCTCTCTCCCTTCCCTGGAACCAGTGACCCTAAATTAGGGAGGGGCGACTGCTTATAGCCCATTGAGTTGCTCACGGTGGTCGTTAAACCTCCAATTAAAAAAAAAAAAAACTCATTCTTTAATTGATTTATTTTTCGGATGCAAATAACGGTATTTTTTTATTGTAGGTTTAACGACCACCGTGAGCAACACAATGGGCTATGAGCAGTCGCCCCTCCCAAATTTAGGGTCACTCATTCCAGGGAAGGGGGAGAGCCAGTGCCGTAAGACAAACACAACATCCATGACTCACCGGGATTCGAACCGAGACCCCTTTCTGACGAATGATCAGAAGCCATCGCTTAAACCACTGCGCCACCGGGGCGGCAAAAAACGGTTTCTCTAGCGTCAATCTAAACCAGCTTTGGGTAGATTTATTATTTTATAATTTTTGGGGCCTTTTTTAGGCATTATATTTTCGTGATTTTAGGTAGTTGTTCTACTAAGAACAACTACCAAAAATCTAGCCCTGTTCAACCATCATTATACCTTAGATACGTTGATGATATCTTTCTTGTTCGGCTTCATTCTGTCAACGAATTATTTAATTTGGCTATGAAACTATCCTCCCTCATACCCGATATAAAGTTTACTGTTGAGATTGAGGAATCTAGGTCACTTCCTTATCTTGACTTTCTGGTTTCCCACACCTCTAACCACTCACATTTCTACTTTCGGTTAACCGAAAACCAACCTCAACTCCGGTTATTATTCCATTCAACTCATGTACTCCAACCTTCAACAAATTTTCGGCTCTCAGATTTTGTGTACAAAGAGCCTCTTCACACTTTTCAACTGCTGATAGGCAAGATTTGGAACTGAGAAAAATAACCGAGATTGCTGATATGCATGCATACCCGACGGATTGTGTTCAAAGACTTGCTCAACAGGAAGAACGTAAAACTTCTACAACACTAACTAGAAATGTACCTATGATTAAATATGTGGGGAGCATGGACTACCAAAAATCTGTGGTCTCTTTTTAAAAAAACACCTGAAAAAATATTCTGTTGGATTCGGCGTAAAAACCCAAAACCTTTTTTCAGTAATGAGACGTGATAGAGACATAGTTCCAACTACTTCCCGCTTTGGAGTGTATAATATCCCATCTGATGGACAAAAATGGACAACCGGCAGATCTTTGTTATGTGGGCTCAACCTTCCGAAGCCTAGGTGTTCGCTGGGCTGAACATCGATATGCCATCCGTAAGAAATCTGCTACCTCGACATTGTCAAAAACTGTTATTAAGAAGGACTTAAGACCTGACTAGGACAATGCGAACTTACTCTCGGCAGCTTCTAATAAACGCTCTATGCTCTTCACTGGGAGTCTATTTATCATAAAACTGGGACGAAAATTATGTAATGAGGACGTGCCTGTATACATTCCCAATGCCTGGAGGAACTTGGTTCTACAGTACTCAAGGGGGAAAGATCTTAATAATTACAAAGACTTTAAACAACTTGTAGTGAATGGCAATGACTTTGTGTTTCATTTACATAATATATATCCTTTGTGCGCCAATCTGTCACTATTTAACCTTGTGCCGTTCTAATCTGTTTTCACCTATCTTCCTGATGATGCGACCATAGTGGTTCGCTAAAGTGCTTGCCAGAGCTTTTATGAATCATGTTTTTAAATTGTAAATAAAGACGTTTTTAAATCATACGTTTTTTTAAAGATAATTTAGGTATGTGGTGTGTGTGCTTTGGATCCAAAAATGTCACCATGCTTTGACAGCATTATCCATATTCTTACTTCCAAAACTTAACTAAACATAATAATAAGAAATATAAAGAAATTCTACCGAAAATGATTTTGTTTCAATTTTTTTTAACTCCGGAGCCCGGGGCGATTGCTAATAATCTTTTCTAATCCAAATTAAAGTAATCTCGCTTTACTCCAGCTATAACCAAACATGAAAATGAAATTGACGTATATTATGAAGAGAGGAAGCAGATTACTGGAAGTAGGTGAACACTTTTCATTTTAAAATATATAGATATTAATATTAAACTATACCTCTTAAAAATGACTGTTTTAGAAGCCAAATAGATTTCTGAAAATTTGAGTAACTTGGTATACTTGGTTTTCTGGCGTACGACCGCAAATTATTATCTAGAGTTTTAAATATTCTGACTTTTTCTCAAAGGAACTTCCTTCAAGAACAAAAACCAAATGTATATTTTTCAGTTTTCATTGAAAGTATAAATTTTTGTTACTAATATTTTATTTTGTTCCCTTTTGTTTCATCTGAAGACTAATTTAGCGATAAGTTATGGGTAATTGTTCATCCACATAACGGCAAAAATTTCAATGACTTTGTTAAGAAACTAGAAAAATTTCAGTGTAACACCTCAGATTTGTTCTAAAAATTACACGCTCAAATTCAAATGTAATCATCACTAGAGCTACATGCTCAAATTCAAATTTAATCATCACTAGAGCTAACAAAGGAGGTCAGGTGGTTGTGTTACACAAAAACCATTATGGTAACAAAGTCAAAAAATTTATTTCGAATGGACCTTACAAAGAAATAAGGAATGATCCGTCAGATAAACAATTGAAAGAAATGCAGAAATTGATGAAAAACTCAGAAACTCTGAACCAAAACATAAAAAAAAACTTAAACCTTCATCGCCCGTTGTGCGGGATTCTATGCTCTCCCTAAAATACATAAATCTGGAATTCCTTTTCGGCCTATAGTAAGTAATATCGGCACAGCAGCATATACGTTATCGACGTTCTTATCTTCAAAATGATCTACATTGGCCACTCCAAACGTAACATCTGTGAAAAACTCCACCGAATTTGCTAATCAACTTAAACTGCACTCCTACGTAGATCCACTAAGGCTATCCTTCGATGTGGTATCTATGTTCACCAATGTTCCAGTAAAAGGAGCTCTGGAATCCCTACAATCAAGTCTTGTCGAGCATCATTACAGCCAACCTGAAGTTGAGGAAATAACAAGACTAGTGGGCATTTGCATGAAACAGAACAGTTTTACTTTCCGTGGAACGTTTTATGAACAGACGAAAGGTCTAGCCATGGGCAGCCAACTGTCACCTATATTATGTGAAATCTACATGCGTCGATTTGAAGAAATGATTTCAAACTTGTGAAATTTTACTTATGGATACGATATGTAGACGATACTTTCGTCATGTGGAAGGGAAAACATTCTAAAATTCCGGAATTAGTCAAACTTATAAATTTCATTGATCCTCACAATGTCATGGATTGCCATTACTGAAAATAACGGATGCCTACTGCTCTTTGACGTCCTGGTAATTCGCTTAAATGGATCTCTCACAACCGCAATTTATCGGTACCTTTCGCTATTTTTTCACCTCCACATGCCAAGTCCAATCCCCCTTATCAACAAAACCTCAGCGCTTTTTACATTTGCGTATATCGCGCGATACATATATGTTCAGATAAAGACTGTTTGGAAAAATAACTTTATTTCCTTAAACGTGTTGCAGTAGAGAGAGGATAAAACCCTTCCTTTATAGACAAGGCTCTAAAAAATTCCGGAAACCGAAGCCTATCTCCATATTAACTCCTGTGGTGCGCCCATTGCGAGAGATTTTGGCCATTATTCCATTTTCCCGTGACATAGCAATCAAAATTACAAAAATTCTCAAAACCTTTAATTTTAAGGTGCTTTTTAAACCCATAAACAAAATGTGATTTTTAGGATCAAAGGACTATGTTGAAGACAAAAACTCTTGGGAAATTTATCAAATTCCGTGTGAATATGGCGCTTTGTATATAGGACAGACCCGTAGAGCCTTGCGTTTTCGATTGAAGGAGCACAAGACCTACATTCGTAATTGTGACATAAAGAAGTCATCGATGGCTAAACACTGTTACGAAAAGGACCACAAATTTCTCTTTGAAGAAGCAAAACTAATTGACAAGCCAAATTCAAACCCCGAATTTGATATTTTGGAAGCTTTCCATATATATCAGAGGTCTTCGCAACTTGTTAATGACATGGCATCCACGCCATTTCTATAAAGCGCGTGAAAGCATCTGACCAAAACACGTGACTGTAAACACCATTTATGATGTCATATACAGTTTGAACATTTACGTGCCATTCGCCCTAATGAAGCTAGGTCAATAGCCAGCGAAACCATGGTCGGCTTGAAAAAATAAATAATTGTGACAAACTACGTTGTATTACCTTAATATATATAACTTTACTTCGTTCATCAGAACGGATGATTGAGATGAAAGCCCAAAAATATCAGTGTGATATTTATAAAATTAACTATTTATTTTCTTCTCATTCTAGAAATGTTTTCTTATATTTGTGAATAAAGGCAGTGGTAATAATACAGAAATTTATGACCATCATTTTACGAAGTTTTAGATTTCTGTCTACATTACATTATGATACAAATTTGCAAATGGAGTCTTCTTCTGGAATGAAATGTTTGCAATGGAGTCTTCGTCTGGAATGAAATGTTTGCAATGGAGTCTTCGTCTGCAATGGAATCAACGCACACCACTTAATCAATAAGCGCTTTACTACTATATGCAAAAGAACTTTACTTTGTTGCTCAGAAAGGATGATTGTATTTATTTTCTACTCATTCTAGAAATGTTTTCTTATATCTGTGAATAAAGACAGTGGTAATAGTGCCTAAATTTATGACCATCATTTTACCAAGTTTTAGACTTCTGCTTACACTACACTATGACACAAATTTGTTACCTAGAAAAATTTATCTGCCTATTTTAAGAGGTGTAACCATGTAGGAATATATATACAGGGTGATCGTAATTTGTTTTGACAAAAGAAGAGGGGTGATAGTACCCATCAAAACGAACCATATTTACAATGGAACCTAGGGTCGCATTTCACGCTGAGTGTTAGAAAAGAGTAAACGAAATACGTCCAACAAGCACAAGTCTTCACCTCATAGGTCATTTTTTTTGTGCCGGAGAAGTAGCACATCGCCAGAACATCACCGTCAAGCATTTACCGTATGCAAATGCCAGAGAACAGACGCAGCATCGACAGTTGCAGCTGATTGGCTTATCAAGGTGCAGTAGACACTTAATAAATGCCTCATATCTCGCACGATGGATTGGACGTGGCGGACCTGTGGCATGGCCTCCACGCTCACCGGACTTAAATCCACTGGACTTCTTCTTCTGGGGGCACATGAAATCATTGGTGTACGAGACGCCTGTGGACTCCGTAGATGATCTCGTCGCGAGAATCGTTGTTGCAGCTGACAGGAAAAACACGACACCAGGAGTCTTCGAGAGGGTGCGGTAGTCTTCCATTCGCCTGTGTGAATTGTGCAACAGCACCCGTGGCCGCCACTTTGAGCATCTTCTTTGAACCTGTCCCTGATCTCCATAAATGGGATTGGACAACTTATGATGTCGTTAATTCTCTTTCTTTGCGCTGTTGAAAGTTCAACTTGGACATCTAACTTAACTATTTTCTGACACTCAGAATGGAATGCAATCCTAGGTTCCATTGTAAATATTGTTCGTCTTGTTGGGTACTATCAACCCTCTGCTTTTGTCAAAACAGTTTACGAGCACCCTGTATATATATATATGTATACACTGGCGGAAAGTGAAAAAAACACCAAGAAGGAATTTTCGGACGATCATGAAATTTACATATGTTCATTGGGTCGAGTTTACGTAGGTGTGATGTTAATTTCGGGACCAACCGGCTAGCGCTTAGGCCACAGCACGGCATAATATGCAAATTATCGTCGGTGGTATTGAAGGAGTACGGCGAAGTGAATGTAATCAGTCGTCGGCGTACAGACACGTGCGAAGACCACGAAGAAGCTGCAATGCCTGGACATGGAAGACATGTTGGATTTCATCAGTTTTGAGCGAGGTCGTCTAGTCGGATTTCGCAAGGCCGGGTGGTCGTATCGTCGTATTACGGAGCGAATTGGACAGGAAGTATCGGTGGTGGTACGATGGTGGCGTAGGGGGTCCGAGGAACTTTCCCACACGAGAAGACGTGGAACCGGGAGTTACAGACGGACTGATGAGCGGACCGATCGAGGCATAAGAGGAGCGGCGTTGTCAAGCGGAACATCCACTGCGACGCAATTGCGAGCTCCCGTTGCACTTGAGGTGACTGTGCGAACAATCCGCAACCGTCTACTGGATGCAGGACTACGTGCACGTGTGCCTCTGGCATGTGTACCTCTGACTCCAGCCCACCGTCAGGAGCGGTTGCAGTCGTGTCGACAACGTCTGCACTGGAAAACGCATTGGCGATCTGTCATGTTCAGCGATGAAAGCAGACTTGCTTAGGAGCCTCCGATGGCCGTATGCGTGTTCGCAGACGAACAGGGGAGCGTCTCCACCCTTCTTTCAGACGCACAGGGAAGCGTCTTCACCCTTCTTGCAGACGCACAAGGGAGCGTCTCCACCCTTCTTGCATCCGCCAGCGACACACAGGGCCTACACCTGGTCTCCTGGTTTGGGGAGCGATCAGCGATCACTCCCGTACAGAACTAGTGTTTGTACCGGGTATGTTAAACAGCACCTCCTACATCAACAACATCATTCAGCCCGTTGCTGTGCCATTTGTATAGTGAGAGTTCTATTGGTTCAATTCCACAGCGGCATATGAAAAGCAATTTTTCAGATGCTGTGTGTATCTGGAACGTGGAGAGAGCGATGTATTGATTTATTAACTGTCACCACGTATTTGGAGTATTTTCACCTTGGATCTAGCCCTTTTGGATTTATCTGCTATATTATATATGTATAGCTAGTGCCGTTCATGCCCACCAGATGGAGACGTCTCAGTAGCTGAGCCCATCTTACGGATTTATGATGTCAGAAGCTGACTTAAAAATACACATAGCACTGTGGATTGTTGGCCACTGTGGCGTAAATGTAACGCACTCGGCTAGATATCGAGAGTTCTGTTGGTTCAATTCCACAGCGGCGGCTGAAAAACAATTTTTGGGATGCTGTGCATTTCTGGAACGTGAAAAAAATAATACGTTTTTTTGCTTATATGGAAACTGAACCAATACAAGGAATTTCGTTGTTGTTTGCAATGTTTCTACAAGCGGCCATTCGCGGACTACAAATTTTCAGGGTCAGCATAAATATAAAATCAAGCGTTCGATCTTTTTTATACACTGCTGGCCACCCAAAATGCAACACCAAGCAGGAGGCATCCGATTGGCCTGAAATTCCCAGCATGCGTCGCCCGCGAGAGGACATGCAAACCATTAGCATTGCAGGGCATCTGCAAATCATGTGCGCCCGGCACGCCACCGAACAGCACTATAAGAAAGGTGCGCATTTGGTGGGCTGTAAGTCGTGGAAGAGTATTGTGATGCCGGACCTGTGTGTGGGAAGCTTCCTGATGCCTCGTCGCAGAATACAGCAGTCATTCCAGAACGTTTCGGGGTTCGACAGATAATGAATAGTGGCTTATCGCGACAGCGGTTTATTGTACCGAGACATCGGCGCCCGTGTGGGACGACATCCAGCCACAGTGAGGCGAGTTTTGATTCGGTGGGTGCAGGAGAGACGGACGGACCGATGTGAGCTATTGCCGCAGGTGCGGCACACCACCGAACGAGAGGACCGGCATGTTGTGCGGCGAGCATTAATGGCTTGCACCGCCACATTATGATCGTAAGTCAGGAATGTGTTGCGAAACAACCTGTGTCAGCACGTACCGTTCGACGTCGTCTGCAGAAGCGGGGACTTGTCGCACGGCGCCCATTGCTCCGATTACCATTGACGTTACACCACCGGCGAGTGCGGCGGCAGTGGGAGGTTGAACGCCGCACATTGACTACGGAATTACACGACATTGTCTTCTCCGACGAATCCAGCTTCTGCCTGCAACACCACGAAGGTCGGATCCGCGTGTGGAGGCACCGCTGCAAGAGACTGTATGACGCCTGCATTATGCATCGCCATACCGTTCGTTATGGTTTCGGGGGCAATATAACATGACACCCGCACCCCCTGGTACGCATCGCCGGTACACTCAACAGCGACCGCTAAATCTCCGACTAATTGGGGCCTGTAGTCCTTCCTTACCTGCAGGACCTGCCAGCGGCCACGTGTCAACAAGACAATGCGCGCCCGCACGTGTCACGCATCGTGCAGTAATTCTTCACGGCCCACCAGGTGTCACTGCTGCCGTGGCCTGCCTATTCTCCCGATGTGTCACCCATCGAACACGTCTGGTCACTGATCGGCAAACGAGTGACCCGGCAAGCACCACCCGCGGCTACGCCTGATGAACTGTGGCAACGTGTGGAAGCAGCCTGGACCGACATACTCCAAGCCCACATCCAAAGCCTGTTTCGTTCGATGCCGCGGCGTGTTCCGGTCGTTATTGCCAGCTATGGTGGCCACACGAACTATTGATGTCTTCGTGTTCTGCAAGTCGCACGGACCTGTAACATCAATCGTTTTATCTTTGTATCTGTTGTTATGTGTCCAGTAAATCTGGCGTTGCCATCTCGTGTCCTTCTTGGTGTTGCAATTTGGGTGGCCAGCAGTGCATTTTGTGATTTGTGTTAATTCCCGGGAGATATAGATCAAACAGAAGTCATCGTTTTTTCCACATTTAAATTGAGTCACGGAAAAATTCTCATTTGCCACCACCGGGAATCGAACCCAGGGTCTTCCAGTTACGCGCTGGATATGCTTCCACTGCACCACAGCGGCTTCGAATTCCTCCAGACTCACACACACTCTAACTGCCAAGCCAATTTGGCAGGTTACTTCTTGGAGCCTCGCACAATGCTGGTGATTCACCAAACATAGTAAGCAGCAACTGAACAAATAATTAGAAGACGAATGAATAATTAATACAGACATTTGACGGGGAGCAGGAACATCAAACAGAGGCATTCGGTACGTACGTTGAAACAAAACTCCAACATTCTGTCAGCAAAATGTCCTGACGCAGAAGTATTTGTTAGTTTCTGTTTTCAAGATCTTCATTTTGACTCGAAGTTTTTACAAAAAGTAGTAGTAAAAGGGGAAGATATTAATGCAGGCTTTCCGGCATGAATTGTTGAAAGCTAAAATGTTGCATTTGCAAAATTTCTGCAGAATTATTTCCTTTGTCGCTTTATGGAAGTGAGTAGGCCTTCCGAATAAAACGTGGACTGATGCATTAAGGCATGGGAATTCGAAAGCGTAGCATTGAGAATTTCATTCCTCCCATAAAATTCCTCCCAACAGTTGTTCAAACCTGAATCAAAAGATAAAGATGGCTGGACATCCTTCCTGAGTGTTACGTGCATCCGTTCGCCACAGTCGCCAGCGGGTCCGTTTATGTTTACACCATGGCCTGTCACTACGCGACAATTTTCTGACTTATCAGATATATCCTCAGCTACGTCACCATCACCCGTAGGATGCACAGTAGTGTATAACTGTCACGTATAATTATTCTGCTCTCAAGACATCGTAGAAAAACGACTGTTTCCTTAAGCACGTGATGTACGTGAGCAGCAGAAAGAGACGGACTTCACCCAAAAAAAGTAAGGTTACAATTTCAGATACTTCCCATGTTCCATTCTTTGTATTTTACTTCCGTTTCATTGAAATAAATATATTTATTCTAACGCTAATCCGTCTCTTTTCAGGGCGCAGACTGCAAATTATTGGAGGAAGGAGGGCTCAAAAGAATTTGGCATGAAAAAGAAGTGTCATTTCTTTCCCATTGTCCAGAGGTAAAAAAGAATGTGCTAAAGGTAAACTTCGAGATTCAACGCATGTTTTAGTGATGGAAAACGAAGTTAAACGTGCTGATAAGCAAATGAACGAAATGCAAATATTCTTACCAAATGTATAAAAAAACAAATTTTTAGAATACCTAAATATTTTCTTTCCAAGCGTTTGTAGAAAATGAGACATCTGCTAACTCGCTGAAACAAAGTACAAACGGGTAGAAAAAGAGAACAAAAGAATTAATAAAAAACTAAAATATACAAAAGGTGAAAGTCAGTATACTTTGTTGATTGTTGTAAACACTTAACACATTTCCCGAGAATATTTCCAGCACAGCAACGAAACCGATAATTGGCATGGAAAAACATTCATTTTTTTTTCATTTTTTTAAAAGGAATTTTAGTTCACATATTTTTATGTTATGAATTGAGAAGTGTAAAAAAATATTAAACAGGACGAAAATATTTTGGGTGGGTAATGCCCCTTAGGAATGTTAAGGGGATAGGGAAAAGTCGGCGTCTATGCCTCTATCGTATTTCATTGTGCAACGTTATTTTCTTTTTCTGTTTGGTGTTTTAACAACTGCCGTGAACAACTCCGTGGGTTGTAAGCAGCAGCCCCTTGTTAATTTAGTGCCACTGGTTCCAAGGAAAGGAGAAAGACAAAGCCGTAAGGCAAACATCCATCTCATCGGGATTCGAGCTTGGACACATCTCGAACGAATAGTCAGAAGCTAGCGCTCATACCATATAATTACGTAATTGAAACTGGACTTTAAAACATGAAATTAAAATGAATAAAATGGTAAAAAAGAACTTACAACAAAACGGACGCTTCCCTTCTCCATAAATGAATAAAAAAAAGTAATTTAGCGGGACAAGACTGCGCTAGCATGAAACTCTTTGCACAGGAAATAGAAAATTTAGGGGTGAGCCCTGAATGACTCAAATAAACATAGCGGGAAAGCCTAAGAACGCCAAAAAGGTAGCCTAACCAATTTTGAACTGGGGAAGCGGGATATTTAAAGCCAGAAAGATTAAAGAGAGAGGGGAAAGTGAAACAACTTTTGAAAAAATAAGGGTCCCACCACCCAAACGGGAAGTCACAGAAGCCGTGGGCATAAGAGATTACTCTCCTTGACGTACAGTGAATTCTCTTGAATTTTCTGGTAGTCCTCGCGTTCAATTCTTCGTCGGATGAATAAGATATTTCGCGAGATCTCCTTTGAGTTTTCTTGGCTCAAACCAATGTGGATGTGAAATAATTTATACCGTGTAGTGACTTACAGTGAACCGCAGTATAAAATACAAACATATTCTCATGCTATTGGGGAAAACATATACGTGACACTTCGGAATTGCTTCAATAAAATTAAGTAACTTAAAAGATCTCTGAATTTACTGCGGAAAATGGAACAGCAGCAATGGAACTATATCCTACTGCGTAACGTTACTCATTGAGAGAGATTTCTCTGCAGAAGGCCAATCTCTTTCTCTGTAGTTGAGTCATCGGCGGTTAAGATGAGGTCGGGTCTTCGTCCATTCAGCCAATGATTGTCTGCAAATTATTGCGTGGTTGCGAAGGTGGTGTTACCGTTATTAGGTGTTTGTCTAAAATGCGGAATTTCAAGAGTTCACAGAAAGTTTGAAGACACGGAACTGCTTACATCAAACGATGTTAATAAATGCGTGCTACGAGACATCCGGGAGGCCATGAAATGAATCTCGGTAGATCCCGAGAGAGAGGATCTGGGAGATTCAATGCAATAAGGATTGTATTCGAAAAAATTAAATGGAAGTGCGAGAACATGGTTTCAGAAAGCCCGTGGTCACTTCGATATGGCGATGAATTCGCAGAGCCTGTATAGAATAAAACATGTTATACGACAACACCACTACAAATAACAAATAATCCATAATTAAAAAATGTAAAAATAAAGGTCTTCCCCTGCTATGTATTTTCATAGAGCAATTAGCGAAATGCAGAAAACATGTATATACGCCATTACACATGTCAGGGATGAAATTTATTTCTTCAAAGTGAATGCTGTTACTTATGTATTTTGTGATGCAGATTTCGGGTAAAATACTCAAAAAATTCTATCACGTACAGTTTCGACAGAAATCGAGAATTTCTGTCTGGAAATTTTGTCATAAGAATATTGTTGAAATATTTTCTTATATATATTTAAACATGGTGTTAAAGGCAAACTTGGGCCTGAAAGGCATAAGGTGTGTGCATGTACTACTGTCATGGCGTCAAGAGATTGCGTCAATTCTCGTGACAGCTTTTGCTATATCTGTGGCGAACTCGTTGTGAAAAAGCAACAGCGGAAGATCACGGAATTTGTTCGAAAAGTGTGTCAGTGTAATAGTTGGAGACCAAGAAAAGTCATGGGCCCCGCGTCGAATGTGTTCAAGTTGCGTGGAAGGACTCCGCATGTGGTCTAAGTGTAAAGTGAAATCTTTTCGTTTTGGAGTGCCTATGATATGGAGGGAGCCCCAATACCACAGCGATGATTGTTAATTTCGTTCGTGCAACATACAGGGTTACAGCTTAAAAACAAAAAATAAATCTTCTACCCGAACCTTGAATCTGTACTGCGCCCAGTGCCTCACGGACTTGACATTCCCATACCTTTGCCTTCAGAAAGGCTAGATGATAAGCTTGCACTCTCAGGGAGAGAGTCAGAAACAATACTGATGATTATTTTCAAGTCAACGACTGCAGTGAGACTCAGCTGTTTACACAACCAGAACTGAACGACTTGATCCGAGATCTGGCCCTTCCAAAAGATTCTGCTCAGTTGCTAGGCTGTAGACTGCAGGAGAAGAACTTGTTAACCTCTAGAACTTCTTTCTATTGGTTTCGAGACCGAGAGAAAGACTACGTGCCTTACTTTTCTCAAGACGATGAACTTGTTTACTGCTCCGAGGTCCCCGGTTTGATGCAAATGTTTAAAATTCAGCATGAGGCGGAAGATTGGAGACTCTTCATTGAGTCATCACAAAGAAGTCTGAAAGCTGTAATTCTTCACAACGGCAACAAACACGTCTCTATATCGGTTGGGCATTCCTTTCATTTGAAAGAGAGGCTTGAGAATTTAGCCTTGATCCTGACCAAGCTTAACTACAAGGAATGCGAATGGACTATCTGTGGTGATCTACAAGTGTTCTCTATGATCCTTGGTCAACAGGGTGGCCACGCCAAGTACTCCTGTTTCATCTGCGAATGGGACAGTCGTGCTAAAGACAAGCACTGGACTCAGAAGGTGTGGCCAAGCAGGACGCTTAAAGTAGGGAAAAAGAACGTGCACTTCGAATCTTTGGTGGACCCAAAGAAAGTACTCCTACCTCCACTTCACATCAAACATGGCATAATGAAGCAGTTTGTGAAAGCCCTGCCAAAGTGTGGTGATACTTTCAAGTACCTGGCAAGTACCTTTCCACGGCTGTCAGAAGCGAAGCTGAAAGAAGGGCTTTTCGTCGGTCCTAACATTCGAAAACTCATGAAAAACGAAATCTTTGAAACCAAAGTGGATCACATTGAGATATCGGCTTGGACATCCTTTAAAAAAGTTGTAAAAAAATTCTTGGTAACCAGAAAAATCCTGACTTCAAGAACATCGTAGGAAACATGCTGGAGAATTTCAAAGACTTGGGCTGCTCAATGAGCTTGAAGCTCCACTATTTGAACTCCCATCTAGGCTATTTACCAGAAAATCTAGGCGCTGTGAGTGAAAAAGAAGGAGAGATATTCCACCAGGACATAAAGGAAATGGAACGAAGGTATCAGGGCCGGTGGAATGGAAACATGGTAGCAGACTTCTGCTGGATACTGAATAGGGAGGAGCCGCAAGCAGTGCAGAAGAGAAAAAGTTCTAAACGAAGCTTCGAGAAGAAGAAGAAGAGCCATTATAAAGATTTTTAACTTTGTGGTAGATATAACAAACATAGCAAATCAATAAAATGTAAAATAAATTTTATTTTTAAGTTTTTTGTAAATAAAGTTTTATGACTCTGCTAGATCTTCAGTCTGATTTACCTGGATCTTCTTCCTCCCTTTGTAGAAAAACCTAACGTGACAGAGGGAAAGGCTCAGCTTTTCCGAGCTCGGCGTATCGAAAAACATTAGAAACACCTAAAACGGTGCAGAAAAAAAAGCATTATTTCGCAGACCTGTGCTTTTAACACCAAAAAATAAGCCAGATCCAATAAAAATATTATACGTATGATACATCTCACTTTTTTCGCAATACCATTAGAAGGAACAATTTGGGTGACACAAATGAATTTTTCGGCTCAAGACACAATCTCTTTTTCCCTTCCTAATTTAAAAGTTCTCCAAGAAGAAGCGAACTGTCGAACTTAGACAAAGTGAGGTAAAAGCATTGTGAGCAAGCCGCACAACCCCACCAAAAATCTCTGCAAGATTCTGCGATCGATAGAACGGAAGTGCCGATAACTAGCGTCATCAACCGCAAATAAAAGCACGTTCTCACCAGCTAAACAGAATCAGCATTTTTTATTTTTCCGACGTCAGTCATTTTTTATTATTTTATACGGATTCGTTTAACGTACATCGACGATACGGTGAGATGCTCCTCATCAAGTTTGTTTATATTACTACGAAAGCAAACCACTGAGGGTCATACATCAATGTTACCATCTATAACTGATTCCCTGATTCGAAATAGAAAGTACGAATATGACTTTCTATGTTGTACATAACACTGGGGAAGCATAATTTTCGGTTCTCATTTCAACGACTTCCTTTTGTAGCCGATCTGCTGTGCCAGTGCAATTTTCGTTCTTCTCCTGTAAATACCTTGTTCGCAGGTCAGTTTCCAACTCACTGGAATGTACCTTTTGCAAATGAAAGAGGTTGTATATAGTTTTTCCTGCCAACAACGTACAGGATACAACAAAATAAAGGGTGGATAGTATCGACCTATTTTCTGTAGCGTATCTCTACAACATTGACCACTGACCTGCAAAAACAACGTAACCGCTTTCTCTTGTACTCTTCCACCCGTGATTTCGGTACCGCAACAAACCATTCATTTGAACGGAGCATAGCTTCACATCATCGCCGCAGCGATGCGTTAGCCCTACCACAGTTTCTCTTCACAGTATCGTACTTACAGATAAATATTGCGATAACAATGCTTAAAATACTTTTAAAATTTGAAATTTCTGCACCATTTTCCATTAATTTCCATACTGCAAAATCTGTACGTCGCACAATTTCCAGGTACTAGTATTTTTCTGACGAAATAATTTAGGACACTAATCTACACATTTACCTTAATGTCGAGACACACAAATATAAAAATGTATGAAAATTTATGTTACCTAATCCTTCTGCATGGAATCCATGCCATAGTTTCTTAAACGGTAGACAAATTTCTGAAGAGAAAACAGAAATTGCTATTTAGTAATTTTTTTGTCATCTCTGGTTCACTGTGATTTTAGATCGGCCAGAGATGAAAACCAATATTGATTTTCATTGTGATTTCCGATCTACCGATAGATGGTAGCATATCAGCATTGTATTTATCGCATTTCCTCACTATATTGGATGAATCTTAGAAGCACATTTGCCAATGTTAATGGAGGACTTAATGTGAAATAATCAATCTGAAGGAAAAGGGTTACTTTCTCATGAAGGCCAATATGTCTATCTATCTACCAGAATAATTCAAGGACATTAGTTACCAAACATGGATGAAAAGTTCTGAGGATGCATCTCAACACATCAAAGCAGTATTCTGAGAAAAGGCAATTTCGTTGGCCTAAATAATCCTCAATGTAGCCTGACAAATGCATTTTGTATTGATTTTAGACTATTTCAGAATGTTGTCGCGGATTTATTGAATATTCTTTGTTAGTTTACGTTTCAGTGGACGCCAATTTATGTCCACATCATGAGGGTATCATGATGACTTTGACTAAGTGTACGGGAAAACAGATTATCTGTCTGTGACTGGCTTTACTTCCATCAGCTGAATTGTCCAAATGGCTGAGACAAATATACTCTACAAATCATTGGGTGATCTTCGGAACATCATCAGCAAGCCTAGACGTTCGTACTCCGGAAGGCACGTATCCTTTCCTTGCAATTTCATCCACAAACGTCGTCCAATTCCACAACTTACAGCAAAGGAGCACATGCAAAATGAGTGTAAAAAGACGCTGAAACAACTTTTGGGCTGCCTATAGAAAACGCATGCAGAACAAACACACTGCGGCTATCACAAAAGAATGAGCGCTATCAGGGTAACTTCTATCGCCGTATCTGTACATAATTAGTAACTCATTTTGTTACTGAATTTTGCGGATAAATTAGAGAAAACATGAAAGACAATTATAATTCCGTTGGATTATGCACCATTTGATTTAGTGATCTTTTGTACAATTTCTTTAACGAATGTTCATGTGCTTTGTAAACTTGTCTGTTAGACATAAAGGGCTGGCCCGGGCCCAAGACAGAAGAACAAAGTTTGTGTTAGCAGACTTATCTCCCAGGAGCAAATAATAGGCAACATGCCCGTCAGTGACCATACGCCACACCAACGGAAAGACAGCTGGCGGTGACCGGTGATGGTCTAGCGATGGCAGGGGTTGCCTTTGGCCCCTTGACCAATCCTGTATCGGGAGCTGTCGCGTTCCTATCGGGATGCTGTAGCAATGCTTCAGGACCTCTTTACTTGAATGAGGCCCATTGCACCCTGTAGAGCCAGTAGTTGGCGGCTCAGGTTAAATTCGTCTTACGCAGCTTGGCGACTTGGCTTCATAACAAGGAGATATAAATATTTGTTTCTGACTTCGATGTACCTAATTTCCTAGAAAGAAACCAGTTGAATACAATGAAAAATTATTCCTGTAAAGACACCCAAGAGAACAATTTCGCTGTAAAACCGCATATTTACGTTTCACGTTTCATCCCAATGTTATACAAGGAACCCGATAATGCCGCCCCAGTGGCGCTGGCCTCTGATCATTCGTTCGTAAGGGGTCCGGGTTCGAATCCCGGTCGGGCATTTTTTTTTTTTTGATTGGAGGTTTAACGACCACCGTGAGCAACTCAATGGGCTATAAGCAGTCGCCCGTCCCTAATTTAGGGCCACTGGTTCCAGGGAAGGGAGAGAGCCAGTGCCGTAAGACAAACACAACATCCATGCCTCACCGGGATTCGAACCCGGACCCCTTACGGACGAATGATCAGAGGCCAGCGCCTTAGACCACTGCGCCACCGGGGCGCCGGGTCGGGCATGGATGTTGTGTTTGCCTTACGGCACTGGCTCTCTCCCTTCCCTGGAACCAGTGACTCTAAATTAGGGACGGGCGACTGCTTATAGCCCACTGAGTTGCTCACGGTGGTCGTTAAACCTCAAATAAAAAAAAAAAAAAAAGAACCCGATAACAATTTTCTGCGACAATGTCCGAAGTTGAAGACAAGTGAGGCGTGACACATCCGGCAAAGCAAATCGAAAATGTTTCCAAATTCCATTTTCAAGGGTACTGGTTTTACTTAAAGAAAATCAAATTTGACAAGGAAATTGCTAATCGGAAATAAAATTCGCATGCGATTCCACCAGCTCATAACTTTCTTACATTTTTGCAAAATTTAATTAAATATCGGTAACTTTAGTCTTTTGGAAAACCTGTTTTTTCTTGAGGATCTAAAGGAAGACAATATTTGGCTACTGCTGAGAAGAAAAATTAACTCAAAGAATAAACCTGTTTTCTTTTCAAAATCTAGATAAGACCCTAGTGGTTGAGAGGGGACGTCTCATTAGAGAATGCAGAAGGCCCAAGAAGAGACAAATGGAAGTGTTTTGGTTTCTGTAAAATAACAATAATCATTTAAGGTGTTCAGGCTAAAGGATCTTTGTACCAAAAAATAGGTTTGTGAGCTGGAAATTAGAACCGGAAGTAGGGTTCTCTGAAAGACAAATTATTTTTTTTTAATGTAAATTTCATTTCAAAATTGACATAAAATGGGAGACTTTTCTTTGACTCACAGTTGTGTGATTCATAATTTTTTATAAATTGAAAAATCAATCAATAAAGTATATGCATTGAAAGATATCTATTGCATTTCTTGGTTACCAAAGAACAAATTTGTAACACAGTTTAGTTTAATATTCAAAAAAATTAACAGATATATTTACAGATTTTAAATCGTTTTGTACTCACCTTACGGAAGCGTTGTTAGCAAATCTCGTTTCATTAGGCTTCTAGTGTAATGCCGGATTTGTCTTTTTGTCAGTGGTCTGTCTCGTAAATTTCGTTTTTATTTCACCCAAAGATTATTTTGGTGTCGAATATTTGCTCGTCATGCAAATGTTTGTAGAACTGACGAAACTTTAAAGCCGAAAATTATACCAATAAATTTAGATTTTTCATAACTTGGGCGTTACTGTCCCCGAGGTGGATTTTAGGACTTTATGTCGGCGGTAAATCTAAAGGACGGGTTGGGGTTCTTTAGATTTCTAGGGATACTGCAGCAATAAGTTTATGTTAATACGAAAAGCAACAAAATGTTCAACAAATGGTCTTATTTTTTTTAATACTTATGTTTTGTAATTTTGCGAGACAGTACGTTTCATTTAGAGTAAAGGCACACACACCGGCTGTACACGATACATATAAGACCTGCAAGATTAAATACGTTACCGAAACAGATAACAAAGGAATACAAATGAGAATTGAAAGTCGAGACCTACGAGTGGCAGCTTAATATAAAAATGGAAAACGTTACTGAAGAAAAGAATGACAAAATGCGCACAAAAGAAATTGAAAACTGAGTCTTGGAAACCTAGGTGCTCGAAACTAATAGAAACAAAAACGTTTGCTCGAAATTTTCGGTTGTAATGAGCGCGTCTTTTGAATCCTTTATGATGCGAATCAAATTTATCAAAGCTATTTGAAGTCAATGCAAGCGGATAGAAAAAATCACAACTGTATTTATACAATCGATAAAACGTCCAGAAATATAAACATCTACTTACTTCCACAGCGGCTGAAAAGTATGTTACAAAAATTAAGAAATGGCGCACAAAGTATCAGAAACAATGAGATTTTCAAATCGAACAGTTAAGAGAAGAAATATAGAAGGAAACATGATGCAACTCTAAGCCTTCTAGTGGAAGAATTTTGCATAATGGGATAGTTGAAAATAAGAAAAAAATAATCTCCATGGAGAAGCTATACTTAACGACAAAGAACTCTTCAAATATGGCTCGTGAAAGCACGGATAGCTAGAAAAGCGTATTGACCTTTACTTTCCTCAGCGGGGAATTTGTGCATCATTAAAAGAGGATAATGCCCACATCTTTACTGTAGCGAATGTACCACAGGGAAAAATAAGTTTCTCGATAGGGCTTTTTGAACCGGAGATACAGCTGCAAATAGAAATACAAGACACCACCTAGCGGCAGAGCTGTGAACTACAAAAGTCCTCAAATACAAACACAAAATGTTCCACAAGGTTAATAGCGTCCAGCGATGGAAGCATTTTTAAATCGCAGATGTAGGAGCAAATATATTGAAAAAAACGTATCAAATGTTGACGCCGTCTCGCGGCGAAATTGTGCAGTATTTTGCGAAAAAAATACACAGTGTTCTTATAGTGGAACCTGACAGAAAAGGAATATTTTTATGTCGAGTTTGTAGACCCGCAGATATTTCTGTAAATGGAAACGTGAACTTACTCCTTCTAGTGGCAAACTTGTGCGTTAAGAAAAATGTGAAATCATGTGAGAAACGTTTCGCAGTGCAAACGCTCTCCAACACAGAATACATTTTTTTCAAATCGGGCTCTTAGAAGCATCGATATCCAACACAGAATACATTTTTTCAAATCGTTCTCTTAGAAGCATCGATATCGACAAAAATAAGATATACTTTTAAGTCACATGGAGGGGAAATTATGTGCTATTTTAAGCAAGAGGCATTTTTAAAATGTTTTCTAAAGTGACCGGTATCAGCCCACGAGTGAATTTTTTCTATAGTGTTTTCGGCAACTTAGATTTCGCTGCAAATACATCAGAAGCAGAAATAGACACGAAAGACTCCTGGTGACCGAACTATTTTTCATCAAAGTCAGAAATTATAGTACAAATGTTTACTACCAGGAACAGTATGTGATGCAAGAAGAATTTACCAAAGCAGAGTTTTAGAAGCAGAGATATCAAAGGAAACGAAATTTAACTTTACGCCCACTAGAAGAAAATCTATGAAATATTTGAAAAATTTTCAACTATATGAAAAACGTTTCGCACCGAAAACGCTGTCCAACAAAAAAATAATTTTTCAAATCGGATTCTTAGAAGCCCAGTTATCGACAAAAATAAGACATACATCTACGGCTTTTGGTGAGAAAGCAGTGCGCTATTTTAAGCAGGAGGTGTTTTCAAAATGATTTCCGAGGTGACCGGTATCGGTCCACTAAAGAGATTTTTACTATCGAGTTCTGGAAGCGTAGATTTTGCTGCAATTATATCAGAAGCAAAAATAGACGCTTACGCCCCCTAGTAGCCAAATCATTCTGTATCAAAAACTAGAAAATGAATGTAAAACATTTCCAATGAGAAGCTGTTTCCGATACAGTAAGAATTTTTCAGATTGGTATTTCAGAAGCTGAGATATCGGGGAAAACACAATTTTCCCTTACGCGCCTTACTAGAAAATCTATGCATCGCCTGAAAACGAAGTGTGCC
Source organism: Macrothele yani (assembly GCA_039090855.1). Classification (NCBI taxonomy): domain Eukaryota; kingdom Metazoa; phylum Arthropoda; class Arachnida; order Araneae; family Macrothelidae; genus Macrothele; species Macrothele yani. The sequence goes on from CM077016.1 coordinate 15,451,453, forward strand.
CCAAATAGTCTTCGTTATAAATGTCATCAAAAGGAGGAAATAATTTTTTGAATCTGATATTTGGAAGCAAATGTGTGTCGTAAAATATATTTTAAATTCGATGTCATCTGCATGTACACCCTCTAGTGGCGAAGTTGTCCATCGGAATAAAACGGGAAATCAAGGATCATCAATTTTACATTTCAAACTTTCCACTGCGAAATGAATTTTTCAAAGCGGACTACTAGTTTCAGAGATATGCTGTCCACAGCCGTAAGAACGGATAAACTGATAACATAAGCACGATCTCTTTTGCAAAAAACATGCTAAAAATAAACGATGCAGTAAAGAATAAGCGAGAATAATTCCACATAATAGGATGTTAACAGAAAGCATTAACTGAAAAATGACGCCACTGTAAATATTCGTCTTTGGTCTAATAGTTCCATTTGTGGTTTCCTGGGAACTCCAGCTGTAAATCAACGGCTAATTCGGTGGCTTACCGATGGTGTGCTGCTGTCGATTTCATGAGGTCATAGTTTCATCTTAGAATAGGTTGTGTCCACTACGTATCTCCCTTACTTTATGATAAGACCTTAGTGCCTGGGCATGCAGAGAGCAAATCGAAGGCAAGGAAACTTCTGTTTCAAAAGGCAAAAATCTGAAAAGAATGCATTCTGAAATCTGAGAAATGGTAGTTTCTTTATATAGTAACTAGAACGATATTCTCTTGTATGACCTAATTGTTTTCACGCAGCTGGACAGGGCGCTAGTAATTTATTCACAAAACTTAAATACAAATACAGTTGCTTGCTCCAAGACTTTCAGAAGAAAATTTACAGTTGAACTATAATTTGTTGGAAACGGCCGGCCTTAATCAAATGGGTTGCGCTGATGTGAGTGAGAAACTATGTATGATTTTTCTGTTTACACATTGGGCAGCGATGTAATTTTGTTGTTTTTAAAACGATTTCACTCTACTTTTTATTTCCCGCTTTGTGTTCTCTTCAACCACAAGTAGTTATTCTTTAAATAATTTACAAATTTGCTGTGATTTTAAGAAAAACTGTCCAAGAAATTATTTTTGGGATTTTTTTTTGTAAAAGAATATTAAAAAACAAGCCACAAAAAATGTAGCCTCTTTTCTGCCAATTTCATCGAAATATCTCTTCCAAGTCCACATCTCAGGGCGCAGTAAAAGGCGATCGAAACAAAAATGGACTTACTGATCCATCTACAGAATACACGTTCGGAAACCACACTGGAACTAACAAAGGTGCTAAGCGCAAGCCGATAGAAAAGCTAACCTATTACCATCTATCGGCCAATCGGTAATCACAATAAATTGCAATATTTCGCTTGAGCAGGCCGCAGTTAGAAGTATAGCACATCTTTTATATTTCAAGCTTGTAAGCCAGAAGAACACAGCAAATTATTAAGATTTGTCTCTGATATGGGAAGTTAGTTCCATGGAAATTGTATATAAAAATATTTATTGATTTTTTTTGTGACTCATTTTTAAACATACCCTGAGACAAAAAAGTTGACGCACTCCAAAACAAGCATATCCCCTTAATGTAAAGTAGCAAGTCGGTTATGGAAGAAGGTTAAAAGAGGTTTTTACAATAATAAAACCCTTTATATCTGATGAGTCGTAGCATAATTCTTGCAGATTAATACATCGTAAAGCCACGTCTGCCTGCAATGCACACTGACACACAGCGTGATACGGAGTCAAAACAAAACTGATGCTATTCTGTGACAGAGAGTTCCAAGATTCCTGTGATTACTGAACAAGATCCCCGGTATGCTGGAATAACCGCAGTTGACTTCCCATCATGCCCAAATCATGTTCCATAGGAGAAAGATCCGCGTACCTGACTAGCCAAGCGAATGTAGCAACACTATGGAAGCAGTGTCGCGAGAGACGATCTTTGTGGGGAATTATCTTGTTGTTAAAAGGTCTGTGTCAAGACGTGACATGAAAAAAAAACATCACACAAAAATGTATTGTTAAGCTGTTAGCTTCCCAGTTAATACAACTACGAGCTTCCAGCTGTGTCAGGAGATGGAATGAAACACCATCGCCCCACTAGTGGTCATATCAGGACTCGGTTCACAGCGGAGCCCCGATGTGAGCGCCGCCATGACCTCCATGTGAGAGTCCGATCATCCTCCGCTCCAAGTAAGTAGAGGAATTTGTCCGTAAAAGCAAAACAACGCCAGCCGGAAACCGACCAGAATTCTATGACTTGGCGTTACTCTTTACGGAGCCACCGATATAGTGAAGATTCATAATTCATTGTGGAAAACAAACAGACCGTCTAGACGCGGAAACGAAATGTGGAGGCGAATCGAATAAAAAAAGCCATATAATCTTTTTCGTGGATGAAATAGAAGTAGTTTTGAAATAATTGTTTCAAAGAATGCGTTCTACCAAACATCTTATCAATTTTAGATTGATAAATGCAAAAGCTGTAAAAATAGGCGCTAAATTATGAATTGAAAACTTGAAGACTGCCAGTGGATGGTGGATGTGATTCAGGTGTACGCCATGGGCTCACATAAAGTCGGGTTTTTGAGAGAAATGGTAGCTTTGATTAAAGCGCATCTGATTACTGGAAGTCTCTGCCTTCATTTAAGTACTTAGAAAACTGCAAGCCAAATGTCATTTTTAATCCTGATGATATTGGAATTTTCTTTAAATTTTCCCCTTCAAAACAATTGTTTATAAGAGCAACCCATGCCAAGGAAAGGAGAGAAACGAAGAGGGAATTGCTGCTAGAATATTATGAGTTATCTATGAAAATAAAGAAAGTTATTACTTTTTATTAGTGGGGAAAACGCCAAGCCAAGATATTTTAAGATTATGGAGACTCTGACTTGCTAATATTAGTTTTGTAGAGATGTTTGCATGACTTCGGAAATTTTTATATTGATATTGAGATCCGTATAGTCACAAATAGGAGCCACAAATAGCAAAACCGTTTTATCAGTTAAACACGTCCTTAAAAAACAAACGATTGTCCGCCTCACTCTCCAGATTCTGCTTTTCTGCCTATCGTTAATGTAGTGTTTTCCCCTGGAAATTGTACTAGGCATTACTGACAGCTTGATTTGTCGATTATAAGTAGCGTGAAAGTTAAGCGCGGGATGGCTATGGCACAGAAAGCGATCTTGCATGAGAGCAACCAACAGTTTAAAGGTTTTTCCACCAATGAATGTGCTGACTTCAGCATGGAATTCCGTAGAAAATCGAACGATGTCAAACTGTTTCGAAAACTGACGAAGACAAAGGTACGTAACATGAAAAAATCTTTGTTAAAAATTGCACCAGAAACTCCTGTAAGCTTCGAAGATTCTGTGAAACGTAATAATCTTGTGAGTAGAACTGAAAATCCATAAAAGGGTCCTGAGATGAAAAGAAAAAGACTGTGAGGGAAGAGAAGGAGCCTGAATAGGCGATGACCCAGTTTTCACGTATAACGTCTGCTGAATGATTCCGCGTCCGTATTCAACGATATTCACATGATTACCACAAATATACAGGTATGACATCATGTATGCAAAACAGGAATGATATCAGAGAATATTCAGAAATATCTGGTAGTGCAAATGATTTGAAAACCAAAATTCGTGTGAAGGCTTTATCAGGTATGTTTAACGGAATGATCAGCAGAATCTATGGTTTGAAAAATAAATGGTTATGAGAAAAATATTTTCGTTTAAGTTAAAATATCAGGTATGTCCAAAGCTATTTCGTAAAAATACCTTTTAGTGCTGTCTCGAGTTATGATTCCGATCTTTTTTTCAAGCTTTACGAAAGCTTAGAATGAATGATAGCAAATGTTATTCATCCTGGGCATTGAGCATTCTGGAAAATCTTTTCAAACAGTAAAGAGCAGTTTTGTCAAATGATAGTATCTCTTGAGGTGGAAAATGAATTCTACTAAATAATTTAAATATGAAGAAATTTGGATAAGACACGAATTCTATGAATAATGTTTGCACATCAATCAAAATATTGAACTGAAATAAGTATTTATAACATTAAGTGCAATGTACCTTGAATACCCAAGACTTGAAGATCTACTTACGAAGCAATATCAAAAGTGAAATATGTTTCTTTATAGATAACATATAGTTATACGAACACAGCATGGAAACATGAATAACACGAGAACATTACAAAAGGGTTGAAAATATGCATATGTAGTTTTAGTAAGCACAAGAAGATACTTGAGATTCAAACATCGAAATCAAGTAAATGAAATTTATGCGAGCCATTTTTTTAATTTACTGGAGCAACTGATGTTCCTTAAATTCGAGTGTCCATGAAGAGTGACTGCGGAAGCACTGTGATTTAAACAAAATCTCGCCAATTTCGGTAGTGTTATGTGTGTTCAGACATTCCATTATAGACAATGCCTGTTGCTTGGAAATTCCAATTCCTTGAAGCCGGTGAATGGTTTATGTGGGAAACAAGTGGATTGTCTTGACACGGTATTAAATGATTCTAGCATTCAACTAATGTTGCCGTCGTGGTGGTCAATTAAACGCGTGAAACTGTTGCCTTCTTCATTAAATGTAAAAAAAGATTGTGCCCGGTAACAATCTCAAAAAATCATAACCAGGGGCGTCAAATTGACATTTTTGACAAAATCCGTAATTTTCCTACGAGGACTACAAAAGTTAAATTTTAAAAGTAGCAAAGAAGTAAAGATAAGATAGTATTCCACTCAGAGACGACAATGTTCTCTTTGATAGTATTGAGAAACCTTGAATTTCTAAGTGCTATTATTTTATCTGAACTTTTTAAGTTTCCAACTAATAGTGCTCAAAATATAAGCATCTTGTAGAATCTATTCGCAAGGTAATTTGAACAAATGCGTACTTGAGTGAGGCGTGTAGTACGCATTTGGGTGTGCGAAGAAAGAAAGATGAGCATTCTGCAACTCAACTCTAATATTACAGTTAGAACTCTGCTCTGTAGTGTGTAAACCATGACTTATGAAAGCAATGTGTAGTTGTTTTCGAGTAAAGAAAGCTGCTTATAACTTCAGAATACTGAAAAAATTCTGAGCTGTGCTGTTAAATTTGCTTTATATTTCGGACAGTACCGAAGAAAGGAAGATAATTCTGAACCAAGTTTCAAAAGGAAAGCACATGTTTCTACCACTTTTTGAGTATGAAATGATTGTAACATAATAACAACTGTTAAATATGAAGTTCTTTTTCTGCTGTCGTTAGAGAAAAAGGAAATTACGGCAAACGTATTATTGCCTGGCTTGTTTCATGTGAGCGATATCTAAGCGAAGCCAAACGTCACATACGCAAGAGCATTATCTGCGTCTTCTTTTAGTCAGAGGTGCAGAAAGGCACGAAGACTCCGTGTATAATCGTTCGTATTAAATGTCATTGTTTTATATCGTGGGAAAACGTATAAAAATTGTTTAAATTATAATCACCCTTTACCATAAATCCTTCTGCTTTTGGAAAATTTTCAGTCCACTTCCGCAGGCTGGTCGCGCTGTGTTCTAAGCCCTGGCTCAGATTATTCGTGCGAGACGAGTCCAAGTTCGAATCCCGGTGAGGCATGGATGTTGTCTATGTCTTACGGCATTGGCTTTCTCCCTTACTTAGAACCCGTGACACAAAATTAGGCACAAGTGACTGCTTATAGCCCATTGAGTTGCTCAGGGTGGTCCTTAAACCTCCAAACAAAAAAATCCACATTCATTGATTAGAATTTAGCTACAATAATGGAAACGCCGCAATGATGCGTGTATCGAAGTAACAATGTATTTTGTCCAGGATCTAATAATATTGGCATTTCTTAACATTTTTACTCCTCTCTCTAATTTGAAATCGCCTTTATCTGTGGCTACGTCCTCACTGATAACTTACGTGTTCTGCTTTCATCGAAAGTTACAGGGCTCGGAAAATATGGTGATTATGTTGGACAAAATAGTGCGAACACCACGATTCATGTTCTCATGTTATTTGTGTAGGCTACACTGTAAAATGCAAACGTTGTGATTATCTTTTGTGTATCTTTTCTTTGCACATATTCTCTAGCCTGTATGTCAGTATAAAACACGTTATGTTCAGCAGCAGTTCGAACGAGCAGCCGGTGAAATGGTAAATTGGGTGACCTGATAGATTCCCAAAGAGGATACATCGTGGCAGCCCGTTTAGCAGTAGCGTCTGAAACCATAACAGCCAAAGTGTTTGGCGTTCCAAGGGCAATTATCTCCACGGGTTTGATGACGTACACAAATCACTGCAAGACTTCATTGGCGTAAAAGAACAGTGGGCGAAAACAGAGATTTCATGAGAGGGACCGTCGAATATTAACAAAGATTGTGTCCCAACAACACATAACTACTGAAGCAAAAGTAAAAGAAGAACTCAATATCCATTTGTAAGACCCTATTTCACAAAGCCAGTGTGAATAAAACTTGACAGAGCCAACATTCATGAAAGAGTTGTGATTGCCGACCCTTTAACCACAGAAACCAACACTCAATGCGAAGCAGATGGTGTGATGAGCATAAAACACACACAGCTGATTACTGGTAACATAAGAAATGGTCAGATGAGTCCTCATCTGCATTATTCTCAACAGTAGCTTACGTTTATGTACAGAGAACTCCCAAGGAAGCATACAATTAAGTAGGAGTGTCTGGTTCCAAATGCCAAACAGGGAGCGGATCTATTTTGATTTAGCCGGTTATATTTTGGTATTCGGTATTTTCCCAGCCAATACGTAAACATTTTAAGTGATCAAGTGCATCCTATGATAGAGATGTTTCCTAACAATAATGACATGTTTCAAGATAACAATGAATCCATGCACACAGCCAGAACAGTTCAGTCTTGGTCCGAGGAGCACCGAGATGAACTTTAACATCTGCCCTGGGCAGCTCAATCGCCTGTCTTCAGTGCCATCGAAGCACTAAGGCAAGCTATGTAGAGTACAGTGAGACGCAGAGTCGCTCCTCCAGCATCTCTGAAGCAATCGACTGATGTTCTGATCGACTAATGTAAAACATTCCACTGGCGATTTTTCAAAAGCTGCATGAATCTATTCCAAAAAGGTTTAAAGCTGTATCAAAGGGCAAATTGTGGTCCAACATCTTATTAATAAAGACATATCGGCTATTTCTCAAGTGTTCATATTATTTTGTCCAACGCTTGTAAAATCGTGTAATATGTTGGAAATGTAGCAGGAAATTTGCATTTTCATAAGACATTTATCGGTAAGCAAAGAAAAAAAGTCGAAAGCGCGTTTAAAAATCAGCAAGTCTTTGTTAGAAACTGTGTACTCTATTTTTTTCTGACAGGGATCAGTTATTGGGCAATTTTCTTGTCTTTTCACTAACTGCTAAAATTGTGGGTGTACGTTCTAAAGTCTCAGAATAGGCATTTGATTTATCAATATAGCAACAACAATAGCGTTCTCGAGCATACCTAACTGTTCGCCCATTATGTGAAAAATCTTCAGTGATTTCTTCAAAAACTAAAATTTAAATAAAAATGCTGGCACTGAAATCTTCCGTACCAATTCATAACACTCACACTGAAATTTCTTAAATAGGGCTAGCCTTAAACAGGTTAAGCCGATAATCCCCCATGACAATTTAGTAGCATCTCGAGCGGGTCTTCGGATGCCTGTGATTTGTGATCTCATTGGTCCGCACTCGAGTGGCGGGCATGAATCATTTAACTGATTGGCGTTTGCTGGCAGATAATCAATGTACTCGATTTATTCTACTAGATATACAGGTTCTATCATGAGGACTAAAATATTTTCCTTCGGAATGCATATTTTTTGTATGGAGGTTTAACGACCGCTTTGAGCAACTCAACGGGATGTAACCATTCGCCCGTCCCTACTTTAAGTCCACTGGTTGCAGGGAAGGGAGGGAGCCAGTGCCGTAAGACAAACATAACGTCCATTTCTCACCGGTATTCGAACCCAGACCCTTCTCGTTCGAATGATCGGAAGTCTACGTTTAAAACACTGCGCCACCGGAGCAGTTATATTTCGTAGTAAGTACTCAATTAGCCTTCAAGATCTTTCCAAAAACTAGCAGAAATAACAACGTTCTTTGAAATCGATTCACTACTCATGTGTTGTCATCTCACACATCGGCCGATAGATGGCAGCATGATAGTGCGCATTCCTGAACCGCAGAGGAACTTTGCATATTTTGTGAAACTCATTTTTATCTATAACTACTCTTAATATCATGTATTTTGCTTTAACCGACGAACACCCGGAGAGATGTTCAACTTTTAACGTTATTAAATTATGATTAAGTTTCAGTTTGTGATAAAATAGTACCATTTGCAAGCTCTGTTGAAACTGCAATCTACGCGGGAATATATTCCTCATCACATGTGTTGGAAGACTGTTAGAGAGGTTTGCAGGCATACACAGAAGTATTTTAGTACTGCTTATGTATATTTCTTGTATGTTATTTCCTGTCTACCACTAAACTCATAGTGTGGTAGAAATCGCGTAGGGGAGGAGTAAATATGTATGTAACATAGAAAATGTTTGCTAGCCATTAATTTTAGGCGTCACAGCCACGGTGAAGAGGAATCCATAGTTGGGCACTGTACACTGCTAACATTTGCACACACGTAGAGTACATACGAGTTGAATATTTTTCATGGTTAAGTGGTTCGCAGGGTAACGGGTGTGTGTGTGCGGGGGGGGGGGTTACTTTATACACTGCCGGACAATTGCTAAGGACGGATGACAATAGCAACGATAGCAACGACAAAATGGAAGGCAGGAAAATGTGGAAATTAGCATAAGTGCGGGATACAGTAAGACGTGTTGTGCGTATGCAAATTTTGGATTCCCGAACTTGTTCGTGACGTCATAGCGCTGATAAGATATATAAAGGATTTGACGCGTATTGACCGTTGTTGTTCAAACGCAAAGTTGAAAAGGAAAGAATCAATTGACGAACTTGCAATTTTCAGTATGTCTTCCCGACATCACCTAGATGATTTTACGCGTGGCCGTATTATTTGTAAGATTGAAGAAGGGCGAAAAATAACAGATATTGCCAGGGAGTTAGACGTCAGCCACAGTGTTGTTTCAAGGCTTTGGAAATCATTTCAAACAAATGGAGAGTGTAGCAAGCGTCACCGGGGAGGTCGTGTTCGCAGTACGACACCTGCAGAAGATCGGTACATAGTGCTATGAACAAAAAGACACCGGCGCAGCACAGCTAGTGAGGTAGCAAATCAGTTTATGGCTGCTACTGGCAAGCGGATCTCCCGAAAAACTGTCGCCAGACGTTTACATGAAGGAGGACTATACGCCCGCCGGCCTGTTGTGTGCATCCCATTGTCCAGACGTCACCGTACCGCCCGTTTGCAATGGTGCCATCAACATCGCAATTGGACTGATAACGACTGGTCTGCTGTCCTCTTCTCCGATGAGAGTAGATACAGTCTATCGTCTGATTGTCGACGACAACTGATCTGGCGTGATAGTGGTACTGCATATTGTCCAGCAAACATACAGGAAAGATACCGATATCCGACATGTAGTGTCATGGTATGGGCTGGCATCATGATCAATGGCCGTACGTCCCTCTATGTGCTTCCAACTGGGACTATGACTGGCCAACGATACATTACTGATGTTCTGCTACCTCATGTTCGCATGCCCGTGGTGCTGTCGGTGATGGATTCAATTTCATGGACGACAACGCAACATCTCATCGAACAGTCGCTGTCCAGGAGTGTCTTGTGAGCGAGGATATTCAACGACTCGTATGGCCATCACGTTCTCCAGATCTGAATCCCATTGAAAATGTGTGGGATGCTTTGGGGAGGAGTCTTGCTGGTCGCCAATGCCCTCCAATAAACAAGGACACCCTCATCCGTGCACTGACAGAGGAATGGGATAAATTACCCCAACAGCTGCTTGATAATGTTGTGCAAAGCATGACACGATGTGTGGAATCTTGCATCGCCCTCCATGGTGGCCATATCCCGTATTGACATCTTACGCCGGAACGCCTGTGGACGGTAATTGCATTTTTTTCACGTTTACGTATTCTGTACAAAATGGCCTGTTTGTCCCTTGAACATGTTCCAAAGCCTTCTGAATTTCAGAGCACAATAAATTGTCTTTCTTGTAATGTCCTGGCATTCTGACATTATTTTATTTCACTTGGCATCCAACCATACTTACTTTTTATGCGCTATATAGCCGTTTATGATCCGTCCTTAGCAATTGTCCAGCAGTGTACATACCACAGTCATTCACTGCAATAAATATCAGGAAATGCAATCTGCATCTTAAACGGAAAACCCAAGCTTTATCTTTTAAATTTCTAGAACAAAGAATAAACACGTATTAAACTTATTGTGCTTCAATACGTTTTGTATTATAAACGTAATCGTAGACATTTTGGTATCATAAACGTATATCGCATGAGCTTTCTATAAGAGATAATCATGATTTTTGTTACGCTAACAGAAAAATAATGAATGTTGAAAGCTGCTAAATTCCTACATCTTGGAATTCATACACGCAAAACTACTATCCAAGTTTTATAATCACACCTTCAGATCACACGTTCAACATGCACTTTACCGAATATGCCAATTCGTTTTCTCATTGGTCAGCGCCAGTCTAGCGCTGCCCAATGAGACAACGAATAGAGTGGCTCCAAGCCTGGCTCAAGACACTAGTATGGCTATCTCTGTAGGTAGTCCATGGGATCAGCAATTGAGATACAGAAACCATGTGAATACTGCGAAAAGATCGGTTCTTCTGCAATGGAGTGTACGGGAGACCTTTGGTGAACTGCTGTAAATGGAGGGGATGTAGGCGTGGTAGGAAATCACTTTCCACCACTTGGTCGAGTAAATCGGCCATATTAAATGACATCACGTTGTTCTACGTATTCTGAGGAATGAAGTCCTCCTCGGTGGGTCCCACTTTTGTTTCTCCTCCACGTGGTCTGGTAAGTCGGTCGACATCACGGTTCTGGTGCCTGACTCCTCTGCGTTTCTCGATTGCTGCCAGTTTTCCCAATCAGGATATTTTAAGGTGTGATGTCATAACTCAGGGGAAATCTGAGTCGATCTGGAAAACTGTACTGTGGGTCTGGGTATTATCGAACACATGATCCATCGTACAGAGCTTAGGTCAATTAGATCCAGGAAACGGAGAGAGCCAATGCCATAAGACAAATGCAACATCCACGCTTCATCGGGATTCAAACCAGGACCCACCTCGGACATATGGTCAGAAGCCACCGTTTAGACCACTGCTCCATAGGGGCGGCTAATGTGCTTCCTCAAATTCATTTCTCTCACAAGTATTTGAAGTTCGTGCTTTGATCTGAATTTGGTATCGTTGTAGTTACTTATACCACACTTTGCAAAGTATTCGGGAAAAGTATTATTTTTAGTTTTTTTTTTTTTTTTTTTTTTGCTCTGAATTTCATGAATGTCAGTAATCACTAATTTTATTCGCGTAAGTATAGTCTTTGAAGAAATTAGCGGAAGCCATAGTCTTTCATGAATTATGGAAAGAAAGAAACACTTGCATCCGGGTATAGCAAGTACACCAGATTTATTTCCATAGGGTGAAGTTCTGAACATGTTAAATCCACTAAAAAGTAGGTTTAAGGTACCATAAATTGAAGTGTTATTTTTCTAACATTGTTAAAATTACTACAGTCTAATATTTTCTTATTTAAAGTGCTACACATTAATATTTGTATGACTTAAAATTACAACAGATCAATATTTCCCTAATTTAAAAAAATCTATAGGCTCGTTTTTGAAAAGCATCTTCTCATATAAACACAAAAGTTTCATAGAATAAAACAAGTTAGTAAAATCATGCAATGCATTGATTATGATAGGCTTTCCAATATACCAGTAATCATAACTCCAGTTATTACTCAAGTTATAGTGATAATGGCTGTGGAATAAATCTCGCTCCTGTGCCCTTTCCTTTGACCCCATTTCGATGATATTAAACAGAAGTGGTTCAGTATATCTCCGGAACAACATACTAAAGTTCTGTCGCAATAGAAGCATTTCTATATAAGTTATGACGCATGAGGGCAATGGAATGGGTCCCGCTCTTATGCCCTGACCTTTGACCCCATTTCGCCTATTTTCAAAAGTGTTGGTTCCCAGGTTGTCCCTTACCACATACTAAAATTTCATAGAAATCGAACTAATTTTACGCGAGTTATTGTGGGGACAGACAGACTGACAAAGCTGGAGCAAATACGCTTCTTCAACCGACGGTTGGAAAGCGTAAATGAGGAAGAAAGCATTGCTAATGGTGGATTTCGAAAGAACTGGATTTTTGATTTATTCATTACTAATGGTGGATTTCGAAAGAAAGTCGATTTTTGATTTATTCATTTAAACCATACGTCAGAATTTAATATTAAAGCGGCAACTATGAAATATAGGTATTTTTCCTATATCAAATCATATGTTGGCAATTTAAAATTTAGTAACTAACCACATGAAAAGTTAAACAACTCTCCGTGTGTTCAATTTTAAAACCGAATTACATGATTTTAATAATTTGAGATGAAAATAAGTTTCACAAAGCATGCTGCAACTCCAGGAGATGCATGGATGTGTGCTGACATGCTGGCATCCTTCGGCACAGTTGTGAGATGACAAAACATAAGTTGTGTATCATTCTCAAGCATTACTAATTTCTCTAGACCTTAGAAGTATCTTCAGTGATGTTAACTAAGTCCCTTCTCTAAAATATGTATTCTGAAAAAAACGTTTTGAGCCCTCATACATCAGAACCTGCCTATCTGGCAGAATAAATCAAGTACATTTATTAACTCCCACTCATCCGCGGACCAATGAGATAACGAATTAGAGAGATAACTAACCTCGCTCAAAACGCTTGTATAAAAACATTGTATAGTGCTGCCGCCTTTCAGTAGACTTTTTTCGGGCCATAGTGTATAATCGTACCTGGCGAAAGCTAATCATTAAGACTTGAATTGAAATACTTCACAATTAGCTGTTAAAAATTACTAGCGTTGCATATATGTTAAGAACATTTTAGCGGAAGTTCACAACAATTTTTTTATTGGAGGTTTAATGACCACCGTGAGCAGCTCAATGGGCTACAAGATGTCGCCCGTCGCTAACTTAGGTCCCTGGTTCCAGAGAGGGAGAGAGCCAGTGCCGTAAGACAAATACAACATCCATGCCTAGCGGGATTCGAACCCCGACCCATGTCGGATGAATGATCAGAAGCCATCGCTTAAACTACTGCGCCACCTGGCTGTTTATTTGATTTCAAGACATTCATATAACAATTTTTCTAAATAATATTAAGTGATCAATATTGCAGCAAACAATAATTTAATCGGGTATCTCAATTTTTTAGGACAAAACGATCCTTAAAAATAACACATTTTCGCCCTATCGAAATAGGGCAGTGCTTCTCGTTTTAAATTACCGCATATTTCGGAATATACGAAGCACCGGAATATAAAATAAGCAGCCTTATATTTTGAGAAAAATTTAAGAACACAAAATAAAATGACATTTTAAAGATTTTTATTAAAAAAACCTTATGCGTAAAAAACAGCCGCTTATTAATCATGGAATCCCTGCGATTTACGAAATTAGCGATATGTGATACCATTGATGAAAACAACGCCGAGAAATGCCACTCAGTCCGCCCGCCAATAGCGTACATGTGCTACATGATTTGCCCGCGATGTCACACCTTCATGCAACCAAAAGCTTTCGTTCCTGGTTCGGATGGTCTTCCTCCCCATATAATGATTGATGTATCAAAGTAACATATTACTTTAATATCGGTACAGTTCCTGGGAATGGTTAAAATAAAAAATATCGTTAAAGAAGAGAAATAACCTCTGAACGTCGTTGGCTATCAGCCAAAAAAACGAATTTGGAGGATATGGCGGCATCTTCCTTCGTAACCTGCAAATAAAGGCATGTTCTTCCCAGTTAAAGTTTACGTTTCACGAAGTAATTTTTACACAAATTCCTTCAAAATTACGACTCCACAGTATTTATTATGTTACTGTGAATGAACGTAATTGTTGCGTTTGCCCACAAAAGTTCTGTGTAGACTGAAGAATATGCATCAGTAATAACACACCCCCAATTTGTTGGCGAACGTCCTAAGCGTCTGTTGTGATGTTTCGTTCGGAGTTACGGTTTCTCTTTCCCATCTTTTTCTATTACTCTTCTTTTTAAAAGACTTATGATAATGCTTTAATGTCCGTTACAGATCGCTATGTGCGACGAGGGACGCTTTAAGAACCTTTGATGCCCCCGGCGCATTGTGGTACGACAAGGACCCCCACCTTTACGTACCGCGCGCATCACGCATATAAATTCCATTTTATCATCTAAAAACCTAAAACTATTGCTAAGAACAAATTTGCGTTTTCATCTCAAAAAATACATAAACATTTCTTGCAGTGTATTTTAAAATACATTTCCATATGTAATTGATATATATTATTACTTTTACGTGAAAATTCCGTCACATAAATATAACAGGAAAGAGAAAATAATTATGCTACATTAATCCTGGACCTTGAAACAGTGAAGGTTAAGTAGAAGCACGTAACTTATATAAAAGTCAAGTGAAATTCAACGTATTGGTGCAATTTTCTTATATTCAGTAGATTCACAATAAAAAAAATACTATAAGTATTTATTGTAAATAAATCAAATAAATAAAAAAATAGATGAATTTCTAAAATATACTGAAGAAAATTGTTCCCAATAAAAGCGTCTGAATGTCTTCAAGTATGTGCCAAGTATGTGGTATGATTTATTTAGTGACACAGGCTAAAGCCACGAGGTTTTAAGGGAGGAGAATAAGTAAGGTTCAAGAATGGCTTTAAACTTACCGTTTTTGAGGATTCTGTGCGTTTGTTTTATTGGAGTTAACGGATTAAGAGCCATGGCTGGCCACAGAGAGCAAGGTACAGTCAAAAAACAGTTACATAGTCAGCTAGAGCTGTGGGGACGTAATCCCAGAATTAGCTGGAGCTCCAGCTGACCCCATCAGGGGTTTGCTCATTTTTCACAACCGCCCATGATCAGTAAGCTTGTTGCGTTGCATCTTCTTTTTACGGGAATGAGAAACCAGTAGGCCTAAAATAACCCCGAGCACTTTTAAACTACATGTGTTGTTGTTTTTTCCCCCCCCCCCCCGCTTTTTATCTTCGGCAAATCTTAAAAAGGGAAATAGAAAACACGCTCCTTGCAGTGTGAATCGGAGTGGAAAAATGGCGTAAAATAGATATCTTGTGCGCCTCAGTCAAAACGGTATTTGGCGGACCGTCCGCCCCCTGCATCCAAATAACAGGTACGCCAGTGCGATAAAACGTCTCTGTGTACAGCAATTGCTTAAACTGTGTTTTTATTAATAACTCAAGAACGACCAGGTATACATACGGGCAGAAATAAACAAGCCAAGCGCGAAAGCAAACCCGCCTCATAAAAAAGACATTCTTGCGTAGTTAACAATTGATAGACATAAAAGTATGATACATACAAGCATTCACGTTAGTACTTAAGCCTAACATTGTACGAAAAATGTGCAGATAGATATCAATTACTGTACCAAAAATAAAACAACAAAATTTTTAACTTTTCTCTTTTTCAATTTTAACTTCAGCAGTCTTTATGACATGCTACACATTCATGACAATAATAGAAACCTTCGGTATATAAGACCCAGGGGATTTTGACACAAGTTTTTTTTATTATTATGTAAAACAGTTTTTATGACACCTGTTTTCTTTGTGAAACTATGCACAAAAAAATCTATTCCGAAAAATACGGTAGTTCTACATAGTTCGTTAAATTACGACATAGTTTGAAAGTTGCTGCAAACATAATAAAACTCTGTAAATCGATGGGATTTTATTTTTTCGACACGACTCAAGAGTTTTACGTCCAGATCAATCCTGCCATTCGACTACATAGTTCCGTTGCTCCGCTGCTAGTGTGTCGAAATGCAGGTATATAACAAATAAAAAGCAACAGCAGCTTTATCACCTGTAAAAAAACAAAAAACAAGATAGATGACACCTAATTTTCGGTTGTAATGAGCACGTCCTTTGAATCCTTTACGACATGAAAAGAATATTTTTAGATTATTGATTGTCAATGGAACCCATTACAAACATGAAAAGTTACCCCAACATCATCTAGCGGAAGAATTTTCCATAAAAAGGAAGTTGAAAATAGGGAAAAAAACATTTTTTTTCGTGGAAAAGCTATGCTAAGGTAAAATAACTTTTCAAATCCTTATCAAGGAAGCAGATATAGCCAGAAAAAGGTTTTGACCTTTACGCCCCTAGCAGAAATCTGTGCATTATTTAAAGAGAATAATGTTTCCCATCTTCATTGCAGCTAATGGAATACAGTAAAGGGGAAATTCCTCTATAAGGTTTTCATAAGCGGAGATACAGTTCTGAACAGAAGTACAAAATCACCACGTAGCGACAGAACTGTGAACTATAAAACTCCTCAAATGGAAGCATCAAGTGTTCCTAAAGATAAATTGCATCCGGTGTTTAAAAATGTTCTTAAATCGCAGATGTAGAAGCAAATGTATTGATAAAAACAGACTGAACAATTGATATCAATTACTGTACCAAAGATAAAACAATAAAATTTTCAACATTTCACTTTTTCAATTTTAACTTTAGCAGTCTTTATGGCATGCTATACATTCATGGCAATAATAGAGAGCTTTGGTATATAAGACCCAGGGTGTTTTGACACTAGTTTTCTATCTTACTTTTGTCTATATCGGTTTCTAAGACTCCGATTTTTTATTCTTTGCTGGAGCGCGTTTCCAGTGCGAAATGTTTCTCATATAATATCAAATTTTTCTTAAAGTACATATCTGCCAGTAGAGGGCGTACAATCACATTTTCATTTACAGCAATATCTGCGAGATTAAAAACCCCATTGAAAAAATTGAATCTGTGACACAATCTGATCTTTGTTTGATGATCTTTGACTTTATAAACCGATTGTACTGTACGTAAAATATTTTTTTCTTAGAGAAACATGTTGCGTCCAAATTAATTAGTCGTGAAAAAAGCTGCCCTAGCGTTGAAGTTGTGTATTTTTGGGGGAGAAAATAAATGCAAAGAGTTTTCACAGTCACTGGTAACTAACCGAAAAATATTTTTTTCAATGGGGTTTTTAATCTCGCAAATATTGCTGTAAACGAAAACGTTAGTGTACGCCCTCTAGTGGCTGATATGTGCTTTAAGAAAAATTTGATGCTATATGAGAAACATTTCGCACTGGAAACGCGCTCCAGCAAAGAATAAAAAATCGGAGTCTTAGAAACAGATATAGACAATAGTAAGATAGAAATCTACGTCCCCTAGCGGAAAACTATGCACTGTTTTAAGCAGGAGGTTTTCTCTAAAGGTTTTCCGGGGTGTGCGGTTTCGGTTCACAAAAGAATTTCTTCAGTCGAATTTCCGAAAGCTCTGATTTTGCTGCAAATGTGTCAAAAGCAGAAATAAACACCACTCCGCGTGGTGGCCAAACAATTATTTAACAAAAATTAGCAATTGTATGTAAAAACATTTTCCATCAGGGCGTGTCTCCAATGAAGGAAGAAGTTTGCAAATCGGGGTTTAGAAGAAGAGAACTCGGGGAAACGCAATTTTCCATTACGCTTTCTAGCAGAAAATCTATGCATTACTTGAAAACGAAACTGTACCTTTAATAGTGTTCGATGGAAATAGTATCGAAGAGTAAAATATTTTTTTTTCAGTCGGATATTTAGAATCAAATAGATAGAATGAAATATATTTTGAATTCGATATCATCTTCGTTTACACCCGGTACTGGCGAATTTGTGCATCTAAAAAAACCGAATGCAAGTATCATCATTCACACACTTCAAGTTTTACAATGCAAAAATAATTTTCAAATGGGAGTAATAGTTACAGAGAAATGGCAGACAAAATGATAACTTGAACACGATCTTTATTTAGAAAAGATGTTTTAGAAATATGAAAAGAGCCAACGCTTATACACAATCCAAATCGTGTGTTAACACTCATCCATTTTTTACACCAGATTGAAATTTTAACGACCGCCGTGAGCAACTCAATGGGCTATAAGCGGTTGCCCTTCCCTAATTTATGATTACTGATTCCATGGAAGGGAGAGAGCCAGTACCGTAAGACAAAAACAACATCCATGCCTCACCGGGATTCAAACCCAGACCGTTCATGAACAAATGGTCATAAGCCAGCGCTTAGACTACTTCGCCACTGGGGCTACCTCATCCACTTTAAAAATTACGGTTAAGAACTAATGTTTACACAATCAAAATTGCTTATTAATATTCGTTGTTCTTTGGATCTCACCAAGGAGCGCCGAGACTGACTATGTTCCGGGAGACAATCCTCTGGGTCACTTTGCTAAGTGCCTGTGGCTGCAAATCGATTGTGGACTTTCGGGAACAGCCAACACCAACTACCTCACGAAAAGAGCTAGAAAAATCTTTGTGTTGATAGCACCACTCCTGCACAGGAGAAGCTTGCTAATAACACGCCGTAGTGTTAGAATGTTCTGAGATTCCAAAATGCGAAATTACTGAGAATTATTTGCATACTGATAAACCTTTATTTCTAATTCGTGTTATACATATGTTTAAAATTCTGTAACACACACTTACCCTAAATATCTCTTCAGCTCTTTTAAATGTATAATCCCATGTTTGGCCTCATTTCAACGACCAACGTCCCCGATACCGCTGAAGCCATAGCAGACGAACAAACTAAAAATAACTCTTCTCTCTGCATGGCTTGCTGCTTTTGTTTATTCACTGGCGGAAAGTGAAAAAAGAACACCAAGAAGGAGACGTCTGATACCAACGAAATTTATACAGCATAATAACCGAATACAGAGGATAATGTGATCAAAGCATTATAGCAAAATACAGCTGTATTTGCTGGTAAACTAAAAAATAACATTTCCATGTAACATGGTTAGTACGAGGTTGAACCGCCATGAACTGCGTCACACTGTGCAATTCTGGCATGGAGTCTGTCGTACAGTTGTTGGATGTAAGGTTGGGTGGGGTATTGAGTTCCAAGCATCCTCAACCTGGACGTGTAAATCGGGGATGGTCGTGGCTGGCCGTGGAGACCGGATAAGTCGTTGTCCCATAAAATCCCACACGTGCTCAATGTTCTTGATTGCATGTGCATCAAGAACATCTGGCCACCAACATTTAGCCCTCTTTCGAATTTCATTAGGTCACTCATTTTGGACTCGCCCTAAAAGTAATTTTGCAACACGACACTTTAAATGCTTTTAAACGGGACCCTGAGGTTCAAAACAAAGTATTACCGCCAAAAACTGGTGGAAACCTTTGCGTATTGCGACGTTTCCAGCTGCATTAAAAGTTACTTCTCTGAGTGTGGTGTTCACATTGTTCTGCCCAACCTGTATATGGATATGGGATTAGTCTTTGCGCCAGACTCTCACCTACACTAGTAGTGCTATCTTCGAAACTTCACGGGTAATAATCAATTATATTTCAGTTTTCTGGTGATCAAGAAATGACTCATTTTAGGATGAGATTCTGAAAAATCAAACAATACTGGCAGAATATTTTAAAGCATGAAAAATAACCTACTTATGTCGGTTGAGAAACAATTTCCTTCACAGAAACCCCTGTGTATACATAAATCTAGAGTTATATTCGACTTCAGCATGTGATATGCACATTAAATCAATGATTTTAATGGAAATAAGAAAGTAAACACAACACTGTGTTATACTTTTTTCATATCTGGAGAATAAAACAAATCATATTTCCTTTTTTCCAACGGCGATGCTGACTGCACAGGAAATTTTTCGGAACATTCTCAGGAACTGAAAGCCTAAGGTTTTCTTTGAAATGAATACATGAATTTTTCTATTTCAATTAATTTTGTTGATGCAATGAAAATGAACTGGAATCATCCCAATAAATCATTGTGTTATTTGCAAAAAAACCACGTAATTTTATCTTTAATCTCAGAATACTGAATTTTAATTTGCAGACAGTATTTTTTTAATAAAATATTATAATATTAAATTACGAATACTAATATTCTGTTTGAAATGGATAATTTTTTATTTCTGGTTCAGGAGCTTCTTTGTTCCTAAATAACAAAAAAGAGCTATGAAAGCAGTTTTAGTTATAAAGAATACTTTAATAACACTGTTATGTAGAGATAATGTTGGTATACGAGCAACTGCTCATTCTTACTACCTTGTTCGTAACAGTTTCTAATACCCGTGTGTACAAAGACGCTTCGTTATATTCCTTTGTTTATAATAATATTATAATATTTCATTATTATTTCCTTGTTCATAATAATTTAGCAACACCCGTTCGCACAAAGCATCTTGGTTCACGAGAGACTATTCATTATAAGGAAAAAACAAGGGGTCATTAACTTTTAAACCCTTGTTTTTCAATAGGAGTTAATAATTATTAACTCAAATAATAATCCTTTTTTCATAGAGCTTTAAATTTTTATTTTTTTTTCATAGGGATTAACTATTATTTACGCAAATAATAATACGTTTCTCATAGGGCTTTAAATCTTTACTTTTATGAGACAGTTTGTGCTGACCTTTAATGTTTCATTGCTCGGGCAAAGACTCCTGTACTAGCCTGTTCTTCTCCCGCTGCCGTAAAGTTTACCCATTTAAGAGCGAGGGGAGGGCAGGTGTTGTTGTTGTTTTTTCCTTTTTTTGCGTTACTCAATTTATTCATTTATCTTTGAAAATTCCACTCCGTCAATGTCAAAGAAACATCAACTCTCAATGCTTTGCATTTCATTGTTGCTGAATCTTGGAGTGCATCTTCACTTAACTCCTCTCTCTTATCGTTTGGCTAAATTTTCTCTCTTTTTTTGAAGTAAAGTTTTCTGTAGTGTGTAGGATTTATAACATGCATTTGAACAATGGTGCACGTGCTTAGAATTACCTCCAAGGAAAGTGATACATATAAAAACAGCATGTCGTATTTCAGCAGCAGGCAGTATTTTTGACTTCCTACCGATTTAGTTGTTGTCGCTTTCTTGTCTTTTTTTTCGGCTAACAGTTTTATTTTGAAATGTCCACATCTGTTAAAGTTCCAATCGCTCGGCACAGAAGTAGCCCAACAAGTTACGTACTTGTTATCCAACTTTTCATTTACTCAGTCTGAAACAACGACAATTAGTATCAGTAATTTTTTGCTTGCTGCTAAATATAAGTATCATTTCAAGAAATCTCTATATATAATAAAAAAAAAATAAGTTTAGTTTTTCATAAACTTGTGTTATTATTGGTTATATAGCATTAGGCCCAAAGATCTAAGCGCTGGCTTATGACCATTCGTTCGAGATGGGTCTAGGTTCGAATCCCGGTGAAGTATGGATGTTGGGTTTGTCTTACGGCACTGGCTCTCTCGCTTCCTTGGAACCAGTTACCCTAAATTAGGGAAGGGCGACCAGTGGACTGTCCATTGAGTTGCTATGACCACTGAGACTGCCCATTGAATTGCTATGGCCATTGAGACTGCCCATTGAATTGCTATGGCCATTGAGACTGCCGATTTAGTTGCTCACGGTGGTCGTTAAACCCCAATCAGCAAATAAAAAAATAAATAAAAGTCTTATTTTATAGGAAATTTTGTAAGGAATCCAAAAACAAAAAAAACGTTGTAGTTAATATAGGTATAATGACAAGAGCAGCAAATTACGGAATTCAATTCTTGCTACTGCGAATATGTGTCCAAAACAAAAGGGCGTCCTATAAAATTTACGCCCGGCTTGCCAGGTGTCTACCCTTCCGTTGGGTAAGTAAGTCCTAACAAGATCTGAAGAGAGAACTCGTCCACCTTCGCATTCCTCGGGGAGGGGGTCTTATGGCTAGACTATTCTTTCTGTACCAGCAATTACAGCAGGCGACATCATTGACCCTTTAAATACCAAATAGCCCCCGCGGTGGCGCAGTGGTCTAAACACTATCTTATGACAATTCGTCCATGAAGGGTCCCAGTTCGAATCCCCGTGTGTCATGGATATTGTATTTGTCTTACAGCACTGGTTCTCTCCCTTAGCTGGAACTAGTGGCCCTAAATTAGGGACGGACGACTACTTATAGCCCATTGAGTTGCTCACGGTGGTCGTTTAATGCCGATCAAAAAAAGAAAAAGAAATAAATATCAAATAAGTTATTTTACGTGCAAAGTGGTCCTATGGAAGTTAATTTAGTTATCTTTACATTACATAAAATTGCATTTTCCCTGGACACAGCGGCTACCCGCTTCAAAGAAAAGGTTATGATATTCCTGAAAATTCTTCATATATAAGAGGGAGCTTATTAATATACTAAGTTTATTGAAAAGAATACTAGAAATTTATGAAATGGTGATACTCAAAAGTTTTATCTAAATAAATCTTGCATTTTACTTCAGTCACTGTTTTTTGATTCTCGTATCACTGTTATACCCAGAAAAGGACAAAGATTTGACTTAATTTTTTTTTTCACAGAATGGCAAGAATTGTTCTTAAACAAATTTAAATATTTTGATGAATAAAGCAGAGTTAAAAAATAAATACACAATATTTAAAACATACTGATATATAAATACATAGCTATGTATTACCTCCTTACATTTCCATTTATGCATTGAAGAAATTTCGTCCTGGTCACGAGGAGAATTACCTGTTTCAGACGATTTTCTGCTTCTTGCTTCAGGCGTGTGGAATATTAAAATGCTTGGTAATGCTAGCTCCTCGAAAACGTGCGTTAAATTTTGCACACGATTTAGTAAGATGATACGATATTCAATTATACATTGTAAATGTGTTGTCAATTAGTGTCTGTTGGTTCTCTCAAATAACGGGTTCCTTTCAAGGTATTAACATAATAATTTCTGAAGCTCGGATTCAAATTAGCACTTAAAGTTCAAACGTGGTGCAAAAAACTTTCGTTTACTTAACTTCTATTTAGGTAGTATCCAGTTCTTCATGATCTACACGCCTTTCCGGTAATATACATATTTCTATGGCCTATTATTGAGGAAGCAATGTACTATTTCTACCAAATGAAGCTAATATTTACATCATCATGAAAAATGTGTAATTTTAAAAGGCTAATTAAGTGTGTTGTAACATCAGACATTAGACCTGCCTGCTAGTGGGAATGATCAAGCATTCGCAAAATTTAGGTAATACAACTTCCAAGAACACGGTCAAACGGGAATATTTTTTTCCTAATCAACGAAAAAATGCGATTAACAAGTCACCCATGACTCGCACCGCGATCAAAGAGAAGGGAATGCGGTAAACACGGAAATGTGTAGCGAATAATATGAGCCATTTCTTCTCAGGGACGGAAAGTTCCGAAAACTAATTTTTGCTGAGAACTGCTGATTCAGTTTGCAAGATAACCCTAGTTTTTATTGTGCATCAAAAACAGGAAACTAAACATTTCAGGACATCAAAAGATTTTCATAACCTCATGAAAAATTGGAGAATTACATTAGAAAAAATGTCGAAATTTTGTGAAATGCTCTGCAAAACTTCCGTACAATTTTGTCTTGTTTTGCCATAATTTTTAATTTTGCGTCTTTATCAGATTTTCGTTTTAAAATTTCGTGTAACAAAAGAAAATTTTAAAGAAAAACTTACACTGACATTAAAAATTTCAAAAATAATAAATATTTTAAAATTTGTCTTAAAAAATTTCTTTGACACTTGAATCTTGTAGCGCCAGTGTGCATCGTTTCGAATAGGATTTATTTTCAGTTTCGTCGATGATATTTTTCATTTGAAAGCCCAAACAGTAATTCTTATTTTTCGTTCACATAATGCTAATGTGTCATTTTTTGCGAATTGTTCAAATTCCCATTCTTATTGTATTGAAATCAGAGTTCATTTGCCTAACTAGATTTTTTACACTACTGATGCATTTGGATTTCAAGATATTTTTACGTTTAACTGTACAAATCGCAACTGATATTGCAACGAGCATTTTAATCTTCACGATATCGTATTTGCAAGAAATGCAGGATAATTTTTTTCTCTTGTTGGTGGATTCTGCTTATCAGTAGAAAAGTTGTGTAGAAAGATGAAAACTAAAATGGACTACAATAGACTGTGATTTTATGCTTAATTTCCATATATCCAAATTTACTTATTTCAAAACTGAGAAAGTGGAATAAATTTCAATAAGTATTGAGGTTTTCGTTTAAATTTCGACATTCAGGAATATATTTCACAACAGTGGCGTATCTTGGGTCCGAGGCCTAGGCTATCGTACACGTGTCCTCCTTCTCTTCCCTGGCCCACAACATATTTTTTTTAGTTGCGTTATTTTATTTTTTAATTTTCAAGTAAGAAAAGTGACTAGGCCGCGAGTGGCCTAGTAGGCAACGTTCCTGACTGCCGCGGAAAGGACCTCAGGTTCGATCCACTAAATCTCCGCCGTGCGTCGGTTGGGCACGTTAAGCCGTCTTACCCCGGGTACTGGCCCCCACGGTAATAAAAAACGGCGTCTTCGTCCCCCTTTCCACATCGCTTACGTCTCACTTTCCTATCGGGCACTCTAGCCCAAATATCGTAGCTTCCGATTTTTAAGGGTTGTTTAAGACCTGGGGTCAGACACTTCCTTCCTAAATTCCTCTACATATGATCCTTATAGTGACTTTTTTCTAAATATTAGGTACATGCTATGGCTCACATAATGCCAAATAATTATGAGGACTAGGATTTTAACACTTGTTTGTACATGAACTCCACTCTTCTTTCCTTTTGTGTGAATTTGAGTGTTACGTTTTCACAAAAAACGTCGGAGTAATTTTAATATTTAAAAAGAATGTTTTTCTCTATTGATAAAACAGCCAAGTTATTCAAGTGTACATCTTCCTGTGAGGCTTTAAGATGAGTCTTGATTATTTTTAATGCAGCAAATCTTCTTTTGGCAGTGCAATTGCTGATAGAAACTTTAATATTAGATCTGCTAATTTGTACACCTCACTAAACATAATGTCCAATTTATTCAATTTTATATAACAAGTAATGTCTCTTACTGATTTATTTTTGTATTCATCAAGGGAATAAACACCTGCAGTTTATTTTTGAATTGAGCGGTATCAACATTTTAAGCATAGGGTTCTTTAAGTTCTTAGAGTAGATGTTCAGGAAAGTTTTTACAAAATGTATCGAAACATTTTGATCCAACAGCGCCACGAATTTAAGGTATAATATCACTGATTTTAATGCATTAATATTTCATACATTTTAATGCATTAATATTTCATACATTTTAATGCATTAATATTTCATACAACTGAAAAAAACTCTTGCAAGACACGTGCTGTTACGGGCGCGTGCATGCTGGTGACTAAACATAGTCCTCTCTTCTTTTTTTATGAGACTCCTGTCTACTTTTTTCAATGGCCCATTGTTGTCATGGAAACACTATCCGGAGATCGTATCGAAATACTTCGAATCACACAGCGAGGACTGATATTTTATTGCGTCTCGATGACAGAATCACTCTACCACGACCCCATCGGTCTTTGCTCTTCAGACTAATTTCCTTAAATCAGAAAAGCGAAACCACACATGGGGCTTTTGCAGCGCAAGCATCCACATACACTGAAATGACAAATTATTACGCACACCTCGGTAGAAATAAGCAAAGCAGCAGCACCTCAGCAAATAGCCATGTGCAGGAAAACCGACTGAATCTATAAATAGAGTGGGTCGGTACGCACAGGAATACAATCCGCAAAGTGTCAGCATGGGTCGAGGATGAGACGTAAGTGAATTTGATCGAGGTCAAGTTCTGGGAGCCAAGACGACAGGACGTTCAATCAGCGCAAAGGCGAAGCTGTAAGGAATTCTGCGATAAACCGTAGCAAGTGTGTACCAGGAGTACGTGAAATCCGGAAGAACCTCTAACAGTCGTATAAAATGTGGCCGTAAAAGTGCTTTGGATGATCGAAGAATCCCGATGATTGGCCCGCACCGTACATACTAATCGAAAGTGTTGTTTGCAGCAAATAACGACACAATTTAGTGAAGGAACGTCCACAAGCTTGTGCTCAATAACAATCCGTCCACCTATGGCAAAACTCGGGTCGAGCAGTTGACGACCACATCGTGTATCCATTTTAATGGCACAGCTTCGCATGATTCGGCTGCATTTGCGAAAGGCCATCGAATCAGCAGCGTGGCGGATTAGCAACACATCCTATGGTCTGACGAATACCGTTTCACATGTATTGCGCCGATGGCAGGCAGCGTGTGTGGCGTAAACCACACAAATCTGTGGACCCCGCATGAGAATTTGGGGTACCACAGGCCGGTGGAAACGGTGTAACTGTTCGAGCAGCTTTCATGTGGTCCGGCGTTGGTCCTAAGGTACCTCTTAAAACTTCCGTCACTGTATCCAGCTATGTGCAGCTCCTGTCCGACTATATCCACCATTTCATTAAGTGCCTCTGTCTGAACCAAGTACCGATCTTCCACATGGACAACGCTCCGCCCCATCGGTCCCGGCTAGCCACGGACTGGGTCCAGCAGCATACCAATGAGCTTACCACATTCGCATGGCCCCTCGCTCACCGGATCTCAACTCCATATAGAATGTACGGGGCCTATTAAAACGAGCTGTTCGTGGTCAGCCATCCTCACCTACATCTCTGCCTGCTCTACGCCAAACACTCTTAGATTGTTGGTCAGCGTTACATGAGTATGTGTTTCGGAACCTCATTGCGTCTGTAGCACGACGTTTGGATGCTGTCCTGCGTGCAAAAGTTGGTTCCACACGATATTAGGGGTTGTACGTAATACTTTGTCCTTTCAGTGTACCTTAATGCCTTTGACAACTGACTTTTATTTGTGTATATCTAATTACTTTTTAATTGCGCATTTTCTGGGCTGCGCAGCTCGCCTACCTAGCCTCGAATGTACGCTACTGTATCACACATACAAACATTTCCTTATTGTGTGTAAATAGACGTTCATAAATTTCTCTAAATATTAAGGTATAAGTATTTCAGAATTTATTACCTCCGAGTTCAAATTACATACTTGAGCAACTTCCAAAGGCTTCAGATCAATTCAGAAAGTAGAAAATTATACTACTAGATGTTTCTTTTACGCACTCTAAAAAATGACGTCTAGATTTTTAATTACAACAAAAGTGAAAATTGAAGTACATCATCTGTATTCAAGAATTTGCAGTGGGCAGTATTTGGAGTTTTCCGAAACACACATCGTGAATGATCATTAATTTGAAACTGAATTTGGTAGGAACTAGAATTTCAAATACATGTATTCGGTAATCATTTCCACATGTAAAACGTTACTATTTCACTCTGAAACATTTCATTTCTATAAACGATGAAAATTAGATTTTTCGAATAGTTGTTGTTAACGACTTACGTGAAATATGAATCAGAGCAATTTAAGAGCAATTTATCATATATGTATATGGCATAAACTCACTTCCTTTCCGAATTCAAAGTTTTAGCTCAAAAATATTTGGTCAGCTCTTTTTATTTCAGTCTTTATAAACAGAGCATCTTTTGCAGTAACGCAAGAAAAATTGGAAATGAGCATAACACTTTATTCATACATTGTGATTTCAAATACTATACGGCGTTCAGGATGTAATGATCTGTCTAAAAATTTAGAGAACATATTTTTGGGTGTAAGCGTGTGTGTGAGACAGAGAGAGAGAAAGAGCGAGAGAGATATAAAACGTAGTAAACCGTTCATCGTAATCCTCAGTATTTATCATTAGAGTGTCGCATAAATTCGTGTACTTTGTTCATTGCGTTATTGATCTAAACTATATTCTGCCATGCACAGTTAGACCATTCTCTTAAGTTACTTCGAGATAACCATTTCCGAAACACGTAATATTTGTTTTGTTGAAAGCTTCACGTGAATTTTTTCCCGATATTTTCAGTTGGAAATATTCGTAAAAAGGTGAAAATTTTCTTTGGAGAAGATAATTTCCCGGTTATTAGGTTCAATCAAACGAGGGTATCTTACAGAAAAATTGTTCGAGTCGAATATAATTTCACGATATAACTCTGATTCATACAATTTATCTAAGTTTCATTTCCAATGCAGCATACAGTATTTAAGAAAAAGTTTCCCATTTGTTAAAGTTGTCACTTGGAATATGGTAAAATGTGTTTAAATAAACCTGCAACAAGAGACTCCTTTGTTGGGGAACTGGGTTGTTCTTGTGATTTACCTAGTTGAACTATGGCTCTATCTAGTGTCGACCATTGCTAACACAAAGTTTTAAGGTACACACGAGGAGAAAAGAAAAGGCACATCAGCGCGACTCGTTCGAAACTCGAAAATCAGACGCTGCGGTATGGTTTTACACCATCCCCCGTGTTCGGAATCCGAACTCGCAAAAGTAATCGTAGGGTTACCCAGAAGCACGACAGCCTTCCTCTATCTGTTCGAGAAATCCGGCCTCAACTCCAATGCTTATCCAGTGGCACGATAGCTTTTCTGATTATACATTTACGTAGTAGATCTGGGCTCGCAGCTCAGATGGCTGTCAAGAAACCTTCGGCTGTTCCCACTCGTCCAACTGTAATTCTTGTTATGAATAGAAATATCTGACTAATATACGCTGTTTGCTTTAAGAAGAATAATATTTTTCGGACAAAAATTGAGTGCATATAGGGGATCAATAAAGTACCAATGATATATATCACTGTAACAAAACACGCTATTCTAATTTATAAATGCCAGTCGTAACCACCTTATTAATCTTGTATTTTTGGGCAGTATGACTTTCTCTATTGCTTGGGTTTCAAAAGCTGAAACAGATCGGAAAGAATGTACATTTAAAACTAAATGACGGCATGTTGTTAATGAGATTGAAGAACTGATGTCTCACATTTTTAAGAAAGCCAGCCATTATTTCAAATTTGTCTTGGCAATTGAATATTTCAGGAAAATCACTTGAACACGAAAATAGTGAAATGGTTAACCAATATCTCTGCTATCAAAGCCTTTCCGAGATATACTGCAGAAATATTAATATCTCTCGAATTATTTCACGAACTACATCTACGTTCAGCTTGAAACAAGGAAACAACGGAACTACTAATATTTTATTATTTCAGCAAGATTTCGGTGTTTAAAATTTTAAAAAGGATTTGAAGTCTAAGATTTAGCGATGGAAGCATCAGAACTGAATATAAAGCGTTTTTAGGTGAGGCAGAAACAGGATTTATAAGAGAGAATTGAACTGCCGCGCATCACTTCCAGTTTAGATTAGGCTGAGACAGTATAAAATTAGGGCAAATCTAAGATTGAAATACAGGAACGCAATATTTGTGGTCAACACCTTCGACTGATGTAAAAGCAAAATTTATTTATCACCCTGGCAAACTTACACGGCACCTCCAGGTATCAAAATGGATAATAATATTACTGCAGTTTCAGTTTACGTGGTTTTAAATGTTTGACAGCCAGAAAAAACTGTTTAACAAACACACCATTCCGTAGACGAAAGCTTTCCAGGATTTCTTTTACTTAGGGTAGGATACTGCACATTAAACTCAAAAGACAGTTTCTTTTTTCAGTTACTATTTTAATCTAACGGACTTGGCGCTCTTGACACGTGGTGGCCCATGCGCCAATAAATATATACCAACAAATCAACGGAGACTTCACGAAGTAACATGTCGGCATAGCTGATTTAATACAATATCTCTGACTTCTGATTACTGAAAAAATTATAATAATGCACGAAAGGTCATTAAGCAAGAATTATTTTAGAACCGATTAATAGGATAAAATACATATTTCACGGGCAAGGCGTACTACAGTTCAGGGCTGTTTTCCACATAACGTTTTAAGAATGGAGAAATGGAATATACGCTTATAAAAGACAAGGTATTTAATTTACCTACAGTAATGAAATCCAGGAATTTCTAAGCAGCCTGTCTGATTATTCTGAGCTAATACACATTATTTCGTTTTGTTACGATTTCAATCAATACAGCAAAAATTAAACTCTACAGGTCTTGTTTTTTTAATGTAAAAGTGCTAACTAAAGTTAAACTTTAAATGAAAATAATTTTATCTTTTACACGTAACGTCGGATTGATTAATTTTTACCAAATTTTACGCAAAAATAGAACGACGAAGCAAGGTTCTATAATTTTTTTCTTGTACTGAATTTCTTGATTTGCCGCACATTGCACTAAAGAAGTCAAATCTGGCCGGAATATAATATGTATTTTCCTTGAAAGCGAATTTTATTTTATATTACACAAAAAGTTGTAATGCAAAAGTTGCATAGTTTTGGTAAAAACATTATTTATATAAAAACTGCTAAACGCGTGACACTGTCTATAATAGAAGGTATGAGAATTAGGCTATGAATTCGGCGTCGTGCCAACAAACTGCACAATCCTAAACATGTATATTCGCCTCTTAATACCGTAAAGAAAAACAATAAGGTATGTCTTAATGATTTTGAATACAAAGGTGCCATTTGTTTGCCAATGTATTTAGAATTTACAGTTCAACAATCCTACTCATGGTTTTCTTACAGTTCTTTGAGAGAGCTTAATTATTCAAATGTATATCAACCAATAAATGAAGCTGCTGCCCTCATCAGGAACACGGTGGCTGTCTCCCACTTAAATTACAGTTTGGGTTAGTGAAAATCACGAAACGTTACTTCAGAGTTGAAAAGCTTCATTAGATGTGTTGTGCCTATTCTGAACGAATTTAATTATATGAAACAACCGTTTCAATCTGAATGCGTAAATCCCCTTAAACTAAATTGGGAGCTACAAATATTTTCCCAAAATTTGCTGTTTATATTCAAAACACCTGGTGTTTTTAGACAGACTACTCTAAATTGATTGAATTAGATGTCGAAAGGGATATAAAACACTTGTTTCGTGATTGTTAAGATGGAGGATGCTCTTTCAAACTTCTGCCATGTAAACTACTAAAGTGTCACCTAACCGCCATGGAATTATTTGAAGTAAAACTGCGGTGCAAAGAGTTCCTTGTAAAGTCAGCCGTAGAGATTAAAAGGGAGTTGTCACCAAATTAGAATCTCTTAGATTCATTGAAGAAATTTGAACCAGAAAATGCTGTTAGTTTAGTGAGCACCGATCATGAATTACTGAAACATACATGCAAGCCATTTACTGTTTCGATCGATGAAATTAAAATTCATCTGCGTCACCTGAAATTTCTAGATTAGGAAATCAGTGCTGAATCTCTTAAAAGTTTTGAAACAAGTAATGGCTTTTAAAGATTTTTGGGGTGAATGCCCTTATAAAGGCTTGCCAAAATTAGCTTTAAACGTTTGGAGCTTTCCACACAGTAAGCAGTTTTAAAGAGGATGTTTTCAATGACGAAGGTTCTCAAAACTTATCTGAGAAATGAAAGACAAAACTGAGATGCCTCAATCCATAACTATTATTATAGACTCCCTGAAGTTACAAACCTATGCTGCAATACCTTCGAACCATGAGCAAAACTGCTTGAACTTTTAACTGCGGGTATTTACAAGAGAGAGAAGGTAGAATATGGTGATGAGGACGTTGGGTTTCCCAACATAAAATATTTACACTAGAAATGTTCATTTAATTTCCTGTGACTTGCAATTTATTTACCGTAAACAAAAGACCCTGTTTTGGTTTGATAAGATACATATGTGGATAGACAGCAACAGCTATTGCAGTATATTTATCGAGTAATATGTAATAATGCATTACTAAATAAATATTTAACTGTCTTCTGATAAAAAATTGTATGTAAGTTAAAATGTGTATTTTTCGCAATAATATTTAAAAAAAAATTAATTTATATCTTGAATTTTTTTTTTAATTGGAAGGGATTAGGACATATTATTTTTTTAAATATTGTGCTGGTTTCGGGCTGGTTTGCAAGACTGTTTAGGCGGGTAAATTTGTGTAAACACATAGCAATTCTCTCTGAGTGGTAAACGATATTTAATACAAAAATTCTAGCTTTTGTTCCGCTGTTGATGAGGAAGTCTTGATATCTGAAAATAAAAATTATAAATATTTTTCCATTGTCAATACTGTTCCCCGCGGAAGCACGCATTTCCTTGAACTTCAATGTATTATCGTTTGTATGGAATATAACGAATTCAGCAGTTTTATAATATTTCATATAATGTTATGAGAGAGACAAGAGTTGGTAATACAAAATCTTCAAGCTACGGCTACAAAATATGTTTTATTCTCATGTGAAATGAAATTTCATCGGTGCCATTCGGATGTACACAGGTCAATGTGATCGCCCATGCAAACACCTTCGCATGGACAAACATGTTGCAAGTCTCTCTGACATCAAGCATTGTGATCTCATTTATTTCCTATTTAAGTCAAGTGTGCTATTTTTCAAGAATATGAATCTGATGTTTCGCAGCAGAGAACGCAATATCACAAAAGTATTAATTATCATATTCTCAAACCCATCAATACATGCACAGCGCTTTGTCAAATGACTAACAGATAAATATGCAAATTCTAAATTTTATAGTTGTTTGGCAAAGTGCTTAATTTTCAAATAAAATTCCATGGAACCCTACATAACCGCTTATTGCTGCTGGTGAAAATATTTATTTTATGCTTACAATAAAATACTGCAGCATACGAGTTTGTGCATCTTGAAGATTTAAATATTGATATAGGTTGTAAAAACAAGCCATATTTGAGAGTGACAGAGCACTGCCGGAAGATCAGAAAAAACAGTAGGGGACAGAAAATATATGAAAAACTATTCGTCTTTGTTGTTTATACATAAGGTTTCGTTATATTTTCCCTATTCAGATGTTACGCTAAACAGCAAAATGTGTATACTTTGAAAGTATATTTTTTGTGACTACTTACGTGTTAAGATAGCAGTGAGAACAGTCCCAGCACAACGCCGAGCAGCGGTCCTGTCCAGTCGGGATTGACGGAGGCTTGACTGTTTCAATTTTTCCTTCTAGGTTTCGGTTATGCCCTAATACAAGCAAGTTTGTAATCCACCGGGAGATGCAAGGAAGTATTATGACGTACCTTGCGGGCAGAGTTGGCAGCTTTTTTAGCTGGCGAATATTAACTCTGTTACCCCTAAGGGGCACGTCTACAAATTTCGTTTTTAAGAGTTAGCTAGGAAAAGCCGGCAGGACTACCAAATGGTGGCATACAATTTCAAACACATCTACATGCTGCAAGCAATTTTTGTCCATTCCCTTGTACACTGACTTCTTTTTTCTCATATTAAATAACACGTTGCCCTCTTTACTGCAGGTGGTGCATGTAGGTTTTAGGGTGAGTAGATTAGAATTATTCATTATTTTCGTTTGAAACACAGAGACAAAGAGAAATATCAGTTCAGTGATACAGAGCTCATGGTTTGTTACAAATAAATGAAGACCAATGGTCCAGTTTATTTCCTAATTTTGTTTTTTTGCTTTGTCGTTTAATGTAAGTCATAAAAAGTTCATGTAATGTAAATATGAATTTATTGTAAAGAGACAAATTAAACTTTTACAAAATACTGTGAGTGCTATCTGACCTTGCTATGATGTAACCGTATGGGAGACATAAAGTTTAAAAAAAATTGACTTGTGCTGTCAACTTGTACAGATTAGAAACTTATTAAAATGTTAAGGAGAGAATTGTTTTGTAACTATGAATTTGATGCGACTGATTTTGGTCAAACTTCTTTACTACGACCTTTGTAGTAGTCACGAAGTTTGCACAAAAATATAGATATTTTTGGATATTTTCTACAGAATGGGTTTAGTTAGTTATGTTATTATAATAACCACAATAATGCAGGCACTACCACAGTACAAAATATACTATTCTAAGATTTTGTCGGGAGAACTTTGTGTGATTGTAATACCTGAACGAAAAGTAGCTGTCGTTTTGTTGCTACGCAAGTTCTGAGTTCAGTGTGATGGAGTTGAGAACATTGGTACTAGTCAGATGAATTATAATTCAGCTATTGAAGGCTTAGCAATCGTGAGCCTTACTTGCATCACGAGTATGAATATGAGTATTTTGTACATTAAGAAAATATTATATAAATAGAAATATGTGGCAAAGCGGAATGCATGAAATGCGAGATAACTTTCTAGGGGAGGTAGACATTGTGTATATATCTCGCATTTCAAATATTTTCGAAACAACTTAGTTGGCATAACAACCATGCCATTTTAGACAAAAACACTTCTACAAGTACGCACAACTGCCAAAGTAAATAATGGCTGTTCATACGGAAAGTGTATATATATAAAAGTAAATTGGTGTGAGGTGAGGATTATTACCAGTAGTTTCAAGACGTAGATTGCAAACCCAACTGGTACAGGTGTTACGTGAAAACAATTTGAGGTAGAAGCTCAAGATTATACGGAATAAGTACCTGTAGGTTCATATAGTTTTATGTTGGTTTACCTATAGTTTTTGATTCTCTTTTCTTAAGAGAATGACTCGCAAAAATTACGTATAATGATGTATTATTCAGCGTTTAACTCGAGGAAAGGGAAAGAAAGTATAAATAAACCGACTGAGTAGATAGTTTAATCACTTTAAGGAAGTTACTCTAAGTATCAGTGAAACACCAAAACATTTTTTTTGCATTGGTGTGAATATACAAAATATGTTTTAAGTTTTAAAAAATGTATTCCTTACTCTGCGATCGACGTTTGGTGTCTTAAAAGCAATGACATCTTAACATAATATATTTACAAATTGGAGTATTCACAATTTAATTTTTCAGCAAGCAGGAAAAACTCCATGAGTGGCAGTAGTGGTGGAAAAAGGTGATTTTAAAGATATAAAAGTATTGCACTAAAGGTAATTTTAAAGCATTGTATTATGTGCACAGAAACATAGTTTTTTTCTTTTTTTTTTGTTTCACTGAGAATTCTTCTGCTTCATGGAATGAAATGTCTTTCAGCTAAAAATATTAATTGATCATATGTACACGATTTTAGGAAGGGAGTGTCTGACCCCAGGTCTTAAACAACCCTTAGAAATAGGAAGCAAGGAGATTTGGGCTAGAGTGCCCGATTGGAAATTGACGCGGAAGCGAAGTAGAAAGGGGTAGGAAAAGGCCTTTATTTATTATTGGGGGCCAGTACCCGGGGTCCGACGGCTCATCGTGCCCATACAACGACGGCGGATATTTAGTGGATCGAACCTGAGGTACCCTCCGCTGCAGTCACGAACGTTGCCCACTAGGCCACAAAAATTATTACTTTTAAATGAATAGTACATTTATATATAAATTTTCGAATGAAATACTAAATGTATTTATCAGCAGTTCTGGTGGAAATGTTTCTTCTTCGAGAAATGCTTCTTGATCATTTTAGTCCCATTCCTATTCGAATTGCTACAACTGTTATCTACAGAAAAAATCATTCTGGTGTTCCGAAGTTATTCAAACAAAAAAAAATGTACCTAAAGCGAATGACCGTATATTGTACCTTTCACAAGTTTGAGCACATTTTCGAAGACTTACTCATTTTTCACATGATGGACTAGGAAAAGATGAAAAGCCTTGTTTTTTTTCGCTAACTTCGTCAATTTCGCTGTGTTCTAAATCGTGTGTACCTTCATCTTCATTGGTGAATTGCAAGTCAGGTGTGAGGTGTTGCACAAGTGTGTTAGCATATTTGTCTGTTTTTTATTATATGTTTAATGCTTTGCTCATCTTGGGTTTTTCTGAAAACTCTCTTTCGCTTTTTTAAAGTTGTTTTTGCGTATATTACACTGATTAACATTCTTCGTTAGGTTCGCTGATCCACGAGAAACTCAAAATCTAGCTTTGCAGCTTTTGTATCAAATGAACATTTGCACATTGATCTGTTTAGACATTTACACCCAGCGATATCAAACAATTTGTCCGCGTTTTTCCTGTAAGTACTTAATTTCTACCGAATGTTTTTTTATATTATCTCTAGAATAACTCTTATTTAACTTTCTGAAACATCCCGATTTCTTTCTTCAACGTATCCACCGTTGTTTGTCGATAAATAATAGGTAAAGAAGCCATACCCCAAATGGTTCCCACTTTGTTTAAACATGACACGCTACCTCTGAGAAGCCTTATTGTTATTTGCTGTTTTAGTTGGGTGTCAAAAAAGGCCGATCTTTAGGCAAATATGCGATTTTGTCACGAGTTGTGCGCAGACACAAGATGCCATTTAATAAACCGAATTTTTTGTGTATATTAGTAATCAAAATCTAAAATTTTATCAGTACCCAATGATTAGAGCATATTAAACAAAAAATGGGAAACTTTTTGAAATGTTGTAAGATTTATGCAAAAGTGTCAAATTTCCGGCGATTGCGCAGACTAATGATATACGGTTAGAATTTTTATTTTTTTTTCTGTTGATTATCATGTGGAACCACAACTTTTGACACATACCTCTTGGTCGTATAAAAAAATTTGCTCCTCCCTAATATGCAATGTTCTTAAGAAAATCGGAAAATCATGATTTTAAACAAGCCTCAAAATTTAACGATCGGGATGAAACTCGAAGAAAACGCTTAGCGGAGACAGGAAGTCTTAGGAATTTAGTTACAAACAAGTTTGGTGTTCCCCAAATTATCTTCCTAGAATTAGAAAAAAAAACAATTGAAAACAAAATTGATTTTTCGGTTCCTGGAGTGTTGAAATATAATGTTTTCGAGAGGAATTCCAGACCGATGTAGAAATATTAATGCTGGTTCAAGTCAAGAATAAAGACCGATCCGATCAGCAACGAAAACAAACTCCCTGCAGAACAAAAAATAATTTCTAAACAGACTTGCTATTAAATTCTAAAAATTCCCTGAGTTTATTTTACGTCCAGAAATATTTCATCTCCAGCATTACGGGAAATAAAATAAATTATTTTCCACTTCGGCAATTTTCCGTGATCTAAAAGTTCATGAGAATGTGAATTTTCGCTGTCATGCTTTTCATCTATTTGGTTGCTGAAAATCCAGATTTGTTTTGATAACATCAGGTGACACCACTGATGTATTTGTTTTGTTTCTCAAATAATCTCTGAATAATCAGTTTGATAATTCATTTTCTTCCTAGTTAATTTTCATAATATAGATATTAACATTTTATATAATTTTATTACACAGACAAGATTTGGTAACACAGATTTCTCCTACAAGATAACGTCAGGCATCTACAAATTTGTTTCCTCTCATGTGAAATAAGTTTTCATCTGCGTCTTCCGGATTGACAAGATTTTTGTCATCACCCATGTGATAAGATTTACATGAACAAATACAATGACCTGTTGCAAATCGCTCTGACATCGGGCATCATACTCAGACTTCCTATTTTCCTTAGTTCTCTCAATTGTACTGCATTTAGTATAGGGGAAATCAATTGTTTTCAAGCATAGAGTAAAAAATCACCAAAAGTAATGTCATATTCTCAAACCCATTATGACGTACACAGTGCTTTCTCATAAAAAAACAGAATCATGAATGTGTAAACTGTAGATTTTAATTAGGTTTTTTGGCAAATTGCCAAATCCTTTAACAAACTTTTTCATTCGAAGCAAATGGACAATGCTAATCTTTCAGCTGAATTTATTTTATAATTTGTTACAACAAAATACGGCATAATTCAATTTATTACAGGAAATGTCTTGTGAAAATAAGGATTATGGTAACGTGTTATATTTGCATTCCATAGAACACTGCATGAAGATCAGTAAAAAAAGCAAACAGGCAATGAAAAATTTATGCAAAACCATATTCAACATTGTTGTTTATATGCATCGTTTTCTTAACTTTATCCTATTCAGATCACATGCTAAAAATAAAAATTATTTGCCTTGAAATCGTGATTCTTGTGATTATTACATATCAGGAAGGAATGAGATCAGCCCCTTCTGATGTAGTCATTACCGCGCATGCGTGAGCGACAGTTCTATTCAGTGAGGACTAACTGATGCTTCGCCTTTGCTTCTTACAAATATCTTTTGCTTCTTATTCTGAATTTCATTGAGAGACAATCTTGGAAAATACTCTCTTCGTTTCTCTTTTCAGACAGGGAAAATAAATAGTGAAACCGCGCTAGCGACTGGTTCCTCTTACTTACTCGGAATCGCGTAAAATACACTCACAAATTCGGCAGACCTGTGTAGCGTTTTTTGAAAATCCTAACATTTGAACAGGTAAGAATGTCTGTGATAAATAATTCGTAATGATCACTAATATACACTGAATTGATTAAATTAGAACAATATCCGTAGGTTTTATTCATGTAGGAAACAGATTAGCGTAGCCGAGCTTTCGCTCACAAACGTGTGGCTTTATCAAGGCTGATGAAAATCTAACCTATGCTGAGAGAATAAAGAGTGAGCATTAACATTTGAAAACATACATACGTATATGCTTACTTTGAGTCGGTTCAAAATGGGAAAAAGCACAAGAATAAATGTCGAAAAGCAAAGTACAGAACATAATGAAACAAGGTTTTACCATTTCAAGAAATCTGACCAGAGGGGGTACAGATAACGGGAAACAATATCGTTGCATGCGGACGTCACGTGAGGATTTTGATTGACTCTATGTAGGCGGTCTCAATGAGGGTGGTCTATTGTGCTAACTGTTTGAATCTTTTCCACTGTGGTGTTGCATCTTTTAGGTACATTTCTCATGAAAAGGTTGAGTTAAGGACCTCATTTCCAACATTCTGTTTGTCCTCAGTCACTCTAGCGCCAAATGATCTATTAGTTATCTTTATATCGCACTTTTGCGTTCCGTAAGGACATTCCTGCGGGATGGAGTACAACCCAACTTTCTGGTCAAAGCAGACTTCTCTCACGGGGGAAAGGATATTCATAATTGAGGTAGTTGTTCTGATGCCAATGGCCAAGCCTAGTTCACGTAAAAATACGTGAAGCCTGGGTTGTTTTGCAGTGGCTCGATAAAGTCTAAATGGCGCTGGAGGGTCGGAACACTTTTATTTATGCGATTCTTGACTTTATCAAGAATCAAAGTCATGAGTTCTCTGCTAAAGACAGCGGATGCTGACTGACTAAAGGTGGTTCGAATTTCTATTTCTTTGTCTTCATTTTCTGAGGAAGCAGGATTGCTCTTCCTCAGACGGATTCGAAATACGCTGTTTTTTTATTCCGTAGGAGAAAAGGAGTCAGTCGCTGGAAAATTTGGGACTGCCCAAGGTTTATAGAATGCTCTAGTCCGCAAATTTCCATTTGCTGACCTGTGTCAGCAAATGGAAATTTCACCATATCAAGATATGGTGATTTATTTTCTGAAGAATGTTAACACGCACTACTAGAGGACGGTAAGAATTTGATGCTCTACTTGAGCTTTTTTAATAACACACCATTATATCAATAAACCATTTGACTAACTGTAAACATAAACAAACGTTGCAATAAGCAACTCACACTCGTAATACAGACGAAAACTGAAATACATCAACTCACTCTCACAGAGTTACTACTGACTCTACCTACAGCAAGAGAGCGAAACAGAATCGCAGCCCTGTTGTGCCATCTATAGGCTACGATAACAACAAATGAAACTTACTATTGTACATTTTCATTTCCGAGTTCCATGGTGAAGTCAATTTACGTACGCATTTTATTAGTCTTTCCGAGGAAAGAATCCACTGAACTTATACCATGAGGGCAGATGAAGAAAATGCGTTCCGCTTATCTGTGCGATACTCAAGGCATTGGCCCAGGGGCACTTGGAATCTTGCTCTCGAGAGGACGCAGCACTGCTTCTGCAAGAACCGCAGACAGTGGAACACCGACCGGTACGCCTACGATATGCTTATAAATTTTCCAGACAAATGTGAAGAAATTATAATATGTGGCTAGGTTTAGTAGGCTATTAATGCTCTCAACCGTTTCCTTGGAAAACTTATTTGAACTTCTTACGGCTTCCATAAGGCTGGACATTGCTTCTTCCAGGGAATCAGTGGGTATAAGAAGATGACATCAAAACTTCCCATGATGTCAGTGTTTTGCATTCTTAATGAGGCAGCTTTCTTGATGAAATCAGATGAGCTGGTTAGTACCTAGTTTGTGTCCTGCAGGAATTCTCTCAGCAAAAATATTAACTTATTTTCTATGAAATATGTTGGCGATCCTCTTTGTCAGACAATAGGGCTTATGACCTTGTTTCATTATGTTTTGTACTTTTCTGGTCGACATTTGTTCTTACGCTTTTTTCCCCATTTTGAACAATGTGAACTTAACTCAAAGAATTCCTATGTTTTCAACGTAAACACACGACTGAATTCTATCTCGCTGACTGCTTTACAAGGAAATTCAAGGACACACACAGTCTGTCTGTCTCTCTCTCTCTCTCTCTCTCTCTCTCTCTCTCTCTTTCTCTCTCTCTCTCTCTTCGTTGCTCAATTCGAGCGTCGTTACCCAATTCACATCTTGTCGGCAGAATGTAGCTTTTCACTAGCTTAGCATTTAGCCAGAGACAATGCATATACTCTAACTCCAATTTTTCATTGCTATTTTTAATCCTTTCGTATTTGAACATCTGTTCATTTCCTGTTTTCAAGGCTTCTGGACCTACTGAGTCAGGCCTTTTCCTGTTATCCAGGGCCTACCAAGTCAGGCCTTTTCCCGTTATTTAGGGCCTACTGAGTCAGGCCTCTTCCTGTTATCCAGAGCCTACTGAGTCAGGCCTTCTCCTGTTATACAGGGCCTACTGAGTCAGGCCTTTTCCTGTTATCCAGGGCTCGTGTGAGCTAGCATGCTGGAGACTGAATCTTTTGAGGGAATGAGTAATCAGAAGGAGTTTCGAAATTTATTGAAGTGTGTACTTCAAAATTTTAAACCTTTGGTTGTCTTGACGGGATTCATTATCTTTATCGCATCTACTTTCTTCAGCCAATATCTGTATCATGGCCGAGTTAAATTCCATACAAGTTACTGTTTAGTTTGTCAGTCTGGGTTTGCGATATTTTCTACTTTGGGTTGTTAACAGCATGTGCTTCTGTTTGGATAGGAGCGTTCTTAAGTTCTGCAAAGGGCGACTGTGAAAGAATATGATGTGAAAACCTGGTTTTATGTTCCAAATTCTTTACAAGGCAATCTTATTATACTGTTACATTTTCAATATAGTTTTCTATAAGTGAGATGAATATAGTTTTATATAGAGAGAGATGATGAATATAGTTTTCTATAGAGAGAGATGATGAATATAGTTTTCTATAGAGAGAGATGATGATCTCAAGGAAGTGACTCGCCTGTGGTGATTGAGCACATTCATCCAGAAGCCACTATAAAGCATTGCAGTGGCATTCCATGAATAATGATTTGGGATTAAAATTATAGTAATCGTGTAAGATGCTTACGTTATATGCTTTGCTCTGCATTACCGGGGAGGTTTAAATAACGCAGGTG
Source organism: Macrothele yani (assembly GCA_039090855.1). Lineage (NCBI taxonomy): Eukaryota > Metazoa > Arthropoda > Arachnida > Araneae > Macrothelidae > Macrothele > Macrothele yani. The sequence continues at coordinate 15,492,955 of CM077016.1, forward strand.
AAAACGTAATTTTTTTTTATTTGTTCTGATAAAACGGACGCATGAAATACCTACACTTTGAAAAATATATTTATATGTATTATCAATCGATGCATTAGAATTTACTTTCCGATGCGAAACATTTTGTTCAATTCATAATGCTGTCATTTATTATAACAAGTAGTGCACAGCTAGTTCACATTCACAACTTTTGATTCGAAGCAATTATTTCTAAATTTGGGATTAGCTCTGGTTTTTATTGAAACAGCTCCAGGTTGGGACCACTCCAATGTAGCTGAAATATATTTTTCCAACAAATGCTGTGATTTTTTTAATTGGACGGATGCCCACAATTTTCCGTCTTTAATTTCTTGTGTAAATGTTCAGATTTTTCCAGTGTTATCTAAAACAGCACAATGGTCACAGAAATGGAATTGCAATTCGTTGGTGAGAAAAATATTCCTTCATGGGGTAGCTATGTATTTATGAGGAATATATTCTGATTACTCACACAGCAATCAAGAGTATCTGTAGTTTACTATTCACCATGTAACATCATATCAGATAACGTGATAATTACCACGTCTCAAATTCTCGCTCGTAGGCTTCGTAATTTTTAAGTTCTCCGGTACAATATTAAATAATGAATGGTTAACCAGAGCAATTGAGGGTCATATTTCAATTGCTGTGGAAATAATAGTAGATATTTGAATTTCTGTGGGAATAGTTATTATTCTAAAATATCAAGAGTTCACGGTGTTTTAAGACGCATGCTTTTTGTAGACCACATAGTGGAAGGTCCTAAATTGCATAACATATTACAAATCGAAAGGAAAATACTTAACTGGCTGTTTGATAATATTGGAATGTTAGATACAGCAGCAGACGAGAATACGAAATCCCATAAGTTATAAATATCCTATTCTCCGCCTTGTTAATTTTAAAAAGAAAACATCATTTACACTGAGTTGGCTTTTCATTCGGACCCTCTCCCCCAGTTTTTACGCTTTCCAACCGTAGGTTGAAGAAGCGTATATGCTCCAGCTTTGTCCGTCGGTCTGTCCGCACGATAACTGCGTAAAAATGGTTCGATTTCGATGAAATTTTAGTATGAGGTAGGGGACCACCGGGGGACGAACCCTATTGAAAATGGGACAAATGGGGTCAAAGGTCACGACGTAGGAGCGGAATTATTCCATTGCCCTTATGTGTCATAACTTGCGTAAATATGGTTCGATTTGAATGAAAGTTTACTATGTGGTAGGGGACCACCTAGGAACGAACCCTATTGAAAATGGGACAAATGGGGTCAAAGGTCACGACGTAGGAGCGGGATCATTCCTATGCCCTTAGGCGACATAACTTGCGTAAATATGGTTCGATTTTAATGAAAGTTTACTATGTGGTAGGAGACCGCCTCGGGACGACCCCTATTCGAAATGGGTGAAGTGGGGTCAAAGGTTAGGACATAAGATCGGGATACATTCCATTGCCCTTATGCGTCATAACGTGCGTAAAAGTGGTTCGATTTCGATGAAATTTCAGTATGTAGTAGGGGACCGCCTGGGGACGAACCCTATTGAAAATGGACGAAATGTGGTCAAAGGTCAGGACATAGGATTGCGATCCATTCCATTGCCCAAATCCCATATTATTAAGGTGGACGTCAAGTAATTTTGCTTCCCATACTTCCAATGGAAAAACTTTTGTAAACATTTCCTTCACAATTAATGTGTTCCCAAGGATGAAAATTTGAACATCGATTAAAATAACTTCATATTATAACTTGGAAAACTTAATATTTTCTAAAACGTAACCATAATTATATAAAAAATCAATCACTTTTCCTTTGGTTGTGTTGAAACCAGAGAAAAGATGGTGCGACCTGTACTTTGATGACGTCAGTGGACAAACAAATGTTGAATTGCATAAATATGGTTATGTTTTAGAAAATATTAAGCATTGCAAGTTATAAAATGAAGACATTTTAAACGATGTTCAAATTTTCATCCTTGGGAACGCATTAATTGTGAAGAAAATGTGTACATAAATTTTTCCATTGGAAGTATAGGAAGCAAAATTACTTGACATCCACCTTAAAGTAGCAATTCTTGTATGTATGTATGTAAATTTTTTGTTTTGAAAACGGCTTTAGGAATTTTAATGAAAGTCGTTAACCTACCGTTTTCTGGTACTAGAAATCGATTTAGCTTGATCTCGACTTTAGGAGAATTCGTTTAGTGATTTAAATAACCACCCCGAATTATAACGTTTTTAGCGATGGCGTTGTTCCATTAATGTTCCCAATTACTAGAAATCTTTTGATGTCATAATCTCGCTTTTGAGAATGTTGGCGCGCGGTCACGCCATCCGTCTCATTACGTCACGCATTGTGTGTGGATCCTATTAAAGTTTTATGACGTCACTCTTGCGGCAAGCAGATGGTCGCGATTCCCATCTGCCTCATTACGTCACGCGTTGTGTGCGTATGTCGGTGCGCAGGATAACTCGCGTAACACACGTTCGATTTCGATGAAATTTTAGTATCTGGTAGGGGATCACCTGGGAAGGAACCCTGTTTAAAGTGAACGAAATGGGGTCAAGGTCAGTACATAGGAGCGGGATTCATTCCACTGCTGTTATGCGTCATAACTAACGTAAAAGAGGTTCGATTTGGATGAAATTTTAGTATGTGGTAGGGGACGACCTGGCGACAAACCTTATTGAAAATGGGGGAAATGGGGTCAAAGGTCAGGACATAGAAGCGGAATCACTTCCATCGCCATTATGTGTCATAACGTACGTAAAAATGCTTCGATTTGGATGAAATGTTAGTATGTTGTAGATTCTTACCTGGGGACGAATTCTATTGAAAATGGGCGAAATGGGGTCAAAGGTTAGGACACAGGAGCGGGATCTATTCCATAGCCCTTATGCATCATAACTTACGTAAAAATGCTTTGATTGCGACAAAATGTTATCATTTTATTTCGGAGGTATACCAAACCGGTTCTGTTGAATAACATCGAAATTGGATCAAAGGTCAGGGCACAGGACCGAGATTTATTCCACAGCCATTATTCTCATAACTTGGGTAATAACTTGAGTAATGATTTCTGGTATGTTGGAAAGCGTATTATAATCAATGCATTGCATGATTTTACTAACTTGTTCATATTCGCAGCGACAAAGAAATTCCACGTGAAATGAACGTCATGTGCCACCACTATAAATGTGCACATTTATTCTCTGTTTGTAAACAGTAAACTTTTAAGAGTAATGGCGGGTCTTAACCGGTGCCAGAGAGTTGTGGTTCGTAGGGCAGGTACCAATATATCTGAAACAGCGTCAGTTGCTGGATGTCTTCCTTCTACTGTATCACGGGTGTACCAGGACTGGAATGACCCTGCACGGCCATTGACAGAATGACTCACATTGGTCACCTACACGTGGTTGATCCTGGTGGCGGGTGAACAGTTTCACCACTGCTATCTCACCAACGACAACGTGAAACAATCACCCAGCTCACCCCACAATAAAACAGCGGGGTAGTTTGAACTATTTCCACTTGCACCACGCGCCATATCTTTTTTCGCCTGAAGTTCCACAGCCGAAGACCAGCCAGGTGACCCACAGTGACGACAAGTCATCGGAAACTACGGATTGTATGGCCAAGGAACTTTGGTAGTTCACCCTCGATAGACGGAAGAAGGTCGTGTGCATAGCGGAGTAGCAAGTATTGTTTATTTCTGGACCACGGTACATGCTACTAGCCGCTTCGTATATGGAGTAAACAACATGAATTCCTGTCACCGAGGTTGCACAGACTGGGTTCAATAGGTCTGTGAAGATTGCGTTTTGAATTATGGAGCTTTAAGCTGGGAACCCCTAGGTCCATTGGTTATCATCCCACAAACACTTAACGGTAGATGTCATGTGTCTAGCCGACCATCTTATTTCATATCTGCAGGCGATTTACCAGGACCACAATGCAATCTTCTAAAAGGACAACCAACCTTTTTATCTCGTTCGTATAACTACTAAGAAGATGAAGGAGCACGACAATGCATTTCCCGCATTGCCCTGGCCCTCCACAGTATTCTCAGTGTAACCCAATTTATCGTTCAAGGGATATGATAGAACGGTGTGTAAGAACTGCTGATGCTCCTCCAAGGAATGGGCGTTAAGTAACGGAACTGCAGCAAGGAAGATGGGTCAAGTTACGCATGAAGGATGTTCGACAACTTATAGAATCTGTTACTAGGTCTCTGCGAGCCGGTATTGCAGAGAAATGTAGACTTAACGCGCTATAAGGTATGTGTTCCTAATCCAAAGCTAGCTCAGTGCTTTTATCTGATAAAGGCAACCAAAAGTCTGCCAAATAACATAAGCTTATAATTACGGGTACGAAAATATTCAGGAAAGTTGTCTTGGTCTGTGTGAAGGAAACAGAGTAGTAAAGAATGTAAAAAAATAGAAAATGACGCACCTAAGAAGTGGAAATACAGTGTTGCCTACTTAAATGGTTTGTAGAAAAAATGTTTATCTTTGGCTAGGTTCTACATCCTTTGTTTATCTTTAAAGGTTCTACATCCTTTGTTTATCTTTAAAGGTTCTACATCCTTTTTTTATCTTTAAAGGTTCTACATCCTTCAGTTACCAAATTCCTTTAGGAAAATCAATATTACCGAAATAAATAACTTGATATTCTACTTGAAGTATCGTCAGAATTTGCATGCTAAAGCTAATGAGAGTTACAAAAATTGAAATTCGATTCGTCAAAGACTTGAGGCACGTTAAATTTCAATCCTGCGAAACCTGTGTTGTGGATTATCAATTCCAAGAGAGAGATGAAATCTAAAATCACAACTACGACGCTGCAGGACTTCATACGATGAATTTACGTTTCTAACTGAACTCCCGAAGCGAATTGTATTAGAATTTAAAAAACCTATTATACCTTCATCTGAGCAACTTACGAAAGTAAAGACTAAAGTAAATATGTATCAGTGACAGAATTTTCAATTAAAATAATGCTATATTTGATTCTTCGTTCAAATCGAAATAAAAACGTAATTTAAAATTCATATATTCTACTAATGCAAACATGAAAGACCGAGAGAGGGAGAGTTCTCCTAAGCCTATCTCATATGATAAATCGTTTTAAGAAGTTTCGTACATATTTTTTCTGGAATTATCAGTTTCCTAAAAGTTTCTATACATTTTATTAGAGGTATATTAAAAATAACCCATAGGTCAAAACAGCTAAAAATTGGTGTTTATTAAAAAAGCTATTCATACATTTTGTTTCAGTAATGTATTCTAAATAAGGAATTTAAATAAAGCATTTTAATACTAGACTTGCAGTCTTTTGTTATTACCCTAATTTTCTTGAAAGCAAACTATGCTTCCTAAAAAAGTTTTGCTAGCGTGCCATCCTATTTATAAATTCAGGACCTTTCGAGAGTAGTTGCTGAAAACATTTCAAGAGTGTTTTTGTATTGGTGTCAATGGAGGAATAACATAACTTAATTCAGAATTTCGATATATTTTGATGGTAGTGTGGTTTGAAGAAAACATTTTTCATTACATTTTGTTGAGAAATTTGAAATTAGCTCATTGGCTCTGTTAGCATCATTTGTAATATATGCAAATAAAGAATGCGGACATTTCGTAATGTGGAAAAATGCATTCATTCCAGGTGCAAAATATTCGGGTTGCGGACAGAAAACACCCAATGTGTGAAATAATCATGTTAGCATGAGTTAAACTTGTTTCCAGTATCGTGTTCACACGTTTATTTAAGGAAACAGAAAATTGGCATCATTTTGTGTGAATGATCTACATTGTTTTAAATTACACAGTACTTTTTAAGAAAGTGTTTAAATGGAAGGGAAAGCTATACATCTGATAATAACTACAACTCCTTTGTTTTACAGGATTACGGATTTTACTGGCATCTTAGTAAAATTACAAAAAAGGGGGAGGGGAATGAAACCGAAAAAATATATGACTTACTTTTGCACGATACTGACACCAGTTAAGCCCTGAGACTATGCTTTAAAAGTACAGTAAACTAATGCATTCCAGTACCCAATTAATGCAAATAATGTGGTAAAGTGCATTTCTGTTTGATAATTGTAAGCATGTCATGGGCTGCTGATGTAACCTCGAAAGTTCAAAAACTCTCGTAAAATCAAAGAAATCCTTTCCCAGTCTTTTGTGCAAAGTGCAAATCGGATGTTTGTAATTTATGATATTCGTAATTAATAACGAGGAATTGTGCAACAACTATACCTAAAATAATAAAAAATATACCAGTTATCGAAATTAATTGTGGTAATATATAAATAAAAATTTCCAAGATTTTGAAAATCAACCTGGTGGAAAGACCAAACGGTAGTTCAAAATTAGAATCAAGGAACACAAAAGAGACACCAAGGACGAGAAACTAACCACTGCCCTATACATAGGAGTCAAGTTCATTTCGATTGTTCCTTTGTAGAATTATATAAATAAATTAACTTTAAACTACACTGTAATCTACTGCCATTCGGAAAACCACAAAGATCATTATCAACAATGAGGATTGCAAATATAGCGTTTCTCTAGGCGGATCAAGGATTTGAAATGAATGAAAATAACGCCTTTTCTTTCCTCCAAGGTTATGAGTGCACAACAACAACAACCTTGTTTCTTCAAATGAATAATTTCATTCATTTTCTGTTTGAAAAGTGGATAAGTTCCAAAAACTCTGAAATGCGTTTTTGGGGTAGAAAATGACGTAAGTGATACTCTGAATGAAGTGGTGAAGGCGGAAAGTTCCTAAACAAATTAGTGTTTTTAGTACAGAGAACAGAAGATATCGCCGTGGGGCTAAGTTACATGCGAAGTTAAGCAGTTTTCTGTTTCTCCTGTAAAATTAGGCTTTTGGAACTTACCACCTCTTCCATTTGTGCTCCTCAATTGCTGAAGTGTTCTCTTATTCAGTTTGCAGTTTGTTTTCTACCTTCCTTGAAAGAGTTATACGGTTGATGTGTGAAAGCTAAGATACTAATATTTCTACTTTACGCCAAAAAGTTCGTATCGCTGGTATAGTTTTACTTTTTTCAAATAAGCTATTTAAATGAAAGTTAACATGCTGTCCTCTTTGGTTTTAAAGCACACACTAAGCAATAATTTGGTGTTGCCTTACCTAAGACAGAATCACAAAGCACAGCTACTTTTCGTTTTTAAAACCACATCCGCCCCTATATGAAAACCAAAAAGGGAAAAAGGGAAAAACAACAGCTCATGTTAGTAAAAAATCTTTAAAGAACAAATTTCCCATAAAAAAAAGACAGTGGGTCCTTCTAGAATGGGAGATTACACTTTAAAATTTCTATATATACTGAGAAATTTATTTGGATTAGGAAACATGTTACACAAAGCAATCATACTGTTTTTGTACAATAATTTGTAAAAAAAAAATATGTAAGTTACTTAAAATTTAATTCATTACGATCAACGTATTCTGATTTCAAAAACCGCGCAATCTGGGAGAGCGTCACAGCTAATGATTATAAACTAAAGCTTGGCTATTGCCCATTTCTCAGTCCTCTTTTGCTTGAGTTCCGATATTCCTTGAAAGACAATCTTGCCCGCGCACTCTTGCGTTTCAATTACCATACAAGAATCACAGTAAGCCCAATATTGGCATTTGTTACTACTTACTACCTGGTAATTCTGCGTCCGGCTTACACTCATGCGCGCATAATTCATTAGAGTACCGCGACGAACGCAAGGGCATATAGTGATTGAAAACAAGTAAGCTTGCAATCGTCATAAAACATACCTCAGCGTGCGGAAAAATGCAATCTGTCTACCTTGAATACTTTTTGTATTGAGCAAGATGCCACTGACCGGAATAAACTTGCTTATTGAGAAGCGATTCATGATCTAGTTCATGGCTAAGGACGTTACATTCCAGACTTACCTGCCTAGAATTGTTGACGTCCTGTTCAAAGCTATTACACTGGCGGAAAGTGAAAAAAGGGGACAAGAAGGAATTGGCGGGCGATCATGAAATTTACATATGTTAATGGGGTCGAGTTTACGTAGGTGTGATGTTAATTTCGGGACCAACCGGTGAGCGCTTACGCCACAGCACCGCACAATATGCACATTATCGTCGCTGGGATTTAAGGAGTACGGAGAACAGAATGTAATCAGTCGTGGGCGTACGGACACGTGCGAAGGCCCTCAAGAAGCTGCAATGCCTGGAAACGGAAGACGTGTACAATTTTAGCAGTTTTGAGCGAGGTTGTCTAGTCGGACTCCGCGAGGCCGGGTGTTTGTATCGTCGTATTGCAGAGCGAATTGGATGGGAAGTATCGGTGGTCGTACGATGGTGGCGTAGATAGTCCGAGGAACATTCCCACACGAGAAGACGTGGAACCTGGAGTCACAGACGGACTGATGAGCGGACCGATCGACGCATAAGAAGAGCGACGTTGTCAAGCAGAACATCCACTGCGACGCAAATCCGAGCTGCCGTTGCACCTGAGGTGACTGTGCGAACAATCCGCAACCGTCTACTGGATGCAGGACTACGTGCACGTGTGCCTCTGGAATGTGTACCTTTGACTCCAGCCCACCGTCAGGAACGGTTGCAGTGGTGTCGCCAACGTCTGCGCTGGAGAACGCAAAGGAGATCTGTCGCGTTCAGCGATGAAAGCAGATTCTGCTTGGGAGCCTCCGATTGCCGTATGCGTGTTCGCAGACGCACAGAGGAGCGTCTCCACCCTTCTTGCATCCGCCAGCGACGCACAGGGCCTACACCTGGTCACCTGGTGTGGGGAGCGATCAGCTATCACTCCCGTGCACAACTAGTGTTTGTACCGGGTACGTTAAACAACACCTCCTACATCAACAACATGATTCAGTCCGTTGTTGTGCCATTTGTAAGGTCGGGCCATCGTGGTGTTTTCCAGCAAGTTAACGCACGCCCACACACGGCACATGCAGCGCAACATGCACTTCAGGGTGTGAGACAACTTCCATGGCCTGCATGTTCACCGAATCTGTCCCCCATTGAGCACGTGTGGGATTTTATGGGACAACGAATTATCCGATCTTCACGGCCAGCCACGACCATCCCTGATTTACGCGTCCAGGTTGAGGATGCTTGGAACTCCAAACTTACATCCGACATCTGTACGACAGATTCCATGCCAGAATTGCGCAGTGTGACGCAGTTTATGGCGGTTCAACCTCGTACTAACCATTTTACATGGAAATGTTATTTTTCAGTTTACCAGCAAATACAGCTGTATTATGCCATAATGTTTTGATCAAGTTATCCTCTGTATTCCGTTATTATGCTGTATAAATTTCGTTCGTATAAGACGGCTCCTTCTTGGTGTTCTTTTTTACTTTCCGCCAGTGTATATGAATACAGCCCTAAACTGTGAAATATCGGAAGCTAAAGATTTAGCACATACTTCCAAATTCAAAAAACAATCTCTTAGGTTATTAGCATTTAATATATTGCATTACATAATAAGGAAGGAAGGGACCTCTTTATTATGTAATGGATAGAAGGGACATACCGTGAGTTCTGTACTACATAATAAGAAAGGAAGGGACATACCGTGAGTTCTTTACTACATAATAAGAAAGGAAAGGACATACCGTGAGTTCTTTACTACATAATAAGCAAGGAAGGGACATACCGTGAGTTCTTTACTACCGCCAGGTGTGACCAACATTTATGCTCTTTCAATTATTTAAACAGCGCTTATGATAGTGAAACTTATGAAGACTTGCTCAGATGCGCACTTTACGAGAGAAATGAGCTGTCTCACTTCTCTCGTAAAATACCGGATATGAGGCGCTGAAATGACTTAAGCTCTCCCTAAGGAACACCTTTTTGTAGCATCTTATGTTTTGTGTCTAAAAATAAACATGAAATTCAAATTGTTGAGTTTTTAATTTCTTTATATTTTTCCCGTACTTGGTGTTAAGTATTTAAGAACAGCATACCGTGCTGTGTAACATTATATTATATAAAACACATGGAATTTTAACTAAGAATTGGAAAAAGATCAGTGCCGAGTTTTTGATGGAAATTAAAAAGTTCTTATCCGGTGATTATGTTACACACGTTATAAAGTAGTACATGGAAGATCACGGGACATGTGTTGAGGAATGATGTCTTTTGAATTAATCTACAGCGTAAATTTTGACTATTGGTTCTACTGTTTTTTTAAAAGTAAGAGTAAGCCACAGGAAATTCGTGTTATTCCGTATGTTGTTTTACATTTAAGGAAAACAGGAATGGACATAGCAAAGTTACTGGAACGTACGTCGTAAAAAATCCTTAGTAGGTACATATGAAGTCCCACTGGAACCCCAGAGCAGGTTTTCCATTTCATTGATGGTTAGAGTTTATTCATTCACCCGTCTCCTGCGTTCTTTAGCTCTTTTTGGACAAAATGTTTTTAAAAGATTTATAAATTATCGCCGGAGTTAACAATGAAATAGCGATAAAGATGAAATAAAACCGACAGTATTTTATACAAACAAATGCTCTTCGCAATATAGTACATGTATTAACAACAAATATCTAAAAACCTTTCTGGTAGTCAAACTTTATATCAATATTTTTAATTTAACAGAAATTTCCAAAATTTCCAAATAAATTCGTTTGAAAAATTTGTCATATTTCTGAAATCTTCGATTCTCCATGTGTCGTCTGCGAAACGCCGACAGTCTCATAGACCCTTTCACGAGGACCAAGAATTGAAAACTATAGGGATAATAATACTAAGATTCCATTTGCTCTTTTAAGTTCCATTTTGTCACTAATGTACTCTCGAGGTTTTCAGGGTCTTAATGACGTGCCTTGATGTCATGTATTTGACGGATAATAGAAAAGACACTTCAGTACTCTTCGGATTTCCAGAATTTTGCAATCCGATTGCGTGTGTTCAGACAAGATTGCGATCTAATGTGATGAATCATCTGTCAAGTGCTGGTGTAGTATCACAGTAGAAAATTCTCATAATTATCTGAAAAGACTGTTGTAATACTCCTTCGTTTTACGACTGCACATGTGTGTGTGTGAGGGATGTATTCCAGCGTACCCTTAAAATGAACTTACGTATCGCAATCAAATAAGTACAGAAGTAGGTGTGAGAGTCAAGATGAATTTTATTAAGCAGGATATTAAGAATTTGCATGTATATAAAACAAATTACGCTATTCGCAGAACTTATGTTTGGGAGAATTCCGGAAAAGTACCGTAAAAGTTGAAACAGGAAATGTATGCGGCACTAATTTTGGACCGCGAGATAGAAAATATCTCTTAAAAGAAGGAAGTATAAAAAGAACACTACTTGTGGGTGTGGGTGTGGGTGTGTGAGAGAGAGAGAAATGACACATGCTTTCCAAACAGTTGCAAACTGTCATTATATATTCTAAGTATATTTATTTGTCTTCATAAATTATTATATCCAATATTAAGTTCCCTTCATCAATATGTTTTCGCATATTTTTCCGTTTATATCCAGCTAGCCTACCAGTGCCGTATCTTAATTTCTAGTCAGAAGACCAGTTTTCTGAATGGCAGAAATGTTTAAAAAATCGAATGTGGAAATAAATCTAAGTACATATAAACGGTAAACTCAATGTAAATGAAACAATAAATGCAACATCAGAAAAAAACTGCGCTATTTTATGGTACTGTTATGAATGTGTTTAGCTTTCACTAAGTTTCAGAAGCTTATGTTTGATAGAGGAGCAAGTCTTCGACAATCTGCCAGGATATTGTAGTAGGTGGTTTCCAATGCCCCAACATGTTCGTGTGAAGTACAATTTATGACATACTGACATCACAAAAGATAACTGTTGCAGTCAATTTTTGTAAATGAATAATTTTAGTGCAGCAATTAATTCTCAACATGTTCCTCACAAACGCACGTTCTGGTATTTAATTCATGTTCGTGTGTATGTTAAAATATCTACGTACATGACATGTTCAAAAGACCGACTGAATGTCACCGGAGTGAGCTAATACAAAGAAAATCTTAAACTTATCAGAAGTGCAGGGAGTGCTCAACCTAAACACGGTATGCAATTTCTTCAGCTACATACCTAAAGCCTCCAAATTGAACCATATTTTAGCTATATATGTACACTGGTGTGCAAAAATTAAGGACGAAGAGGAGAAATCAGCATAACAGCGGAACGAGCAGGCATAACGGACCGAAACACCACTCAGGAGATAGACTAGGGTCCGGTACGGTAGGGCATGCACATATATGCAGCATGACGTAGGATGGGGGTGTCGGAAGGGTATATAGCACACGGGCGGTCTGAGTTCAGCAATTCGGTGAAAGTTATTACACGGTGTACATCGGTTTGAACGACGTCGAGTTGCTACCACCGTGTGATATGACCAACAAGCAATCCAGTAGACGACATCAGGATGACTTTACCCGAGGTCGCGTCATTGGGAAGTTGAAAGAAGGTCGAAGTGTGACTAGTGCGGCCGAGGAGTTCGGGATCATTCACAGCATCGTTTCACAAGGTTGGAGAGCATTTCAAAAGACAGGAACAGCTGTCCGATAGTTTAGCAGTGGTCGTCCACGAGCAACCACGGCGGCGGACGACCTGTATATTGTCCTACAGGCGGGAAGAGACAGATGGCAGACAGCGGAAGAAATCGCAAGGCACATGCAACAGACAACTGGACGTCCGTTATCGCGTTTTACCGTGGCCAGGAAGCTTCACAAAGGTGGTCTATTTGCACGATGACGAGTACGGTGTGTGCCATTAGCGCCTGCGCATTGGAGACAGCGGTATCTGTGGTGCCAAGAACACAAGAACTGGACACATCAGCAATGGGGTCGAATTATCTCTACGGATGAGAGCAGATTTAATCTGACGAGCGATTCTGGAAGTATACACACCTGGAGAGAGCAGCAAACACGCAATCACACCTCCAACATCATCGAAAGGGACCAGTTTGGAGGTGGCGGAGTTCTCGTTTGGAGCAGTATCATCCTTGGTAGCCGTACTTACCTCCACATCTTCCAAGGAGGTTCAGTCACTGGTGTCCGCTAATGTACCGAGGTTCTTCTGCCCCACGTGCGCGTCTGTGTAGAGGTGCTTTGTGTCCTGAGTTCCTCTTCATGGACGACAACGCTACACCTCATCGTAGAGTGACTGTCGCAGAGCTGTTGGAGAGTGAAGATGTTTAACGCATGGATTGGTCCGCAAGGTCCCCGGACCTAAATCCAATCGAGCACGTGTAGGACCTTCTCGGGAGATGCTTGGCAGCACGTCACTAGCCGCCAGCATAGATTCCGCAGCTACGATTGGCGATACAAGAGGAATGGGCCGCGATGCCTCAACAGATCCTTTACAACCTCGTCTTCGGCATGGAAAGACGTTGTAAATCCTGCAATGCAATCAGGAGTGCTCATATCCCCTACTAAAAACTGGATTTTTCTTGGCAGCCACCTGTCACATGGACGTTTCTGTCTTCTGTCCAGTTCTGCTCGAAACTACCTTTTCAATAAAGTGCCTTTGCATCCTTTGGATTCCTTGTTTGGACGGTTTTGCTCACTTGTCCCATATTCCTACATCTTGGGGATCTTATGGTATGATTTGAGTCGATGCGGAGCACTTCTGCACGACGTTACATTCGAAAAACCGTCACATCCTTAATTTTTGCACGCCAGTGTATTACTTTTTAGCTTAGAAAAATTAATTGATGCTGCTTTAAAGGCGTATATGATCTATTCCAATTTTTTGCTCGTTGTTTTCTGTAGGAATAACCTTTTTCACCTGAGCACAACATGCATTTGAGCAGAGTTTTCCACTATCATTCTACGTCGCTATCATATTAAACTGCTTTTTCGAACTCATTTCTGCTCAACCGGAAAACATGTGCACATATTAGGTCACTCATTAAATTCAATTTGAGGTATCTGGAAACAATTTTCTTATTATGGAATGTCTATCAAAAGGTTACGTAGTGATCGACCACCCAACACTACTTCACCACATGACCGTCATCTTGTTGTAACTGCTAAAAGATCTAACCGAATAACTGCTGGAAAGTTAGCAAAACAACTGGAATCAAGCACGGGTGCCAAAATATGGCGTCATACAGTGTCAAGGCGCTCCAATAATTTTGGACCTGATGCTCGAAAAGCTGTACAATGTGTTCCATTGCTACCAGTACCCAAAACAACTCGCTATTGATGTTGTAAAAACTGTGCATGGAGTGAAGAGTATTGGTCCAATGTCCATTTCACAGATAAAAGCCGATTTTATAATCTGGCTCTAGGCGGCAATACTTCTGGCTGGAACCCCGTATTGCCTATTCAGCCAGAAACACTGTAAACATTGGGCTTTATAGGAGAGATGGAGCATTGGTTTGTTCTGGGATTATAATGAAAGGCGTACATTACTCCTAGTTTTATAGAAACGGTCAATGAATGCCCAGTGTTACTCTGACGAGGTCGTTTTAGAACCTACAATGCTGTTTCGAAATTTTGTGGGAAAGTCTTTCGGTTTTATGGACGTAAACACCCATTGTATAATCCATCATGTATCGATGAACTGTTAGATAACGGGGGCATCGACCAAATGGAGTGGCCTGCATACTTACTAGATTTGAATCCAATACACAGCGGTCGGAACTCTCTTGAGAGGCGCATTGCTGAACTCGACAACTTACCTGATACTATAAAATTCCTGTGAATGTCGTGAAAGAAGAATTGAGATACCTCCTTCAAGATCTTCCGAACAATCATGTGTTACGGGTAGGCAAAAGTTTCCGCCATTTTAAGGAGAAAGGAGACAGGACCAATCAGGAAACCAGTACACATTTGTTCAACGAAATATTGGCCGTCAACATCAATGATGTTTTGCTATTTTTCAGGCAACAAATTAATGTCCCAGTCAGAGAAGGACTCGGGTTTTCAGCTAAAGAACGCAGTGACAAAATGTTCCCCCAAATCTGGAATTGTGGTTGGGCTAGGGCATGTTTCACTAAGTGAGACATATGAAAGTCTAAGCATGCAATTTTCGGGAAGTAAACCGGGTGTGGTAAGACCTCCAAGTGTGACTGTTCAAGTGTTGATTTCGTCTTGGCACCGACACGAATTCCGGCATTATCGTGAAACAGGATGACTGGGCTTCTCGACCTTTACCTGTCCATGGGCATTTATGCTTGATTGCGGCGTTAAGTTTGATCAAGTGGTCGCTGTATGGTTGTGCAGTGATTGTTTCGTGCCAGTTTCAACAGTTCGCCCCCGCACGGGGATAACTGGTTTTCCAGTTATTTGGGGAGCGGCGCCCCCACGGCCCGAGCTGACCTTGTGACCGGTCAACATCTTGTGGTGCAGAAATTATTTTTTGTTTTCAACCTTTGGCTTCTAGTTCGGCAACGTATACTTCGCCGGGACAGCTGTTCATTCAGCTGTTGGGGAGCAGCGCCCCCACGTTTCTCGAGCTGATAATGTGTCTAACATCGTGGTTTCTGTTTGAATTGTGTATTCGTCCCAGGACTCTTCCTGTGTTGCACACCCCGTCCTGTACTAATCTATTTTGTCCTAACTCCGTTTTTTGCTGCGTTTTTTCTCATGTGTTCAACCGTAACCCTAACCGCTCAGTCGTAGGTTGCTGAGACCTTTTGTTAGTGCCCCTTTCTCAGGGTTTCGTTTTTGTTTTGTGTTTCGTTTCTTCGTTTCCTGAGTTTGGGATACTAGGCTTACCTGCATGTTTGGCGCTCTTTGGCCAACCATGGCCCTTGCGCCATTAAACTCAATCAACCAACCAACCAACCTGCATGTTTGCCGTGTGTGGTAACCCGTAAGGCGGAAATGGGCTGTCTGGTGGCTGGGTCACAGGTGGTGAACAAGTGCCACCTCTGTACCAACACTCCTCTTTGACCCCGGCTTCGCTGTAAACGGGCGGCTGGAGACTAGCCCACCACTAGTCAGTAAACCCGCACGGGTATAACTGGTTTTCCAGTTATTTGGGGAGCGGCGCCCCCACGGCCCGAGCTGACCTTTTGACTGGTCAACATCTGATGTCATGCCACCGCTTGTTTTTTATTTCGGTGCTGTTGGAGTTTGCAGGGACGGCTCTTCATCCAGCTGTTGGGGAGTCGCGGCCCCACGATCCCGAGCTGGTCTTGTGTCTTGCTTTTTCGTTTTTATTTATTTTCTCCACTGGCTAGTTGCCCGTGTTGTATACTCTACCTAATCGCTACCACGCTATGTACTAACACCCCGGTCTTGTGGTTTTGTTACCCTCCACCACTAACTGTTTTATATTAACCGCTCAGTTCGTAGGCTGCTGAAATTCCGTTTAGGTTCCCTTCCAGGGTTTGTCTTCCTTGGATTACTTTTTTCCTTTTAGCTGGTTTGGGTGCTAGACCTTCCTGCATGTTTGCCGCGTGCGGAGACCTGTGAGGCGGAAATGGGATGTCTGGCGGCTCAGGTCGCAGGAGACCGGAGAAGTGCCTCCTGTGTGCCAACACTCCTCTTCGACCCCGGCTTCGCTGTAAACGGGAGGCTAGAGACTAACCCACCTCTAGTCAGAAGTCTTGTACCAAGTTGTGTACAGGGCTTTAGCGGCTTTTTGTCGTATAGCACGGCAGGGTAAGCCCTGAGGCTGTGGGATCATGCCAAAGGCGTTGGCATGACGGTACCCGGAGGCCGAAGTGTCCGCCGAGTGCGTGTGATCACAGCCAACGGACTATATCTGCAACGTATAAGCTCCAGAACTGTGTCCAGAGTTATTTTCTTGGCTTGCAGACCTCCAGTTCTCCCTTGTAGGGCTCGGTGGTGGGTGGAGTAGTCTGCAGACGAATCCTCTTCCTTTTTTCCATGGGTAAAAACAAAAACAAAAACAAAAACTCCAAATTCAAGTCACCTGAGAAAATGATAGTTGACAACGACTCTCCTTCGTCTTCTCAACCTACCAAGTCTCATAACCTTAAACGATCTTTAGACCATGACCTGGACCAAGAATGTGGAACCTCTTCTTCGGCAGCTGTACCAGTCGCTCCGAAGCGTCGTCTCCCCTCGATTGCTGTGAATACGCATGCTAGACACTTAGTTGTAGAATCCATCGATCCGAATGAGAGACTGTCCACCAGATCTCCCTTTTTCATTTCTAAAGCTTTGGACGCTGCGGTTGGCCCCTTGAAGTCTGTGAGGAAGCTTCGCTTTGGGGACCTGCTTGTAAAAACTTGCAGTGTTTCTTAGAGTAACACTCTTCTGCACCTCACTAGTCTTCAAGGCATTCCTGTCAAAGTGACACCTCACCCGTTTCTTAACACCTCTCGGGGTGTTATTTCGGAGTTTGATCTCTTGCATGCAGTGAGGACGAATTGGTGACTGAACTTGCAGATCAGGGTGTTATTGCTGCACGTCGTATGATGTTCCGGCGCGATGGTTCTTTGATTAAGTCTGAAAATGTAATCTTGACTTTTAACTCCCCGAAAGTTCCGACTGAAATCAAGGCTGGCTACTTGGTCTGTGGAGTTCGCCCGTACATTCCCAGTCCTCTGCGCTGTTTCAGGTGCCAGAGGTACGGGCATTCACAACGTTCATGTAACAGTTCCGCTCGTTGCGCAAATTGTGGCTCCAGTGAACATGACAGGGAAGGTTGCACCTCTGCGGCCTGCTGTGTTAACTGTGGTGAGGCCCATGCAGCTTACTCCCGCAACTGTAAGAAATGGAAGGACGAGATGGCGATCCAGCGCCTCAAGACCCTGGAAGGCCTCTCGTACCCTGCTGCCAAGGCCAATTTGGGTATTCCCAACAACCGACAGCGTACTTTTGCCGCAGTAGTTTAGTCTGTGCCACAACCCGTGCAGCCCTTTGTACCGCGCCCTGTAGCTCTCGCCACGCTTGCCATGAGATCTACAGCTGAACAAGCGACACAGGTGGATTTCACAGAGCTCCAGCTTATTTGACCAGCTGAGTCTGCGCCTTCTCTTTTGAAGACGACCGACTCTTCCAGTTCCCAGCAGAAAGCCTGCACGTGTGGAAGACCCGGCCCTAAATCCGCAAAGGTGTGCAGTGTCTATCCAACTGTCGCGGTGCAACTGACCAACATTGCAACTGTCTCAGACTCAGCGAGGTCCCCACCCTCAACCAACATTATAGAGGAACATAGGGGGGAGGAGAGTGACAATTCGTCCCCCTCCTGTGACTCATCCTATGTGTAGTTGTGTTTAATTTCGTGATGTGTTTTATCATTCTCATTCCTCAGTTTTACTTAATCGGCTAGTTTCTAACCATTGTACCATGTTTTTAATACTGTTTGTTGTATTGTCTTTTTTGGCCCTTCCATCATTCTCATGGTTCGGTTTTACTTGGTCAGCCAGATTTGGGGATTTATGCCACGTTTTTAAATACTGTTTGTTTGCCTTATGTCTGGCGCTCTTTGGCCAAACATGGCCCTTGCGCCATAAAAATCAACCAACCAACGAACCAACCACCGTGAGTACATCGAATCCGGTAAAACCATCCCTGCAACGACCAACTGCCGTAGACAACAGTGTGTGGATGAGCGGGTTCATCGTCGGAAACACCTTTATGTCATTTAAATTTTGAAAAACTTCGTTTTAACTTTTAGTATCTTCCTCATTATCATCACTTTAACCTATAGCTATCATTTCCAAATTTTAACACAAAGGCCTTTTTAAAGGCGAACTAAAAAGCTATAACATATATAAAATTCGAAGAAAAGTGAAAATGCATATTTATATAAATTTTTTTCACGATAATGAACTGCTTCCTCTTTATGTTGATTTTCTCTGTGAACAAAATCCTTATTTTGATAGGCAAATCTTTCACTCTACATCCCAGGTACATAGGGCCAGCACATCAATATTAGGGACATTTACCATTTACCTTAAACACTTTCACCATTCCATTTCAAATAAGGTAGTTCGAAATTTCCTTTTGACAGGATTTTCTGCTTCACAAAGTACACTCCCAGAGGTATAAATAGTAAGACGTGTTGTGCGTATGCAAATTATGGATTGCCGAACTTGTTCGTGACGTCATAGCGCTGATAAGAGATATAAAGGATTTGACGCGTATTGACCGTTGTTGTTCAAACCGAAAGTTGAAAGGGAAAGAATCAATTGACGAATTTGCAATTTTCAGAATGTCTTCCAGACATCACCTAGATGATTTTACGCGTAGGCGTATTGTTGGCAAGATCCAAGAAGGGCGAAAAATAACAGATGTTGCCAGGAAGTTCGACGTCAGCCACAGTGTTGTTTCAAGGCTTTGGAAATCATTTCAAACAAATGGAGAGTGTAGCAAACGTCACGGGGAGGTCGTGTTTGCAGTACGACACCTGCAGAAGATCGGTACCAACAAAAAGACACCGGCGCAGCACAGCTAGTGAGGTAGCAAATCAGTTTATGGCTGCTACTGGCAAGCGGATCTCCCGAAAAACTGTCGCCAGACGTTTGCATGAAGAAGGACTATACGCCCACCGTCCTGTTGTGTGCATCCCATTGTCCAGACGTCACCGTACCACCCGTTTGCAATGGTGCCATTAATATCGCAATTCGACTGATAACGACTGGTCTGCTATCCTCTTCTCAGATGATAGTAGATACAGTTTATCGTCTGATTGTCGACGACAACTGATCTGGCGTGAGAGTGGTACTGCATATTGTCCAGCAAACATACAGGAAAGGGACCGATATCCGACATGTAGTGTCATGGTATGGGCTGGCATCATGATCAATGGCCGTACATCCCTCTATGTGCTTCCAACTGGGACTATGACTGCCCAACGATACATTAATGCTGTTCTGCTACCTCATGTTCGCATGTTCAGTGGTGGTGTCGGTAATAGATTCATTTTCTTCAACGACAACGCAACATGTCATCGAACAATCGCTGTCCAGGAGTGTCTTGAAAGCGAGGATATTCAACGCCTCGTATGTCCAGCACGTTCTCCAGATCTGAATCCCATTGAAAATGTGTGGGATGCTTTGGGGAGGAGTCTTGCTGGTCGCCAATGCACTCCAATAAACAAGGACACCCTCATCCGTGCACTGACAGAGGAATGGGATAAATTACTCCAACAGCTGCTTGATAATGTTGTGCAAAGCATGACACGACGTGTGGAATCTTGCATCGCCGTCCATGGTGGCCATATCACGAATTGACATTTTACGCCGGAACACTTGCGGACGGTAATTGCATTTTTTTCACGTTTACGTATTCTTCACAAAATGGCCTGTTTATTCCTTTGAACACGTTCAGAGCACAATAAATTGTCTTTCTTGTAATGTCCTGGCATTCTGACATTATTTTATTTCACTTGGCATCCAACCACACTTACTTTTTTATGCGCTATAAAGCCGTTTATGATCCGTCCTTAGCAATTGTCCAGCAGTGTACAATGTTTTATTTACGTAAATAATTAGAAACAAAATTTGACAGGATTCATTCAGTTAAAGGAATAGTTAGCACGAAAATAATAAAATCACCAGCTCTGGTAATCAACTCAGACATTTGAGCAGATTTCATCGCTCATACAATCTACTTTTAACTTTTTTTCTTTCTGTAGCCATGTACCTGTTTTCCATTACAGTAATTAAATTAAAAAGAGAAACGTTTCTCACTATAAAACGTTTATTATGCATCGACTATAGCTTCGCAGAGCCTTTGGCTCGGTATCATCAGCATGAATGAAGCGTATTCGTTGGAATCATTGTGACATCATCAGAGTCCTGGCAGTCACGGATTTTGTGAGTTGTGTCCACGCACTTGAAAGAAATGGTGTAGACGTGATGTTGTTGACCAGCCGTGAAGTGTATCGGTATATGTGGAAAACTTCTAATACATTAATTTTAATAGTCGAATCAGCTTTATTAATAGACGTAACGTTTCCAAACAAAAGTTTATGGTTTATTTTCTTGAAAATGTTTGGCTACAGACCACGTCTTTAGTTCATTGTTCCGTACACAAGCCTTGTGGTCCCTCACATGTAAACCGAAAGCCCTGCGGGTCTGTTATATATACACTGAAGAGCAATTAAATTAGAGACAGCTGGCGTTATGCAAACGTGGAGCTGTGGGCGACCCTGTAAACGGAAACGACATGACGTATGTAGCGATCCGACAGTATCACGAATGATGCGGCGGGAATCAGTAAGAGTCGGATGCAGTATGGTAAGACGACGGATCTAAGCGCATTTGATCGTGAATAAATTGTCGGGCCCGATGAATAGGTCACTCCATCTCGGAAATTGGGCAGGCAATGTGATTTTCACGAACCACTGTGTCACGGGTGCACCGTGAGTACATGGAATCCGGTAAAACCATCCCTGCAACGTTCAACTGCCGTGGACAACAGTGTGTGGATTAGCGGGGTCATCGTCGGAAACACCTTTATGTCATTTAAATTTTGAAAAACTTCGTTTTAACTTTTAGTATCTTCCTCATTATCATCACTTTAACCTACAGCTATCATTTCCAAATTTTAACACAAAGACCTTTTTAAAGGGAAATAAAAAGCTATAACAGACACAAAATTAAACAAAAAGTAAAAATGCATATTTATATAAATTTTTTCATGATAATGAACTGCTTCCTTCTTATGTTGATTTTGTCTGAGAACAAAATCTTTATTTTGACAGGCAAATCGTTCACTCTACATCCCAGGTACATAGGGCCAGCACATCAATATTAGGGACATTTACCATTTACCTTAAACACTTTCACCATTCCATTTCAAATAAGGTAGTTCGAAATTTCCTTTTGATAGGACTTTCTGTTTCAAAAGGTACACTCCCAGAATTATAAATAGTAAGACGTGTTGTGCGTATGCAAATTTTGGATTGCCGAACTTGTTCGTGACGACATAGCGCTGATAAGAGATATAAAGAATTTGACGCGTATTGACCGTTGTTGTTGTTTAAACGGAAAGTTGAAAGGGAAAGAATCAATTGACGAATTTGCAATTTTCAGTATGTCTTCCCGACATCACCTAGATGATTATACGCGTAGGCGTATTATTGGCAAGATTGAAGAAGGGCGAAAAATAACAGATGTTGCCAGGAAGTTCGACGTTAGCCACAGTGTTGTTTCAAGGCTTTGGAAATCATTTCAAACAAATGGAGAGTTTAGCAAACGTCACGGGGGAGGTCGTGTTTGCAGTACGACACCTGCAGAAGATCGGTACCAACAAAAAGACACCGGCATAGCACAGCTAGTGAGGTAGCAAATCAGTTTATGGCTGCTGCTGGCAAGCAGATCTCCCGAAAAACTCTCGCCAGACGTTTACATGAAGAAGGACTATACGCCCGCCGTCCTGTTGTGTGCATCCCATTGTCCAGACGTCACCGTACCACCCGTTTACAATGGTGCCATCAATATCGCAATTGGACTGATAACGACTGGTCTTCTGTCCTCTTCTCAGATGAGAGTAGATACAGTCTATCGTCTGATTGTCGACGACAACTGATCTGGCGTGATAGTGGTACTGCCTATTGTCCAGCAAACATACAGGAAAGGGACGGATATCCGACATGTAGTGTCATGCTATGGGCTGGCATCATGATCAATGGCCGTACATCCCTCTATGTGCTTCCAACTGGGACTATGACTGGCCAACGATACATTAATGATGTTTTGTTACCTCATGTTCGCATGTTCCGTGGGGCTGTCGGTGATAGGTTCATTTTCATTAACGACAACGCAACATGTCATCGAACAGTCGTTGCCCAGGAATGTCTTGAGAGCGAGGATATTCAACGCCTCGTATGTCCAGCACGTTCTCCAGATCTGAATCCCATTGAAAATGTGTGAGATGCTTTGGGGAGGAGTCTTGCTGGTCGCCAATGCACTCCAATAAACAAGGACACCCTCATCCGTGCACTGACAGAGGAATGGGATAAATTACCCCAAAAGCTGCTTCATAATGTTGTGCAAAGCATGACACGACGTGTGGAATCTTGCATCGCCCTCCATGGTTGCCATATCCCGAATTGACATCTTACGCCCGAACGCCTGCGGACGGTAAGTGCATTTTTTTCCCGTTTACGTATTCTGCACAAAATGGCCTGTTTGTCCCTTGAACACGTTCAGAGCACAATAAATTGTCTTTCTTGTAATGTCCTGGCATTCTGACATTATTGTATTTCACTTGGCAACCAACCACACTTAATTTTTTATGCGCTATAAAGTCGTTTATGATCCGTCCTTAGCAATTGTCCAGCAGTGTACAATGTTTTATTTACGTAAATAATTAGAAACAAAATTCTACAGGATTCATTCAGTTAAAGGAATAGTTAGCACGAAAAAAATAAAAACACCAGCTCTGGTAATCAACTCAGACATTTGAGCAGATTTCACCGCTCATACAATCTTCTAAATTTTTTCATGATAATGAACTGCTTCATTTTAATGTTGATTTTCTCTGTGAACAAAATCCTTATTTTGATAGACAAATCGTTCACTCTACATCCCAGGTACATAGGGCCAGCACATCTATATTAGGGACATTTACCATTTACCTTAAACACTTTCACCATTCCGTTTCAAATAAGGTAGTTCGAAATTTCCTTTTGATAGAATTTTCTGTTTCACAAAGTACACTCCCAGAAGTATAAACAGTAATTGGTGTTGGGCGTTTGCAAATTTTGGATTGCCGAACTTGTTCTTGACGTCATAGCGCTCCAAAGAGATATAAAGGATTGGACGCGTACTGACCGTTGTTGTTCAAACGGAAAATTGAAAGGAATAGAATCAATTGAAGAATTTGCATTTTTCAGTATTTCTTCCCGACATCACCTAGATGATTTTACGCGTGGCTGTATTATTGGCCAAATTGAAGAAGGGCGAAAAACAACAGATGTTGCCAGCAAGTTCGACGTCAGCCACAGGGTTGTTTCAAGGCTTTGGAAATCATTTCAAACAAATGGGGAGTGTAGCAAACGTCACGGGGGAGGTCGTGTTTGCAGTACAACACCTGCAGAAGATCGGTACAAACAAAAAGACACCGGCGCAGCACAGCTAGTGAGGTAGCAAATCAGTTTATGGCTGCTACTGGCAAGCGGATCTCCCGAAAAACTGTCGCCAGACGTTTTCATGAAGGATGACTATACGCCCGCCGTCCTGTTGTGTGCATCCTATTGTCCAGACGTCACCGTACCACCCGTTTCCAATGGTGCCATCAAAATCGCAATTGGATTGATAACGACTGGTCTGCTGTCCTCTTCTCAGATGAGAGTAGATACAGTCCATCGTCGGATTGTCGACAACAACTGATCTGGCGTGATAGTGGTACTGCATATTGTCCAGCAAACATACAGGAAAGGGACCGATATCCGACAGGGAGTGTCATGCTATGGGCTGGCATCATGATCAATGGCCGTACGTCCCTCTATGTGCTTCCAACTGGGACTATGACTGGCCAACAATACATTAATGATGTTCTGCTACCTCATGTTCCCATGTTCCGTGGTCCTGTCGGTGATAAATTCAGTTTCATTAAGGACAACGCAACATGTCATCGAACAGTCGCTGTCCAGGAGTGTCTTGAGAGCGAGAATATTTAACGCCTCGTATGTCCAGCAGGTTTTCCAGATCTGAATCCCATTGAAAATGTGTGGGATTCTTTGGGGAGGGTTTTGCTGGTCGCCAATGCCCTCCAAT
The DNA here is from genome assembly GCA_039090855.1 of Macrothele yani. Classification (NCBI taxonomy): domain Eukaryota; kingdom Metazoa; phylum Arthropoda; class Arachnida; order Araneae; family Macrothelidae; genus Macrothele; species Macrothele yani. The sequence goes on from CM077016.1 coordinate 15,517,634, forward strand.
AAACATGGACACCCTCATCCGTGCACTGACAGAGGAATGGGATAAATTACCCCAACAGCTGCTTCATAATGTTGTGCAAATCAGTTTATGGCTGCTACTGGCAAGCGGATCTCCCGAAAAACTCTCGCCAGACGTTTACATGAAGAAGGACTATACGCCCGCCGTCCTGTTGTGTGCATCCCATTGTCCAGACGTCACCGTACCACCCGTTTCCAATGGTGCCATCAATATCGCAATTGGACTGATAACGACTGGTCTGCTGTCCTCTTCTCAGATGAGAGTAGATACAGTCCATCGTCGGATTGTCGACAACAACTGATCTGGCGTGATAGTGGTACTGCATATTGTCCAGCAAACATACAGGAAAGGGACCGATATCCGACAGGGAGTGTCATGCTATGGGCTGGCATCATGATCAATGGCCGTACGTCCCTCTATGTGCTTCCAACTGGGACTATGACTGGCCAACAATACATTAATGATGTTCTGCTACCTCATGTTCCCATGTTCCGTGGTCCTGTCGGTGATAAATTCAGTTTCATTAAGGACAACGCAACATGTCATCGAACAGTCGCTGTCCAGGAGTGTCTTGAGAGCGAGAATATTTAACGCCTCGTATGTCCAGCAGGTTTTCCAGATCTGAATCCCATTGAAAATGTGTGGGATTCTTTGGGGAGGGTTTTGCTGGTCGCCAATGCCCTCCAATAAACATGGACACCCTCATCCGTGCACTGACAGAGGAATGGGATAAATTACCCCAACAGCTGCTTCATAATGTTGTGCAAATCAGTTTATGGCTGCTACTGGCAAGCGGATCTCCCGAAAAACTCTCGCCAGACGTTTACATGAAGAAGGACTATACGCCCGCCGTCCTGTTGTGTGCATCCCATTGTCCAGACGTCACCGTACCACCCGTTTCCAATGGTGCCATCAATATCGCAATTGGACTGATAACGACTGGTCTGCTGTCCTCTTCTCAGATGAGAGTAGATACAGTCCATCGTCGGATTGTCGACGACAACTGATCTGGCGTGATAGTGGTACTGCATATTGTCCAGCAAACATACAGGAAAGGGACCGATATCCGACAGGTAGTGTCATGCTATGGGCTGGCATCATGATCAATGACCGTACGTCCCTCTATGTGCTTCCAACTGGGACTATGACTGGCCAACAATACATTAATGATGTTCTGCTACCTCATGTTCGCATGTTCCGTGGTGCTGTCGGTGATAAATTCAGTTTCATTAAGGAAAACGCAACATGTCATCGAACAGTCGCTGTCCAGGAGTGTCTTGAGAGCGAGAATATTTAACGCCTCGTAGGTCCAGCACGTTTTCCAGATCTGAATCCCATTGAAAATGTGTGGGATGCTTTGGATAGGAGTCTCGCTGGTCGCCAATGCCCTCCAATAAACAAGGACACCCTCATCCGTGCACTGACTGAGGAATGGGATAAATTACCCCAACAGCTGCTTCATAATGTTGTGCAAAGCATGACACGACGTGTGGAATCTTGCATCGCCCTCCATGGTGGCCATATCCCGAATTGACTTCTTACGCCGGAACGCCTGCGGACGGTAATTGCATTTTTTTTCCCGTTTACGTATTCTGCACAAAATGGCCTGTTTGTCCCTTGAACACGTTCAGAGTCTTTCTTGTAATGTCCTGGCATTCTGACATTATTTTATTTCACTTGGCATCCAACCACACTAACTTTTGTATGCGCTATATAGCCGTTTATGATCCGTCCTTAGCAATTGTCCAGCAGTGTACAATGTTTTATTTACGTAAATAATTAGAAACAAAATTCGACAGGATTCATTCAGTTAAAGGAATAGTTAGCACGAAAAAAATAAAAACACCAGCTCTGGTAATCAACTCAGACATTTTAACAGATTTCATCGCTCATACAATCTTTTTTTAACTTTTTTCTGTAGCCATGTACCTGTTTTCCATTACAGTAAGTACATTAGAAAGAGAAACGTTTCTCACTATAAAACGTTTATTATACATCGACTATAGCTTCGCAGAGCCTTTGGCTCGGTATCATCAGCATGAATGAAGCGTATTCGTTGAAATCATTGTGACATCATCAGAGTCCAGGCTGTCACGGATTTTGTGAGTTGTGTCCACGCTCTTGAAAGAAATGGTGTAGACGTGATGTTGTTGACCAGCCGTGAAGAGTATCGGTATATATGGAAAACTTCTAATACATTAATCTTAATAGTCGAATTAGCTTTATTAATAGGCGTAACGTTTCTAAACAAAAGTTTATGGTTATTTTCTTGAAAATGTTTGGCTACAGACAACTTCTTCAGTTCATTGTTCCGTACATAAGCCTTGTGTTCCCTCACATGTAAACCGAAAGCCCTGCGGGTCTGTTATATATACACTGAAGAGCAATTGAATTAGAGACAGCTGGCGTTATGCAAACGTGGAGCTGTGGGCGACCCTGTAAACGGAAACGACATGACGTATGCAGCGATCCGATAATATCACGAATGATGCGACGGGAATCAGTAATAGTTGGATGCAGTATGGGTAAGACGACGGATCTAAGCGCATTTGATCGTGAATAAATTGTCGGGCCCGATGAATGGGTGACTCCATCTTGGAGGTCGTGCAGGCAATGGGAATTTCACAAACCACTGTGTCACGGCTGCACAGTGAGTACATCGAATCCGGTAAAACCATCCCTGCAACGACCAACTGCCGTGGACAACAGTGTGTGGATGAGCGGGTTCATCGTCGGAAACACCTTTATGTCATTTAAATTTTGAAAAACTTCGTTTTAACTTTTAGTATCTTCCTCATTATCATCACTTTAACCTACAGCTATCATTTACAAATTTTAACACAAAGGCCTTTTTAAAGGCGAACTAAAAAGCTATAACAGATATAAAATTCGAAGAAAAGTGAAAATGCATATTTATATAAATTTTTTTCAGGATAATAAACTGCATTCTTTTTATGTTGATTTTCTCTGTGAAAAAATTCCTTATTTTGATAGGCAAATCTTTCACTCTACATCCCAGGTACATAGGGCCAGCACATCAATATTAGGGACATCTACCATTTACCTTAAACACTTTCACCATTCCATTTCAAATAAGGTAGTTCGAAATTTGCTTTTGATAGAATTTTCTGTTTCTCAAATTACACTCCCAGAAGTTTAAACAGAAAGAGGTGTTGTGCGTTTGCAAATTTTGGATTGCCAAACTTGTTCGTGACGTCATAGCGCTGAGAAGAGATATAAAGGATTGGACATGTACTGACCGTTGTTGTTCAAACGGAAAATTGAAAGGGAAAGAATCAATTGACGAATTGGCAATTTTCAGTATGTCTTTCCGACATCACCTAGATGATTTTACGCGTGGCCGTATTATTGGCAAGATTGAAGAAAGTCGAAAAATAACAGATGTTGCCAGGAAGTTCGACGTCAGCCACAGTGTTGTTTCAAGGCTTTGGAAATCATTTCAAACAAATGGAGAGTGTAGCAAACGTCACGGGGGTCGTGTTTGCAGTACGACACCTGCAGAAGATCAGTACCAACAAAAAGACCCGGCGCAGCACAGCTAGTGAGGTAGCAAATCAATTTATGGCTGCAACTGACAAGCGGATCTCTCGAAAAACTGTCGCCAGACGTTTGCATCAAAGAGGACCGTACGGCCGCCGTCCTGCTGTATGCATCCCATTGTCCAGACGTCACCGTACCACCCGTTTGCAATGGTGCAATCAATATCGCAATTGGACTGATAACGACTGGTCTGCTGTCCACTTCTCAGATGAGAGTAGATACAGTCTATCGTCTGATTGTCGGCGACAACTGATCTGGCGTGATAGTGGTACCGCATATTGTCCAGCAAACATACAGGAAAGGGACTGGTATCCGACATGTAGTGTCATGCTATGGGCTGGCATCATGATCAATGGCCGTACGTCCCTCTATGTGCTTCCAACTGGGACTATGACTGGCCAACGATACATTAATGATGTTCTGCTACCTCATGTTCGCATGTTCCGTGGTGCTGTCGGTGATAGATTCATTTTCATTAACGGCAACGCAACATGTCATCGAACAGTCGTTGTCCAGGAGTGTAATGAGAGCGAGGATATTCAACGCCTCGTATGGCCAGCACGTTCTCCAGATCGTAATCCCATTGAAAATGTGTGGGATGCTTTGGGGAGGAGTCTTGCTGGTCGCCAATGTCCTCCAATAAACAAGGACACCCTCATCGTGCACTGACAGAGGAATGGGATAAATTACCCCAACAGCTGCTTCATAACGTTGTGCAAAGCATGACACGACGTGTGGAATCTTGCATCGCCCTCCATGGTGGCCATATCCCGAATTGACATGTTACGCCGGAACCCCTGCGGACAGTAATTGCATTTTTTTCACGTTTACGTATTCTGCACAAAATGGCCTGTTTATCCCTTGAACACGTTTAGAGCACAATAAATTGTCTTTCTTGTAATGTCCTGGCATTCTGACATTATTTTATTTCACTTGGCATCCAACCACACTTACTTTTTTATGCGCTATATAGCCGTTTATGATCCGTCCTTAGCAATTGTCCAGCAGTGTATTTCACGAATACGGCGCAAATCCCTATAAATCAGTAATGACACAACATTAAGTGTCTGGAAACAATCGTATTCGTTTCGACTTCTGTAACGTCGTCATGAATACCGTGGAAGACAACGCACATTTTTTTTATTCGAGATTTTGTTGTCCGATGAATCACAATTCACTCGAGATGGGATTATTAATAAGCGCAATGAACATTGTTTGGGTCTAAGGAATTCGTTCTAAGTCAACAGCAAAGCGTCAAAGGCGCTGGTCAACCATGTGATGAGGGATCTGTCATAACACCTGTCTTTTACGAGGGCACTTTAACAGTTGATAGATATGTGTTGCTCATTCAGGACAACATAATTGACTGAATAGATGAAATTGTTCTCCTGGATGTAAAACGTCTGTTATACCTGCATGATTGTGCTCCGGCGCACAAAGCGGCCGCAGTGTGTACCTTGTTATCAGTGTCGTTTGGACACCAGATAATTGGATATGGAGGACCTGTACCTTGGCATCCGCGTTCCTTGAATTTGTCCCCTCTAGACATTTTTAGGTGCGGATAACTCAAACACCAAGTATACTCCACGGAACCGACAGATGTCAAGGCTTTGCGCACCCGTACCATCATCGCATGTCACAGTGTGACACCTGAGATGATGGATAATGTACGACAAGCCGTGCTTTCTCGAGTTCAGCCGTGTACAGCAGCCGACGGTGAGCACATTGTACAAGCCTTGGATTAGGTACCCATATGGAATATGTGGGTTTTGTATGCACGCATGTCTGACCTTTGTCATCGGTACGTAATTGCATTTTGTTTGATTACATAAAAATGCTTACTCTGTTTCAATAGCGTCATCATTCTTTTGTACCTTATGCTGTATCGTGCGTGTTGCGTGTCGGTTTTGAAGTAAGGTTTTCCAACTGAAACCGTCCGGCGAAGGTGCTCGTTCGTTACATTTTCAGATGTTTCTTTGTTGGTTTCCGGTGAACCACGTGTGGTTTCCTACTAACAAACGGATGCTCTACAATTTTGCATTTGACTGTTTTGTCTATCTCGCTTTGTTTTGAAGCTAATTTTCATAAGTACAAAAAATCTCCGCCAGAGAGCACCACTCTTGAGGGTCAAGTACAGGTAAAGGGTCATTCGATCGGCCATGGGCCTTTACCTATACTTAGCCACCAGTTTCGTTCCTGTACTACCCTTATTTCACGAGTTATGTGGCTCTTTCCGGACTTTTGGTTACACCCTGTATAATCCATTTGCAAGCTGAGTTCTGGCAGTTTATACTTATTTTACATGTTGTTTTCCTGTTTGCCATGGCACACGTTTTTCCAAGTTCTGTCACAAAATGTGCGCAATATTACCATCTGAAAGATTCAGTTCCTCGTCGGAATCTTTAGTTTTGCAGATATCCCCGTAACTGCTATAATACTATGTAAATTTGTGATAAACATGAAGATATTTTCCTAAGGCAATATACTGTGATAATGTACAAAATTCTATACGTTTTACTGTGACACCACTCTTAAAAGACAGGGAATGGCATTATGACGTATATCTAAAAATAACTACAACAATACAAGAAGGTTGCGTTATATTTGTATTAATTTTGTCTCTATTTAAATAAATTGCTTCGTACGAATATTGAAAGGTCGTTCAAAGGAAAAGAAGATATATCACCTGATGAGGAATTTCGAAATCCATATTTTTTATACGAGAAATTTAACAAAGCCACTGCAGCACCAATGCCAATAAATCATACTTAAAAACTCTTACCTAAGATCATGTAAAAGAGAGTTAAGAACATAATTACGTATAAATTTTTACAATCAAATCACCATTGTCTCTGCAAATGTCATTTAAATTGAATTGGGTTTTGTATTGGAGTTTTTCAGGCTCATGTTTAAATGGTGAACACTAAAAGTAAAATAAATCACTTTAAACTCATTGCAGGACAAATACATTGGCTGAGTTACCTGAAAATCTTATTCACTCGTCTTTCGTTTACTTGAATTTTCCAGGTAAAAATAATTATTTTTCCGTCAACAGGTAAGAACCCAATACATTTGAATCATTTACCACTTGAAATCGTTACTTGAATTTCATAATAATGTAGATCCTATTAAATGGTGTGCAATGTCTGCTTTTTCTATGGCAAAACGTCCGTTTTCCCGAAATTAGGTAAAATTTGTTAGTTGCATCGATATGTTAATCAGAAAACCTTATTTCACCATGGCTAACCATTCGTGTTATTTCAACTCCAAACAAAGGCCAGTGCTTCTCCACGCAGAAAAGCTTACCTGTTTAAAGGATTTCAACATCGTCATCAATGAAACCTACAGTATTTGCGCAGCGCGTTTCGTTTGAATAAGCGTCTTTCCTTACATCTGGTCCCTAATTCAAATTACAATGGAGGGTTTATATAAATCGTAGTGTGTTTCTCTGTTCTTTTTTCTTTTTTTTCTAAACTTTTGGGCGCATTATCTTTTCTTCTTCTCTACACAGCAAAACGACAATGTATCGTAAAATTCCATTATACAACATATTGCTAATTATGTTAAGCGGTTTAGAAATTTAAACAATTTTCAAATGCTACAAAGAATGACACAATCCTTCCAATAGCCAAGGATTGAAATTATCATTTGCCTGAGAATCAAACATATATATATATATACACTGAAGAGCAATTGAATTAGATATACCTGTCTAGTAAAGTGTAGCACCATCTTTCGTCCTGATGATGGCGGCGATTCGTCTCGGCATGGACTCGACAAGACACCGGAAGCGTTGGTAAGCCATATAGATCCACGACCCCTGAACAAGCTCTCACAGTTCACGAAGATTTGATGAATAAGGTTCAGTGCCACGAACATCTCTCTCGATGGCATACCAGTAGTGATCGATGGCATCCCAGATGTGATCGATAACATCTCAGATGTGATCATGGGCATTGAGGTCAGGTGACCTAGCTGGCCAAGGAAGCGAGGTCACGTCGGTGGATTGTTCATCCAACCATTTGGATACAATTCGGGAGCGATGGCACGGAGCATTGTCCTGTTGCAGGATGAGGTCCCCAGTGGGATGTTGAAGATGCACAAACGGGAGCAAATGATCGTGCAGGATATCCCGGTAACGTTGACCTGTGAAGGACGATGTCACACGTACCAGGGGTCCCATTTCAGTCCACGTAAACAGTCGCCAGACGAGAATGCCCCCCCCCCAGCTTGAAGAGTACCCTGCTGGCAAGAAGAATCCATCGCTTCATGTGGTTTGCGCCGTATTCGTATCCTGCCATACGTATGTACCAACGTGAATCTCGACTCATCAGTCCAGGCAACATTTTCCCACATGTCTATGGTCTAGTGACGTTGTTCCCGCGCCCATGTAAATCTTTGCACCCTGCGATGTGCGGTCAGCAGCGGTACCCTCGTGGGACGATGGCTTCTGTACCCCATAGCGAGGAGATGGTTCTGGATGGTGTGGCTGCTTACACGTTTTTGTGCACCAGCGTTAAATTGCCGAGTGATTTCTTGCACTGTGGCCCGTCTATCCGCTGTTACAATGCGATCTAGCCGACGATGACCCCGCTGATTCACACGATGTTGTCCACGGCAGTTTGACCTTGCAGGGATGTCAGGTGACCTAGCTGGCCAAAGAACCGGATTCGATGTACTCACGGTACACCCGTGACACAGTGGCTCGTGAAAATCCCAGTGCCTGCACGACTTCCGAGATGGAGTGATCCATTTTTCGGGCCCCGACATTTTGCCCACGATCAAATGCGTTTAGATCCTTCGTCTTAACCATACTGCGTCCCACTCTTACTGATTCCCGTCGCATCACTCCTTACATTGTCGGATAGCTGCATACGTCATGTCGTTTCCGTTTACAGTGCCGCCCACAGCGCCAAATTTGCGTAACGCCAGCTGTCTCTAATTCAATTGCTCTTGAGTTTATATGTTGAATGATAGCTGAAAATATCATTACTTTATTTCAACTAATTAAGACCCAGCGGGGTTAGAGCTCTGCACTGCAGTGGAACTGCATTTGTGTTGCACTCTGTTTTACATTTTTTTTGTTGGTACCCAGGGAAAGGATCACGCAGTTTCCGACTTTTCCTGGAACTTTTCGTACCAGACAAGAGAAGTTGGTGAATGCTCATATTCCGCAATCTGAGCTTCGAAGAATATGACATGTTTCCGAACTTGAGAAATAATTTTCACAATGCATCGATCTCCAAATTTAAGTCAATAAAGTTATATTTGCTTGTATTAATTGCTTTCTCATTGCGAATTTCTGAATAATAATGATTTTCATACTTCAGGTTTTTTTCTTCTTTTTAGACAGTTCAGCGAATTTGGCCAAAAATTATTTTTTTTCAGCTGTAAATCTCGAATTCACGATTGAAATATGCGTACATGGGTGTTCCTCTGACTGAAAAATTAGCTTAACGAACGCTGGATAGGTGTGTGCATCAGCATAGAAGACTTCCTGAAAATGCGTATGCTGCAGCGTATGTCCATCTTCACTAACTACGTACATGCATCACGGTTGAACAAAAAGTTCAAAGAGTTTTAAATTCTGGGAGCCTATCCAAAGGTGAAATGCTATTCAAGAAAGCCAGGAATAAATAAAGAACGAGTAATTATAGAAAATTATTTTATTAAATATTTATTTTGCAATAATAAACTAAAAACAAATTGCAAAAAAAAAACAGTCCAACTTAAAAACACTGTATTGCTCACACTAAACATGACATTTTAACAAAACGACGAATGTAATGAAATGAAAAAAAGAAAGGCAGTTGTCAAACTTCTAAGTGGGGGCCCTTATGAAGCTGAAAATGATATGGTGAATGAGAAATGGTTGAATCTATCACGTAAAGAAAAACCAATAGGTTTTTACCTAAGTTTCGATTATTGCACTTTTAAAACAGCTCAGTATATCTTACATTAGCTTGATATCCCGTTGCTAAATCCCCTATGTAGAAGCTACGCTGAAATAACTCCAAGGCGTTTACGGCTCGTAGTAAATAAATGCATGCGATTGTCAATTACATCAGGAATTCATCTTTAAATGAATGAGCATAATGATATGTTAACTGACATTTTAAATTTATGAAGACTGAAATATATCGTTTAACTTAATTTGCAAGATCTCACGTAAATAAATAGTCGAGCAATCGGATTATTCGGCCATACGCCAGGGAGACCACAGAAACTTTTAAAAACCAACTGCTGCGTATGTTATCTAACCAATGAATCCATCTAAGAATTTATACACAGTTGAATCACATTATTGTGACCACCTCCTACTTTTTACCTACAGCGCGTATCCAATGAGAGGAGGCACGTATCGTCAGCTGGCTTGGAGGGTATATTAAGTGTGATGAAGGCATTCTGAAAATCATTCTATGCTGTCATGGATAAAAGGAGCGATTTATCAGATTTTCAGAAAGGGATGATTTAGTCTTTCGGGCAAACGGTGGCATTATTTCTGAAACAGCGCAATTTGTGAATGGCACACGTTCTACTGTGCTTAAAGTGTTTCGAGATTGGAGAAATGGCACCTTTCGGAATAAGCGACTTGTCACTTATTCGGAAATACTGCCACCTAAACTGCCACATACAGCACCAATATACAAATATAAATACTGCCACCTACGTCACTTATATAGAATTCCCCACAACAACGTTGACATTGCACGACGCGACTTGTAATGTCGATGTTGTTGGTTGAATTTCTATTTCACCATCCTTGGTTTTTGAGGCAACTCATTTGGAATTTGTGTTCTGTATCGGTGACATTCCGTGGATAGCTGGTTTCGCCCTGCCTTGAAACTACGCCATGATTTGTGTATTTTGTGGATTACGTAACTACTCTGGCGTGCAAAAATTAGGACGAGACGGTTTGTCGAATGTACCGTCGTGCAGAAGTGCTCCACATTGACTCAGATCATATCATAAGATCACCAAAATGTAAGAATATGGGACAAGTGAGCAAAACCGTTCTAACAAGGAATCCAAAGGATGCAAATGTACTTTATTGAAAAGCTACCTTCGAGCACAACTGGACAGAAGACAGAAACGTCCATGTGACAGGCGGCTTCCAAGAAAACTCCAGTCTTTAGTGGAGGATATGGTCACCCCTGACGGCGTTGCAGGATTTACAACGTCTGTCCATGCTGAGGACGAGGTTGTCAAGGAGCTGTTGAAGGATCGCGGCCCATTTCTCTTGTAGCGCCAATTGCATCTACGGAATCGTTGCTGGCGGCTGGTGATTTGCTGCCATGCATTTCCCGAGAAGGTCCCATACGTGTTCGATTGCATGTAGGTCCGGAACCTTCCGCGCTAATCCATGCGTTGAATATCTTCACTCTCCAACAGCTCTGCGACTGCCACTGTACGATGAGGTGTAGCGTTGTCGTCCATGAAGAGGAACTCAGGACCCACAGCACCCACAGCACCTCTAAAGAGACGCACGTGAGGCAGGAGAACCTCGGTACAATAGCAGACATCAGTGACTGAACCTCCTTGGATGATGTGGAGATCAGTACGGATACAAAGCATGATACCGCCCCAAACGAGAACTCCGACATCTCCAAACCGGTCCCTTTCGATGATGTTTTAGGTGTGATTGCGTGTTCCCTGCGCTCTCCAGATGTGTATACGTCCAGGATCGCTCGTCAGACTAAATCGGTTCTCATCCGTAAAGAGAACTCGACCCCCTTGCTGATGTGTCCAGTTCTTTTGTTAATGGGACCACAGAACCGCCGTCTCCGATGTGCAGGTGTTAATGGCACACACGTATTGGTCGTCGTGCAAATAGACCACCTTTGTGCAGCCTCCTGGCCACGGTAAAACGCGATAACGGACGTCCAGCTGTCTGTTGCACGTGCCTTGCGGTTTCTTCCGCTGTCTGCCGTTTGTCTGTTCTCGCCTGCAGCACAATATACCGGACGTCCGCCGCCGTGGTTGCTCGTAGACGACCACTGCTAAACTTTTGGACAGCTGTCCTTTTCGTTTGAAATGCTCTCCAAGCTGGTGTAACGATGCTGTGAGCGATCCCGAACTTCTCTGCCCCACTAGTCACATTTCAACCTTCTTCCAACTTTCCAATGACGCGACCTTGGATAAAGTCATCCAGATGTCGTCTACTGGATTGCCTGTTGGCCATATCACACGGTGGCAGAAACTCGACGTCGTTCAAATCGATGTACACCGTGCAATAGGTTTCATTGAATTGCTAAGCGTACACCGTCCGTGTGCTTTATACCCTTCCGACACTCCCAAACCCCCTACGTCATGCTGCATATATGCGCATTCACTACCGTACCGGACCCTTGTCTCTCTCCTGAGTGGTCTTTCGGTTCATTCTGCATGCACGTACGGCTGTTATGCTAATTTCTCCTCTTCCTCCTGAGTTTTTGCACACCAGTGTTGCAACTAAAACGCAATAATTGCTGTTTTAAAGAAATTTGCCGCAGTGTGGAATATAATGATTTTGAAAAATATAATTGACCAGTTGCAATTATTGATCATACACACTGTATTATAAAATGTGCCCGTTCACCCCTTTTGCATAGCGGATTTTCCCATGTAAGTCAGCCCGTAAATGTATAAAGCTATGAGTGCGAATGAAGATTTAGTTATTTGCAGGTGTTTATCGCTTGTTATTAAATTCCATTCAACAATATGCTACTAAATATTCCGAACCTATATTTACCAAAATTGAGGAAAAAATAAAGGACGTGTGTTTATTGCTTGAGATTTAAGCAGGAGAAAAAATACTTTAGAAAAGTTAATCGTTCATCCTGAAAACAAATGTTAATTGAATTTATGTTTTAGCCAGCAATTCGACCACTTATATGCCCATAAAACGTAGTAATTATAATATTTTTCAAAATGTTGTTAGTCGTTCATGGTAAATTCTATCGAAAATTCTAGCTCTCTTAAAAGCGGCTGCTATTAAATATGGTAGAAGAGGGTAATGAATTTTTCATGTTCGAAGCTATAGCAATTGACGCTTTCTCCGTGATATGTCTAGAATGATGCTCAAGGAACCTTCTACCCACGTCAGCCCGTCTTTCCTTGGAATAAATATTTGTTAAACGTCGTTCCGTATCTCGCAGCAGTAATGCTCTGGTGTGTCCGTTTGTTCAGATAACAGGAAGTTATGTTGAACCTCAAAGGCGTGGCTGTTGTCCATCTAGAATCATTTCCAAACACTGCGAAATTGTGCGGCGGATTAGATTATATAACGGATGTATGAAATAACTTATTCTACAGTTTTTTGAAGTGATTATACCGGTAAATTCCGATGCAAAGCATACACAATATTGGCAAAAGTCACCGGACACCTAGAAGAAAAACACAACACAGCTTTTATTGAACTACATTAGTACGGTGTCGGTCCAACTTTGGCATTGATGCATGCACCTACCCGTTGAAACATGCTTTCGACAAGGTTTTGGAGTACATCGATAGGTATGCGCTTCCATTCACTACAAAATGCTGCCGCTAACTCTTGTTTAGTAGTAGGCCTTGGTGTCAAACTTCTCATGCTGGGCTCTAATTCATCGCATAGGTGCTCTATGGGATTAAGATCAGAGCTCTGTGCTGGCCAGTCCCCACACCACACGGAATTATCGTCAAACTACGCCCTTACAGTCCTTGATTTATCGCTCGGTGCATTATTCTTCTGGTACCAACAAGGCTCCGTTCCATAATATTGCCACAGAGTTGCTCGGGCATAATTGTCCAGAAGATCGAGGTTGACGTATTGATTAACAGGTTTGTGCACGATTACCAATGGGCAGGGATCATAGCACGTAACCAACCCCCTCCCCCACAAGTACACTGTCAGCTCCACCCTTGACCATAGGAACAGTACATTGTGGCGAATAGCGTTCCCTCGGCTGCCGCCATAACCACACACGGCCATCAGACTGATGGATCCTGTATCTGGATTCATCGGTCCATAAGACCAGTTTCAATTGATTTACGGTTTACGATAAATGTTCTTTACACCATGTTAAATGACGAGTAGCATTCCCAGTGGAGATGAAAGGGTTATGAGTAGCCACACGACCACGGTAACCCATGGAATGAAGTTCTTTGCGAATGGTACGTATACATGCCGAGGTTCCAGCATTTTTACTCACCTGTACACTGAGGCCTTATGCAGTACTCCGCCGATTAGCTGTTGTGACTCTTCTAAAGCTTCGACGTCCTCTATCACTGATTTACTTTGGTCTGCCAGTATGTTTTGCTACTTCAGGCACGCCATGTGCCTTCCACGTATTCAGTGCATCCAATACAGTTGACTTGGGTATGTTTAAACTTCTTTCGGGGTCTCTTATGGACAACACAGTAATATAATACCCAACAATTTTTCCTTTTGCATGTTTCCTACTCTTCCGCCGCGACATTTCCACTCGACTTCACTGTGCGACATGATCGCGGTCAGCTGCAAGCTTTTTTTTATACCGTTTGCACTTCTACAGCACACCTTAACAACGCAGCGGATCCATCCGTTTTCTTTTGAACGGGTGTTAGTTGACTTTTGTCAATATAGTGTATGTACAGCACATAATTGATATCTTGAAATGTATATTCGAGGTTGTTGCCATAATCCTGTTGCACAATGGAGAGTAATGAGTGAACAGTACGGTGTTCTTCGGTGCTGCTATTACCATAGCTCTAACCAAGTGAACAGTTCTAAGGCTGTAAACGAGTAGTAAATTAGAAGCCTTAGTCTACAAGAACAATGGGAATTCAAGGGATAAATGCTCCGTGCCGCCAGACTTATAATAAAAGTTAATTTTTTTCGTTCTGTTGCAACAGAGGTTTGACAATGAATTTTTAATGCATACGTCATCATTTGACGTAAACGTTGTAGTTGTGGTTTTTTTTTGGGGGGGGGTGTTTGGAATGGAAAGGTTCTGCTGCTCAGAATTTTTGTGTATCTTCATAGGATATCTTATTGTCAATATACAGTTCTTCTCAACTTGAAGAAGATGGAAGTGCAGCAGTTACAAAAATCAAGAGTATCTTGTGCAGTAAGGTTCTGGAAAAAGAGTTGTGTGAGGCATGCAACTGCAAGTTTATTGTAGACAGCAACCAGAAGCTTGAAGAACGGAACCTCGAAAAGCAAATGCAGTGGGAGATTTTTAAGGATGTGGAAAACCGAGTGGTTGATTTTCCCAAGACAAAGCTGGAAAAGTCTCTTCTGAAGAACCCAGACGTCATTACCTTCGTCAGTAAAAACCAAGATTTTGATATTCGCATAAAGACTAAGTTTGCGCCTCTAGTTAGCGTGGAGGTGGAGAGATCTTTCTCTCAGTACAAATATTTTTTGACTGACGAGCGACAGAATATGATTTTCCAGAACAATGAAAAAATGTGTATTGTGCGACAGAATTTCTTTGTATCGAATGGAAAGGAAAAAAATTACATAGAAATAACTGATGTCATTTGTTTTTATTGCATTAAAAGATTGGGAACGTTAAAATATTGTGTAGCTCTACATTTAATATCGCACGCAATACGAAAGAAAATGTGCCTGCAATTTAGTAAAAATGTGCACGGAAAAATGCTAACTCTACTAATAATACCATAAAGCCATTCGTGCCTAAGAAGCATAGAGATACAAAGCTGTGCGGCTGCATGTTTGTAATCCAACATATTTTTTCAGCTATTTTTACATTTTTCTTTCAGTAATAAATTTTTAAGGTTTTTCTAGAAGTATTTGCAATGACGATTTAATTCAGTAGTCACGGAACCTTTTAACATGTAGGTCGACAGAATCTTCATTCTCTTTATTCAGAATCGCACGTGCAGTAATCCTAAAGTTTTACTTTTTCAGAACCATCACTCAACATTAAAAAAAAAAGACATGAAATCAATGATCTACTGTGACATAGAAAATCAACTTTTCGCGATTTTCATCTGATGACACCATTTATTTAGGGTAATGAGAAAAAATGGTTGATACGTACCTTGGCCGATGTAAAGAAGGTGTCCTCTTAGGAATCGAAATGCTAGCCAGAGATTTTAAAATGCGTCAAACCATAATCAGTTTAAATTACAAAGTAAAATAGTTTTATGCGAGATATTTATATAATACTTTATTTGTAGAAATTATTGAATATATCTTAAAAATTTATGTTGTTCATCCGAGTATGGCTTTTCAAAAGAATTATCAAGTGAAAGATCACTTAATGAAGACTACCAGAAAGTAATCTATTCGCTAAAATTCTGAAGACCAACTGAGAAGCCCATACCGTGATAAATCGATTTAAGTCTTACACCAAAAAATTAGTTTGTTCAGCGCTTGGTAAAGCATTTTGAATATAGTAAAATTGTACTTTTTATGAACACATCGACGCTAAATAAACTTGTATTAATACTTGCTTGGACTTTACACTTTCTTAGGGAATTTAATCTATTAGCACGCATAAAATTAAAATTTCAAATTTTTTAAATTTAAACAATACTTAAATTTCAATCCACAATCCCAAGTGTCAGATTCAGATACGATAGTGATGACGGTTCATTGTGAATACACACAGGAGCAGCAATACATACTGAAAAATGTATGCCATCTTGCAGTATTGTGCGATGCAGAGCATATACAGTACGATATCGACGCGGACTAATACCACAAACATATGAGGGAGAACATCTACAAGAGAAAAGAAACGAAAATATAACGTTTGCGATGCTCTTTCGAAATGTTGCGTACTTTCCTTCAATGCAATTGCCAGCTTGTTTGTTTACGTTTTAGAGTGGGGCTTTCTGTGTATTACCATTCACTGCACATAGTTAGAAGTTAGTTCTACGAGAAGATTTTAACGAGATTTGTTCACCGTTGTCTCGAATTTGACAAAATTAGAAATATAATATTACTGTTTACTGAGTACCGGTGCAGTTGATAGCAGGTTTCTTTACGTTTTCAGATACGGAATCTTTTTGCATTACCTTTCCTTATAAATAGTTCCACTATTTAAAAATGTAGTGACGCCATTCTTCTAGTGGGAAAAATGTATTCGAATGGAAGTCGAATAGAATTGAAGAAATTAAAAGTTCGAAAAAGGTCATGTTATGTTTTTGCATTTCATTTCATCTAAGTTTAAGATTGTTGTTCATCCATTTGCAAATGATCTCGTTTTTATCTTGCTTTCTCTTAATTTTGGTGTAGCTTTGATCGAACAATATGCGTTGAGAAACGATTGCCTGTAAAGGAACACATTAAAAGTTTCGTTGAAGTTACCAATATAATTCACATGATGCAGTGGTACATTCTTTTTATTAGTCTTTCTAATCCTCTTACCTGCTCTTCCATTTCAGTTTAAGCGGTTAATTTCTTGTTCACCTCAGTTTTGATATGAGTATTAGTAAGCTCAAGGTCAATCCTTAAAAGCTGTTCGACTGAACTTTCAAATGCATGCTTTTCCCATATTGAACTCAAGAATATTTTTTTCCCCAAACATCGAAGATTAGAGTCTCTTCATATTAGTTATGAATGGAAAAAGCAATCAACGTTGTTGAGTCAGATGATTTTAAATTGTAAACGCATTTCCGCTTCGAAAGAACTGTACGTAAGACTTATCACAATGCAACAGAAAATGCAGATGTTTCAGTTATTTTAAATTTTTTATATTCATAACAAGACTGCAGAAAACTGACATGGCAGAAGTAAATATGCTATATGTATCTTGTAAAAACCTTACTTTTCATTTTTGCAACGTATTTCAATTTATATTAAAACATGTCCTGTTATTAAATGCTCCATATATAAGGTAATGTTTCAAATGTCAGATTACATTATGTTTAAGTTCCATACAAATAGTAAGCATAAATATCACAAATGTTTAACCGTTTAACGACCATATCCTAAAAATCTTGTATCACTCTAAATACCATAACGTCCGAAACTGTCTGTTGGTTCACTTCTTTGTTTAATAATGGCAATAGTCACCGTGCGTTACTCCTGATGATCCCTCGTAGGTCGAGAAAATTTGAAGAGCAATTAAGAGTAGGAAATCTGAGTCACCCTAGACAGTCGTTTTGGGCGACTATGGCCGTTTTTACGTACGGGCGTTATGGTCGTTAAAGGGTTAAGGAACAAGCCTTCCCAAGGAAAATGTTAATCATTTTCTTTAGCTTCCGAATAAAACCAAAATTTGCCGAGAAACTTTAATCGCGATAACCTAACCAGTTGGTAATTTGGAGATAGTGGTTTTAGTGGCAGAGGTTCCTGAATTTTATGTTTTTAAAGGAATTTTTGGAGAAATCGATTTGTTGCGTAAAAGATAAAGAGCGGCTTATGTTTATTATATTTAAATTGTTTCATCAATAATACTCCGGTATGATTTCTGGCGCTGAAAAGCTGCAACACATAGGTATATTAACCTTATTAACTCCATGAACATTAAGCAGATGCAGTGTGAAAATTACTTAAAAATCCAACTGGCCTTTCATTACTTCAAGATATTGTGTTGGTCAAATCCTTCCTCTGCAAAATTTAACTTTGTTCACTTGCTAATGAAAATCATGAGCCACAAGTTATGAGCCAATTATGTATCAAATATAGAGCCACGTGCGGTTACTAATTGATGTTCTGCAAACTTTTATCCAGATCAACATCTCAGTAAGTTTTACAACAGGAACGATAAAAATTCGTGGTAAATGGAGTAATGCATAATATTTGAATACCCCTTAACGCTCTTGTAACGCCAAGGTTTTGGTAATCGAGCATTTTTAATTCGGATTCTGCTCTCAAGAGTCCTATCCTGCGAATAGTTTCTGCGTAATAATACCCGAGACGTATTATTACTTCAAATTTATGGAGCAAAATGCGCCGAAAAACGAAAGAACCCAGGTTGGTTTGGATATTCTTGAGATTTATTCGTTTCACACACAATATGAATAAAACTGCTCATCATTTTCAACGATGAAATCCATCGTTACTTCTTCCTACGTCCATAATCTCGGAGTAGTTTTATTTTGGATTGGCATTTCCTTTTGCAGTTAATACAAAAGGTTTTAGTCTTATTTTATTTCTCATGAACTAAAATAACATGTCACGCACTTTTCGTAGCCCTGATGGACAAAAGTTAGATCAACGGCATTCATTCTTGCACTGTTAGACCAACGGCATTCATTCTTGCACCAACATACAACTGAAGACGTTTATTTTTTGTTTTCCATTCTTACATTACAACCCATCCGTAGATGGATCCCAAAAATTGGATTAATCTCACAGAGCATCTCCCATCAACAGTAATATTTAGTAAAAGGCGAAAGATTAGTATGTATTTGAAGGGAAGACTGAGCTTACTTGAAGTTTTTAACTTTTTGTATATGATATTAATTATATTTATAAAATAGTCAAAAGTAAAATTTATTAAACAGAAATCCAAACATTATAAGTTTGCTGGTAGAGTATACTGGGTTATGCTGAAAGACAAAATTTAACATCTGGGGTAAAACGTAATATCCACCAACTTTTTATTGTGCATATCCGACGTGAGCAGCTGGCCAATAACCCATGTTATTAGCCATATAATCTACGAGTTTCCGGCAATATATCAACTTTTATGAGGAAATATACACATATACGTTCTTCAATTAGTTCGTCCAGGTTCCTGGAAAAGGTGTCATATAGATTAACTAACAGCTACGCGGTTTACTAATTAAAAGTAATAGTTTTCAAAAGAAAATTGTCGATCTGTCAAGTTTGACTGCTGGAAAGGATCTCCACTTTGATGTGCATTTGAACAGCCTTTGTGATGCATCGATATACCGTTTGATCTGTACATATACGTATATTAAACACCGATTGCTTGAAATACACTGACGGAAAAAATCCCAACACCAAGAAGGGGTTGTGTTAGATAAACGACAGTTGGTAGGCAGTGAGAGTACATCTGTAAGATGACGTCTATGCAAATTTCGCGCTCGGCGCATACGTGTGACGCTAGTAGCACCCTCGGAACATGCAAAGCAGGTTTGCTGAAAATACGCACTGTAACGTTCGTGAGCGTTAGTTATCGTTCAGATTCGACGTAGGGTGTTGAAGTTAGTGAAGAATGCCTTTAAGAAGACGAAGAAGCCATTATCAACAGCTCACTGAGTTTGAACGAGGTCGTGTAATAGGGCTACGAGAAGGCGGATTGTCTTTCAGCAATATTGCAGAACGACTTAGCAGGAATGTAGCCACTGTGCATGATTGCTGGCAGCGGTGGTCAAGGGAAGGTACTGTCTCAAGAAGACCGGGTTCCGGCCGGCCACGTGGAACTACTGAGAGGGAAGACCGCCGTGTACGGCGTATGGCCGTGACGCATCGTACCGCATCTGCGGCAGCAATTCGAGCTGCAGTGGCCACCACCGTGACACAACGAGCTGTTACAAATCGGTTACTTGAAGGACAGCTCCGAGCCAGACGCCCTGTAGCGTGCATTCCACTTACTACAAAGCACTGCCGTTTGCGACGTCAGTGGTGTCAAGCTAGAGCTCATTGGAGGACGGAGTGGAGATCTGTTGTGTTTTCTGATGAAAGCCGGTTCTGCCTGGGTGCCAGTGATGGCCTTGTGTTGGTTAGAAGGAGGCCAGGTGAGCGCCTGCAACCAACCTGTCTGCGGCCGAGACACACCTGACCTACACCTGGAGTTATGGTCTGGGGAGCAATTTCCTATGACAGCAGGAGCACTCTCGTGGTTATCCCACGCACCCTGACTGCAGAGTTGAACGTCGGTCTGGTGATTCAACCTGTTGTGCTACCATTCATGAGCAGCATTCCAGGGGGTGTTTTCCAACAGGATAACGCTCACCCGCATACCGCTGTTGTAACCCAACATGCTCTACAGAGTGTCGACATGTTGCCGTGGCCTGATAGATCACCAGATCTTTCACCAATCGAGCACGTATGGGATATCAGTGGACGACAACTCCAGGGTCACCCCCAACCAGCATTAACCGTCCCTGTATTGACCGACCAAGAGCCACAGGCATGGAACTCCATCCCACAAACTGACATCCAGCACCTGTACTTCACAAAGCATGAACGTTTGCGTGCTTGCATTCAACATTCTGGCGGTTACACCAGTTATTAATGTACCAGCATTTCACATTTAAAATGGCTCTTCTCGCGCTTACAGTAAGCTGTGATCTTGAAACCTTAATCGATTATATATGTTACCTATACAAATGTTTTGCCGCAATTTCATTCCTCTACAATTTTTTTCGTGGTGTTGTGATTTTTTTTCCGTCAGTGTAGATTAGTGTCTCTTACAAGGTGTT
The DNA here is from genome assembly GCA_039090855.1 of Macrothele yani. Taxonomy (NCBI): domain Eukaryota; kingdom Metazoa; phylum Arthropoda; class Arachnida; order Araneae; family Macrothelidae; genus Macrothele; species Macrothele yani. The sequence goes on from CM077016.1 coordinate 15,538,523, forward strand.
AAGGAGAATGGAAAGAAACTCCTGGAATTAAGAGAAGAGTGTAAAAATGCCTTTCTTTTAAATAGGAAAATGAAACATCGAGGTGCCATGAAGGCCTGCTCAATCTCCAAGTATGGAGAGACCCTTTAGTCTTTCGTCGGAGTTGTTACCTCTGAAGAATAAACATACAGAATATAGCAATTCCCAATTTTCTACGATCAACCACTAGATGTTTTGTAAGTTCCACAACTTTAACCCTTGTCATTGTATATATGTTGTTCTCGCATGAACAGTGTTCAGTACGTCCGGGATCTGATGACGACCATATAGTGTTGGTCGAAATATCTAGTGCTTTTAATTAATGTATTTTAAAGTATCATTTTTTAACTTGTATATATCTTTTTAACATTATTAAAACCGATTTTGACGACGCGTTCACTGGGGTTACAAAGGTCAGTTGCAAGTTGTTCTTATCTTGTTAATCGACAGGTATCTATGCTTCGTTGCTCTAAAACTTTATTACATATTTTGTCCGCAATTAATGTATTCCCATGGATGAAAATAAACATGGAATACTTAATATTAGCTAAAACATAACCATAATTAAGTAACCCGACATTTGTTGGTCCAGTGATGTCATTAATGTACTGTTCGGCCCATCTGTTAATAGGTCTGGACATTACTCAAAGAAAAATGACGGATTTTAATTTAATTATGATTATGTTTTAGCAAGTATTAAATATCCAATGCTGTAACTTAAATTAAATTTATTCGATGTGCAAATTCTCATCCTTGGGAATACATCAATTGCAAATAAAATACAGGGTGATTCAAAACACTAGTACCAAACTTTACGGGGTGATAGAACATACCCGAACAATCACTATTCGTAATACGTAAAATTAACGGTTGTAACTCAAGGTCGTCATTTTTATCGTGGATTTCACAAGAGATGGATAGTTTCACGAATCAGTAGTAGGCGGACATGCATTTCATGTATGGAGCTGCCGACGGGAATGCAAGGGAAGCCTAAACACTGTACCAGGCAGCGCTTTCCAACAAGACGTGTGCCAGATCGTTAAACGTTTCTAGCGATAGCCCCAGTATCTCTGCGACACCGGCTTCTTTGCCAGCGGCTTTCAGGATACACGGCGTGAAAAGAATGTGCGGGACACCTTGGACGCTGAATTCCCTGGAACATAGATTGGTCGTGGTGGTCCCTTCGCTTGGCCGGCATGATCGCCCGATCTCTCATATGTGGACGTTTTCGTATGGGGCCATATGAAACGCCTCATTTACGATAGCCTCAAAGATTCCGCTGAGGACTTTGTTGCATGCATTTCTGTTGTCGCTGCCGCTGAGGACTTTGTCGCGCGGATTTCAGTTTTCGCTGCCGCTGAGCGCAAAATACCTTGTGTTTTCGCCAATGTTGGTCGATCACTACGTCGAAGGTGTGAAAACTGCATTACTATTGCCGGTAGTTACTTTGGGGAGTTGCTGTAATTTGTTCCATAAATTTATGTAATTGCTGTCAATAGAATTCGGTTCTGTCATTTCTTCAATGTTTTTATACCTCGTCTGTCATTCTTCTGTTTCAGCGTTTCAGGACACAGTAAGTGCTAGCCCCTAGCGCTTCACCGCTTGAGTTAAGACCCTGTGTTGTATGACGAAAAGGGCTTGTTTAGGTGTGTTCTATCACCCCGTAAAGTTTGTTCCAAGAATTTTTAATCACCCTGTATGTAAAGACGTCTTACCGTTAGAAACATAATGCAGAGATCTTAAGCGCCGTCCATAAAGTACGATTGTTATTTTTTACTAATTTTAGACTCACACCATTCATCATGTCAGATTTAAAACTGTAAATAAAAATCATATTTACAATTAGACATTTTGTCCGATTGTTGACACCTCTCCCCCTAAAAAGTACGTCCTAATTCCCGCAACCCCTCTTTATTTCTGACAACTGCTTTTATATGTCCGTTGAGAAACAAGAAGGCAACATGTAACTATTTAAAGGAATATTCCATATATTTACACGTTTGCATAAGAAAATATATATTATTTAGACATTAATTTATTCCCTAATGCTATCCGAACTGTATCATTCTGAGATAAAGATCTATAAATGAGCGCACGCGTTCAAGGTTGCAACACTCCCGATTATACCATCTAAGAAACGCGATAGATTTGGTAGTACAAGTACGAGAACTTGATGTTAATATTCTGATTTACCTAAATATAATTAGAAATCTGAAATACTTTTTTAACTATTAAAAGCAGAAAAAAATAGAAAACAAATCAAAGAAATCCTTTCGACTATAATGTATTTTTGCCGCTGGACGTCCGAATTACTAAACTGCCCCCCCCCCCCCATGTCACATTGTGTGCGGTTGTCAGAAACACCCCTACCCTCTGTAATGTTGCACGTACTTTATGTACTACTCTTTACGCGGAACCACCTTAAAACTTAAAATTATATTTTACAAATGCAAGAATTCGTTTTATTCTACTGTTTAAAATCTTACCCTAACAATCGTAACCGACTTACTGGCGATTAACTCTCTGTTTAAAAATATTTTTTGTAATTTCAACTGGAAAGAAAAAGGATTATATATAAATGGAAGGTACCTAAATCGCTTAAGATTTGCTGATGTCACAGCCATCATTACAACTAGCAATAATTGAATACAAAATATAAAGGATTTATGGATGACAAGTCTTTAAAAAGTCTGACAATAAACACAGCAAAATCTAAAAATATGATCAATACAGAAAAGATCTTGATAGAAGGAAAATATATCCAAAAAGTAGACAAATAGATTTACATAGTTGAAGTAATCAGTTTTAAAAACACAGTCAAGAAAGTGAACTCAATAACAGAATTGTCCAAGGTAACATAGCCTTTTGGAGACTTATACTATTTAACCGGCGGTTTTTCATTTTGTTTAAATGGTAGTGAAAGTAGATTATCACAGAACGACAGTCTGAAAACATAAGATTATCGGCAAGAAGGAAAAAAGCATGTTGGAAATAACAAGAAGAGGTAAAGTTACAAAGGCACTTGTAAGAAAAAGAAAGGGAATATTAGAAATTATAAAAATAAGAAAAACATCAAAGTGAAGATGGCGTAGACATTCTAGAAAACTGAAATATGAAAGTTGGGTACGATTAACAAAAAATGTCGACCGAGAGAGAGATACACGCGGAAGGGGGCGCCAGAAAACACGATCGATATAAGATAATCGTATATTTAGAGGTGCTAAACGGTAGACTGAGGCTAAGGATCGAGGAAGTTGAAAAACGCTGGGGGAGGTCTGTACCCTTCAGTGGGTGTGAACATGCTAAAAAATTGAGGAAAATATTTTCACAAGTAAAGGGAAAGCAATAAGAAATAATAAAGAAACTACGTTAAAATTTAAGCATATTCGCTACACGATACATAAATTTAACACGGTGCGCCATTTCATATTGACGCAATTTAAAAATCCCAGCTTGCTACAGGTTAAGAGTCATTAGCTGACCCTCCTCTTTTTGTTTCTAGGTCGAAACGAGACTAAGAGCCTTATTCTGAATGATATCTTGGGGTAAAAGAACACGCCACAAATTTAGTCATTTATACAAGTGTAAAATATTTCCTTATTCGACCATAAGATTCTGACGTTTACAGATAACTGTAATGTAACTGCTGTAGCACTTGTGACTTTAATAGGAATGTTACTTTTTGTTCCTAAGAACTGCAACAATATTAATATGAGGTAACTTTAACCTGCAACCGGCGACGGTGGTTGATTCACAGAATTTATTTATTTATATTTTGAGTTTGGGGTTTAACCAGAGAGGGAGAGAGAGTATACCGACCGAGATCAACTCGATAGGCAATGAACAGTCGCCCGCTCCTAATTTAGGGCTACGGGTATCAGTGAAGTAAATAGCCGGTATTGCAAGAGAAACACAACTTCCACACGTCGTCGGCATTTGATCCGGGATCAATCTCGGACAAGTGATCAGAAACTACCACTTGGACCAGTGTGCTTCGAGGACTGAATACACAATAGTTATCAAATTTAATAATTTGAATCGTAGTATTTAACAAAATACGTGTATGAATCTTCTTTTCAATGCAAACAACAGCACATTTTCGTTGATTTGTATCTACCAATATTAACGATAATAAATAAACGTGATAGTTATAAAGAATTTTCAAATCCTAGTGAAACCACAAAACACAAGGACACCTAGTACGCAACAACGTCGTTAACAAAATCAGCAAACGAAATTGCGTATCTGAGGGCTCAGAGTATTATCCTTCTGGATCGTTTCTCTTTCTCTGTGTCTTTTCCCTGCCGTTTTATTTATTCTGCAGAAAGTTGGCAAATGGGTTTACTTCCAATTCGGGAATTCTTTCTAGTGTGGTACACTCACCATAATGCAGCAAAGCAAATTACGCGCATACCTTGCGTCGTGCCACTCACGGCAAAAGCGAATCGCTAAACTGTCGTGTGAGCAAACACAGTATGGCATAAGTGGGCTCTGCTCGTACGGGAATGTAGTCGTAAAACTGACACTTACTGAGTTTAAACTGGAAATATAACAAAAACTTTAATTACGGCAGTTCGTTTCATTAATTCCCCAAATTTTTAGTTTGATTTCGCAATGAAGAAATTTCTTACCGAAGTAATATATTTACGGGTCTTATTCTAAAATCATAATCCTGAAAAAAATCAGAGTGGAATCTGGGAAAAATCATTGCATGGTGACTCGGATGAAGATAGAGCGAGTCATACTTTTCATTTGGTTCGACATGATAATCGCCGTAGCTTTTGCCGAAAAAATATTGACTGTTAAAAGACTAATAAGTAATGTTACCATAAATTCTGATTATTTGCATTCGAAGTAAATTTCTTCGTTTTCTTGAAAAATGAATATACCTTTAGATTAAAACTCAGCAATTTTTTAAAATAAATTTGCAACATTTTAATCCTAAAATCTCGCAGCATTTTATTAGTACTTCACCCAGATAATATTTACCAATTTGGTTAACGAAATTAAGTGATGTATGCTCCAAAAGCAATTCCCCTGATAATGTTAAAATAAATTCTGATCATCTACTACGGAAGTACATTTTCTTGCTTGCTTAAAAAATTAGTATATTTCCATGAAAATTCCGAACATTATTCTGATGTACTGTATTGCTTCAACTTAATTCAGAAGTTGTTGAGAATTTTATTATTACCTCACTCAGATAATATTCTCGGATATGGTTAACAAAATTAAAATTATTGATGGATGTACGTTCGAAATGAATTTTCCCTGAGTTATACTGGGATTTTAATTTATATTTTTCAGCTTGATTGTTCAAAAAAGATTTTCATTTCCTTTCTTCGATAAACTTCAGTATCCTTTCAGCGATGAGCCTTTCCCCACATTTTACGAATATAATGACATGATTTGATTCAGTTATTGCTTGATTATGTCCCAAAATTGAAGATACATGTACCAACTTAAATCTGAAGTTCATAAAAATTATTTTAAAAGATTCAAAAAAAGTTAGTTTATAAAATCAACACTGTCAGAGAAATAGAGGAGACGGAACATACCAATTCTTTAATTCAAGCAGGTGACAAGCACAATTCATTTCATTACTTCCACTGCTTCCATTAAGCATATTTATTCAGTGTAATAAAATAAGAAGTTGAGAAATTTCATGAATTTCGGTCTAACCTTTGGTGAACGGTATGTATCTTTGGTTGGTTGGTTGGTTGGTTGGTTAGTACATTTTATTGGCGCAAGGGCCATGGTTGGCCAAAGAGCGCCAGACACAAGACAAACAGACAGAATTAAAAAACGGGGCATAAAACCCCAAATCTAACTGACCAAGTAAAACCGAAAGACAATGAAACAAACAGTATGAAAAACATGGCACAATGGTGAGAAACAAGCCGACTAAGTAAAACTGAGGAATGAAAAAGACAAAACACATCACGAAATCGAACACAACTACACAAAGGATGAGTCACCAGGAGGGGGACGAACTGTCACTCTCCTCCCCCCACGCTCCTCTGCAATGCTAGCCGAGGGCGGGGACGAACTGTCACTCTCCTCCCCCATGTTCCTCTGCAATGTTGGTTGAGGCTGGGGACGAACTGCCACTCTCCTCCCCCCTATGTTCCTCTATAATGTTGGTTGAGGGTGGGGACCTCGCTGAGTCCGAGACAGTTGCAATGTTGGTCAGGTGGACCGCGACAGTTGGATGGACACTGCACACCTTTGCGGATTGAGGGCCGGGTCTTCCGCACGTGCAGGCTTTCTGCTGGGAACTGGAAGAGTCGGTCGTCTTCAAAAGAGAAGGCGCTGACTCAGCTATTCGAAAAAGCTGGAGCTCGGGGAAATCCACCTGTGTCGCTTGTTCAGCTGTAGATCGCTTGGCAAGTGCGGCGAGAGCTACAGGGCGCGGAACAAAGGGCTGCACGGGTTGCGGCAGAGACTGAACTACTGCGGCAAAAGTACGCTGTCGGTTGGTGGGTATACCCAACTTGGCCTTGGCAGCAGGATACGAGAGGCCTTCCAGGGTCTTGAGGCGCTGGATCGCCATCTCGTCCTTCCATTTCATACAGTTGCGGGAGTAAGCTGCATGGGCCTTGCCACAGTTAACACAGCAGGCCGCAGAAGTGCAACCTTCCCCGTCATGTTCACTGGAGCCACAATTTGCGCAACGAGCGGAACTCTTACAGAAACGTTGTGAATGCCCGTACCTCTGGCACCTGAAACAGCGCAGAGGACTGGGAATGTACGGGCGAACTTAACAGACCAAGTAGCCAGCCTTCATTTCGGTCGGAACTTCTGGGGAGTTAAAAGTCAAGATTACATTTTTAGTCTTAATCAAAGAGCCATCGCGCCGGAACATCATACGACGTGCAGCAATAACACCCTGATCTGCAAGTTCACTCACCAATTCATCCTCACTGCACGGCAAGAGATCAAACTCCGAAATAACACCCCGAGAGGTGTTAAGATACGGGTGAGGTGTCACTTTGACAGGAATGCCTTGAAGACTAGTGAGGTGAAGAAGAGTGTTACTCTGAGAAATACTGCAAGTTTGGACAAGCAGGTCCCCAGAGCGAAGCTTCCTCACAGACTTCAAGGGGCCCACCGCAGCGTCCAAAGCTTTAGAAATGAAAAAGGGAGATCTGGTGGACAGTCTCTCATTCGGATCGATGGATTCTACAACTAAGTGTGTAGCATGCGTATTCACAGCAATCGAGGGGAGACGACGCTTCGGAGCGACTGGTACAGCTGCCGAAGAAGAGGTTCCACATTCTTGGTCCAGGTCATGGTCGAAAGATCGTTTAAGGTTATGAGACTTGGTAGGTTGAGAAGACGAAGGAGAGTCGTTGTCAACGATCATTTTCTCAGGTGACTTGAATTTGGAGTGTTTGTTTTTGGTTTTACCCATGGAAAAAAGGAGAAGGATTCGTCTGCAGACTACTCCACCCACCACCGAGCCCTACAAGGGAGAACTGGAGGTCCGCAAGCCAAGAAAATGACGCTGGACACAGTTCTGGAGCTTATACGTTGCAGATATAGTCCGTTGGCTGTGATCACACGCACTCGGCGGACACTTCGGCCTCCTGGTACCGTCATGCCAACGCCTTTGGCATGATCCCACAGCCCCCGGGCTTACCCTGCCGTGCTATACGACAAAAAAGCCGCTAAAGCCCTGTACACAACTTGGTACATGACTTCTGACTAGAGGTGGGTTAGTCTCTAGCCTCCCGTTTACAGCGAAGCCGGGGTCGAAGAGAAGTGTTGGTACACACGAGGCACTGCTCCGGTCTCCTGCGACCTCAGCCGCCAGACATCCCATTTCCGCCTCACGGGTCTCCGCACGCGGCAAACATGCAGGTAGGTCTAGCACCCAAACCAGCTAAAAGGAAAAAAGAAATCCAAAGAAGACAAATCCTGGAAGGGAACCTAAACGGAATCTCAGCAACCTACGAACTGGGCGGTTAATATAAAACAGTTAGTGGTGGAGGGTAACAAAACCACAAGACCGGGGTGTTAGTACATAGCGTGGTAGAGATTAGGTAGAGTATACAACACGGGCAACTAGCCAGTGGAGAAAATAAATAAAAACGAAAAAGCGAGACACAAGACCAGCTCGGGATCGTGGGGCCGCGACTCCCCAACAGCTGGATGAACAGCCGTCCCTGCAAACTCTAACAGCACCGAAATAAAAAACAAGCGGTGGCATGACATCAGATGTTGACCAGTCACAAGGTCAGCTCGGGCCGTGGGGGCGCCGCTCCCCAAATAACTGGAAAACCAGTTATCCCCGTGCGGGGATGTATCTTTGGACACAACAGTTGATGAAATAAAGCCAAAAACGCCAGTATTTTTCAAGAACAAAGAAATCCACTTCGACATTGAATCCGAAGTCCTGTATTGCTACTTTAAAGATAAAAGCTACACAACAATCATTAACACCCTCGGAGTGCTGTCATATTTTCAGCTCAATTTATTGTGTGTCCTACCTCTACTATTGCTTCATGAACTCATCTCATAAGTAGGTGTTCAAAATTTATTGCATAACATCTGTACAACATGCCTGGTTTACCACGAATGTGTGTTCGTTTAAGAGATCTGAAACTATGTCGACAACATGTGAAAGTTGTACATTTCACTACTGTTAAAGGATTTTATCATTCAATTATATGACTGTTGCTTACTTATGATCCATGAAATTTGAAGTAGACTGAATCCGTACAGAATACATTAAAATTATATGAGGTATTTCACGAATAGTAAAATAATGAAACCAATTCTGGAAAAACCAGGAACGTGTTTACCAGCTTCAATTGGTTGAAGTAGTTGAAAGAAATTAAAATTAAATCTTTCAATTAATTAGTATGAAAATTTAACATGCAAATGCGTATGATGTGAGCATTATCTCTTCTAGCGAAGATAGAGTGTATGCTAAACTATTATCAACGTTTTAGATGAAACTTCATTTCTGGACAAAAAATAATCCAAAAATTTTTAGAAGAGAAATATACGATTTTTGGAAACGCAGAAAGTCACCTTTGGACCACCCTGTATCATCATGTATTGTTTGTGACACTCAGTTCGTAAGCATTCGGAATTATTTGGTCGCTGTACATATATTCATTACAGCTTAATCATTCGGTAATCTTTTTATTTACCTAGAAATGGGGGGAAATCTTGAATTCAGCTGAGCTAAAAATATAACAGCATAAAATTATAAAGATATTATTTGCAATATATGAAAATGTATAGTTATGGTAAACAAATTACTTGATTGAAAACTTTACTTAACTAATCAGATGAAATAGGCTGTCGTAAGAAGTTCTAGCTTAAAAGGTCAGCATTATTTTTGGAAATCAGATTTTGGTACTGGAGATGTTACATGGATAACAGTGAACTAAAGATGATTTAGTATCTGATGGTATAAAATTTGCACTTCTATATTCCCCATGCACTTCTGATTAATTACCCATTAATATTTATGGCCATAAAATGTAAGTTAAATGTGCATTAGCATATGGGCTGTTGTTAACAATGCTCTCTGTCACTAGAGCTAAAATTAATCACCTTGTTGTGTTGATTAACCAAACCTTATGTGATCAGATTTTCCTATTCTTGAAAATATGTTGTGCTAGCAACAAACTGCAAGATTTATTTTTTAATGAATTATTTATTAATAAATATACCCTGGCTCATAAATGGTATACGTATATTTCAAAAAACCAATTAAAAATCCTTATTATATACACACCTCTGTTTCATTTACTACTTAAAAGCTATTAACTTATTATATTATGAATGCGCCTCTCCTAATAGTGATGTGTATTAGAAGTATAATGTTTTGAATGCAGTTGGATTTATTTTAAAAGAGATCTTACAGTAGGAATTATTTCTGCTTACATAAATTTGATTTTATCAAGACATTTTTTAAAGTCAGATTTCCCTTACTAGCAGGACTTGTAAATCCTATTTCCACAAACTAATAATTTGTATATTTTCTTGCTATATTTTGAAACTGGACCTTTAAAAATGACCCCCCCCCCAAAAAAAAAATTCCCTTCCTATTAACGCCTGTAGTTTTAAAATTATTTACATTCAAGCTTTTGAAGCCTACCACAGTTCTAACCAAACCAGTTGGAATTTTTTACCTACATTAGAAGAAACTAAGATCAGTCAAGTGCTTAAAGCAATTATAAAATATAAAATGAAGACACAATAACGTCATATTTTGAGTCTGATTTTTTAAATTTCTTTGAACAAGCTGTCAGATTCCCCATTTCTTTCTACATAGGCTTGGATATAAAATATAGATATTTCATGAATTTTTGTTTTTTTTAAATAATAATGTTCAATGGGAATATTGTTCCCTCTCACCTTGTTTATTTGCTTAAGAACAATCATAATTGTTCTTCAAGTAAAACATACGTGGAATGTCTTTTTGTTTACTTTAATTTTCCTCGTGACAACATGGCAAAAGTGTTCCCTCCCTTTAAAGTGAGATCTTTTCAAAATTTCACTCATAATACAAATTCTCTGAAGCTCGACCTTTACAATTTCTATGATAAACAATATTTTATGATAATCCGCTAAGACAGAGAAAGATTTTAAACGCTTCATAAAATTATGTTTAGTGTAAACACATTTTGAATCGTCAGTTCATATACGTGTCAGACGTTCCGAAGACGCCTTTTTAGATCTCTTTTTCTCCATGAAAATCTAAGTTTTTGTACTGAAATTCCTTTCATGTAAACCTAAGAGTCTCTTAAACCTATTCCACTGCTTTTCCATTTCGCTTATAATTTAAGACAATGTAAAATCTTAAGAAAACGAACAGGGCCTCACTAATGCTTTCCTACGGAAAATCGTCTGCTTCTGCATCTTGAGGGTAACCACGCCAAAGCTGGCGGTACTACTTTCACCGCGGAAGCGTACAAACTCGGCTTCACTTTGCTAGCATGGCAAGAGTTGGCGACAGCGTCTCCTCCTATTCCTACCTCCATGGGATTAACTTTTCTACTAACAAGGTTGAACACAAAATCGATAACATATCCCGGTCACCAGAGTTGAACTGATCCAATTAGTTGGTGCGAGAAAATTTTATAGTAGAAGAGGATATATTCTGAATTCTCAATACTCAGGACCTTTCAGTTTAACCTTGGAAAAATCATTTATAATTATTATTCACTGGTTTGCTTTATTAACTGCTAAATACATTAGAATTACAAAAGCTTTCCAATAAGTCAAACGTTACTAACCTTTCTTCGCACTTCAGGTTCATGACGTATTAAAATTCTCCTGAAATGGGAAAATAAAGCGCTTTGACCTAGTCTTGAAAAATTAGAATTGCCACATTGTAATGCAGTGGTCAAAGGCTGGCTTCTGACCATTCATTCGATGTGGCTCAGGGTTCAAATCCTGTGAGGCATTGTGTTTGTGTTGCAGTACTGACTGTTTAGAAAATACAATTTTATATTAGCATACCTTTTGCAAAAGTAATAGCTATTTCGTAATGCTCCGTCGACCCGCCCGTAGTTCGTTGGCTCAATACCACAGCAGTAATTTGCCAAATTACAAAATTATTTAACATAAGAAGCTGTGGCAGTGAGTACAACAATGCTTTTGGCTTTGCATTTAGCATTAAGGGCTAACATGTATCACCGTTGTTCATACTGTATGTTTTCATTCCCAAGTTTATTTGAAAAAAAAAATGAATGGAAAGAAACGCAATCACTAACTGTAAATTTTTATGAAGACCAACTTGGGAATACTGGACACTATTAACAACGCTTAGAGTGTGCCCTATGTGCATAAAGACATGCTTTCGTTAACTGATAATCTGAATTTCTGGAAATTCGATCTGAAATAATCTTCTTTCAGGACATACATTCGATTTCGGGAAATATTTTACTTCACCAGATTTTACAGAGCAGCATTACGTTACTAGCCGTGGCAAGAACATTTTTGTTAATATCCAACAGCCTATATGGCAAAACGTTTCTTTTTCACGGATACAATGCACACAACAAAAACTGTAGTGTACTATACAATGAGATTAACTTCTGTCTCATTTATTTATTGGTAACATCCATGGAAGTAGAATTCTCAGTAATTCTAAGGAACAATATACCGACGACTATATCAAGAACAATAAATTTTCTTACGTCTACTATAGTTAAATTGAGGAGTTCACCCTCCACTCTTGGGTTCCACATTCCATTAGTTTTTATTAACATTGGATTAACACTGATAAGCAAAAATGATTTTTTAGAAATGTTATTCATTTCAATTAGAGTATACTGCAATCAGATTTCGCAAATAAAATTTCAATTCAAGTTTTGATCTTTAGAAATCCAAGTGTTTTGACAATATTAGAAAGTATACATTTCAACCGTATTAATTCCTTTCTGTTGCACGGTTAAAAATCAAACACAATTACATGGATTAATTTTACCTTAAATCATTCCCTATATGTCATATTCCACATCGTAAAGTACAGCACATGACGTCAAATTAACTGCGATGTAAACATCGCAGTTTTTTCGACTTCATTATAGTTTTTTCGACTTCAGTTTTCAAATCATATTTGCAAGAGATCTGAGTTTCTTTCTTCCTGACTACAGTATATTTATAAAGATAAACTACACGTATATTCTCATTTAGGAAATGCGTAGCGAAAGAAAGATGGTCCTGGTAATTCGATTAGTTTTTTTCTGCTAGGTAATAAATTCTGTTATAATAAAAAATTCTTCACGAAAATACATAATCCATAATCTCTTATAGAATAATTTAAATATTTTTGTGCTTTTCGCAAAAAGATTTACGTCAGGAAAGCAAAGTTCGGTGAAATGGTCTCAAAAAGAGCACCGCATCTATTCTTTCACTAGCTTACCTGAACTGAGAGACAAGAAGGACCAAAACTCAACTAACATTTTACTTCACCAACCAGTGCGGAAACCTACAAGTTGATGACAGCATTTACTAAAAACTACAGCACAAATTTAAACAAAACTCTAATCCATTGACTATTGAGTTCTTATATCTGTGTTTCTAACTTGCCCTTTTTGCCAGACCAAATGACAACCTATTGGACAACCAAGAGGTGGGGTGTTGTAATTGATTAGCTCCTATTTACGATCATCCCTTTGTTCTAGTACGAACTTCAAGGGATACGTCCCTTTATCCTGTGGAAGTTAATACATTAAGAAAGCGAAGTTGATTTAAATGCAGAAGCAGATATTGTCACAGTGAGAGATGGAATCAAAGGAGGGATCTTAAAAGAACAGGTGTGTAAAGCTCTAAAATCTCGTCAAAATGGCAAGGCTCCAGGTGTTGATGGCATAACAGCTAAGATGTGGAAATATGGTGGAGGCTGTAATTGACTAGTTAACTGAATTCTGCCAGTTGTGCTGAGAGTTAGGAATGGTACTTCGCGATTGGAGGGATCCTATCATTGTTGCCTTGTGTAACGGAAAAGGTGATCAGACTGACTGCAAGATCTACCGTCGTATTAACTTACTGAGTGTGCCACGGAAAGTGATTGGTATACTGAAATGGTACGGAGCCTGACATTACAGAAAGTGTGTGATCTTCAGAATGGTTTTATGGCTGGTAAAGGCTGCACAAATCAAACGTTTTCATTACGCATGATGATGGAAAATTATCTGGTTGTTGGTAAGAAAGTTTTTACTGTCTTCATAGATTTAGAGAAAGCATATGACCGAGTAAATAGGATACTTTTGTAGAAGGTGTTGAATGAATATGGTGTTACTGGGGATCTACGTAATAGTGTGGACCATGTATGCTGGCCGTAGAACTTGTTTACGGGTGAATGGTGTTGTACCAAAATGGCTTTCCATTAGTGCAGGAGTCCAGCATGGTTGTGTAATATAACCATGGCTGTTTAATATATATATATATGGATGCATGCATGAGTGATACCAAGATGGACAATACAGGTATTGGTAATACCCATTTGTGCAGATTGCTGTATGCTGAATACACAGTCTTGTTGGCAGAGAGCAAACGTGAGTTGCAGAATATGTATTCTCCGATGTACGAAGTTTGTATGAAATTTCACCAGCCAATCGTTATTTCCTGCAAATTAGAGTTCCTGAACTTCACAGCCTCTGCATTCCGGATAATTAAGGATGACAAACCGGACTTACTCACTTGGGTCCTTAGAGCTTTTAATCTGCGGTTCTGCTTCGGCATTCATCCTGGGGTGAACTGGCTTTTAATTTCAACCTTCTCTGCCCCTCGCCCAGGTAAAAAGCACTAAACACTATGACACTGTGTGCACAATACTTTTGACCATCAGTCATTCATGTTCTTTCGCGCGGTAATGCCATAGTGGAAATTTGCCGTGACGACCAGGTCTCTCCTTTGCATCACTGCTCCTCCATAGGGTGGAAAGAAAGAAGATTGCGTCCGTGAACAAATTACCTTCGGTGACTCCCAAAGGCTCCAGCTCGACAGAATTAGCCGAAATCAAGCCGCCGTGTTGGGGGTCTGTCAACAGCTGCTCTCTTGGCGAAATCGAAAAGAAAGGAGGTGAATCCCTTCTTTCTTGCCTACTCCTTCCTCCACAGCAGCGATGTCCAGACAAGACAATCGTTGATTTTTCTGGAGAGCGTGGAAAGGATATGGGAGGCTCCTACTGTTGTTGTCCAAATGTTTTCCATGGGTGCTGCCTCATAGATACGTGTGAAGCACACCCACCTCTCTCGAGGCATAAATTCCCTTACTGTTGAGTTTTCCTGTAGGTGTCTCTTCTATTTTTCTCCAATTTGTCACCATCAGCTCATTTCGATAATCTGGCCAGATAAGGATTATTTTCAGTTATGCAAGATAACCAACTGCCCTACGAGTGGCTTCAATACTCGAGAATCAGCAGGATCTCTCTTTCTTTGACAGCTTTTCGATTGAACCGAGAAAATGTCCACTATTGTCTTCTTTGCACTCTCTGTCGAATGATGGACCTTTCAAAACAAATCATTTGAGAATTTGTTTATCAGCGTCTGTCCACATTGTATGACGTATAGAACGCTGCTAACAGAGTTCCAGGCACATTTTTGCCTGGGTGAAGCGAGAAACCGGGACATTGTGCGCAGGATATTTTCTTTGCGTTAACTGGGCGCTCTTAAAGATCGTCCCAATTATATAGCTTCGTCCAGTGATTTCGTATCGATATGTTTGATTCAGTAGGTTATACATTATGTATGACCTACTGAATCAAACATATACTGCTGAAAACAAACTTCATACATACTGAAAAGAAAATAGTTAGAAGAATTATTCATAACAAGACTCAACTTCATCCGTTACATATGCTTGCTCTTATTAACTGGGGAAGGCATGAATGTCAACGTCGTGGAATGGCATGCAATATATCTAATGTGGAAAGGTATATAATCAGTGTCTGTGGGCCTGCACTTGCTATCAAGTTATCGAAAGTTATCACGAAGTTAAGCTCCATAAAAAGAATAGTGAGCATGTCTAGTAGTGAACGCAGTGAAAATGCGTCTCTCGCCCTCTCTCTGCCTTTGTGCGATTCGACAAGTAAGACCCTCATGGAGTCGTTTTGTGTTGATATTATTTCTATGTTGAAGATTTCAGTTGTGGAAGGCACAGTTTTGTTAACAGGGATAAAGCTGCATTTGAAGCCCCCAAGAACAGGTGGAGGAAGCACATTGGAAATATTTTACTCTGCTGAAAACATGTCTGAAGGCGGAAATGATTTAGAAGTCAAGGTTACTGGTGGTTATGAAGAATGCAAATAACAATCCTGGGATCACTTCCGTATGTGCCCAGGATTGTTAATTTGCTACGAAATAAGTGTAAACCACATAATATTGACTTTGGCCTCACGACTACAAATATTTGTGCATTAATCAAAAAGGATCGGGACAAAGTGCATCCACATACTAGACACGGCGTATGCACCATTCCTCTATAAGCCGTTGTTCAAGACACTAATGATACTGTATATATTGGTTTTACATAAAGGAACTTGAGTACCAGAGTCAGGGAGAATAAATATGATGCTCGTAATGGAAAGTTAACAACCGCCTTGTCTCGTCTGGTTAAGACACGTTCCTAAACTCCAAAATGGATTGAGGTATCCATTATAAACTCTACAGGTAAGCTCTCACTGTTATTATTTATGTAGAGCCTATATAATGCATCATTCGGATCTCGTTGATGTAATGATTATGTTCCTAAAGTTATATCGGAAACATGGAGCATTTTATTTGAACATTATCAGGATTTATTTTAAATGCATTATGTAAATACTAGATGACGTTGCGTTATTGCTGGTTTCTGATGAGGGTGTTGTATATAATAGTATATATCTTGGTCATACTTGTGAATGTAACATCTGATGATGGGGACGTTGTGATCCTCGAAAAATCTTATGTAGTGTGTGTTTTCATCAGTAAAGCTTAAGTACATGTAGTGTATGTTTGCTACATATGTGTTTTATCGTGTACAGTCGATATTTTAACTATCAACATTTTAACACGAATCATCCTTCATCAAATAGTAGCAATACTTATTATCCAGTATTTCATTTAGAAAATTAATTATTAGAAGCAGTAATTTTTTGAAAGTTTACTTTTGTTTCGGTGTTGAAAATGATTTCAAAAAGCCTTTATGTAGGCTTTAAGTAACGCAAAAAAATGATGAAATCAGGGTTCTAAGTAAAATTTGGACAACTGTTCTAAATAAAGGCATTTATAATTAAACTACAAAATGAAATAAATTGGCAAATACGGATTCAACGTACACATTTATGGAATAGGGATGCATGAAATTTTCTGTCTGTGAAATGTTTTTGTATGTATATCTTTTCTATGCATATGTTTACACATTAACATTTTATTGCTCATTAGGTGCAAGTAATGCGCGCTTCGATCGAAGATCGAAGAGATGAAAATCCACATGTTTTTTATTAATTAGTTTTGTACAATCACAGTTTGCACTCTGAAAACTTATACAAGAAAATTTGCCTCAAAACTTTAAACCTTCGGTTATTTGCAGATTTTTCGCGTTACACCTTCCCTCTGGGAAACAGCACAGTACTTACTATACAGCTTAACGGCAAACAGTTTACACCGTAGAATGACCCAAATTATTTTACCTTTTCCTATCTTAAAAGGTCAGTATTAAAAAGAACGACTCTTTATTCATCAGTAAACATCGAACACTAAATTAGATACAACCCTGTGCATTGCTAGGAACACGAGTGTTTCAAATTTTGGGGTGACACTTACAGCAGTTGCAACTAGTTGGCTCCTGTTTTTAAAGACAGTATTCGGATAACAGCAATACCTCATGAAATTGAAAATCAGATTTGCAGAAAAAAATTAACGAAGAGCAGGACAATGAAAATCTAATATCTCAAATTTGAAGCCATTAACGTAACAAAAGTTTCAACTTAAAAAATATTCACACATGTTTTGATTGCTGAGTTGTGTAATATTTGAAGTAAAAAAATATTTAGGGCAAAGCTCAAATCGTTTGCCTACTTCAAAGACTTAGCTATGAGTGAATATGTCTTGAAATGCTTCTTTATAAACCAGTGGAATTATTTACAACAATCGAGACCTATGTATTTGCCGAGAATAATAGAACTTTCTTGAATACGTGAAACGACTTTAGAATGTATCGCCGGGAAAACAAGATTTTTATACGTTCAGCCAGGTTATGTGAGCTGAGATCTTTATAAAGACTTCGAAGGAAACGAGAAACAGAAACATTTCTGATGACAAGTCCGTTTTGGTTCTTGGGGGTGGTGGTGGGGGTGGGGGCTGATATCAGGCTGAACAGATAAATGCAGGTTTAACTTTTCTGGAACAAAATTTGATTTCTTGTGTTGTAAATAATTAAAAGTAATTTTTCTATTGTGGAATATTTGATATAAAAAAATGCATGCGGCAGAATTTCCAAATATATACTCTTCCAAAAAAAAAGATAAATAACATACAAATATAAAGCCATTTCTGAATTACATTTTTAGCCATTTTTTTAACTGTGTAGGCAAATTTTAATAGTTACTTTCCCTTTCTTGTATATGCTCTAAACCTATGTGGCAAATATACAGTAATTGAACACAAATGTACCTGGAGTTCAAAAAGGGGCAACTACAACTGTGGCCTCACTGCTCTAAATCTCTTCTTCATTTTTTTCTGCCAGATTCAAATTCAGAAATGTATTGTCAGTTGACCACCTTTCTTTCCAGCTTTATCTGAATTACGCTCACACATTTTGCACTCAGTTAAGTATTAGATGACCGAAAACGCATAAGAAAATCATATTTAAAAAAAATGTCCTGATTAGCGAAAGAACAGGATTTGTGTGACTCCAACAGAAAAACTAGAGTTTTAAGTCTCATAGAAAAATCGCTTGTAGCAAAAAATGTTCATGTTCAATTTACCATTTATCTCCAAGTTCGTTTTAAATTTCCCAATACGTTTTTTTTTGCATACATTGACATTTTTTTAAAAACAAAATGAGCTTTTAAATTTTTATTTAAGACCTAATTAATTTTCCTTTATTTGATTTCCGTCCTTTGGAAGAAAAAGTGATGTCTTCATTTGGAATTTAAGATCAACAGACAAAACAATTGATAAATACGTACAATAAGAATTTTATCCAAATTCAAAACCAGAAATGTTAGCGTGTTAGCATAATTTGAAAGACTGTAAAGAAAAATATAGAAACTATACAATCAGCAGAGCACTTTGCTGATTGATTGATTTGCGAAATTAATCACGATTTTTTTGCATTCTTTTAGGATTGGTTCACCTATCCTGGTGATTTGCACGCAGTAAGGCTGACACTTTTGTTTACGGAACAATTCCATTAGCTGTCTGCATTCAGCAATAAACACATGAAGCTCACAGGCCAAAGCTACACAAGAAAGGTCAGAATGGGAAACGATATTTTCAATAAACAAAAAAATGTTTGGTTTCCCTTTTGGGGAATAACCTCATCTCAATTAGTTTTGTAAGGCTCTGCTCATCCAAACTTGATAGCTTATGATCTTGAAAGTAAATCACTAATAAATTGACTTCCAAAAGAAGTTTTACTATGTTCACTGTGACACTTGCAGGTTACATAGATAGACAGTGAAAATTGTGATTATGGGGAACACAGATTTTCTCCAATTCACGTTTTTCGAAACCGACCAAGAAAGATGTAACAGAATTTGCAAAAATTGTCATGTAGAGTGCAAAACTCATTTTTCCAAATGCAAAGACCTAGTGAATTTCGAAATGCTCATGTCTTGCACAAATTATACGGAGTAGCACATGCTTTAGATGAACTGCGCCGTTAGAAATTAGTTGAAAATATATTATGATATTAAAGTAGCAGCGAGACGTATAACTTGTAAAGTAAAGGTAATTTAAAAGAAAAAAATGTAAAAATTTTAATCAGCATTCAAAATAGAATTTATGAAAATGTTGGGTAGACAGGTTTTAAAAATTTTGGATGGCGCAGGTAAAAACATTTTCTCCAATATACAAGTGAGGTTATGAAGTGTAATTATTCCGTTTTTCAAAAAACCGACTCACTATGAAATTTCCTTTTTTTCACCACATTCGTTGCATCTTTTTTCAGTTTTCATGTTCTCACATTTGCGGAAGACATAACCTTTTGCTTAGGGAATAACATTTTAATGTATTCTCTCGAAGTCTCAAGTACACTCTCATTGAGACATCTTATAATTACAAAAAAATTGTCATTTTGAAAAGCACGCGGATTAGGGAAAGTGTACCATGTTTTAAACTAAAAACTGCTTCCGTCGTTATATGAGAAGAGACAAAATATGGTACGGCACAAGTGTGGAAATTAAAAGAAGAAAAATGGATGTGACAATTTTTGTAATCTCGAAGATTTATTAAAAACGCTGCCCGAAGAATTGGTTGAAAATCCTTTTTACAAAGTGTACCGTGGAAGCTTTTTTCTTCAAAAACACTCTCTAAAGCTTGAAAACTCGTATGCCATAAATAGTTTCTTTATTGCACTGTTCACTTTTCTTTCCACGTAAGTACTATGTTATATCAGTGCTTATTTAATTTTGAGAAAATATTAGTTTACCAAATTTCAAATGTTATATGAATTTTTCGCATTTTTCACCCAACCATTTATTTCACTTCGGTATGTGAGATTCGAATAACGCCTTTTACGTGCAGCTGTAAGAGTTGTTGCCTTAAGTACAGATTAGAAAGTCCGAAAGCTTGATATTTTATTTAAAGGAAATTTTGCTAACAGACATTCTTGTAGGTGTGTTTGATTTTATGAATACTTTATTTACGCGAGATTTTTTCAAAATTTAAAGGAACTTTTTGGCATCAGTTAACAATTATATGATGCCAAAATCATTAGCACGTCTTAACGAATTTTCATTTCTAATTCAGAGCAAACTTTGTGGTAAAACAAAATGTTTTCTACCGTTCAAAGGGGGAAAGGTCTTTTTTGAAAATACCCTGTAAAATGTACTTGTAATATCTAATGTAATAAATATTGAAATACAATACTGGATCATAAATATTTGCTGTTTCCACGCTGTTAAA
This sequence comes from Macrothele yani, assembly GCA_039090855.1. NCBI lineage: Eukaryota > Metazoa > Arthropoda > Arachnida > Araneae > Macrothelidae > Macrothele > Macrothele yani. Next base: position 15,559,123 of record CM077016.1, read on the forward strand.
ATAACTTATTCACTACAGTATATACTTTTCGAATATTTTGCCAATTTCGTATGTGTACATACATTGTGCAGTGTTATATCAGAAACAATTAGTATATAAAACATCGTTTTCATTTGTTTTTGCTAGAGGAATTTGGGTAGTAAAATTGTTGAAGCGCCTTTTGTTAGGCTTCAAATTTGGAGGAGATTCCGAGAGTTTTTCCATCAGACCTGCGTACCTAATCTTATCCGTTCTATTGTGTACCCCAGTTAATCAATCGATTTAAATATACACATTTGTTAGGCTTCATAATTGTGAATTAAAAGTAAACATTTTCAAACTATTTTGTTTTGTTGATTACACACAAAGAAAGAACTTCTGTAGCTAGGATTTCAATGTTAGTGTTAGAAATATTTCCAAACTTATAACATGAACATCACAGTCAAAAGTTGCGCTTCATAATCTTGGCAAAATTTCCTAAATTTGGTTTTAGTTTGTATAAATTTCGTACGAAGATCTGTCTTAAATTTAAACTCAGCTCAATGTTGATTTCTGTTCGACAGCACTAGGTTTGTTATGTTTTACAGACATAAATCCGGGGAAAGGGTGAATACAATTTTAAAACTTTGCTCAAGAAAGAATGTATCCAATGGTGAATTTAGTAACATTCGTTTTTAATTTCTAAACTCGTTCATCAGATAAGAAACCGCCCTGTCCTCTTGATTAGCAGAAATGAAATTGTCAGAAACTGAGTCGGCTCCTAAGGAAGTGATCCTTATTCATCTGAAACATGTATAGCCTTTTCTGTGGTATTATCAAATTGCTTTACAAGATACCGGCAGGGTTTCTCCTTACCTTGGTTTCATATACGCTACGAGTGGAACACTGATCTTTTTTCAATTAATCTGCACATTTCAGATTTTATTTCTGTGGATTTTTCTTCTTAATGCAATAGAAATGAGAACATATTTGTCCGTTTATGCTTACAATTCATTTTTGAAGTTATCCTGTATTTATGCTCCGATGACCATCTGAAACCGCAAAGCACCACAGTTTACGAACATTTTTCATCTGTATTGTCTCCGCTCATTAAATTGTTAAAATATGCAGGATATTTTGAACATATACGTTGCAGAGACCAATATTTGACATGTAAAGCGTTTGAAGAAATGGTCAGAGAAGTCGCGCCAAATGCTGTGAAACCGTTTTCGCAGCAGTAGGAGAGAACAAACAATATCCGTGCAGGCTAGTTTTGACAGGGTGACCCTGAACGCCCTCAACGGTTTCATACCGATCAAGGGGTTATCTCTGCTCACAAGGTGGAATTTTTTCCGGTTGTCCTTCATGGCAATTAGCTTTTTTTTCAACGTACAGTACTGATAGGCCATTTATAAATGATTCTCAAAAAATGTCTACAACTGCCAGATTTCGCCACTGAAATAATAATTCATTACCCCATTACTTAAATTTGCATCACATTTGCCTTTCTTACGACCTGGTGAGTTAGCACATGTATTTCGAATACTGAAAGGACATGACAATTAATAGGGCGACTGAAATGAGATTGCGTTGTCAGCTACAAAATATATGGTGGATCTTAAAAATGGGAATCATACGAGAATTTGTCTTTCATTCCTATACGTACATTAAAATCCTCATCTGTACTTCGAACTACGGCCCTGTCTCCCTAAATTATTATGATGTGTTGTAATTCCTGAAGTACCACTAGATGGCAGCACGTCAACCCCTTAGTTTGCGCACATTCCGCACAATGAATCGCCTTTTGTGGCTTAATAGCTCTTAGTTTCAGTGTGTTTCTTCAGCTAGTGCTGTTGCTTCAGGCGCATGCAATAGACGCCTTCTTTAACGGTACGGATGAGGCTACGTGTATTGCGAGGTGTGAAGACCGAGGTTATCTTCCAACTTCAAGCAGATGTTCAGATGGTCACGCGATAGCTCACAAACTGGATACGTCTAATTCTCTAACCGTTTTGGGTAATTCAGGTGCCGGAAGAATAACGTTACAAGAAAGGATGACCCTGTTCCAGTACCAGTGGGACGTGGTTTCATAATTCTCATAATCCTCTTGATGTTGTGATAATTCTGGTGTAGTTTTACGACGAAGAAATACGGAACAGCAAGCTGTTTCCTGATTTTGCAGTTGCGTGGTACTATCTTTAAAACTGTCCTGTTTTTTCCCTAGAGGTAATCCAAAATTTTCTGCTGTATTTACAGCAATGGACACCTCTCCGCAAATTATTGTGCCTTATTATGATTAGAGATCGATTTTTGATAATTTTTTATGATTAATGAATTATTGTGATGTACAATGATTAGAACTCTGATATAAGGTGGCTGCATATCAGCTGTTTATTTGGCGTATTTTCTGTCTTTCATATTTTGATTTGTCCATTTGTTTCCTTTTTTTCTGGCTTCTACGATTGGGAGGATTTTCCTACAACGCGATAATCGAGGAATTGTCACGGGGTGTGTTGCCACGCCCAATGAGACACTTAGCGCACGATACTAGTATTTCATAGAAATAGTCTCTCAGTTCATTTTTGGATCCCATTTTTAGGAAGGAAGGCTTGGTGGCGAAGGAATAATAATCCAGTTCTTTCCTTGAAATTTATCAGCTAATTTTAAGTTAAAGTAATCAGCTGATTTATTCTGCGAGATAAACACCTTCCTGATCATGAAGAAACAATACTTTTTACTGGATATCAAATTTTTCATTAAATTTCTCATGAAGTCACATTTAGCATTCGAAAAAAACTTTAAAAAGCATTCCACAACAGTCTCAAAACGGAAATATTACACACACCATTTGCACCAACTTTCACAGCGACCTATAGATATCAGCAAGTGAAAGCTGACTCGTATATCGCGGCGAACGTGCCAGTGTTGATGTATAACCAAATACTTTACACTCAGAATATCTGCTCAAGTTTTTCTTAATTTAAGTCTGACCTTCAAGTCTTAATTAGAATGACTTCAATCTCCTAGAAAGGGGGACTTTTTGTTCCTGTTTGAGCCGTTGCAGAATACCCGATCCTATAGGAAGCATACAGGGAATTTCCACTAGTGGTTATGCGTATTAATAATAAACAAAGGTTCTCAGTGGCAGCGGAACTAGTCTTTTTTAAACGGAGGCAAGATACTGTACAAGGATATGTACTTTTTGGACGGACAATAAAATTTATTGTGCCTTGCTGAATGTCAGATAACACTAGTTCAACAAAATAGTGAAAAAAAGGCCAACGATTTTTGAACATTTTGACGGAAAGTATTGCCGTTTACAAGTACTTCCGCGTTTCTATGAAAAAGAACTGACTCATACCATTTTAGATTAACAAAATGTCTTACATAACATTAGAAACAATAATACATAGAACTTAAAATTGTATATTAGGCAGTAGAGGTCAGCAGCAGAAAATTGGAAAACTGAAATATAATAATTAAGCTTTCCAATTCAATTCATCTCACAAAGTTTTGTAAATCTAAGCTGTTAAAGAAAAGTACTTGTCTTGCCGATGAGTACTGTCTAAATGATAAAGGAATTATTTCGTTTCATGTGAATTGTTATGTCAATAGCTAATGTCATGTAAAAAAAAAGATGTAAAATGCTTCCTGTATGAGAGTTCAATATGAATATACGACATAACAGCAGCAACTCTTAGTTACATTGACAACTGAAATCTTAACACATGACTCCACTTTTTTCCCCGGATCATTCATTCTCCCTGTGAATCACAGCGCATTTTTTTCCAATCCTTACTTGAAATAAAAAACTGAAATTTTAACTTTCTGTTAGAGTAAGTACGAATGAAACTTTCCTTTCATATAAATATTTTGAAATGTATCCAAAATAAATAAAATATTCTTTTGAAGCCCATCAAATATCTCCTTAAGCAAAAATCGAATGTAAATGTCGTCCAATTTAGCGAATTCCCAAACAAATGATTTCCCATAACCTACATATTGAAAATTTTTTGTACTAATGCATTACATATTAATTTACTTTGGCTGGCACTAGGGCAATCCTTATTGTTCTTGGGAGCTTCCACCAGATGCCTTTGCGTGTTTGTCTGGATATGTGAGCGAAAAAATTTTTACCACAGGCATTTCTTTTTCAGATAAACCTCTCAGCAAGCCTATTCAACCTCGCAGTAGGCAGCATAATTATTCAAGGCACACGTACCGAGTCCACCTATTCGATGACAGTTTTTCCCTGCACGCTGATCTCGGTAGGGCAGTGTGGGGGAATTCTCGTAGTGTATCCCAATTCCTTGCTCTTTTTATTTGGCCTTGGTTTTCGCCATTTCAAAATGGATTGGGCGGACATCTTCCGGTTTTCAAGTTATTTCCACTTTATTTGAGATATCGTGCGTTCACCTCTAAGTTTTCTGTTTCGCTCACCTAAAATTGATTACGCAGTCTTGGCCTGCTAACCTAAATTTTGTTCATTTAATTGGATTGGGGTGTGTTTCATATTAATTATTTTAGGTTTCTTAACTTTTTCTATATTTTTTAATTTTAGAAAGCCCAGTTTGGCGTTCGTTCGTTTATATGCTTTACTATTTCATAAAAAATAATAAAAACCGAAAAAAAATATATATGTTCAATTCGGTGACATACTGAACTTTGTGCGACAGAAAGGCTTCGCCGTCTTAAAGCCAGCCACGACTGGTAGATAACAGACTGACAATAAATACAATTTGGTTACAATCAACAAAATATATCAAAACATACTACCTGGAAAAAATATCCGTAAAACAGAGCTATGTTTACAATACTACATTTCTGGCAAATTCTGTAAGAAGTTGTTCAACTTTTGAACACAATTACATTTTGCATTCTCTCTAGGATACTGTGATTTCTAGAACTTTTTTGAGAGGAGAAAATTAGGAAACTATTTTAAAAGGGGAATAATTGAATAATAGTAGATCGGATTTTTGGATGTGTCCAAAGAACAGCGTTTAGATCCATTTGAGATGTTATTCGATACACTGAGTTCATAAAATGCTTCTTAAAGATTTTTACTTCAGAACAGATAGCGAGTGATTTCCGTAGTTGTTCTGGATTCCCCGAAATGCGTATTGTTCGCAGTTCGTTTGCATACGAATGTGCATCTACCTTGAAATGAAGTAAATTAGTATAATATAAACCAACAGCCGATAGAAAAGAATGCTCTCGTGGATAAAATTTAATAAAACATGCATTTTATTAATAATTCCGTATTTATTTTGTAGAAAACTTTCTGACGTTTTCTGCATAGGAAAATGTGTATTGTTACAGATTTAACATTACTATTTCGGTTTGAAAAAATGTAATATGCAGTTTATAAGGAGTTACTTCCTTTGCTTTTTTATATTGGGTGTGAGCGGGCCTTAGCCATATATGGCGCATCAATACATGAGAACTACGCAGAAGCTTTTGAAATGGAAAAATCATCTCTTAAAAATTAGATGTTTGCGATTTATTTCGAGATATTACGTAAGCCTGATTGATAGCGCATACGGCCACATGTCTTTCTAAGGTCATCATGCTCTTAGCCTACTGACATTTGCTGCATTCTTTTGGATTCCGTGGAAGTGTGTTACAGTGTATAATGTAGTACCACTCATTTCAAACCAAGCTGCTCGCTTTCGGCGTTAGCAGCGAACATGAGATCCCAGCTTTGAGTTTGTTTTCGGTCTATTAATGTTGCATTCATGATATTTTTGTCCTTTTCAAAATTTAAGAGCGGTAATGAACGCAAATATGTTGTCTTGTGTAACACTATGTTTAAGTAACTCTGTTAAGGAATAAAACTAAAGCAAAGAGGAATAAACCGTGCAGAAAGACAAACTCATAAAAATGTTGGAAGTTGCAAATTCACCCAAAGTTGTTTTAACTAAAAATAAGAAAAATATTGCGCATTGTGGAATATACTTAAGATGTTAAGCGTGTCGGGTTTTGTTTACATTTACCATGGTGACACTGTGTGTGCCAGCACTCAGTATATATTGTTCCACAACGGAATGAAAAAATAGAAAAAAAGAAACGCGAGTGTTCAGGTGGAATTTTAACAGACGTCGGTGAAGTAAAAAAATATTTCTTTGTCTTAGATGAACTTTAATTTGCAGTTCAGTGACTTTTAAAATTTGCTCGGGTTGAGGAGCAGCTGATTTCACACTTTCGTAGAAAGAACGGCATTTGCCGACACAGTTTTTCGTTTATTTGTTTGGTTTTCATTACAAAGTGAATAGGTATAATTAAAATACCTGAATGAAAGATATACGAAGCTAATTGTTATTTCGATATGTGTAACGATTGTTCAGTAGTGTTTAGGTTTATGTTTGATTGAAATATGTTTCTTTAATTTCTAAAATAAAAATGTTATTCATGTTTTAGACCAATCCTCTCTTGTTATATTCTCAGCTGTGTTTCACTCCCACGGCACGATTAGGCTGAAACGAAGTAGGTAAGGATTTTGCACCAAAACAGTGTGCTCTATGTGATTCAGGAGTGCTGCTCTCTATCGGCTACTGTGAACGATGCAACGTGACAATTGTGCCATTACCCTGTTTAATGATTGTTTTAGCCAAAGTAGTTGGAGGAGAATAGACTGGTAAACCTAATGATAGCTTTTTGGAGGCAAGGAGCAGCAACTGAGATAGCAGCGCCATCTGTTACCGCGAGGACATGTTCAGAAATATACTACTATTAGAAAGGAATATACAATGTTTGATTCAACGCTTAATATATCGTATAAATAGCGCAAAAGGAATATCTGGGTGCGAATTCAAACCTACAGATTTTGAGGTAAAATTTTAATTAGCAAGTTCTCAATTTCGATAAAAAATCAGCTATAAAATACGCCGCCACATATAATGAACACCTGATACGCGAAGTTGCAGCAATGCGAATTCAAATATATCGTATTATTGTTCCTTCGTATTATCATCCTTAATCACTCGATTTTGTTCCTCGAATTGTTTTATTGAAACATATGTTTACCACATGTGCTCATGAAAAATGAATATCGCATAAAACAGAAAAATGGTTTCTACATAAATCATGTTTACAAAACTATCACTGCTTTTTTTCAGGCATGCATAGCTCTTTATATCTATTATTAATTGCAGTGCTGTATTCATACTCAATAAACAAATTTTAAAAGTTATTCCTACGTATATTTTAAAAGAATAACACACTTTATCTCATCTGATTTTCTAACCCAGAATTTCTGTGACTCAATAAACACTGAATGTTGTTTTCAAGCAAATGAACAATTAAAACATCACTCCCTATAACTGATGATGACTATATAAAAAAAAATTCCAAATTATCTTGTAAAAGATCAAAAAGGAGAACATAGCACAGGATAGGCACTGTTATAATGATAAATAAGTTCTGTTTTTCTTCCTGCAATTATGATTTAGTCAAATGCTAACTTTAATATAAACTGAATGTCAACAAACTGTTTTGTAATCAAATGATGTTTTGACCCACTCTGCACGGAATACGTCGATTCCCATGAGTACAACTTTTACCAATGAGATTATAGGATGTTTCTCTCGATAGCCAATCTGAGGAGTTATTTTCAATCGTCCACTTTGTATGCAACGATTGTTTAGCAACATTGACAAAATTCACTTCGCCAAGCTGTTACCCATTGTCACCTTGTATTCAACGATAGTATGGTGTAAGCATGCAGAGAACAGCTGTGTTTATCACAACCACAGCAAACTGAATGGGTGAAAATACAGAAAATTTACTTCACCCAGCTGTGATCGAATAAAATGAGAATTGTGTGACACTTTGACATGATCATATCTTCCATTTGAATTTTTTTTGGCTGTTATACAAAACGAAATTCACTTCACCCAGCTGTGATTGCATAAAATGAGAATTACATGATCACCTGACACTTTGATATGAGCACACCTTCCATTTGAAATTGTTCTGTTAACACATTGCCACCTTGATACTGAGCAGTGGCTCAGCGTTACCTCATAACAATGACACATGGGCTTACAAACCTGACATACTGGGTTATTTAAACAAAGAATATTTCACGTCATATAAGAATTGGCATTCAGGGGTCAAAAATGCTGTGTGTTTCTAACTTCCGAGGGGAGACGAACTCTTAAATGTTCAATGAACGCTATTGATACATTGTCCAGAGAAGCAAAGAAAGTTTCCGCATATTTTATGCCATGTTTCTCGCAATTTAATTCAAAGTATGGTTGAAATTTTTGAATCCGTAATTGGTGTCAGTTTCCTACTTGTGTGTTTCACCAAATTAAAAAAAAGTAGGATAATGATATTTCTTATCTTTCCAAAAGAGCTGGAGCGTACAGAATATGTTTACGCAGAGAGCCTTGGAGGCTTCTCATAATGTTTTGGGCAATGTTATTCAAACAATGATTAAAAACTTTACTCCATAGAAAAAAATAGTTTACAACTGGTGTTTTTCAGCAAATTAAAAATATGTAAGTCAATAAATATATATTATCTTTATACATTGGAGGAACAGCATGTCACGTTTCACAGGGGTGATTGTCGAGGAACACTATTTGCATTTCTATTGCTCTCAGGCACAATTCAGAAATTCCGATATATCGAAATACACAGTTTTTGATATTTCCCGTACCCCATGTTTGAAAACATCAGTTGCAAACAATCCTTAGGCCCCAAATGTTTGTGTTTGGATGTCGAACATGTGTTTCAAGATTTAAGTTTTTAAACATGGAATACAAAAAATTGAAATAAACAAGATTTTGTTCAAAAATTGTTAACAGTCCTATATTCAAACCAAAAAACACTGTTATATAGATAATTAATATATTTTGAACATGATGCAACGTCCATATATTCCTTCATACTTAAAACATATATTCCTTCATACTGGTGAAAAGCATCATCTATGCAATTACAACCAAAGCCTTTATGAACAAAAATGAGCAAAACATTTAACTTACTTGTGAATATTTAACAGCTTTTTATGTCGGCCGTTATGTTAGATAAATGTCTAACACAGTACCTGTCCCAAACCAGACCACATTTATTATCTATGCCAATAATTTGAAGCACGATTTGCAACACGCATGCAACCAGAATATACACTGGAACAGCTTTCAGTCCTTGCTAATGGCGGAACATCCGGTTTTCAAACACTGACGGAAGTAGCTAGGTATTTTCCAGTCTATTCTCTTCCAAGATCTTTGCTGTTAGCTGACACGGAAAAAGAACGTTATGAAAGTTAAATAATTCCTACTCCAAAACATTTATTGTGACGAAGTGCTTTGTTTCCTCATACATGAGGAAGTGTCGATCAGGCAGAAAAAATTAATTGTTTTATGCGAATTTAAAGTCAATTAATTATGTGCTAGTTTATAACAAAACGCTCTGAAAACATTCATGTCGTATCACACGCGACACGACAAGACAATGAACGTTCGAGAACCGAAATATTTCGGTTTTTCTGAAAAAATGGTTTGGTCCCGAATATTTATCAACCATCGTTTGTCTATGCGTGCAATAATCATAGAGCGACGTCGAGGTCTGCCCCATTTTGTTGCGAGACTCTGGATCCTGGTGCTGGTGTTTCTAGAAGTTACGGGGGTACCGGATTTTCTTTTAATAAACGGTAAGGCACGGCCACCACGGATCTAGTCCTAGATCATTTCCTGTCCCATGCCATCGAATCTAGTATTTCAGCTGCTCAATGTTGGACAGTTCTTGCAATGTGTCATCTCACTGCCACTTGAGGTGTTTTGCTTTGATCATGATGTAATCAGCTCTTTTCATTTTCATGATCCATGAGATCCTCTTTCTACATTTCCTAATTGCACAAATCATGCACTAAATATTAGGAATCCTCTAAAAAGCCATAATGAAACCAAGAGGATGTCGAAAGAGCTAAATCAAATCTGACAAGTGATACTTTTGAAAAGTACAATGAGTTCTATGTAAAAGTACGCACTGTAATTTTTTATCGGTGAAAAGAAAATTGTACAAAATTACAATGATCTGTTCACCATTAGTGTTATTGGTCAAAGTCAAAGTTTGGTGCCCTTTAGGAACAAAACTAGTCACAAGGAAATATATGATTCCGTAACAGGGAAGAGAGAATAAGGAGCACAGCCATATGAGGGAAAGTATGTGAACTGTAAACCTAATAGTGTATGAACATACATGTCATAGGATATTTTGTGGGAACATTATGCTTTTAACATGGCTTCTTCTTTCTAACTATTGTAACACAACCTAATCACAATGCCTGTATCACACCGAAAGAAGAGAATTATGTTTCAAAAATGAGTGCCTCAATTTCTGTGGACAGCTGAAATGTTAGAAAATGCTTCGTACACTCAGAAAGTAATTTTTGCAAACATAACGGAACTGCCTCTCAACATTGTAAAGTTATTTATTTATTTCTCCCTCCAATACAAGCTAGTGCATGCAATTAAAATTTAAAGATAGCAGAAAACGCCAGACGTCCGTTTTAGTGCGATGAAGTAGTTCATCCGTTAGCTTGACCAATACGTTTTACCATAGAAAAACGTGTACGAGCCTAAATGATAAAAACAAGAGGTCAGTATATGCACATCAAGTGCAATTTAGCATTACGGTAGACGTCAAGTAATTTTGCTTAATATACGTCCAATGGAAAAACTTCTGTACACATTTTCTTCACAATTAATGCGTTCCCTAGGATGAAAATTTGAACATCGATTAAAATAGCTTCATTTTGTAACTTGGAATACTTAATATTTTCTAAACCATAACCATAATTATGCAATCCAACATTTGTTTGTATACGAACGTCATCAAAGTACAGGTCGCGCCATCTTTTTCTGGTTTCGACAAAACCAAAGCAAAAGATATTGATTTTTACTATAATTATGGTTATGTTTTAGAAAGTATTAAGTATTCGAAGTTATAATATGAAGTTATTTAATCGATGTTCAAATTCCATCCTTGGGACCACACTAATTGTGAAGGAAATGTGTACCAAAGTTTTTGCATTGTAAGTAAAGGAAGTAAAATTACTTGATGTCCACCTTAAACTGACCTTTACCATGCATGCTGCAAGAGATAGGAGAATGATCTTTTAATCACCTATTCCACCGTGGACAGCTCCAGCTAAACTGAAAAAAAATGTTTGGTACGTATTATATTTTTTTGAGTATTTACTCAAAGCTTCATTTTAATTTAATTAGCAATCACTCCTTGACGGAAGCTAAAAGAACATTTTTTCAATTTGACTAAAAATTAACTGCGAAAGAAGCAACCAAATGTAAATTAAATATTAATATGCATTCAAGAAGAATCATAACATGTAGTTACTCTCTCCGTATTTTCAAAACTACTTTATTCCAGGAAATAATAGTTGCACCCGCATTTTCCTGTACAACTTTGTAAAATCGAGATATATAATGTTATTTCAAATTTATGTCCATCATTTCCCTCTTACCATGGCAGTTGCTTTAGCTAGAGGACGTAAATTGTTTCTAAAAATGTCGTAATCAATCTCAAACTCTTTCCTTGAAATATCCACTCTCACAGAATTCAAATGTTTTGATCAGGACATTCAATTATCTACGCTCCATTTTCAATAACAACGAACTTCCTGAGATTTAAACAGGCCTGTAATTTCATGAATTGCATCCTTAACTAAAATAGCGATATGCTATGCATAGTTAGTAAATTCACACTTTCTTTCACAAATTTAATTTTCTTTTAAAAAAATCATAATATCTCTCGTTTAAAGACTTGTTTCGGTGATTCATGTGCGAATATTTTAAAAGAAGCTCGCATAGTATATTTTAAAGTAGCTCGCATAGTAACAAAACACGAATATTTATAAAGAAGCTCGCATAGTATATTTTAAAGTAGCTCGCATAGTAACAAAACACGAATATTTATAAAGAAGCTCGCATAGTAACAAATCACGAAATAGTTTACTAAGAGAATCATTTATTGTATTGAAATTTTATCAACTGTTCCGTATGATTCGTTAAATGGAAATCAGATGTGAATCATTCTACAACTAGACAGATTTAATACTGCAATCCCTTTGCATTGATTTATTATGATTAAAATACAGAAATATATTGAGAAACGGTAAGTAATGATTGTCTTAGCATATGCTCAGTCCGTGCTATTGAAAATATTTTGTTCCATCATCAGCATTTTACATACTTTGCATGTTCTGTAGTATTTTATTTTAATATTTATACTTTTAAAAAATGTCATGCATACTGTTAAATTCATTTACAGGAATCTTGAAATGTATCACGGTGTTGTTAAGCAATATGACGGCTCTTCCAAATTTTGACACGTAGTATATACTATCATGGAACAATGGATGCCGTGCTAAAAACAAACTTTATGTAGGCAATATGTCGCTCCGCTTAAAAGTGCATGTCCCTGTGCTTTCTTCTCGTTTGTGAGGTCACACTAAGATCATCTTATAACAAAGAACTCATAGCCAGATTATGTGGGCGTGATCACTGTGTTAAATTCCTACTCAGGAGTTTCTAAACATATCCCAAATTTGGATATACTGAGGAAGTCATAACGCTCCGTGCATAGAGAATGAAACTTGCAATTGAAGCGGAGAATATCTGCGAGTAGTGTGAATTTTAGAAAATAGAAAGAAAAGATAATCTTCCCCAAAGCAGACATATAATTGGAACCCAAAAGGATGTTTTTTTTTTCTATTGAATTACTGTCCTACGTTCGCGAAAACTAAAATTTCAAGCTTATGGATACAGAAAGCAGCCAGTGTTGTATAAAAAACCAACAGTTTAAATAGTAAGTAATGTATACATTTCTACTTTAATTAAAATATTAATTACAGAAAACTGTATTCTGACCAAACCATAACATTGACGAGAGCAAGGTTTCTTTCGGAAAGATTCGCTAGAAGGAAATAGCTTTTCTGAATCTGTACAGGAATATAAAATCTAGAATCTTCTTTGATCGGGATATGTTTTTATTTCTTGAGTTTGGTTTAAGTCCTGTTTGCCCTGCTTTGATTGTATCCCACTACACAATTGTACTGCTGATGATGATTTCACAATTTAATCACAGCTATTTAGGATGTAATTCAACTGTACTAGGAATAAAACTTCCAGATTCTGAGTTATTTTAAATAGAGTGTACCTAACGGTACAATAATGATATTCTCATACATACAGGCACGTAAAACTCCCGTAATTTAAAGGCCAGTTAAGGTGTCCGGAGCAAGTACTGCATTCCGTTGAAGTGTACAGGTATGTCGTTTTCGGTCTTTATTTTTATTATTCTACCGTTAAAAGCCCATAATGAGCAGCTCTTGGAATACTCTCCCGTTCCTAATTATTATCTCAAAGCATTTGAAAAAACTCCTTCAGCACGATTTAAAGATGCTTGAGCAATACTCAAGTGTTTTCAGTTTGATTTTTGAATATCGTTCTAAACATCCCTTTTCTTATGTTGCTCCCTCACTTTCTCATGCCGACTACTATTTTCTAAGTTTGAATCCTGTGATTTTAGGTTTAGTTCTGTTTTATTTTTACAATCACATTATCGAATGCAATTATGAATGCTACATGTTTCACGCTATGATGTGTATACCCCGTGTGTGTCGAATTAATCAAGATGATTTTATTTTGTTCATAGGAATTTGTTAACAGTAAGCACGTTGGGTATCGTTGAATGTGAGGAAATGGAAATCTAAAGGGAAAATGTTACTTCATGATTCTTGAAGTCTTTTACGCCTGAGTTGTAGAAAAAGATAGAAATTTCGTCTAATGGGAATTCGAGTTTTTCAAATAATAGCGTCGCAATATTTTACGCAGCTTTAGAAAAAATGTTTATTTATTAAGTCACTTCATGTTATGTATCTGTGCAGAGTCATCTTACAAAAAGTTTCTCTTTACTGAGCCAATGCTACATTTCAATTTGTGGATAAAATTCATAGTGGTTTATTAACGCTTTGGGTATCATTTTTGTGCCATATCATCCATATATTATTCAAAGCATGATTTGTAAAAATGTTATTAAAACTTGAACTATTTTAAACGTTATTAAACGCTTCATCAATATAGCTTCAAAAATTCTTTTCACACTTTATTCAGTGCCCTAAATATGCACACTTTCGTAGGGCATATTTGAGTGGCAGAATATGGTATCAATGGTTTTCCTATACGTGCGTTTGAAGAGAAATTTTTGTATGTGATCAAACTCTACGTAGTGGTGAGCAAAATGTCAAATGAACTATTACACATCATATTAGGAGTTTCCGCCGTTTTATGGAGAAAGGAGACAGGAACAATGAGGACTAGAGCACTCATTTATTTAGCATCAATGACCTTTTGCCATTTTTCAGGTAAAAAATAAATGTCTCTTAGATAGAAGAACTCGAGTTTTGAGCTGAACAACGTAGTGACGAAATTTTCCACCTTCTGAACCGTGGTAAATCGCTGCTGGGCTAGGGCATGTTGCATAAAACGAAACACAAGAAAGTCTAAGGTTGCAATGTCGGAGAGTAATCCGGGTGAGGTTAAAACCTCCCAGTGTTGTTTTTCAGGTGAAACATAGTGGTTTGTGAGTTGCAACTTCGTGCTGGCACGGACATGTGGTCTGGAATTATCATGTAACACGATGACTGGACGGCGTCCCTTACCTGTCCATGGGAAATTTGCTCGATTGCGCCATTTAGTTTCATCAACTGATCGCTATATCGTTGCGCAGTTATTGTTTTCCCTTGTTTCAACAGTTTGAAGTACAACACTTCGTGCATATCACACCACACACAACAGCACCTATTCCCCGTGGATATCCTGTTTTTCAGTGGATGTTGATGGCTGGCCTGGGTCGACTCGGGATCGCTTGCGTACATGGTTGATGCAATAGACCCTTTCCTTCATCACCGTTGACAATTTTCCACAAGAAATTCATCCCATGAAACGTCTGCAGCAAATATGTGCAGATGCCCAATCGTTGACCAATTATACGCTCTGTTAAAGTATGCGGAAATCCCTAATCTTCTGGATCTTCCCCGAGGCCTTTAGACGCCGTACCGCCGTCGATTGAGCCACTTTTAGTTTCGCCAGTAACGTTGTCGATGATGTGGCATCCTTTTGCAACAGCGATTGCAGCTCCTCGTTTATTTACTATACATTTGCCACTTAGGTTTAGCGCATATATAGGGGAGGGAAAGTAACTATTAAAATTTCCCTAACCAGTTATAAAAAATGGCAAAGTATTTCATTCAGAGATGGCTTTTCATTTGTGTTTTATTTTTATTTTATTTTTTGGAAAGAGTATTTATTTGGAAGTTGTGGGGTCTGCATTTTTTTAATATGAAGCATTCCCCAATAAAAAAAATACTTTTAATCATTTGCAACACAAAAGTTAAATCAAATATTGTTCCAGAAAAGTGAAACCTGCATTTATCTGGTCACCCTGAGAACAAAATCTTTTCCTTGAAAAAACTTAGAGGAATTATCATCTGAAACTTGTGTTTCTTCTTGTTTTCTTCGACGTCTTTATACAGATCTTAACTCAAAGAACCCGGTTAAACGTATAAAAATCCTGTTTTCTCCGTGATATATCCTAAAGTCGTTTTGTGTATTCAAGAAATTTTTATGATTCTTGGCAAAACCATAGGTCTCAACTGTAAATATTTCCACTGGTTTATAACAAACATTTCGAGACATATTCGCTCATAGCTAAGTCTTTGAAGTTAACAAAATATTTTAGCTTTGACTTAGATATATTTTTACTTCATATACTACAGAAATCAGCAATCACAGCATGTGTGAATATTTCTTTTAAGATGAAAGCTTTGGTACCATTAATGTCCTAAAATTTAATATATTGGCCATTGTACTACAGATCCGATTTTCAATTCCATGAGGTATTGCTATTATCCGAATATTGTCCTTAAAAACATGAGGCAATTGCAATCCCTGCAAGTGGCATCCATAAAATTTAAACGTCTCGAGTTCCTAGAGACGTTCCTTTCAGTCCTGACATTTCAAGATAGGAAAATGTAAAAATAATTTGGTGTAGTCGAACGGTGCAAACTGTTTGGTGTTAAGCTGCGCAGCACGTTCATTGCTGTTTCTTTTGAAAGCTCACATTGTGAGTCCGCTTTAAAGACGTAACACGAAGAATCTGCAAACATAAGAATGTTAAAAAATTTGAGGCAGATTCTCTTGTATGAGTACTCAGAGTGCAAACTGTGAGGGAACAAAACTCGTTAATAAATAACATGGGAATTTTCATCTCTTTTACTTTATATCGAAACGACCATTATTTGGTCATAATGCGAAATAGAGCGTTGATGTATAAAAATATATCTGGAAAAGGTGTACATGAAAAATAATTCAGAGACAGAAAGTTTTATGCTGCCATATGCCATAAATGTGCACATGGAAACCGTAATTACCAATGTATTCTATTTTGTAGTTCAATTTTAAATACTTACATTTCATAGAAGTGGCCAAATGTTATTAAAGACACGGATTTCATATATCTTTTTTGTGACATGAAACCTACAGAAAAGCTTTCACAAATTACTATCAGCATTGAGATCTATTTTTTCAAAAAAGTTATTGTTTTGAATAATTGATTTCTCAAATGAAATACTGAACACTAATTATTGCTCCAGTTGATAACTCCAGTCCCAGTAATGTTTCATCTTAAATAGGAATAACTTTCATATTTGCGAACCTTTATATGCGATGACAATGTTCTGCAAATTTTCGATTATTTTCACTTATACATGAATTAAAACTTTCAGGATTTGCACGACAGCTACATGCATCGAGTATTAAATTATTAGAATCACTTCCTAACTAAATTCTCGGCAGTCTTTTGTTTTCAAACTGCCTCAATGTGACGTCATGTGAATCTGTAGACGCACAGACGTCGTTCTTCTTTAATATTTAGCTAGGGTGAAATGATTAGTGACGTGAATTGCCGATTGTTGGCCAGAGGAACCCTTCTTCGAATAGTTATCTCAGTCCATCACAAGGATGTTTCAGTGGTTTACTATCTCCGAAACTTAGAGTCCGTTAAAACATTTTGATGTAACTGTCGTGCTTCTAGAACGCATGAGTGACGGTTGCAGTGTTATTCACATTACCTCGTTATATCCAAATGCTGTTCCATATATACTACGGAACCCAATAACACTCTGGTGCTTTAAAAATGCATGAGTGACGATACAAGCAGTGTGGAGTGATATATTATTCAGCTACAATTTGCCTTATCGATCATTAACAGTATGTATGCCTGGTCTGCAGTGATATTCATATAACCTGCAGACTTAAATATACTACGGAACTCAATAACAATCTTGATAACATACAGAAATCTTTTGCACGACATCCTCTATTTCCCATAGTTAAAGTTATGTAGTTGGTATCCATTGATTCGTGATGTGGACGCAATACTCTGTATCACCCTTTAGCGTGCATTAACAAAACATTTCTTTCTCTATACAGACCTCAACTTTTCAGTACTCAAGCGTCAGTGTTTAGTGTTTCCCTGCACACTATTGAAGAAAAGGTCGGCTTTCGGCAGAGTCGAATTGTAAAAAAATAAAATCCCTGTCTATCCCATTGGCGCCAATGATATGTGGATATTAATGCTAAAATTACCCTCTAAGTAATCTGTGTAACTAGGTTTCTTGAAGTAGTGGTGTTCTTATGTTACGTCTCCGGCCGCCGTCGTCGTCGTCGATAACTGCCTACACCTTTCTGCAGAGAGAAAGTTCCCCTGTCTTCTTGTTTTGTTGCTGATGTACCGTATTTTTTACACCCTGTATACAGTTATTTTATTACCAAGAATGTTTGTCGTTTCTCATATACTTGGACTTTTCTGGCAGCAGTTCTGTGTTTCCTGAATGCTGAACAAAGCCGCTACAGTATGGTCTGTGCTTCCCCAAATGTTATAGCTACATTGCTATGAGTGCAGCTCCGGTGGCGGAGTAGTATGAACCGTTGGCTTGTGTTCAGTCGTGCGAGATGATCCGGGTTTGAAACCCATGTGTACGAACCTAGCGTCTTCTACCATGAGTCTCTGAATGGTGCTCAAATCAATAGTCTTTCCCATACTGCAACATATTGTATGACCTAATGAATCAAACATATTGTTACGAAAATTATCGGCCGAAGCTGTATTTTTGGGACGAATTTTAAGAGCGCCCAGTTAACACAAAAAAAGTATCCTGCGAACAACGTCCCCAATTCGCCCCTTCACCCAGACAAAAATGCGTTTGAAAATCTCTTCGCAGCGTCCTACACGGCACGTGATGTGGCCAGTCGCTAATAAACCCATTCTCAAGGGGTTCGTTTGGACAGTTCAGTCAATCGACGGTGAGTGCAGAGAAGAAAGTAGGGGACGGTCTTTCGGTACCATCGCAGAAGCTAGGCAGCCAAGAAAGTGGGATCCTGCTGACCCTCAATTATTGAAGCCTCTCGGATGAGAGTGGGTTCCCCTACATAGCTGAAAACATTCCGAGTCCGGCCAGATTGTCACATTAAACTGATGTTGAAAAATTAGAGAAATAGAAAGGAACTGCAGGGAAGCTCATCGGTAGGGATATGAAGTCGTAAGAAAGAGGTTTTGCTCCATATGAATCTTTGAGGCAGCACCGATCAAAAAATGAGGACAAGGACTGCAGGCTCCTTCAATATCCTTCTCACGCATTCCAGAAAAATCAACAAGTCACCTGGCTGGATACCGCTGCTGTGGAGGTAGGAGCATTCAAGGGAGAAGGGATTCAGCTGCACTTTTCCGAGTTCGCAGCTCTCGACTGAACCCAACACTGCTGCTCGATTTCGGTTGATTCTGTTCACGCTAGTGCCTTTGGGGGCCATCGACGGCCTGTTGATCACGGTGCGCGACTTACTTTCTTTCCCCCTAACAGAGGAGTTGTGATGTAAAGGAGAAACCCGGTCGTCACTTAGAATTTCAACTGTGACATTGACGTTCGAAAGAACCGGAATGACTGACGGTCAAAAGCATTGGGCTCACAGTGTCATACTATATTTCACCTGGGCAAGCTGCAGAGAAATGTGAAATTAAAAAGCCGCTCTCTCGAGGATAAATCCCGAAGAAGAGCCGTGGTTTAAAAAAATCGAATAGACCAACTAAATAAAACATGATTGTCATCATGAACTTTCCGGAATGCAAAGGCTGAAGTTCAGGAACTCTGATTTGTTTGATATAACGATTGGCTGGTGAGTCCGACTAGGAATGTTAAATAACCAAACATCTCGTACAACCTAACTTAAATTTATATCCAGTCACCAATTACGTTAGTTACCATCTATCGATCAGTTTATATTAATAATTATCTACATTAAAAGTCTGTAATTGTCTTAATAGCTACTGATTTTATTTCGACTGGCCTAAAGCTTACTATTCAGTCCTATCTCTTGCACTATCCATAAAAGAAAAAGTAATGCGACCAACTCGGAGCCCCGGTCGTAAAAATATTCTTCAAATTTCGACAAAAAAGTTGTATGATAGGTCTTCTGTCCATCCTATGTAGAACACTCGTAAACCATTGTCAACCATTATCAATACACTGCTGGACGAAGGTCTCCCCAAGTTTCCTCCACAACGGTCTGTCTTGTGCCAGTCTCTTCCATGTCACTCCTACATACTTTCTAATTTCATCCACCCATCTCCCATGTGGACTTCTTCTGGGTCTTTTCCTGTCCCTTGGAATCTAATCTAAAATTTCGGCTGTCCATCGATGATCTGTCCTTCTTGCAGTATGTCCAGCCCATTGCCATTTCAGGGATTTAACTCTGATCATGATGTTTTCCACTCTTGTAGAGTGACTTATTCCGGAATGAGGGAACCCGGGTTCGAGCCCCGGCGTGGACAAAAATGACGGAGAAATTTACTTCGTTATAAGCTTCTAGATATGATCACATACATTCGCATTCTATAAAGACTTTCTGATATAGTGAATTCTTCGAACAAGTGTGCGTTTGATGCTTGCACATACACATGAATATTCCTATTTGATCTAATAAATGAACGATTAACTGCACACGTATGAATAAAGTTTTTTGGCTGCTATTGTCATGTAATGAGAAATAATGTCAAAATTTTGTTTCCACAGTTGTCTTACAAGACATTCCTAAAACAAAATTACTTTTTGATTTTTTGATTCCACACTTATCTCTTTATAATCGTCATTTGGAAAAAAGAAAAGAAAGGTACTTCAATTACTAACGATCTGTCGTAAATACAGATATATATATATATATATACATAAATAATTCACAGTTACTGATACATTAAAAAAATGTGTTTCCCGACGCAAAATATTTGTTACCATGATATGGATAAGATCCTTTTTAATTTTTGTTAATCGTTTGTTTGTATGTGCGTACACAATAATTTATGGTCAAAGACTGAGGAGAACGCAGCAGTTTAACAGATAATTCTGCTTAATATTTCGCTTTCATTAGAATAACATGTCGAACAAATTTAAAATAGTCTTTGCACACAACTGCAGTTACTATTTTGTTATATTCCACAACCAATATACAGAAACACACACAAAAGATGTAGAATAAAATTTTTCTAAAAAAAGTACTGTAATTATTTATAAAAACAAAATATAATAGAAGTCAAATCTAATGTGTTTTGTATTTTAATCACAAGCTTTAACTATTGTTTTAAACTGTTTTTTCTGACGGGAAGCAGTAAATAAATCGACGATGTCAGAAACGAGAGTCCCAGGCAAAGTTATGCAAAGTTAAAAGTTGGTAGCTGCCAGTGAAATTATTCCTCAACAAATGTTTATTCTGTATTCATTTAATAAGTGAACATGTAATGCCGTCCGGTGGCGCAGTGCTCTAAACGCTGGTTTCTGGGAATTAGTCCGATTATATCCAATCCTGGTGAGGCATGCGTGTTGCGTTTTTCTTACGGTCCTCGTTCTCTTCCTTCCCTGCAGCCACTGGCCTTAAATTAAGAACGGACGATTCGTTTTAGCAAATTGAGTTGCACAGTGTGTCGTTAAATCGCCTAGACAAAAAGAAGAAGAATGTGCTGACCCGGTGGGGCAGTGTTCTAAGCGATGGCTTCTGATCATTCGTCCAAAAGGGGTCCGGGTTAAAATACAGTTGAGGTATGGATGTTGTCTTACAGCACTGTCTCTCTCTCTTTCCTGGAAGCAGTGTTAATGAATTAGGGAAGGACGACTGCTTATAGCCATTAAGTTGCTCACGGTGGTCGTTAAACCTCCAATCGAAAATGAAAAAAAAAAAAAAAAAAAAAAAAAAAGGATAGAATATCGTATATGTAAAATCAGTATTTTCAATGGATTGGTAATGTTACGCGTCTTTTCATTTTAATGAGAAGTCTGCTGGGAATTCGGAAACAAAACTCCAGTATGGAATCAAATATTATTTGACACGAACGTGAAATGTACATTTTCAATTGGAGACACGCCTCCCCAAAAATGTCATTCTTAGCACGCCAAGGTTACAACTGAAATTGTAAGATCATTATTGTGCTATTGCTTTCAGCCTCTAAACTCATCATTGGAATATCGGCAGAACTAACGGATTATCTTCGAAGAGAAACGTTCTCCAACGTTTCTTAGTTTGGATTGACCAAATTAAGATACATTTAATGTACAGAATGCGAGCGTTAGATTTTTTGTTACCGAGTTTTCCACATTTTTGTTACTCTATTCTTTTTTCAAGCATATCGTGCCAAAGATTTGCACATTTGCATCACAGACATTTTATTTCGTACTCCTGGGAATTAGATGGCTGCTCCTCAGAACTGATTTTACTTGTCACGACATGTGAGATATTAGCAGAGTGGGAGGCTAATAATGATTATTTGGTCATTTGTGTCAATCTATACTAGAAGTCTATGAAGAATACCATTTATATACACTAAGTGGCCACATTATTATGACCACCTGACAGTTTAAAGCAAATGAGCTATGGCTGCACGCTGTCAACTCCATAGGGCGAGGCTACTATAAAAAGGGACAGCTTAGTGCTTGCGACAGTAGTAAAAGAGATTTTTGGGTGACGCGATGGGTAAAAAATGCGATTTGACGGACTTTCAAAGTAGGATGATTGTAGGAGCTCGGAGCCACGGAGCGAGTATCACCAAAACCGCCGCATTCATGAAATGTTCCAGAGCAGCTGTTGTTTAAGTGTTTAAAGACTGGACTGTCAGCCAAAAAACGGGGTCTCTACGTGCCAAGTGTCGTCGTCATCGACTAGTGACTGCTGGGGCGGGACGGAGAGTGTCCAGACTGGTAACGGACAACAGAAGGGCAACAGTACAGCAAATTACAGACCTTCTTAATTAAGGCTCCCCTCAAATGATCTCTGCAGGCACTGTTCGTCGTACACTGCATCGGATGGGATATGGCAGCCGAAGGCCTGTTCGAACACCTTTGCTGTCTGCAGTTAACAAGAGAAAACGTCTCCAGTTTGCACAGGAGCACAAAGATTGGACAGTCGATAATTGGAAACAAATTATGTGGTTCGATGTATCACGTTTTCAGTTGCACCATGCCGATGGCCGAGTGAGAATTTGGCGGAAACAGCACGAAAGCATGGACCCCAAATGCATTGCTACAACCCTTCAAACTGGTGGACGCAACGTTATAGTTTGGGAAATGTTTTCCTGGCATGTTTTGGGCCCTTTAATTCGTGTTGATCAACGTCTGACTGTCACATCATATCTAAACATCGTTGTAGACCAAGTGCATCCTGTCATGTGGATGGTTTATCCCAATGACGATGACTATTGTCAACAAGATAATTCGTCCTACCATGGTGCTCGTATTGTACAGGATTGGTTTCAGGAACATGCCGGTGAGTTTACTTTGCTTACGTGGCCCCACAATCTCCAAATCTCAAAGTCATTGAGAATTTCTGGGATGAAGTTGAACGAACCGTCAGACAGCTGGATCCACAACCCTGCATTTCACACTCCTGGAAAGTGCTATTCATCAAGCGTGGTCTCAGATTCCACAAACCACCTGTCAACATCTCGTGGAGTCCATGCCACGAAGAATCGACGCAATATTAAAGGCAAAAAGTAGCCCAACAAAGTACTGAGGGGTGGTCATAATAAAGTGTCCACTCTGTGTATATACTCCATGGAAACCCTTCGGAAAGCAAATATTTTTCTATGTGAAAAATTAGATTACTCCCGGATTTAGAATGCAGTATGCAGAAGAAATTGGAAGTAGTATTCCTATTTATAACTGCTTCAGTTTACTGGGATGCAGTGAATCATGATAACACGGTTAATTCCACCGAAACAGAATTCACCCAAACAAGACGTAGGATTTATGATGCATCAAATGGAAATTCATGCATTACAAATCCGCAGATTCGCGAGCAGCGATTGCCGGCAGTGTCCTACATGAGGCACTGTGCCTAGTGTCGTCGTTCTGTAAACATCGGTAGCTGTGCTACACTATATTTGGTCACCACGTGCAGAACACAGCTGCGATTCCTATATGGACTGCAAACTAGATCAGCGAGCAAACATCAAATTCTGCGTCAAACGTCTGCAAATCGGGAACGGAGGCGCATGGAATGTTCTGGCAGACTTATGCAATGAAGCAATGAGTCGTGAGAGGTGTTTTGAGTGGCACTCGCGCTTCAAGGGCGGCAGAACGGCACTGGAAGACGTCGAGAGGTCAGAGCAACGATCCACGAGCAAAACCCTTGAAAATGTGCACAAAAGTAGGGAACTGGTGCATGAGGATCATCGGAGAACCTTTCAAGACATTGCTATCATCGTAAACGACCTAAAATGTGTCGCCAGGGCAATTTCTGGCTTCATCACGATAATGCATTAACTCACAGAGCATTAGCAACACGCCAGTTTTGCAGCCCAAAAAATGCTGGTATCGCTAGTCAAAGAGACTACTTTGAGGGAGATCATAGTCCGACTTAAGTAACGTAAGTACTTTGTTGTATATCGGCCTGGTCTCGGAACATTTTGATAAGACCTCGTACTAACGGTGAATAGAAATAATGCTTTTAGAATTACTCAAGTTTCGTTGTAGGAACATCCATCGAGTATACAACTTCACATTTTCTAAGAAAGTGTAATAAGGTTGAGTTGGTGCATATCATATTAATATAACGAAGCAGAATTACCGGAATCTCTGACAAAATAATATGAATTTAGAAAAGGTTCGCGATAAAGATTCAGCTAAGAGAAACCTGTTGAAATTTTCGAACCACAAGAAAGAGACCATAATAACAGCTGAAGTAACAACTTTCGCCTCTGCAGCTACATAGCTCCAAGCATGTACAAGATAAAAACGAGACAGAAGAAACTTTGTGCCGGTCTCATCAAATGAGTGATGACATTTATATGCGAAAGAATAAGAAACTAGATGGGAAGAATATCTCATGTACTAAATTATATGTCATATAGAACCATCTTGAACAATGGTTATTTTTCCTGATAATAGTAATTACCTCGTCCTGTCAAAGTTTAGTTTCGATATATTTTCAAAAAACTAATTTATATATATTATTTTAAAACAAACTTTTTAACACACTCTTGTCTTCTTCCGCATAACTCGACGCCTTTGAATAGGTATTATCCTCGAAGAATAAATATGGTTATTAAGTATATAGTCAATCAAAAAACAAAATTGTAATTAGAAACACACTTATTCGACGCAAACGCACTTTCGTTAAATCTAACACCAAAGATAAAAGGACATATTATCACAATCAAACCAGAAGTATTTTTGAACTATTATTCACCATGTTAAGTTGGCTCTAATGGTATAAATCGGATGTTTTCATGAACACTAGTATTACTATATTTGACAATAAGTGCAGTGAAATACAAAATGTACTATAATTGTTGACATTGTCTCTCTAATCTTTACCCTAAAACAACTGAGGGCGTTTTCACTTCAGTGTAACATTTACCAAAGTCTCTCAGAAATTTTGTCTAGCATACATTGAACTACGGGTGTAGAATTTTCAAATGTTGATGATTTTCTCCTCTTGGTGTAAAATGTACTATAACTTTTAGGAGACAGAAAGTAATATTGCTCAAGTCAAATTTTGATTAATAAACTTATATTGTTCAATAATATGATATATTACATGAATATGTATTTTTTAATCCGTAAATAGGCTTAGAATTACAAAATTACACAAGCTTTCACTGCCAACGGGCAGCTTCTTTTGGCTTTTGAATTATATTGTTCAATAATATGATACAACACATTGCTATGTATTTTTTAATCCGTTAATGGGCTTAAAATTACAAAATTACACATGTTTCACAAGCTTTCACTGGTAAAGGGTAGCTTATTTAGGCTTCTGAATATAAAAGCTTAACAGAACAGATGAAGTATAAATGCAAATGTACAAATTTTAAATCTCTTCTGGCATGATACTCGTATTACGCCGCGCGCTCAAAGATACTCGTATTACGCCGCGCGTCCAGTGAGCTCTTAATGCCTAACATCTTGTTCCAGAAAGGTGAAATTTCAGTAGTTATGTTTCTGTTACAAACGCAACTGCATGATAGAATCTCGATTGATTCTCTAATGGCTGTTCACCTAGGACCTTCATAGGGCGCAAAACTTCTTATATCCTTACAGATCAGTTGGGCATTTTTAACATTCACGTCCCGTGCTAACGCGGTAGTTAGTTAACGGTTTTTATATCCCGTTTGCCCTCTGTCTCTCTGAGGTGGAAATAACTCTTTGTCATTCCGATATACCACCTTGTGAATGCGTCCGGGTATATGAATGGAATGCCGAATACTCCGGCTTGGGTGGATAGTGGTTGCCTCTCACGATCAGCGGTGAGAATGGTCCCCGATTCTCCTCGGGGACCTTAGACCTACATCCAGCCTCAGCTTACGCAAATTATTCTTGAGTTGGTAAGAAAATCCCTGGATTCGACAAAACTTGCTTTCTCTGGAGGTAAATTTTCTGTGAGCCCCGTTTCTTTCAAAGATGCTTTATGTATTATCCTTTCGAAAGATTCAATGTTTAAACCAGCTGCAGTGGCAAACTGTATTAGGTTGCGGATTTCTTCATGTAGATCCTCTTTATCCGAAGAGAGATCGTAAGCTCTCTTTGCTGGGGCTCGAAACAAGGCGTACGTATGAGAGCTGGGCACTGCACATAAAGAGAGAGAGTCGGATTGTAAACGTAACATGGTTTGTAATACACTCGTGTTCAAAGATTTCCGGATATTTTCCTTCGCACAAGGGTGTCTAAAAACGGGAGGCTTCCATCCTCTTCATATTCATCAGATAATTTTATCTCTTGGTGGGTGGAATTCATGCGATTTAAGAAAACATTTAGCGATACATTGCCGTGATTCCAAACAAAAAAGATGTCGTCTGCGTACCTCAGCCATATATTTTGAAACAGTCCTCCGGAATTTAATTTTTTTACGTTTGCATTTATTCTTAATCTGTTCTGTTAAGTGTTTATGTGCAGAAGATTGAAGAGGTTGTCCGTTCGCAGTGAAAGCTTGCGAAAGATTTGCAATTTCGTAATTTTACGCCTATTAACGAATAAAAAAATACATATTTATGTATTATATCGTATTATTGTAAGTAGCGTATAACCCACAATCCAATTTTCTACATATTAATGCGTTTTCGAGGAATTCGCCATGGGTTCGTTCACGAGTTTAAAAAATGCAAACTCAGATTAGAAGAGTAGCAATGTCATCTGCTTTTTCTCAAGACTTGAAAAGACTAGGGTTTAATTCCCAAATTCTTTCAATTCAAGCCTATTGTGGAAGATGACTGCTTTCAGAAGAAGAAACAGCGTCTTCAACAGGAAAGCGTCTTCAACAGACTCTATACAAACGACTGGCTACAAAAGTCAATCCTTTAGAATTCGATATTCTTTTCCGACGTGTAAATATGCTTGCCGATAGACAGTTCAGTTTGCTCCACACAAGGCACCAGAACAAACCACATCGCCTCCGTCCAATGTAGCGATCCCATCAGTCGCAGTTTGGGGAGCCTATTGTTAATTTATCGTGTATGACATTTTCCAAAAAAGAACTAAAAATCCTCAACAAAGGTCCGACATTTGCGCTACAGGATAAAATCTGAACTAAAGAAATAATCCCAGCCGTAGAGAGCATTCTTCTAAGCATTCCACCAGATGAGAGAGATGAAATGTGGGTGAACTGCACCACCCAGCACAGAAGGATTCTACGAAATGATGGGCATAGCGCGTCGGCAGAAGCCGGAAAAACTCTGCATCGACTGAAAAAGGACCAGACTATCGCGTTCATTATGCAGATCGTTCCGGAAAAATCAGTGAGATGGACAAACAGGACTAAAATAATACGCTCAATGATTATATCAACCAATCCGGGTCAATCCTGCAGGTCAGCCGACCCTTTGAACGGCTGGGTCGCAAGAATGAAAGCAGCTGCCAAAATTCTAGCCCTGCCACAAGAGC